>CM045495.1:5988502-6588502 GCA_024704745.1 Rosa lucieae | reverse complement strand
TTTTCGTTGTCTTTCGGTCAATGTTACCTCAAAAGTTTTTATTCACTGACGCCTCGATATTGTCCCTTATGCTGATGCCTGAAAAAACTATCACATTAATTGATGCGTTCGATTTGCTTTGAGAAAATGGACATTATGTACCTCCATGATCGAATTTAATTTTGATCAAGAATAAAGAGACATTTGATGGCTCCAAATGTGGGTGTGACTAAGGTATCCGAAGTCACGAAATTGGCAAATACTGTTGCCTATTAAATTCCCAAGTCCTTGACATGTGAAGATCCATTGCCTAAATATATATGGCTTGATATAGTCTTGCCTATATAAGCCTGAGGTCAATTTAGACAAACTCAAAAAATGTGGGGGGTCAAGGAAAGACAAGAAAAAATGGGATCTTATATCTAAGTGAGATTGGATAACTAAAAATCCAATGAAGATTACTTATTGTTGAGATTATTCAACAAGCGGTGTAGGTCAGAGTTAATTTTGGCCAATACTCTGACAAAACCACTAGGCTAAAGGCCGAAGCTGGTGGTTAATTCATCAAGGGGGATGAGATTATGCCTATAACAAAGGTCAAGAGTGATGGTAACCCAACCTATGTGAATAGCGATCCCAGGAAGTAGGTTCATTTGGGTAATAATAAGTCACTTGTTGATCAATGACACACTATCAAATTAAACTTTGAGTCCATCCCTATGATGCATAGATAGTGCTTTAACTGGAACATATAAGGATGAATTTTGTTCTTAATAAGTACCATAGCCCTTAAACATGGGTGGTGTGTTTAATTCCAGTACACACTTGATGGACTTACCTATATGAGTGTGGAAGTGGGGCCGCTTCCTATGAAACTTGGGCAAGTCTTCAAGAGCACTCATGAATATCCAGGTAGGGGTGCATGGCCTATTCGTACCCACCCATGGAAAATGCTTGATTTCTAGAGTTGAATGTGGATGGTAGTTCTCTGATTCATATTAAGAAACTTTGGTTCATAGAAAATTTAATTTTCACCAAATTTTTGTGGATCACAATTATTTATCCTATGGCTGGTTCATAGTCCAAAAGACACCAGTTTAGAAGCATTGAATTCTCATTTTCCTTTGGCACTCTATAATTTCCTTGTTCAGTTAGCAGCTTTCGTATTTTGAAATATGTGGGGGATTGTTGGAAATTTTGATTGTGTATTTCAAAATACTTTGTGTAACTCCCAATGCTTTGAAAAACTATTTACTATACATTTATGCTTAAACGTTACTACTTCATTATGTTCATAATATTATGGCATATTAAGGTTACGGGAGTTACAATATTCCAATAATTATCTTATTAAATTTGCATAATATCTCTAAGCCTTTTCATCTACTATATATACCTATCACTTCTTGGTCTTACACACACAATGAAGTTCATTATCTTCTATAGTCCTCTCTGTAGCCATTTCTCTAGTGAGTTCATACATATTCTAGAGTGTTCCTTGTTCTTACTCTTCCATAATGCCAAAGGAAAAAATCAAGCATTTCTAGGATCCAAGTTTGCGAGTTTACTCGTACAAGGATTAACTGTTGTTGTACCCTAGAGGGTAGGGCGCCACAAACGTGCTACACCGAGACATTGTCTCTGAGGGGCGAAATCTACTCTTAAGGGAAGTGTTTACACGCCTCGACCACAAACTCTTTTTGAATGATCTGTCCTCCTGAAGCCTACAAATCCAATAGATAAGTGTTATGATTCTTTGTATTTTAGTCTATTATCACAATGAAATGATAATTGTTATTTGTTATTAATATATTGTATTTATGTGATTTTGTAGGAGATGAAATCCGGTGACAAAAATAGCATCCATCGACCAAATTTTCCAACAGTTGGATGGCATATAGTTCAGAGTAAGAGTAAAAAACCTGCATAATGTACCATAAAGACCATGCTATGCAGCTAGCAACAGTTAGAATTGAACCCTTCAACCAGTTCTCATGGATGGAAGATTTTCCTAGAATATGGATTAGTGGACTCCATAAGTTTCTCATGATAGGTCCTTTGTACAAAGTCATGGTCATTAAACTGGCTAAGGAGACTAGGGTGCCCAAAACTTTTGCTTATCCACGAGGATTTCGAAGATCGAGAACCTCCAACCTGATTGATTAATTTCTTAAGTATAGCATAAATTGATATACTTGATAATAAAAGATTAATGCACTCTTTGGATTTCTGGATGAAGAGATGTATTAACTTGAGTAAAACTGCAATCATAGAAGTGAGGAAAGCTACGATGTTCTTCATATTGATACAATGAAGGTTGGAAAGCTGTATCTTAAGCTTGCAAAAGTAGATGTTTAAAGTCAAACTATCCTGTTTTGTGAAAGACCACGAATCAGACTTTTTATTTTTGCCTTCAAATGTCAGAACTCTGAAGCATATATGGGTTCTACTTGTTCTCACCCCAGAAAAGAAATAAGGAAAAATTCCAAGAACACAGCAAATGTGTGCTTTGGTCTGTCTTTTCTGCAGAAGGAGAATCAAAGATCTATAGTTAAACACATGATGTAATGAAAATATGTAGAAATGTCAATGTACCATAACAGACATGGATGATTTTGCTGAACCAATATTTTTTGTTATGTAATTTGATTGCCAATCTGGATGACATTGATTAGATATCTAACAAGAAAGCATTACCTTTAACTAGTGCAAAATGGAAAGGCAACTGTACACATGTAACACATATATAACCTTTCAAGAAAATAGACAAAAGGGAGCATGACTACGGCAGACCCAATATGTCCATAAGTTATGTAGACATGAGGGTTCGTTCCATGATTGAAGGAAGCTTCTGTGATGAAATAGAGAAATGCGAAGGCCATTTGAGCTAAAATCATAAGGAGGTGTGGCTTGAACCTCTTGTAAGTTCCCACAAGGGAACTTGGCTCTTGTGCGATAATTAAGCTCCTCTCGTCCCTCTTCTTCCTTATCCTATTTCAGTTTGACTCAGTAGGAAAGATCACCTAAGGTTTACAAGTAATAAACCTAAAACAAAGGTTCTGGAGTCCACCAGACATAAAAGAGAAACTTCTCAATTTGATTGATAATATGATAAAAGATAGGTATGTGAAACCTAATTCTAAACTGAGTAGGTGAAAGAGAAGCCAAAACGGGAACTCTAGAGAGCTCGACTCTGGCTCAGTACTGGCAGCGGCCAACCACCATTAACTTGAATGATGGCGCTGAGAATCCTAGAGTGGAATTACTGAGGAATTGTGAGTAACACAAGGAGACGTGCTTTGGTCGACTTGATTCGACATGAGAAACCAAAAATATTGTTTCTCTCAGAAACCCTATGCATTCTGCAACAACTGGAAACCCTACGCATCAAGGTAGGATTCGACAATTGCCTTGGCTGGCCCAAGGAGGATGACAGTCAAGGAATAGCTTTCCTGTGGATGAACGGTGCACATGTACAAATACGGAATTATTTGGACCGACATGTCGACATTGCTATAGGCATAGCAGGAGCACCCGATGAATGGAGGCTTACGGGGATATATGGACATGCACAAACAGCTGATCGACATGAGACCTAGAACCTGATGAGGCAACTTGCAGCCCAGTCCACCTTACCATGGTTGATTGTGGGAGACTTTAATGAAATCGCAGATAACTCTGAGAAGACAGGAGGGGTGCCTAGGAGACAGACTCAAATTCAGGCTTTCAGAGAAGCTATGATGGATTGTTCTCTAGTTGACATGAGATATAGTGGAAGCCCGTACACTTAGTCTGATTACCAGACAAAAGAGAGACTAGATCGTAGTCTTTGGACAGTGGAATTGCAGGGCCTCTTCTTCTCATCGCAAACGACGCATCTACCACCCAGCTCTTCGGATCATGGTCCATTACTCGTCAATGTTAGCGAGACATCTATATCCCAATCAAGCAAACGGAAGTCTATCTTTCGATTTGAACAGTTCTGGGCAACTCACAATGAGTGTGAATTGGTGATCCAACATGGATGGTAGTTAGGGGTGGACGGTGACCTAATGCAATAGATCAGCCAACGTATTAAACATACAGGACGTGAACTTGTAGGTTAGCAGAAACAAACATTCTTGTTTAGACAAGTGGAGATGAGAGCAGTTCGATCGGGCTTAGACGAACTACTTAGTAAAACGTATGATAACGCTGATCATGGGGAAAAACAAACCCTTCACGCTAGGTTCCAAGAATTACTTACTCAGGAAGAAACAATGTGGATTCAACGCTCTCGGGCATTATGGCTGAAGGGTGGGGATAGAAACACAGCCTACTTTCATAGAAGAGCATCCAATCGAAAACAACGGAACCGAATCTTGGGATTGTTTGACGCTGACAATCAATGGGTAAGTGATATTGATGGCATTGAAAAGGTGGTTAGTAAGTACTACAAAACCATATTTCGAACTGAGGGGGTGAACCACAGAGCATTGGACCTTATTCTTAATACGGTTCAACCTAGGGTAAATCAAACCATGAATGAAAAGCTTCTCGAAACTTACTCCGATGAAGAGATCAAGATAGCTCTATTTAGTATGCATCCATCAAAAGCACCAGGCCATGACGGGATGTCTCCCTTCTTCTTTCAGAAATACTGGAGCAAAGTGGGGCCGGATGTATGCACAGTGGTGAGATACTTCATGTCTTCAGGTGTGTTACTTAAAAAAGTCAATTTTACACACATTACACTTATCCCTAAGGTTAAAAATCTGAAACACATGTCGAATTTACGACCTATAGCATTATGTAATGTATTGTATAGAATTTGTTCAAGGTGTTGGCAAACAGGCTAAAAAGAATCTTGGGAGACATCATATCACCGCTACAAAGTGCTTTTGTTCCGGATTGTTTGATTTTTGACAACATACTAGTCGCAACTGAAGTAGCACATCACCTGCATAATAACTGTAGAGGTGGAGATGGCAATTTCTCATTGAAGCTGGACATCAGGAAAGCATATGATAGATTAGAATGGCCTTTCTTACAGGCTATACTCTTGAAGATGGGTTTCAACTCAAATTAGGTAGATTTGATTATGACAAGTCTCCAAACAGTCAGCTACTCCTTCTTAGTGAATAGAGAAGTTAGAGGATATGTCAAACCATCCAGAGGCATAAGGCAGGGTGATCCTTTGTCACCATATTTATTCATATTATGCGTAGAAGGCCTTTCATCTCTAATTGGGCAGTTTGCACAAGAAAAGTGGATTCAACGTATCACTCTTGCACCGGGGGCACCGCAACTTCATCACCTTCTCTTTGCAGATGACAGCTTCTTATTTGGAACAACCACTGAAGAAGAGTGTCAACAATTTTGAAATATACAACATACTTATGAGATTGCATCAGGCAAAAGAATTAATCTGCAGAAAAGTGAGGTAGCTTTTAGCAAGAATGTTGAATTAGACAAGCAATACCATTTGGCAAGCTTATTAGGAGTTCAACGAGTTGATAAACATGAAAGATACTTGGGGCTACCTACATATGTAGGGAGAACAAAGACAACAACTTTTAATTATCTGAAGGAGAACTTGACAAATAAGGTGATCAGTTGGAGAGCAAAATTATTAAGTGGAGCTGGTAAGGAAATTTTGATAAAAGCAGTTGCCCAGACAGTCCCAAACTATGTAATGGATTGTTATAAATTACCCATCGGTCTGTGTCAGGATCTACAACAACTATGTGCAGGCTTTTGGTGGGGAGACTCCGAGGAGAAACACAAAATACATTGGAGGTCTTGGGATAGGCTATGTGTCCCGAAGAAGGAGGGTGGTATTGGTTTCAAAAATCTGCATTGGTTCAATATGGGTATGCTAGCAAAGTAGGGATGGAGAATAATTAGGAATCATAACTCTTTGATTGCACGATTATATAAAGCTATTTATTTCCCAAGTAGCGACTTCCTGAATGCAGAATTAGGAGAGCAACCATCTTTTTCATGGCGGAGTATCTGGGAAGGTCGAGCAGTGCTTATTGGGATAAGATGGCAAGTAGGCAATGGAGAGCACATTGATATATGGAGAGATAGATGGCTACCGGATACATACCCACGAGGCCCTAGCTCACCACAACCCTGTGATGCTCCACGAAAAGTATGTGATCTGATAAACCCAACCACAAGGTGTTGGGACATTGAAAAACTTGAGAAGTGGTTCACACAGGCAGATGGAGAGCTCATCCTCCGAATACCACTCAGTCGAAGAGCCCCAAGAGACAGATTAGTTTGGCACTTTAACACTAAAGGAGTCTTCACCACGAATAGTGCATATTTTGTGGCACGAGATATGGCTTTGGGCCTAGTTCTGGCCCCTCCCCAAGCTCCAGATCAGTATGCTAGACTGTGGTCAGCTATTTGGAATGCGAAGGTATCGAACAAAGTGGCACTCCAGGTATGACGTTCATGTGTGAATATATTACCTAACCGGTCCTGTTTAAGTACAAAAGGGGTGCTCGGAGACATAACATGCCCCAAATGCACCAATGGCATAGAAGATAACGTGCAAGTGTTTCTCAATTGCACATATGCCCAAGAGATATGGAGGGCAACAGCAATACCGCGAGTCCAAGATGAATCTATAGATTTGAAAGATTGGCTGCTCCAGTTGGCGACTACTCTAGATAAAGAGAAGTTTGCAAAAGTAATGATGCTCATCTGGGGAATATGGAAAAATTGGAACTCTCAGGTGTGGGAAGGCAGCAAGCAGCATCCTCGCGATGTAGTATTGATGACGTTTGGCTAGTTGAAAGACTTTACCAAGGCCAACGAATCGAATACCCCACAACGTACAAGGAATCAAGTTTGGGTACCGCCACTGCAACACTGGCTAAAATGCAATGTGGATGGAGCTTTTGTGGACCAAACTGGAAGAAGAGGAGCTGGGGTCGTCTTTAGAGACAATAATGGTCAAGTTCGAGCAGCAGCTATACGACCACTGTAGTTCATTACCACACATTTCCATGCAGAACTACAAGCTCTATCTGAGGCACTTCAAATAGTTACAGGTATGAACTATAATAAGGTCATCTTTGAAACAGATTGTGCCTTATTAGCAGCAACAATGAACCAAGATGCAGTTGACATGTCAATGTGTAGTTTCCTACTGGATGAGACGAAAGAAAGGCTGCAGAGTCATGGGGAGTTCAAAGTAACCTTTGCCCCACGAGAAACAAATGTAGTAGCTCACAAGCTAGCAAATAGAGCGTGTAATAGTCATAGCCAAACATGGTTTGGTACTACTCCCGAATTTATAAGGGATGCCATCCTAAACGAGTGTACTCGTTGATTTATTTCAATGAAATCCTTTTAAAAAAAAATGATAAAAGATAGGTTCTGCAGCCGTTTAAGGTTGCATATATATGAGAAAAGAAACCCTAGCACGACTAACAAAGACTAAAGCCCACGGGTAAAAACAAAACAAATCCAAAACAAACTAGAAAACCAAAAATTCTGAAAAATAGTAAATTGCAGTTTTGAGGCCCTAAAAGACCCCAAAAACCTAAAGAAACCCACACGTCATGGCATGGCGATAGTTTTGTTCCTGGCGTCGTTCCCTTTCCGGAAACCTATAGCAATCGCAATTCAGACACCGAATGCCAAAGTTGCAGCAAACCGGGTTTTCCTCCTTTTCCATGATCGAGCTGTTCTTCAATCTTATCGCCATTCGCTCTACATCACAGTTCTTGACAAGCTGATAGCTAGAGCACTTCAGCAAGTATTCATACTGAGGATTAGAGAATATATAGTTCAGTCTTGATTCTTATTTCATGCTGCTAGTTATTACGTATATTATAATATTGAGAGTATATTCGTCTTTTTCAGGACCCTCTCTATTCCATTAGGTGGAG
Source organism: Rosa lucieae (assembly GCA_024704745.1). Classification (NCBI taxonomy): domain Eukaryota; kingdom Viridiplantae; phylum Streptophyta; class Magnoliopsida; order Rosales; family Rosaceae; genus Rosa; species Rosa lucieae. The sequence goes on along the minus strand of CM045495.1, from coordinate 6,580,634 downwards.
GCAATTAGTGTGCTCAATATGGGAATCATGCGTGTCATTCCATCAATTTGGAATATAGCTTTTGCATTCAGAGTTTTAGGGAAAATCTAGCTTCTTACTTTCTTAGCAGTACTAAAAACATTTTAGCTGATGTAGTTTCCTAAAAATTAAGAAAAAATTAGCTTTAAACCCAATTTTACAATGATTTAGAGTATCTTTAGCAATGCTAGCTATTTTTGAGTCAAATTTTAGCCAAAGTAGCTAAAAAGTCATTTTGGCTAGCCATTTTAGAAATACGTCTGCATCAGTGCTATATATTTTAGCTAGTTTTGAATTTATATTATTTTTTAAATGAAGATTAAATAGTTTAAATGTATTTATAAATTACATAAAATAACTCAAAAGGAATGTGTTATAAATTATAGAGAGTCTCATCTCGCTCTCTATATTTAGGAGGGAGATAGCTAAAAGTTATAATGGAGAGCCGCTAAGAGCATCTTTAGCAGACTCTCTATTTTGACTCCTTAGCTATTTTGGAGAGCATGTTTAGTTTTTCATCTATTTTAGCAGCTGCACCAGACTCCTAAGTGGCTCTCTATCATAACTTTCAGCTATCTCACTCATAAATATAGAGAGCGGAATGAGGCTTTCTATAGTTTAAAACATTCATTTTAAGTTATTTTATGTAATTTATAAATACATTTAAACTATTTAATCTTCATTTAAAAAATAATATAAATTCAAAACTAGTTAAAATAGAGAGCATTGATGCAGACGTAATTCTAAAGTGGCTAGCTAAAATAACTTTTTAGTTACTTTAGCTAAAATTTGACTCAAAAATGGCTAGCATTGCTAAAGATGCTCTTAGGAATCCAGTGCAGCCGCTAAAATAGACAAAAAGCTAAACATGCTCTCCAAAATAGCTAAAGAGCTAAAGTAGAGAGTCTACTAAAGATGCTCTTATTAGGTTAACCCAATCACTTTGTCTTTTCAATCTACACCCAACCCAATCCACATCATGAAACATTCCTTACTGAGTAGATTATTCAATTAATATAATATTCATCTACTTTTATGTTTCTATTGTACCCTTTAGTAGTTTGTAGATAGTCATATGGAAATAATTAATTTATATGTGGCTTAGTTCGTGCATGCTTTGAATTCAAATTTTTTTATCAAAACTTTTATATATAGCACCATGATTTCAAACTGTAGAGATACTAGTTCATGTTCCTGTAGACTAGAAGAAATAAGTAAGAAAGAACTTCAAATTATTGTTGTGAACTTATGTATCACCTATGCATTTGTGACCATATTCTCTTTCTAATTTTTGGCTTTCAAAAGTGTGGTATCTACTAATAAGGTATATTATTCATTAGATTTATTTTTTTTCAAATCTTTTCTTTTTTCATCATTCTGCCCTGAATCTTCTGGTAAAGTATCTTGTTCTAAGTTTGAACGTTTCCTTTTGCATATTGTCATATTAATTTGATGGTTGTTCATTCCCAATTATTACCTAATAGATAGGTATAGGGATAAGTTAGAGATTTTCAACCTAAGAAATATGGTCAAATCACAATGATATATAGAATACCTAAAAAAGATGTTGATGTGAAAAATGATTCTAATAAATAGATTAATATGAAAATTCCTAAAAGTGAGGTTAGCTAAACATACGTGTCTATTCTTTAGGTTGTAATTAGAAAAAAAAAAAATTCTATTAGCTAGGTTAAAAACTTAAACCTCTACCTGCTTTAAGTCAAGTTGTAGGTAAATGCATGAATGAAAAACATAAATCTAGAGTTGTGTTGCAAAACCCAGATGAGAACAACTAATACTAATTAATTGAGTTTAGCTTTTGATTCTGATCAATGTAACAATTGGTTGAACTCAACCCCGGATTGTATCCGAGACATTGTACAAAAGGACATCCCTCCTACTTAATCTAATAAAGCCCAATTCTGTTTGCCCTTAAAAAAAAAAATTAAGTTTCAGAACACAAAATCTACCTTTACAATAGAAAGTTTAAATTACCAAAAAGTAAATTCTACATTTATTTAAATCAATAAAACATTTGAATTAAAAAATATGTAAAGAAAAAATCTATAATTCTAGCCATAATGATGAGTAGAAGGAAAACTGCTGGAATAAAGGGACCAATAAAAAAAAATCTACCATTAAGCTTTTCAAAATCTACAATTAAGGTATTTAAAGATGACGTTAATCTTGTTAGTTAACTTATGTAGTTATGTTTATCAACCCACAAACAAGAGGTAAAGAGAACTGAAAAAAGAACGCGCCCCACGCGCGAGAGGAAAAAAGAAAGAAAACCCGAATAAGGTGCTTTCTCTCCCGGCCGAACGCCGATGGCTCTCAGCCGCTGCGTTCCGGTCCAGGAAGGGAGGCTGTTTTCTAAATAGTGGAGGGGTTCCATGGCAGAGGTGTGGCTCTGGTAGGTGGATGGGTTGTAGTCTCCGGTTTGGGCGGATCGATCTCGATTTGCTATCCCGGTTCGTGGGTGTTGGTGGCGGTGGTGCAGCGACGGATCTCGGGTTTCCGGCGGTGGTCTCTAACATCATCATCCCTGCTTGTTGGGCTGTGGCTGTCCAGATCTAAATGCGGCGATGTTGACCCCGGAAGGGACTAGCCCCGATCTCGTTTTTGGATCTGTGTGTGGTTGTCAGCTTGGTGCTGGGGTTGGTTGTGGCTTGTCAGGGCGGAGCAGCGGCGAAGGGGTTCGGCGAGGTGATTTTTGGACGCGTGGCGACGGTGCGGTAGCGTTGGGGCTCGCTGACATCTGGAGGTTTTGCTTGCTGCGCTTGCCCGCTGCTGTGGGTGGTGGTCTTTGGGCTGGGCCTATTTCTTGGGCCTCTCTGGTGTTGTTTTGTGTCATGTTGTTAGTTTTTGTTTGTTTTAGGTGGTTGTTTTGGTGAGAATAAGTCCCTCTTCTTGTGAGCGAGGGTTTGGGTGTTTTTAGGATAGTGGCGGTGCTTTCTGGTTATCAACGAGACGGTGAATCACCCTTACACGTGGTCTGGCTGTTTTGGACACGGTGTCCGAACGGGTGGAAACAGTTCATCGTTATGTTGATGGCGAGGTTGTATCGCTATAATTAGGTCTGGTTAAGGGGTACATATGGTTAGGGGTTGGACCTTTTTGGCTCATATAAGTCACTCTTGTTGACGGTCTCGTGACTCTAGTTTCGATGATATGTAACCTGTTTGGTTATTGGTTATTAATAGATTGTTTTAATTCTCAAAAAAAAAAATGTAGTTATGTTTATCAGATTTAAATAGTGGTAATATGTGTAATTTAAAAAAAAAAAAAAAAAGGCAACATTTTATCCTAGTTGGCATAATTAGGTGGAGATTGAAAAAAAAATAATAGGTGGGGTTTTTTTTTTCACTAGATTTTATATGAATTGGGTCAATAATGATTAATTCTTGGCCAATAAGCAGTGTAGTTAACCTCATCACGGCGTTGCCCGTAAGTTCAATTCTCACGATCATTCAGGACAGATTTCTTTCTCATACCCAATAGCTTATGCAGTTTTCATATTCATTTATAAATTTGTCAGTTTTTTTAACTGCCTTGTGCATGCTTATATTGAAGTAGATGAAATTTGAGGGTTTCTTGAATAGACAAGAGGCGAATACTATAAGTAAATCAAATAAAGAGAGAGGTGAAACTTTATGAAAATTAAGGAGGGTCGGGCGTGTTAAGTCTGCACTCTCTTTTTCTCATGCTCCCATCTTTGTTACTTAATACTTCTTGTCAACTTCGTCTTCTTGTTTCGGATTTTATTGGTTTCGAAATTGAATCAAATCTTCATGGTTCACCCTGTAATGGATCCTTCTTGACTGAAGTGATTGTTCGTATTCTGTCATCTTTCTCTTCGTATGTCTGATCAGATGAGTCTTCAGACTTAATGATGTAAACTTCATCACCTTCTTTCCCCCACAACAGCAAGTATAGGCCAACAATGACAATAGCTGCCCCTAATATGCTGAACAAACAGCAGATGAAAATTTAGAACATTCCAAATTTCCAAGCCATTAACCTCTCTCCTAAACTAGATGTGATGATATTTTATCAGATATCTGATGTATTTTTTTTTGTCAAACTCAGAATCATGATTTTAGGTTCATATGTGGTTCAACTTAGTGAATAATCTTCATTTTAACAACATAACATTTTAGACAGTTTTGCCGCTAGTGGATGAACAAAGCATATATTAACAATATCTTATCAGATATATGATAATATGTTAACCGATGGTTAATCGTGTTATGCATTTCAATGTTGTTTAACCAAATCAGTGGTTTTCATCGTCTCACAACACAGCATACAAAGCTGTGATTGAACCACAGAATCTGCTATTCTGTTTTGAACTTTTGTTGCAGTATCAGAGTATTGCCAGCAACTGCATGCATATACGAGTCTATAAATATATGGAAAATTACCTGCCGATGTAAAGTCTTTCACCGAGCACAAAGTATGCTAGAATTGCCACCAAGATTGTTGAAACAGGATTGAACATGGTTACAAAGACTGGTCCTTTTTCTTCTGTGCACCATAGTTGAATGAAGATTACTAGACCAGAGCACACCACTCCCTGTCATACACCACCCACATAATTAGACAATTCAACAATTGACTCTTGTAATGTAATATTTCACATTATTTTTTCAGAATCATGAAGCTTACGGCGTACAGAATGGACCAGAGGTCAATGTTGAATCCAACGGTCCAAGCAGCTCGTCTATGTTCAATACACACGGTGAACACAGCTGACTGTGCTGCCCCTATGAAGCTCATCCATGTAGTCAGTGACAGTTGTGCAGGATATCTTTTCAACGTGATTGCCTACATTTTTATGTCAAGTGAATAAATAATTTGCTTACACTGAAAAAATAAAAATAAATAATTTGCTTACATCATTTGCCACTATCATCTCTATAGATTAATCAGAAAATCATATTACTTGTCTCATTAGACGAAGTGGTGTTAGCTTAGTGGTTAGAGCACTCACTACTTATGTACGAAATCATGAGTTTGAGTCACCATGAGGGCAGGAGTGAAACCCTTTGATCTTCTTTTAAATAAAGAAAGAAAAAAAATATTACTTGTCTCATTGAATTACTCATATGTGATTCATATACATGTCCAATAATTATTCATGTTATAGTTGCCAAATTTATTCAGCTAATTATGTGTCATTAAATATGTCTCCCTCTTGTATTTGATAGTTTCATTAATCAAGGCTTGAGACTTGAGAGCAGCCGCACCAGTCATTTATTCAGAAAAAAAAAATGTCAATATCTCAGATTTTAGAAATAAATGAGTTCTGAAGTGTAGCAGTACTTATGTTTAGAGACTAGCTGAATCGCTTATAGTTCAAAGTAAGAGTTAAAACCTGCATAATGTACCAGACAGACCAAGTTATGCAGCTAGCAACAGTGAGAATTGAACCCTTCAACCAGTTCTCATGGATGGAGGATTTTCCTTCAATATGGATTAGTGGACTCCATAGATTTCTCACAGTAGGTCCCTTGTACAAAGTCATGGTCATTACTCCTGCTAAAGAGACTAGGGTACCCAAAACTTTTGCTAACCCACGAGGATTTCGAATATTAAGAGCCTCCAACCTGGTCAATTAATTAGGCTCATAAGCCTTACACAAAAATGAATATAGTATGGTGATACAAGACAAATGCTTGTATCAAGAAATGTACTAACCTGAGGGCAACGGCAATTACGAAAGTGACAGAAGCTATTGTGTTGACCATTGATGCAAGGAAGGTTGGAGAGGTGTATCTTAAGCTTGCAAAGTACATGTTTAAAGTCAAACCCACCCTGTTTTAAAAAAGACCTTTAATTAGACTTTGCCTTCAACTTTCGGAAGCATAAATGGGCTCTCTATTTCCTCACCCCAGAAGAGAAAGAACAAAAAGTTCCAAGAAAAGGGCAAATGTGAGCTTCGGTCTTTCTTTTCTGCAGTAGGAGAACCAAATATCAATAGTTAAACACATGATATGTAGAAATGTTTATGACAAACGCGGATATTTGTGTTGGACAATCTTTCATATATTATGTTGTCAGACTGTCAATTTGGATGATGTAAACATGTAGAGGCTTGTTTTAATGGTGTCAGGATGAAAAACATGTAATAGCAAACAAAAATGCAATTGTACACATCCATACCTTTCAAGAAAATAGGCAAAAGGGAGCATCACTACGCCGGAAACAATATGCCGATAAGTAATGTAGACATGAGGGTTCATCCCATGATTGAAGGAAGCTTCTGTGATGAAATAAAGAAATGTGTAGCCCATTTGAGCTAAAACCATGAGGAAGTGAGGCTTGAACTTCCTGCAAACTCCCACATGTGAACTTGCCTTTTGTGCCATAGCCTCCTCTAGTCCCTCTTCTTCCTTGTTCTATTTCAATTCTTGACAAGCTGGTATAGCACTTCATTCAAGTATTCATATAGAGGATTATAGGATAGTTGAGTCGATCTTAATTGATTCTTGTTTCATGTTGGTAGTATCAGGTTCTTGATTAAATTATTCCTCTGACGTACTGAAAACTTCCCAACTTCACTGCAAGAAAGATAAGGGGAATAGAAGAATATATATGCTCATCCATGACTGATGACTAACAAGACGTTGTTGCATCTGCTCTAATGGATTTACTATATATATATATATATATATATATATATATATATGATTTTTCATGAAATTTGTGGAAGATAGCAATTTGTTGTTTCTAAAACAAAAAGAACAAGGCAAATTTTACCCTACTTGAGGCAATTTGGAATATAACTTTTGCATTATAGATTTTAGGGAGAATCTTCATGATAATCATCCTTTTTGTTTATTTATTTTTTGTTAATCTTTAAGAATTTATGTGTTTGAATATGCTTTTAGCACGGAGTGAAATATTCTCAGTTTTATTATTATTATTTAAAAAAAATTATGTGATTTTTATCTTCCATACTTGTTATTTAAAAAAAAAAAAACTTGGTAAACTAACCAATTGTTTAAGGACACTTAGTTTGTGTGTCTAACTCAAACAATTACTTAATTGTTTGAGTTATAATAGTGTTAGTCTTAGGGATATCTACGGAGATATATTGAAGATTCAGTTACCTAAGACACAGATTATTTATTTGTAGTACTCTATATAAAAAGGTCCCGATTATCAAGGAAAGTACAACTTATTTCCTCCTAATTTCTGATTTTCTAAACACCAATGACAAATTGTAATGAGATTAACGAAAAAAACTTCACAGAATAGCAGTGAAAACATTACTAATCAGTCATTTAATTACTGTCATTATCACTTATGACGGATAATTTTTGTTGACACAACTCAATGACCAAACGATTTTTTCATGCAACTGACATCCTAAAAAAGTGACCTGGCTATCTTGTGGGAAGAGTATCACGCACTTAAGTAATGTGGCATTTGAGCCAAACACGTACACGACTTATATTTGATGAGGTAAAGGACACGTGATCTAACAAACACAAGGTTTAGCATGTTAGTTGCATGTTCTCAGCTCATATATTTGTTAGGATCTTCTATCAAATAGTTCGCACTTAAACGAAATGCCTGAAATAGTGGAACACTATATATTCGCTTCGCTAAGCTTATAATGATGAGGAAACGGGTTGTGACTTGTGAGGGCAGGAACGTTCCCATTTATTGTGGAGTTGGGTGCGGGGCTCTCCATCCCCCAAAATGGATTTTCCGTTTTCAAAATCTTGCAAACTGAGACTTAGAGCCAGTTTGTACGTCGATGCTACCAATCCAAATGAATAGGTCACCGAGGTGATCGCATGGCCATGTTCTTGATATTCGGAAGAGAGAGTCCCGAAAATCAAATCTCGCATTACTATATTTTGCATTACATGTCAAGCTGACATTATCTCATCATTTGATGAGTTCTCTAGTCTATAATATTTCTTTTGTCTTTTTTCTTTCGAGGGTGACTTTTTAAGTTGAGTTTTTCTATTGGAATCTTTAAATTTATTCACTTGACCTCTATACTTTTTACACCTTATCAAATTTTCAAATACTAAATTTATTCACTAAATCTTACTAAACTTCCTCAAATAACCTCACTCATATAATTTGCAAACAAATTATTATCTTTAAAATAAAAAAATTTAGTTATTTCAATGATTTAATCACTCTATAAATCTTAACTAAATATACATTTCTTAATCAAACTTGAGTTTCAAAAATTAATGTCTAATCAATAAGAAAATGCCATGAACTCTTCTGTTTTTTTTTTAAAAAAAACTCTATTTTAGCTGTGAAAAAAAAAAATTTAAGCTAAAAAAATATCATTTTTTTTAATGTTTTTTTTTTCTATATTGTTTGTACCACATGATTAATTATTTAAATATAATCATATTTTTAATTATTATTAAATATATATGAATGCTTTAATGAGTATGTAGTGAAATTGGAAAATGAAAATAGATAAGGAAAATAATAAGAAATACAATCTTGTTCAAGTAAACCCTAATTTGTGTTTGACTCAAACTATAGGTTACTTGACGTAGTGGTAATATGGTTAAATTAGAATGATCTAGATTCCTATTCAATGTACGATTACTTTCCTTGTATGATTGAGATTCTATGCATTGTAATCCTCTATATAAAGAGACCCTTATTATCAATGAGAATACACAGCGAATTTCTCTCAATTTCTGATTCCCTAAAACACGTTATCAGCACGAAGCCCTAACCCTGAAAACCCTAATTTCGTAACCTTCAAAATCCTGCAACCACCGCCCTACATATCGTAGCCCTAGTCCTAAGGAGCCCAAAATCGGCGGCAGAACCACCGCAATAGGCCTGAATCGACTTGAATCTGCCATCGGAAAAACTGAACCGACCTGTCCCTACCGAGCCCTGTGCCTGCCTTGTGCTTGCCCTCCGCAGATCTGCAGAGCAGCTGCAGAAACCCTACCGAGCATCTACCGAAGCATCCGCTAGACCTGCCGAGAAGTTGCCGAGAGCCTTGCGCGCACCTGCAGAGAGCCCCGCACACCTGCCGATAGCCTTCCACACACCTGCGGACACTTGCGCGCAGCCCCCCTACACGCCCTTGCCCACACCTACCGAGCACCCCTACAGCAGCCCTACACTACCCCTGCAGCAACCCCCGCAAGCCTCCGCACCTGCCCTACCTAGCACCGGCCACTAGTTTCCGGCGACCTCTGGCAACCTTTTTCCGGCCACCTCCGTCATCTTTTCCGGTCAAGAATTTCGGCATCTTTTCAAGGTAAACTTTTGTAAAAGTTCCTGTTTTTGAAGTTTTTCAATCTCTTCTTCTTTTCTCGGGGACTTCCAACATCCCTTCTTCTACCCCCCTTTCTTCTTCATAGGGGAGACCAACAGCCGAACTGTGGGGGTTCGTGCTCACTCCAAGCTTGGAGCTTGTAGAGTCCTCCAAACTTAAAGTTTGTTGAGAAGAAAAACAATCGACCACATACATCATTGTTTCGATCTAAATCCAAAACCCCTCTTGGAATCAGATTTTCTTAGAAGCGACTACGCTCAGAAAATCCCTAATTTTTTGGAAACGACTACGCTCAGAAAATCCCTAATTTCTTGGAAGTGACAACGCTCAGAAATTTTATAGTTTTTCATGGTAGTTTTTTTGCTCCGAAACTAACCCTATTTTCTTGTTGTTTTTCACGATTAGTAACCTGAACAAGTTTAGCTTCGCTCCATTAGAGACAACAGGCGCAGGATACCACAAGTGGGTCCGTGATGTGCTCCAGCATCTTAAGGCTGATGGGATCCTGAGTACGATCCAAGAACCAATTTAGGACGTGCTTACTCCTCAACAAGCTGCTGCTTTTGAAGAAAATAGAGCTAAGAGAGAGGCGAATGAAGCTAAAGCCATCATTCTCATGACAAAGCACATGAATGACGCGCTCCAAAATGAGTACCTCAATGAGAAAGACCCAAGAAAACTATGGGTAGAACTCGAGCAGCGTTTTGGCAACGTCCGTGATTCCATGCTTCCGGACTTAGAAGTGAGATGACATAGCCTCCACTTCTGTGATTTCAAGTTTGTACTTGACTACAATTCAGAAACACTTCATATCAAGTCTATGATGGAATTCTGTGGACAGAAAATCATTGATACGATGTTGATCGAGAACACTCTCTCCACCTTCTCCGTCTGTGCATTGATGATGCAAAAAACTATCGGATTGATGTCAATGCTAGACGTATCACAAGATTTCATGAGCTAATTGGTGCCATGAACGGAGCTGAAAAGCATGACAACATACTTGTGAAGAACTATAACTCTAGACTCGTGGGAACCAAGTCAAATCCGGAGTCTAATTATAGTCGCGCCTCCAAGGAGGACGGAAGGTGCGAAACCCTAAGAATAGGGATAATTATGGACATTTTGGTCCATATTCTCGCCCTAAAGAGGAAGGAAACTGCCAAGATAGGCGTGCACGGAACCGTGGAGGTAAACGTGTGAAGTGAGAGAGAGGCCAAGCCTCCGGTTATGGTGGTGACGCCACCAAAGGCAATAATTGTCCTCATAGCGCTCCCAAAGCGCCTCGATCAAGGGAACCTGACCATAATGATGCTTGTCTCAGATGTGGACTACCTGGACATTGGGCAAGGGCGTGTAAAGCATCCCAGAACGTTACAAACGCATACAAGATGTATCGTGAAGCAAGGGAGGCAAATTACATGGAACAAGAAGATCAAGATGGCAATCTCGATCTAAGGGTGGAAGACTACAAGGATTAAGACCGAGAAACTGGCGATTTTGATTAAATCTTTTTATTTTCCAAGAGATGTAGGCAATTGCCATATTATTATAGTAGATGCCAATGGTATTAGTCTTTCTTCAAAGAGGCGTACTCAATGTAAATGTGATGTCTAGGAAGGTTTGAGATAAGTGGTACTTAAGCGAGTTTTGCTCCACCGACATCTCTCTACTCACCTGGTCACATTTGCATTGAAATTACCAGAAGGAGTTAGACGACTACCATTGTTTTGCATTAGCTAGTTTATTGGATTAGATTCTTTTTTGTTAAAGAAACGATGATGTAATTCCGTTTGGCTTATTAATAAAAGTTGAATGCTTTTCTTTATGACGCCACATATGGTGGACTGCGTTCCCTCTCCCCATCCCAAAAAGATATAAGTGTTTTGGAAGGTTTTGCTGATGCTAGGTACCTCTCTGACCCACACAAAGGTCGCTCCAAAACTGGTTATGTTTTCACCATAGGAAAGACCGCGATATCTTGGAGGTCTACAAAGCAGACCTTAGTCGCTACCTCTAAAAATCATGCAGATATTATTGCTCTTCACGAAGCAGTTCACGAATGTATATGGCTTAGGTCCATAGTTACGCATATTCAAAGCAATTGTGGTCTGAAGTCTACCACAGATGAGCCAACAAGCATTTATGAGGATAATGATGCTTGCATTGAACAAATGAAGCAAGGCTATATCAAAGGCGACAACACCAAGCACATATCGCCTAAATTCTTCTACAATCAGCAACAACAGAAGCTCCTCAAGATCAAAGTGAACCAGGTTCGATATGAGGACAATGTGGCAGACTTGTTCACTAAGTCATTGCCTAAATCCACATTCGAGAAACATGTGGCAAGAATTGGCTTGCGGAAAATATCTGAACTCTCATGATCGTAGTCATCAGGGGGAGGCACAGACATCAGGGCGAGATGTCTACATGTTCGTCTCGAATCGTGAAGGATGTGTTGTGCTCTTTTTCCCCTTCAACCAAGGTTATTTTTGTCCCACTGAGTTTTTGTTACTCGGCAAGGTTTTTAATAAGGTTGTCATTCGGTTGGTTCGAATCGGTTAGGTATTACCAACTTCAAAACTAAAGCTTTCGGTTTCAAAACTGAGCTACCAATTACCAACCAAAATTTTCGGTTTTTAATTATATCTACCAAATTCGGTATTACCAACTATAGAACAACTAATTCTTTATAATATAAATTAGAATGAACAAAACTAGGTTTTTGAATTTTATAGTCATAAACGTTGTATTCATCTACTAATTATAGCTTTCTTTTGTATATATGACATCAAGTTTTAGCAATTTTCACTAAAACTAGGTTATTTAACCATCTTTGACTAGGTTACTTAAAATGCATGTACTATTAATGTAGTATATGTAGTAATATTCATATTATTATAAAATTTTATATGTTTATTTCTTAATATACATGTATGTGTATTGAAAACTGTAGTATATAAATCTAATATTTAAATAATCGGTAAATTCGGTAACCGAAACCAAACCAACTTTTTCTGTAATTTTCGATTTCGGTTTTATTGGTTTCGGTTACCAAAAAGTCGGTTTACCAAACCTAAAACATCGGTTGGTATTCGGTCGGTTTGGTAATTACCAAATCAAGTGGCAGCCCTAGTTTTTAACGAGACAATGATCAATGAGAATAAACAGCGAATTTCTCTTAATTTCTGATTCCCTAAAACAAATCTAATATTATTGAATTAGAAAGTCTACATAAAATAAATATAATATTTTTTGATGTTGTAGCGGCGGAGCGAGGTATTCCCCGTTTAATAAAACCACGATGACGACAGAGGGGCACACATGGGAAGTTTAGGTAGGTGCGGGGGGAATTAGCCAACTGGGGGCATTTGCCCCATCCACCATCCCTACCTGTTAGTCGGTGAGACTATATGGAATCAACACTTGGTTAGTTACAGGGAAGTTGGGCACATTGTGTGATGTACTTATAACACAGTCACACAGCGATCATTGGAATATCTGTAAGACTATTCTTTTCATCAAGCAAACCCACCATCCCACCGTGAAATATTCAGCTTCTGCTGAGCACAACCCAACCCTTTAAAATCAGGATCTGGTATGACAGACACAGTTCATGTTCACTCTTTCCAGGACCACTCAGGAACTGAGGAAATAGAATAGACACTACAGGCATTTGTGAATCATTCTGTCCGGGACAAGCTCTATAAATCATGATGATACAAAACTTCGAAAATGGTTTATTGACAAGTGATAGAAAACAATGTCTTCAAAGTGGTGAGTCTGGTGAAACATTGTGACTCTGACTTTCACCAGTTGGTGGGGTCCTAACCAACCAACGAATCATCAATCACTAACACACTAGACCAACATCTCTTCTTCCACTTACTTTTGTTGGTAACCATTTGTTGTTTACATAATTACAAGGAAAAATATCACAAATGGTGTATGAACTTTAGGCCATTCTACATTTTGGTGTACCAACTTTCAAAACTATCAGAATGGTGTATCAAGTTTGCTCCAATCTTTCATTTTGGTGTACACCGTTAAATTTTCCGTTATCTTTCCGTTATCTTTACAAAAAAAAAAAAAAAACTGACAAAGCTAAAGGAAAGATAACGGAATTTTTTTTTTTTTTGCAAAGATAACGGAAAATTTAACGGCGTACACCAAAATGAAAGATTGGAGCAAACTTGATACACCATTCTGATAGTTTTGAAAGTTGGTACACCAAAATGTAGAATGGCCTAAAATTCATACACCATTTGTGAAGATATCCCTAATTACAATGACATTTCCCAAAAATATGATGGTCTATCAATTTCAGGGCATATTTCTTTATCAAACCCACAAGCTTTAATTTGCTGTAGACCACAAATACACCTACCACAATGCTGCATAAAGTAATTTGCTTAACCTAAGCAAGGTTAAAGCAGACTTCTTAAAGTTAAATAATGTGATAAAGGGGTACACTTTTTCCTGTGAGTCATTGGTTCCTGCAGATTCTCGTATAATAAACCATATTTCCAACAAGTAGATACATCAGGACCACTGAACCTAGATGGCAATGTGCTTACCATTTCAAGTTGTTACTTTATAAGGAAAGAACCCCATCACTCTGAGTAGATGCACTGCCAGTTTAGACTAGAATAATGTTTCATAACAAGTTAATGTACACAAATGGTGCAGAACAAAAATGCCAGAAATTATAGATGTAGAAGTATCAAGGAAATATCATAAACTAAATAGAAAGCTCAACAATACAGAATTTTAGTTGTTGTACATATACAAAATCATTGTAGACCATACACAGTTCTCCCCAGTTTTTAATATAACAAAAGCATACAGTAAAGCCTGGGCTGTCTCCAACTCAGCCACACAAATTATTGATAGCACTTTGCTTGGAGTTTGAGCTTCTTCAGCCACTAACCAATTGGTATCTTCATAAATTTGGACATATTCTAACTAGAATTGATTCTTTTTCCTAATAATTCAAGTCTGCAAGTACACATATGTTTCCGTTGTTGATACAACCATTTCCCAATTCTAATCCCACTCCATCCAAACAAAAGACAAGGTAATGAGAGTAATTTTTTGAGTATTGTACTGTTATCCTGTTTGTTTCCTTTTCTATTGAGTATTGACTATTGACATTGCAAAATTGTGTTTCTCTTGTAAAAAATGAAAAAGAAAAGAAATATATATGACAGAGAAATGGTACAATGAGATGAATCCATCCAATCCAATGGCCTATACAAGCAAAATCTCTAACCTGCTGCCAATAGCCAGAGCATGATTAGAGAAGAAATTGCAATTGTTACCCAACTCAGGTAAGCAAAAGCAACTGCCATCTGGTATTTTTGGCATTCCTCTCCAAAACTGCAGTGGCTCAAGTCACTAAAGTATAGGACAGTTATTCCAGCAGAAGCAGAAGCAGCTGCAAGAGACAGTGTTGCTGTAACCTATTTGAAAAAAGAAGAATCTTCAAACTGTTAATTTCACAAATTCTAGAAACACAGAAGAATTCAAATAACAATTAAGAAGGTCAAGGATTTAAAGAGTCCGACCCAGTCTCCAACTACAAAGAGGCTGACCAATACAGGGTTGTGGAGGGCCTTCTTTTTCATCAAGGAATATGCATCTAACAATGCCAGAACAAAACTCCAAATCACTTGCAGACCCATTGAAGCAATCAGGTAGCTGCAACACAAGAACTGAAATGTGATCTACTATAACCAGCAGTAATCAACATTTGCTATTTCTAATGTTGAATAAATTTTGCCAAGTCAACTTCTAGGATTCCAAACCAATTTCAACTTAATGCAGACAAGTTTTAAATTCCTTATGCTTAAGCATTTCATTCATGCAAATTCCAGCAAATCAAAACTCTTTTAATCGCATCGATTCAACTCTTCTTCAAAGAACCCATCTTTCAAATCCGTTTGAAACTTTGAATAAGAAATCACTGGATTATAAAAAACGAAGGCAAATACCAGAAAGCTGTGAAATTGAAGAAGCTGGAGCTGGTGGCCATGGAAGCAATAGAGGCAGCAGCAAAGACGCATTGTAAAATCCTGAGAAGAAGCCCAGTCAAAGTCCCAGGAGTCCCAGGAAAATTCTTCATTTTTGTTCCTCTCACAAATCCAAACAGAGTATCAGACTCTTAATGGCTCAGACAAAAAACCCATCTTCCCATATCACAAAAGCACATCCCACATCACCAAGAAAACCAACAACACAAAACCTCTCAACGTACACCCCACTATTGCTTTCAGAATAGCATCAAGAATATGGCACCAAGGACCAGAAATCTGATACTCTTCTGTTGGTAAATCACAAGTGGGAAGTTTGATATTTGTGTAAGACTACAAAAAAAAGCAAAGAACTTCGAGTTGAATTTACAATAGAGAAGTTAAAAAGATGAAGAAGTAACAGCTTAACAAAAAAGTGGATTGCGGCTAATGAAGAATTGACAAGTCGTCATTATTATTATTATACCTCAAGATTCTCAACCAACATGCGTACAGTCAAATTGCGTGGGCAACCTGGTATGCTCTCCTACGGTCCTACCCGTAAACATGAATAATCAAATCGAATTCTGCCTCCCTACGTGCCATGTTGGAGCGTAGTGCCCAATCACCAGGTGCTTACGAATTCACAGGCGGGTAGACATCGACTGTTCGACCCAACCGCCGAATCTTTTTCCGTCAACGGATCTAGAGAATGTGACTTGTAATTGTATTGGCCATAGGGGGGGCATAGGGCACAATAATTGTTACACTGTACCCCTTATGTCTATACTCAAAACTCTAGAAATGACCAAAAAGATATTTGGAAACTTGACGCTTGGGTCCATTTTCTGTCAGTAGTATGTTAAAATGGAGCTCTACTGTATGATCTTCAAGCAAAAGGACATGATGCTTCTCTTATTAGGAGAGTACCGAAAGATATCATACTTTATTAATTGAGATAAGTGAAATTCATGTGACGCATATTTTTTGTGAAGCAAATTGTGTAACTCATCGTTTATCTCATTTTGTAGGTGAAATTCATGTGACACATGTTTTCCGTGAAGCAAATTATGTAGCTCAACATTTATCTCATTTTATAAGTGGAATTCATGTGACATATGTTTTTTAATGTCTGTCTATATATATATATATATATATATATATATTTGATGCAATGAGTGATAGTAGAGGAGCAACCTTTCTAACACTCCAATTTATTAAGCCAAAAAAATAAATGCAAATGACAATGGAGGGGGACCTAACCAAAACCTCTAAAATAAACAAGCAAAACAAACAAATCAACGAAACCTAAACTGTGGAAGACACAAAACATAACTCTCATAGAACGACAAGAGAAATTGGCTCTAGTGTATGATGTTCAAGCAAGAGGAGATCATGCTTCTCTTATTAGGAGAGTATTGAATGATATATAGTTTCCTAATCGAGATAAGTGAAGTTCATGTGACTTATGTTTTTCATGAAACAAATTGTGTAGCTTATCATTTATCTTCTTTTGTAAGTGGAATTCATGTAACGCATGTTTTTCGTGAAGCAAATTGTGTAGTTCATCATTTATCTTATTTTACAAGGAAAATTCATGTAACGCATGTTTTTTGATGATTGTAATATTTTTGTTCGGAGTTTAAGTCCAATACCTTCTTGGTATATAATCAATCTAACAATAATAATAATAACATGCTAGGACTGAAGCTCCAAGCTTGACTGTGTTACAAAACCTATTTTTTTTATAAGAAAAGGAAAAAGTTGAGTATCAACAGTAATTATGTTTGCCGTCTCAATTATCTTGGGATAATTTCAAGGGTTTTTGTCTATTTACCCCATTTCTAGAGATTTTTTTTCCCACTTACCCCATTAAGTTTTTTTAATTCCCTCTTACCCAAAACACTCTAAGGTAGTCTTCCCTAATACCCTATTAAGATTTTTTTTTTTAAATACCATTTTACCCTCACCCCTTTGTTACTTAGAGAAGAGAGAGAGAAAATGGAAGAGAGAGAAACCATAGGAGACTTCGCCGGATTCCAGTCACCGGTCGCGGGATTCCGGCCAACTTTTGCCTGATTCTGGCCAACTTTCGCTTGATTTCGGTCACTAGCCGCCGCCCACATTTTTGAAAACCTCTATTGCCCCCAATAGACGTTTATTGCCCCCTAATAGACATCTATTGGCCCCCAATAGAATTTTTGATTAAAAGAATGTAAAGTAATCTTCCTAAACTTAGATAAATAAAACTTTGATTAAAGAAAAAAAATGAAGAGATTATATCAATTCAAAACGTCTATTGCCCTCCAATAGACATTCAAAACTTTTTTTTTTCTTTCCTTCTGTTCCATTACTTTAAAAAAATAAAAAATAAACATAAAAAAAATCCTGATTTGGGCGCTTAGAAAAACAATTTGGGCACTCACCTCCCCTTCTCATTCCGGTTACAGACCTAGGATAGGAGTTGTCTTGAAGCTGTCGTATTGGAGCTGTACGACTCCGAGCTGCACAAAGTCACCGCCAATGGCACGATCCATGGCGCCGCCTCACGATGATCGCCGGCTTTTGGGCTGCACCTCCGCCGGATCGGGTCCTCACCAGATCGGTTCTGCAAAACAATGGCAACTGGTGGTTCTGTGTCGTTGACGAGGTCATCGGAGCTGTAACGACGAGTAGTTGTTCTGCAAAAATGATCGGAGCGGCGGGTGGTTCTGCAAAACGATCGGAGTAGAGCCGGGAGTGTCGTCGAGAATCGCCTCCAGGTTATCCAGTAGTTTTCCGGCCATTCTGGTACCCTTTGAGCATCGACGATTGCGTGGAGAAGAGAGAGACACGTCGAAGGAGAGAGAGAGAGAGAGAGAGAGAGAGAGAGAGAGATCGGGATGAGAGAGAGATGAGTGGGTGGCAGTGGTTGTAGTTTCTTAATTAAGCCGAGGGCATATTTGTCATTTCTGTTTGATTTGGGTTAGTGAGAATAAAAATCTATTGCTGAGATAAGTGGGATAATTTTGTCCAATTTTGGTGTTTTAGGGGTCAAGAACCCTAATTTCAATTAGCATATTCAACTGGAGAAAAAAAAGGTCTGGGCTCCTTTGTTGTTAGAAGCCTCAATATTGTCCTAACAAAACCAATAGGGAAACGATGCTTGATGAGTGATGACATACTAAATAAAACAGAAGAACAAAATTAACAAGCTGAATCATAGTTTGGCAAGATAAGAAGAACACTCTTCCTGTTCAAATCTGCCTCCTGTTTATTATGCTTCCAATAGACCCTCAGTAAGGTTAATGATGTCCTTGATAGCTTACTCTTTCATTGCGGGTGGCTACGAGCCTTCTTGGTTAGTAGCCACAGACGTCGGATCAAAAGGAACTAAAGGCAATTCGATCACTTGAGAAAAACACAATGTTCAAATTGGCTAAAACTTAATATAGAGACCAAATTATAGATAGTTAAGATTTCTCATAATATGATTATGACTCATGAGCCATAGACTTGGTTTCATGTCATTTAAAGGATCAATTCACTTTGTCAAATCTAATCTGGCATGTAATTAATCTCTCGCTAAGACACAGCTAAGACAAGACATTCAAGATGTGTTTGTTATGTGGAACTATTATCCCCCACCTTATTTCCTATAATAGTCTAGGACTCTTCTAGCCTGGGATATGTTATGTTAATACATGACCCATGTTTGGTACTACTTAGGACTAAATAGCAGAATAGTCAATATAATCTTATCCCATGTTTGTTGGTGTATTGAACTAAAAGTTGGTAATTTGCAGAAAAGTGAAGGATTTTCTGAGTTTGTGAGAAGAAAAGAAAATTGGAAGGTGAAAGCTGAAGACAATCACAAAATGGCAATCACAAAGTGTCTGAAAATAACAAAGCAGGTTTTTTGGCAAAGTTCACCTATTTATAAATAATCATATATTGAGAAGAGCACTAATAACATCCATAATTTCTTAGATTAGTAAGCAACCACAATCTGCATACTTGTAGTTAGTTTTTACACATCGACAAGTCCACCAATTAATACAACACAGTGAGAGATCAGTCATCATGGAAAAAGCATAACATATTTCCATTCGCGGACCCCTAAAGAGAAAGCTTCGCCCCCGCAACTTAAATCTCTTTTTTTGAAAAGGGGCTGAACGGAGGATATCCAGATTATGATCCCTATGGGGCTTGTATCGAATCTATATCTCCGACTGACTTCAGTGTCTGAGGATGGCGCTAGTATTCGCTGATCTTCTGTTTCTGTGTGGAACCTCTTGAGCAATGAAGATGTTGTCAGTGATTTGTCTACCAAGGAATTCATTTGTTCAATATCTGTGCTGCTCAAGAAGTTGGACTAGCGGCTCCCTTGATCTGGAGTGTGATATTTCATGCTTTAGGCACGAGTCGACTGCTAGAAAGTAATAATGAAAATGGCTAACCCAATAGCAGATTCCGCAGCTGCCACCGTTGATACACTGATTTAACATTCCACATTCTAATAAAGTTCCATCTAGCAATTACAAAAATGAATGTTAATCTAGCAAATAGTGGCTTGTCCAACATGTGTTAAGGCAGCAACTTATGATTTTCTGACAAAAAAAACAGAACATATCTTCAGTCAGCAGCTAGATAGATCCTCTAGCAGTGCCCCCAAGCAAGTTCTCGACATACACTTTTCTCACTTCATCATCTAAGGAATGAACATAGAGATATTCTGAGCCTTATCCAAAATGATTTTCAATGCCTCAATTTGGTCTAGAACAGAAAGTCCCATTTTCTTAAGTTCCTTAGCAATATCAGATCGATCTTCATTACCTTTCACTATGGCATCAGTCACCGCTTGCATTTTTTTTTTTCTAGATTTTTCAAACAAGTTATCCAATGCAAGCATAATTTTATCTTCATCACTTCTTTTCCTCTTTTTCTGACTGACTGAGATTGTCCTGTGCTATCTTTGCTCATTGACACGAGGCTTGTGTCATTCTCAATGCTTATATCATCTTCATTGTTGCTCTGCTCCTCCATCATATCAGCAGGGACCTCAGCCCCATTTCCAATAGCACAGTCACTCCCAAAGATGGTAGCTAGTCTATCAAATAATGGATGCTTCTTGTTTCTCCATCCCTTTGCTTTTTTGTTGTGTAATGACAAAAATAGAAAATGAAGAAAGATCAAACTCTTGCAATGAAATCAGTTACATTAAAAATCAAACTCAATGAAACTTCCTCATTACCTGCAAATACATATCCCATACTTCATTATTATCAACTTCAATGCACTTTTTGATATCATTCCATGAAAATCCACTCTTGTTCATCATGTCATAGATGATGCTATAATGTTTCTTAAGTTTCTTCAACTTTGACTCAATATGTGGACTTGCCTTCAGATTGGAATTGAGACATAAAAGATTTAAAACATTCTCAATTTTGATTAAAGTACCAGATTTGAAACTTCCAGTGTCGTAGCGTTGTCCTCCAGCAATAATTCCGTCAAGAACATTCAACAAAAATTCTTCTTCAAAGCTGGTCCATACACACCTTGACTTCCCTTGCTCTATATTTTCAAAACTGCATCGTAAAGAACTCTAGAGTCCGATGCTGATCTCTCCCAACCCAATAAGATAAATATGAACTGCATATCACGAGAACAAGCAGCTAACACATTTGTAGCAACTTCACCCTTTCTTGTGTGGTACCTTGGCTTGTCAATTGCAGGTACACCCACTCTAATGTAAGTTCCATCTAGTGCCCCCAAGCAATTCTATTAAAAAAAAAAAATATTCATGAAGTTTATAAACTGCACATATAGAGATGAACCTTTAACAATCAGAAAAGGCATAACTGCAGTCCTTACAATAAACTAACCTTAAAGCACTTCTATCTACGATCTGTGCAGTCAGCAAGTACTGGATCCAGTACCCTCAACAAACTACCTTGCAATCGTAAAACACCTTGTAGTATAGAATGGAAATACCTACTAATAGTCTCTCCGGATCGAAACTATCTACCTCTAATAGTATGATTCTTCACACGATGTGAAAGTATATGTAAAAATATACATACTTGCTCTTCCACAGACACCAAACCATCACTCTTTATCTTTCCATCTGTGCGAAGTAGTTCACACAAAAGGCGAAAAGTCCTTCTATCCATTCTTAATTCGTGTACACATTCGGTGTCACTATTGCCTATAATACTATCTAGATAACTCAAAAGAGTCTCACGTCGAACAAATGAACGATTATTTAGAGCATGTCTTTCAGCACGTCTTTGTCTCAAATTAAACATCAGTAGCACAAGCATAGTACAAGCACACATATATTGTCTCTAGGTGCCACAACTCCACCAATAAGAGCAACATAATTTGCCCTCGATCCATATCTAAGATTTCATAGTAACATCCAAAATCAATGAAAACAACCAAAAAAAGAAGAAGATAAAAACACAGACGTTGTTAGAAGAAAAAAAACCCTGTCTTGAAATTGATCAATTCTTAGCAAATCAAGTTACCCAGACACCAATTGTTACAACCCATAAACAATTGTTAATAAAAAATCAATCCATAGTCTTTAATTTCACATATCACAGTAGATACACGAGAAGAATAAGGTAGAGGGGGTCGAAGGGAAGAGCGAATAATGATCAAAGCAAAAGGAGCATGAGAGAGGATAGAAATTGAACTTGGACAAGAGTAGTTCAAGGAGGCTGAAGCACGAAGAGAGTGGAGAGACTAATGAGCGTTGTTGAAGCCATTGCTTCCATAGTCCGGTGATTTTGGGAGGGGGGGCTATGTAAGAAGGTTGGGAGCTTATGCGGGGACTCTCTTATCTCATTTAAATGAGTCCTTATGTGTGCCAAACATGGGATACGTCTAATTTTATTACATAAGCTAGTCCAATCACATCCAGTCCCACGAAACAAACACAGCCTCAAAATATTTGGTAAAAATGTCTGTTATTGGAAACCGATTGTGGTCACTCTTCAAATATACACATAGGCTGCAACTACCTATTTCTTTAACCATGCATGTATTCTACTTGGAAAATGGAAAAGTAACTATTCTTACTGTATCAAAAGTCTGATTTTCACAGAATTTGTGATGGTTATTAGGACATCATATTATGTCTGGGAGAGCTGTTACACTCCAAGTACGAACTTCAAGCCAGCTCGGAAAGCTTTGCATCTTCAGATCATAACAAGTGAGTTTCTCTTGTAACTCGTAATACAAAGTTCAAAAGACATGTTGGTACCCCTCACATTCTTACAATACAAGCCAAACTGAGAGATTGACAGAACATATGCTAAGAGCCACAAGTTCTATTTTAAGTTGTTAGCTTTAGAACTTTATTGTACCAGAATGGAACTTCATTCAGCGACACATATTTCAAATTGAAAATTTGAGCCAGTGGAAGTAGCTAGCTTCATAGCTTGAACTGGTCAAGTCCAGACCTCTCATCAAGCCCTTGAGAAAAGAACTTGCCATGGTACTCATCTATGGAGAAATCCTTGTAGAGAGGAGGGTTTTCATCTGATATAAGCTCTTTGATCGGACCATAAGACTTGGCAGCAGTGTCTCCTTTAAAAAAACAAGCTACGGAAACTCGTGGACTGACACGGTTGGTGAGCACTCTATGTTGAGCACTCTTGAGCCTGTCATTTGATATAGCCTGGAGAAAGTCCCCTATGTTTATTACTAGGCCTCCTGAAATGGGGTCAACGTTAACCCACTGATTGTCATGAAGGACCACCGATTTTGTCTTGAAGAAGAATTGTGAGGAACGCTGGATCTGAATGCTTGCTAGTTCCCACAGTTAGCTCTGGTTCAGGGCATGCTGGATAGTAGTGGCAGACACAGGTATAAAACTTAGCACACTCCATTTCCCTTGTTAGGTAATCCGGTTTGAGTTCCAGAGCCTCCGATAACAATCCAAAGAGTTGATCTGCCAACTCTACGACATGGTTTGTGTACTCAAGTGCTACTTCTCTGCATTTTTGAATGAACAAATATGTAAATAGTTGTTCTAGGCTTCTAGCTAGACTTTTCGGTTAGACTCAAAGGATTTGCACAACATTTATTAAACTCTTTATGACGTGTGTATGTTGTCCTGCTGTTAATCTGGTATGGCACATTCACACAAGAGTCCATCTAGAAAATCATCCAGTGTGCGTAAAAGGGCTGGACTGCATTTACCTGTAATCACATGGTTCTAAGACCAGATAAGAGTATTATTTGGATCTATCTGACATAAGAGTCTCATAGCAATTTAGCTAAATCGATCGGTCATTTTCAAAAACGATATGGTTTTCAAATAGATTAAGATGAAACGTCCCTAAATGTTCAGATAATTAACATCACGAGCGTACAGCATGAGGTCATGAAAGTTTAAAGATCCACAATAAGTAACAAAAAAGTTTCACTCAACACAAACAACTAATAAAAGTGACAGTGTTACTAAGAAAGTACCTACAAACTTGAGGGAGTTCTTGGGGTTCATGATCAACTGCGGGCTTGGTAAAAGCCAAAGTGTCCCTCCAATTAGCTGCTTTTGACTGGTAGAGATCGTAATTGCTATTGAATCTCACAGTTCTCTTTACATCACGACTATAGAACTCTTTCTTCACCTCAAGATCTTGCTCATTAAACCTCCTTACGCCTTGGATCATATGTTCAAGCACATTTAATGGAACTCCATGATTCACCACTTGGAAGAAACCCCATGTCTCAGATGCAATCCGAACTTCATTAACAATCTCCTTGTGGCGATCACCGTAGAGGCCACCGACATTTATGACAGGAATTTGCAAATTTGATTGCTGACATGTTGGAAAATCAGCATGATCATTAGATGGTGCTATGAATATCTTAGGGACTTTGCCTATGCCTGCATCTACAAGGCCTTTGACTCCAGCCTTTGTATCATCGAAACTCTTTACCTCTTGAGCTCAGTTGTATTCAGCAGATTGGGTTTCACCTGAGACTTCCATGACATGTTCAGTAATCAGTACAAGGATTGAAGGTGTTTGATAGCTCAAGCACTAAAAGGCAAGGATAATTGTATGCAGATTCAGCTGGTAGTTACTTGCTATAAGGTGGCTAACATTAAGCCACGCAAGCGCACAAGCCACCAATTGTTTTCATGTATACTGTTTTTTAATCTAAAATGTTTTATTTTTTTTTTTCTTAAATGAAGTTGTGTCAAAATTCACGGAAATGGCGGTTGTGCGTAAAACATAAGCATCCAATTAGCTAAATTCAAAACATGTGAACGAGATTGGCTGAATCTGTATAAAAAGCTGAGATTAGCAGGGTCCTCAAGACTTGAGAGAGAAGTGTTCTTGTATTTACAGGGAATTTGTCAAAACTTCTATCACTGGGACTTTGCCCCTCTTAATTTACACACAGTGCAGCTATCTATCTTTTTCACCATATTTTTCTTCAAGATGATATGAGTAATAGCTTTTGACAGCATCAAAACTCGAATTTCAAAAAAAAATTGTGATGGTTATGATGACATCACAATAATTCTTGAGAGATGTATCAGCATTTTAATTCAAGTATAAACTTCAAGAACAGAACAGATGGGAAGGGTAAGCTAGCATCTTTATATTCACTTAATAATCATAAATAGTTGTTTAATATTGCACAGTACATATTGCAAAAAGCATATGGTAAAACCTATAACATCTTCATCTAGTTTGGGTTATTTAGTTGTTACAGTACAAGCCATACAAACATATGCCAAGAGCCACAATGTACTATTCTTCATTGTTACCTTTGGCACTTGAAATGTGTTAGTGCAGAGTTCCCATCAAGCCCTTTTCCATAAGAGTAAGCAATGAAGTCTTGAAGTGAGGTTTCTCTGTATACAGGGGGATGATTTTCTGACAGCAATTCGTTTACGGGGCCATACAACCTTGTTGATGGATAAAGATGCAAGGTGAAAAAGCAAGCAATAGATACTCTTGGTCCTTCGAGGTTGGCAAGCACTTGATGCTCTACACTTTTGAATCTGTCATTGGATATAAGCTGCAAGAAAATACAACAGAACAGTCTCTCAATGAGTTCTAGTAACAACAGAAGTACAGAACTATCTGTTTTCAGTTTTCAGATATTTGTGCCTTTCACATTCTGTTATATCAGCTTCTTATATAAGTAAAAACGACACCCAATTTATGACGTCCTAGAGCGATCCTCCTTTGAATCTATGCACAAAAATGCATATATCACAGAGACCTCAGTTCAGTTCAATTCACTGGAATTGAGTTCCTTGTACATGGGACAAGGCTCATTCATTAAAGGATCAGATGATTGTCGTGTGATTATTGTCCCAAGGTACCACTAGAAATCCTGGTGTACTTCTGTTTGGAGGTTTAGTAGAAACATGCAATGAGTAATGACACTCGAATGAATTATAAACAATGGGAGATGGCAACTTTAACAGTAATGGTTCAAAATGTAGAAATGTATATACGGCAAAATGTGTGTACATTACCAAATTTTGCTGTCTTTTTTTTTTTTTGGTCAAAAATTTTGCTGCCATTAAATACTAATATGGAGAGGGCTTGCCTGCAAGAGATCTCCAATGTTGACCACTAAAGCTCCAGGAACAGGAGGAACATCAATCCATTGGTTTTGACACAGAACTTGGAGGCCACCAATATGGTCTTGAAGTAGAATGGTGAGAAAATCCGGATCAGAGTGATTGGTTGTGCCCAAAGTCAGTTCAGGCTCAGGGCATGGTGGATAGTAGTGACTAAGAATAAGATGCCCCTTTGCACAATCCAATTCTAAAAGGTGGTCCGGTTTGAGCCCAAGTGCCTCAGATAGCAACTCAAACAACGTCACACCTAGTTTGTGAACTTGATCTGAATACTCCATGGTAATGTCTCTGCAAATTAGATAAATCACACTTCAATTATACCAACTGGGGTGAGTCATGTTTTCCTCCATTCAAATTTGAACTTCTCACAAATCACTGACCCCCATCTATAACAATATAATCATTTAATCAACATAATGTTTCTACAAGTTAGAGACTCTTTTCAAACCATGTCTACCTGTGTCTATAAACATGCTCTACAGATTAGTGATAAGTCCAGCAATGCAAGAGGAGACACATTCTAGACCACCTCACACCATTATAGGCAAATTGAGTCTACCTTTTACATCGATTTTTTTGGTCGGTGTTTATGAATAAACCAAATACAACACAATGTGAGAGTTCATATGACTTACCATCAGGTTAGCAGGATATGCCAACATCATCATAGGCTTAGATGCGAGATTAGACCCCAATTTTACGAAGCTTGACAAAAGTAACCAAGATTACAGACGACTAGACTAAAACTTAGAAAGACCATGACCAAATGTGCAAACTGTAATGTGGGAATCACCAAACTTCTTAAGTGACTATAGTGTAAACATAGGGATGTAAAATAATTTTAACCCAAAGTTGAACACTATAAGTAAAAAAAATTAAGAAGATTATGATGGATCATACCTGCAAACCAGAGGCAACTCTTGAGGATCAAGAGGCTCAGGACCCATGACACAAAACAAGGTGTCCCTCCAATTAGCAAATCTCGACTGATACAAATCAAAGTTGCTCCCAAACTTGACCTTCCTCATCAGCTCCCTACTATAGTACTCAGCCTTCGCTTCCCTCGGCAGCTCGTGGAACCCACGCGCCGCCTCCAACATCCCCTCCAACACTCTCTTGGGTATCCCATGGTTCACCACCTGGAAGAACCCTACGCTCTCCGCCGCCCGCCGCACTCCGTCGATAACCTCCGCTCGCCTGCCGGCAGTGTCAGCGAGGTCCACCACCGGGATACTGAACTGGGTTTTGGTTGTCTCGCCGGGAACTTGATCCCCGCCGGCGTAATCAGCCGGAGGCCGGACAAAAATTGGTGGGATTTTGGTGATGCCGGCATCAACGATCCCTTTGACACCAGCTTTGGATTCGTCAAAGGCCTTGAGCTGTTGGAGACGGTCTTGGTTGCTTGAATTGCCGGAGACCATTTTGTTGTTTGCAGCTTGTGTTTTGGATCCGGAATCTGGTAAGCTTTGACTAGGATAGCCACATGTTTTGGTTATATCACTTATATGTCATGATGAGTTTACTGATGGTAAATGTGTCTATCCACTGTTCTTGAGGTTTTCATGACATTTGATTAATTTCATGACTTGGTTGAAATCTAGAATTCCCATTTCTGCTGTGGACAATTCTTATATTTTTGCTTGCATGTCAAGCTACACTGCTACACTACATTTCAATTGTTGTATTCTCCCCATGAACAAACTTTTCTGGTAAATTGAAGGGCGTGTTGGTTTCCATTCTTTGCAGCCAAGTTTCCCTGCATTTTACTATCAGATTAGCAACAACATGATCTGTGAAGAAGACCAACAAAGTGTTCAAAAAAAAAAAAAAAAAAAGACCAACAAAGTTGAAGACCCCTAAACTATCGTTATGATTTGATGAGATTAGTTGAAAGTTGAAACATGAAAGACATGACAGTAGTATGGAACTTAATTGGGAACTGTTGTGCAGAATACCTAACTTCGCTGAATTACTGGGAACTGCTCGAACGGAATTAGGTGCTGTACCCTATATGCACGGAAAGCGCCATGTGTCTAGTTTCTGAGAAATTTTACAGTTTGCAATTCCGACTTTTCTAGAAGGAGTTATGGCAATTTAAGTGAAGAAAGTTCAGCTTGAACGAGAATCTGCAACACAGAAACTGTTGTGCAGAACACCTAACTTTTCTGAATTACTAGGAACTGCTCGGATGGAATTAAGAGCTGTACCCTATATGCACGGAAAGCTCCATGTGTCTAGTTTTTGAGAAATTTTACGGTTTCCGATTCCGACTTTTCTAGAAGGAGTTATGACAATTTAAGTGAAGACAGTTTATCTTGGATGGGAATCTGCAACATCTTTTACAAGTTTATGGCTAGAAGGCCCAGCACATATATTTGGAAATCTTCAATGTGCCACATCATCATTATATGTGTGTGTGTGTCTCTTTGTGTGAGTGTGAATTTGTTATAATTTGGCTTATGGTGAAATTGGACATTCTCATACTTCTATATAGAATATATGCCTATATATTCTACAGGTCATGACTACGGTTGATCGATTCGATCAGATTCTAAAATATGGTGAAATTGGCTAAATTTTTTACCACACTCAAAATTTATTGTAATAATCATATCCAACAGTTGGTTTTTCCATTTTCTTTGAATTGATAGAGCTTGCCCTTTGGAGGGTATGATCTATAAATATAGGTTTATAAGAGTAACTAAGTTTGACCTAGTTGATTGAATTCGAAACAATAACCAAATTGGTTGGATTTTCTACAACCACCACAAAACATTACAATCTCTCCATCGGGCGGTTGGTTTCTCCGAATTCATTTTCCATTTCATGATTGTTTTAGAATGAACCTTAACAATTTAAATGCAATGTATAAGTCCATACAACTTTAGGAGGCAAATTAGTATAGGCTAACGTCTTTATAATTAAAATTGAAGTTTTTATCTTATGTTCAAGCACATCCATCGATGGAGTATTTACAGACGTGATGTGAAAAAATAAGCACGTTTCGCGGTCGTTATGCCATCGATCAACTAAGAAGACATACAAGTGACGACGGTTGACCAATTCGATCTGATTCGAAAATATGGTGAAATCGGCTAAATTTTTTACCACACTTATAATTTATTGTAATAATCTCATCCAACGGTCGGTTTTTCCATTTTATTTGAATTGATAGAGGTTGCCCTTTGGAGTGTATGATATATAAATATAGGTTTATAATAGTACCTAAGTTTGACCTAGCTGATCGAATTCGAAACGAGAACCAAATTGGCTGAAATTTTTACAACCACCATAAAACATTACAATCTCTCCATCGAGCGGTTGGTTTCTCCAAATTCATTTTTCACTTCATGTTTGCTTTAGAATGGATCTCAACAATTTAAATGCAATGTATAAGTTATACAACTTTAGGAGGCAAATTGGTATATACCAACGTATTTGTAATTAAAATTGAAATTTTTATCTTATGTCCACGCACATCCATTGATGAAATATTTACAAACGTGATGTAAAAAAATAAGCACGTTTCACAGCCATCACTCCATCGATCAACCAAGAAAACATACAAATGACTACGGTTGACCAATTCGATCGGGTTCGAAACTACGGTAAAATTGACTAAATTTTTAACCACATGCATAATTTATTGTAATAATCACATCCAACGGTCGGTTTTCCCATTTTCTTTGAATTGATAGAGGTTGCTTTTTGGAATGTATGATATATAAATATTGATTTATAAAAAAATTAGTGTCTTTAAATATTTATTATAAATAAAGCCCACAAGGCCAGTCTCAAAAAAGCCGGCAAGGCCCTGCCTGAAAAAGCCTGCAAGGCCCGCTTTATATGGACGGGCTTGGATCGTTTGATTTATAATAAAGCCCGCCCGCCATTATTTAAAAATAAAGTAAGGCCCGGCCCAAGCTCGCTAAGAATGGGCTGAGGCGGGCCCAGCCCGGCCTGTTGACGAGGCCTATCGAGGGTCAAACTTCATTATTAGTTCACAGCTTCAAGCTTTCTAGCCCCGAGATCTCATATGCTTCCCATTGCTTTTAGTGGCACATAACATATTCTTTCATAGTTGTTTCGCGGTGAACTTGAGATTTTTCTTCGGATGTCAACTCCTTGATTGGCCCCAGTCTCGAAGAATTTTCTAGCGATTGTCCAAAAAAACAGGCCACGGAAATTCTTGGACCTTCCTTTTTAGCCAATACTCTGTGAATCACGCTTGTGAACTTATTATTTGACATTACCTGCATCATGAGGGTATCCATTAATTAGAAACTACAAAAAAACTCTGATCAACTGATTTATAATTGCTGGGAATAAAAAATTGACACTGGACTATTAAATTCATTATGAAAATTCAAAATGCAATAGATTTGACCTAGCTTTTGAGAAGTGTGTGAAATAATTCGTTAGCAGTGATAACCAGTGGCGGAACCAGGATCAAATTCCTGTCTAGGCTAATTAGAAGGGCATAATAATTTTTTTTTTTTTTTTTGAGGTTTGGAACCCAGTGGGAGGCTCATCCTCACTCCTTTATTATTTATTTGGATCAAAACATACAACGGAGGGGACATAAAACCAAACCCCGTAAATTAAAAATTACAAGTATACATTTGTTGTAAAACAACAATAAACTAACTAAATCGTACCCTCCGAGATCCACTCACTTCAAACTCAGCAATCACAGAATCATTATCAATGCTATCAGCAAACTCTTTTTCAATGTAGACAACCATCAAATCATCAAAAAACTCATCTTCCATCTTATTTCGAAGTTTCTTTTTTATGATGGTCATAGATGAAAATGCTCTCTCTGTTGTTGCTGTAGAAACTGGCAGAGTCAGCACAAGACAAATAAATCTATAAATCATAGGAAAGAATGCTAACTTTCTTGATTCAACTAACCGCCGACACAAATCAGACACAGTAGTTGTGTTGGCAAATCTTGGATCCTTATGAATATCTGCTAGAAAATACCCACACTCCATATCTAGAGCAAGCATATCATATGATGTAAAATCGTGAGGATAAAATCTGATAGGAGCATTTTAATGCGACGTTTTAACTGCATTTCCCTACATTTTCTGCGTTATTTCCTTAATAAAACTCTGTTTAGGAAAGTTTCCATTCTTCGATTAGGAAAGTTCCTAATTGTAGTAAGTTTCCGTTTTGTAGTTTCTATTTCTCATTTTTAGAAAGTTTCCCATTTTAGTTTAGGAAAGTTTCCGTTTTTCATTTTAGGAAAGTTTCTATTTTTGGTAACAGTTTCTATTTTCAGGACTTTGGAATAAATGAGCTGAAATGAGCTCACAAATGGAGAGAGAAGCTAGCCAACGTTGGAGGGAGACAAGATGAAGTACAAAGGGAAGCACAAATGAGCAGAAATGAAGAAATTGAGCTTTCCTGGTCCAACCAGGAAACCCTGTCCAGAAAAGGAAAGTTTTCCAGAACAAGACTCTTGAGCCAACCAAGAATGGAGATCGAATTAATGAAGTGACATGGCATGAGAGAAGCTTCTTGAAGACTCTAGATGATGACATGGCATAAAGGTGGCGCATGGAGGCCCAAGAACTCTCAAGAATGAAGTGGATTTTCGGCAAATGGATCAAAGGCCCATAAAGCCCATGCAATTAGGGTTTTTGACGCATGATTAAACCCTAGGGAGAGTTTGCCGTCCAAAGGCAAAGGAAAGAAACAAGGAAAATGACGTGGAAAATCAGAATTATCAAAGAGAATTTCGGTTGAGATTTTCTAGGGTAATTTTTATGGAAAGAAAATATACTTGGAGACTTACCCTAGAGAGTTTGCTGTCCAATGCCAAGAGAAAAACAAGGGAATCAAAAGAAAACCCTAGAGAATTCGGCAAAGAGATATTCAAGGGAGAAATAAAAGGAAAGAGAAAAAGGTGGAGACCAAGAAAAGCTCAAAAGAAGTCTAGATACATTCCTATATTCCCTAAAGAGTTTTGGCCGAATTTAAAGTAAAAAATCAGAATATTATCAAGGAAATTTCGGCCAAGATTATTAGGGAATTAAATGGAATTTTGTGATTGGTTGAACCACCTCATAGGGCTTATTTGGCAAGATATTATTAGAGGAAATTATGTGGAATTTTCAGATTAATTCCATGAGGTTTACACGGCTTGGAGAGCAAGGAGGCCGTGCTCCTATATATACTCTCTTATATGTGACATTGGGGACACCTTAGACTCTCTAGAAAACTTTAGAAAAAAAATCAGAAAAGTTCCTTAGCATAGCCGTGAGTTACTCCATCCTCTAGTCATCTCCACGAGTTCAAGCAAGGCCAAGGGAGAAGAAGCATAGCCGTGAGCATCCATCATCCATCTCCAACCTTGAAGCTTGCTTTCGAGATTCAAGAGACCACCACATCAATCGTTCATCACCATCTCCATCTCACGGTGTAATCCGATTCTCCTTTGTAACCTTTGCTTTGAACTTCGTTGGTTATGAACTAGTTGACATATGTGTTTGAACAAATATTAATTTCTGGAATTTTTATGATTAATTGAGAATTTTCAGATTCATATTATTGTTCTTCGAGAGTTGCTTATGTGGGTTTGTTTAATTAAATTTGCGTTATAGATAACTTTTGTATTTTAATCATATGTGGTTGCAAACACTTAGGGTTTCGATATGAATGGTGCTAGGTTTAAGAACATGAAATCGACTTTTCGTTTTGTGTAAACTTGAATCAAAGTAGTAAAGGTTTTGTACAAAGATCGAATTCAATTAAAGAGAATTGCAATTAGGTGGACTTTTCCATACTAAGTTGTACACTTGAGTTGATAGCCTTTCTAGGTGTTTATTGCGTTGAACATGTTATGATTGACTAGCTTTCTAGGGCTTGAATGCATGTTTGATAGGATTAATCTAGGTGCTTTCGCTTAGGTTAATTAGCATTGAGAAGTAAAAAATGGGAATTCATTTCCTTTCGAATGTTTCACATGATCAACTCCTCTCTCATGACTTAGATGAACAATATTAGGGTTTGAATCAATTTTAATCATATGTTTCGGTTTTTGATCTTTGTTCTCTCATTCCATTCGTATGTTTATGTTTTTGCATTTTAATTGTTTTGTTAACTTAGTTTTATTTTCGAAAAAACCAAAAACAAAATCCCCCCTTTTCGTGTAAAATGTTTATAGTTGTGAATATCTTTGTGAATATTATACTTTGTTTTAATTTTAATTGTTTAATTGTTTGACAATGACAGGTGTACCCTCAATTTCCGGAATAGAACGATCCCTATTTGCTTATACAACTAACGACATTTTTAGGGTTAAATTATGCGCTTGCTTTCTAGCGCATCAAAATCTGAAAGCAAGATTGCAAACATCTTCACATTTAAATGATCGAAAATTATCACGTGGATCAAATGTAGCACTAAGAATAAGGAGCTCCAACGAATTATCTGTAAATCTACTATCCAACTCTGCAATTGAAAGTCTATCACAACATTAAGTATATTGACTCGATAATAATGCTCATTTGTAATATTTTGTTCACAAGCCCTTGTACTTTTCTTATAAGGAGCAGACATATCTAGCATTTCAATATCATACTCACAACAAAATGCTTCAATCCTCATAATCAAATCATTCCAACCATCTTCTCTCATATCTTGAAGTTTTGATTTTGTGATTGAAAGAAAATTGAGAGCATTCAAAATGTCTATGGCTTTTTTTTGCAATGACTGACAAAGAAAATCAGTAATCTTCATGACATCATGCATCAAAAGCAAGCAAAACACAAAATCAAAACGTTTCATTGCATTACCTACACTCTTTGTTTCTCCTTGTACTTTATTTGGTCCATTTGCAACCAAATTTGCAAGAGTTGTTTGGGTAGCTCCAAATAACTTAATCAAACTTGAAATAGAGCTAAGATGTGAACCCCAACGAGTATCCGCTGCTCGTTGCAAAGTGGAAGTCTAATCAGCACCTCTACTAGTCTCAAGTGCTCCAGCAGCCACTAAATCTGCAATTTCTTCTTCCCTGATAACTCTCAAAGCTGAATGTCTTTTTGCAGAAGTATCAACAAAATTTACAATCAAACTTAGAGTTGAAAAGAATTCCCAAATATCATGCACCCCTTTAGCTGCAGCATTTAAAGTCAATTGTAAGCGATGAGCAAAACAATGAACATAATATGCATATGGACACTCTTCACGAAACAAAGCTTGTAAACCATTAAATTCACCCCACATGTTGCAAGCACCATCATATCCTTGCCCACACATATTTTCTACTTGAAGATCATATTGAGTAAGGACTTTGGATATCTCATCTTTTAGAGTTTGAGAACAAGTGTCTGCCACACTAAGCGCTTTGAAAAACCGATCTTAATAAACCCATCACAATTAACAAATCGAAGAATGATATCCATTTGTTTCCTATTAGATACATCAACAACTTCATCAACAAGGATACAAAATTTGGCATCTCCCACTTCCTCCCGAATCTTGGTTCTAACTTTGTTACCAAGTATATTTAGAATTTGTTTTTGAATAAGGGGAGAAATATACTTGGCATTTCCAGGAGCATTTTGAAAGACTCTACGAACATCTATATTCATTCTTCCAAAGGATTCCACAACCGCGTTGAAATTGCCACCATTGGATGAATTAACCGATTCATCATGGCCTCTAAAGCACATCCTTGACGTGCCAACAACCTTACACTCTCTATAGTAGTAATAAGCTGGAGTCGGTTATCTGCTACTTGATAGGAGCATTTTAATGCGACGTTTTAATTGTTATTTCCTCATATTTACTTAGTTATTTCCTTAAATAAATCATTCTTGTTTAGGAAAGTTTTCATCTTTAGAAAGTTTCTATTTTTAGTAATTTTAATAAAAGTTTCTATTTTCTAGGTACCTTGGAATAAATGGAACTGAAATGAGCTGAAATGAAGAAATGGAGTTTTCCTGGTCCGACTAGGAATTCCAGTCAACGCAGGAATCCTGATGAGACTAGGAAACCTGAAGGCATTAGGAGACCACATGATGACATGGGAGATATTTTGGGAGATTAAATCTAATTTTTGCATGGGAAATCAAGGAGATTACATTGAGAATATCAAGGGAGAATTTCAAGGAAGAAAAGGTTCAAAACAAGTCCAGATTCGTTCCTCAATTCCCTCAAGATATGTTGGCTGAAATTAGAGATAAAATCTGCAATTTTAATGTGAAAA
The DNA here is from genome assembly GCA_024704745.1 of Rosa lucieae. Lineage (NCBI taxonomy): Eukaryota > Viridiplantae > Streptophyta > Magnoliopsida > Rosales > Rosaceae > Rosa > Rosa lucieae. Next base: position 6,545,496 of record CM045495.1, on the reverse strand, counting down.
TCAAGAGAAAATCAAGGGGAGGACATTAAGGATAAAGCCATGGAGAGATTTAAGGGAGAAAATGTCCAAAATGAGTCCAGATACATTGTCTAGGTTCATGCCTAGATATTTGGCTGAAAATGGTGAATAAAATCAGATTAAATCTTGGGAAAATCAGCAATAATATATTTGGAAAGATTATGGATTTATTTTGGAGTTTTTTGATTGGTTGAGTGACATGGCAGAGCTGATGTGGCATTAATTCATTGGTTGGAGCTATGTGGTGCAACCAGAAAATTCCTTAGAAATTAAATTCATGAACCCTTGTCTTCCCCTATATAAACCCCCCTATGCTACACCACAAGACACACCTCTTCATTCAGAAAATAATTCCAAACATAAAAGCTCTCTCTCCCTCTCCATTCTCTAGTTACAAGTTCTGAGACTTCAAGCAAGGAGAGGAAGAAGAAGAAGGAGCTGTGAAGATCAACCTCCATCATCCACCTTGAAGACTTTCTTCCAAGATTCAAGAATCCAAAGTTCAAGCTCTCCATCTCCATCTCCACTCACGGTGTATTTCATTCTTTTTCCTTGTAACCTTTTTGGTTTTCCTTGTTTGAATTCGTAGGAATTTGTTTCTAGTTAACAATAACGTTTAGGGCAAAGTTTAAGCCCAATTCTATGTTTAAATAAAGTTTTCGAATTCTATGATTGTGATTCTAAGTTGCTTATGTGAATTTGTTCAATTGAATTTGCTTTACAGAAAACTTTTATATGTTTATGTTCTTTGGTGGCCAACTTAGGATATATGTATGTAATTGGTGCTAGGTTTAGGTAAACAATTCACCTAATAGTTTTGTGAACCTATTTCATAAGTAGTAAAGGCTTTGGACAAAAGTCGAGTTCAATTGAAGAGGATTGCAAATAGATAAACTTATTCATACTAGGTTGCGCACTTAAGTTGATAGCCTTTCTCTATGTGTATTGCGTTAAACATGTTATGGTTAGCTAGCTTTCTAGACTTTGATTGCATGTTTGATAGGATTGATCTAGGTGCTTTCACTTAGATTAATTAGCAAGGAAAGTAAAAAATGGAAAATCATTTGCTTCAAATGTTTTACATGATCAATTTCTTTCTCATGACTTGGAAGAACAATTGTAGGGTTGAATCGAATTTGATTATGGAATTGGTTTTGATTTTTGTTTCTTATGTTCCATTCTTGTACTTGTGTTTGTATAATTTTATTTGTTTTAATTCTTTTAATTTTCGGAAACCAAATCTTAAAAACCCCCCTTATTTCGTAAATTTGTATATACTTTATTTTATTTTTGTAAATAATATACTTTGTTTTATTTTAATTCTTTATTTGTTTTTGCAAATGACAGGTGTACCCTCAATCCCCGGTTAGAACGATCCCTATTTACCATATACTAACGATGACATTTTCAAGGTTAAATTGCGCGCTTGCTTTGAGCGTATCACTACTTCTTGTGATGATTGTGTGCTAATCACTCTTTCAATATACTTAGATGGGTTTCTTAGTGACTCCCACTTCTGCATGGCAATATTATGGGGGCAATTTATGCCTCCCATGTGAAAGAAAATGCCAGATTTTTTTGACATAACATTCTTCCAACCTTGAAACCCATGCTCAGTAAATGCTGGATGATGGGATGGGTATCTATCAAACAAGAAACAAGGGAAGCAAAATGCTTAGTCCAACTCTATGGAATACTCAAGCCCTGGCCATTCTTTAAACCACCTAGGATTAAATTTTTGACCTTGACCTCTATCAAATGATAATGGTAAAAACTTAAGTGAGGTTGATACGGTCCTAAGACCACATAAGCTCTTCGAATATTGTCACGCTCATTCAAAGGGTACTTGCATATTGGACGTCGTATTCCTAGATCACGTTCAAGAGAACTAACGTCAAAACTTTCTTCTCTCTGAATTCTTTCATTATGACACTCTTCTAGTGGAATAGATGGAGAAGGGTTTAAAGGGACATCATTAACAGAATTCTCAGTCACATTTCTACTCCCACTCCCACTTCTAATCTCATCGACACTATCACTAGCTTGATGGAGTACTACTTGTAAACCATGACAAAAGATTTTTGTACCTCTTGGGTTTCCGGTGATCCGTCATTATATTCAATACCTATAATATTTTATAGATGCCACCATTAGAATTATACACACACACACACACACACACACACACACACACATTCAGACATAACGCAACTACAACTGATTATACATTATTATTAGTTACTAACTAGCAGCAGACTTTAATGTCTAATGGATTTAATATGTGCCACCTTCACATATATATAATTCTAATGGGTTTGTGAAAGGAACACTCACTGATTAAATAAGACAGGCTAAAGAATATAAAGTTAGTAACACTAACCAGATAGAAAGGGCATCAACAGCAATCTCAATATTGTGCATAAACCCAGACACTATCACAAAAACTCAACATTCTCCAATCTGCAACACAAAATGCACATCTTTAAATAAAAAATAATCACTACATCACTAACATAGTAACATCAGTCACTAATTCGAACTAAAAAAGCAAAAATACAAATATACAAGTACAATCATCATTCATGATTCATCATTCATGAATCATCAATTCATCAGATAGCCTCTAATCCCCTCTATGACTCTATCGGTCTATCCTACTATCCACCGACTGGGCGATTGAGTGGACTGACCGTGACCGACCATCAGACATTCAGACCATGATCAAGTAATCAACATTCAACAGGTCAAGAATAAACTCAATCAAGATCCTCACTTCCTCAGGCCTCACCGCCTCAGCTAACCAGTAACCACCGGGTTCTCTCTCTCTCTCTTTCTCTATCTCCCTCAGTCCCTCAGTCCCTCTCTCCCTCAGTGGTAAGAAACAGAATCGGCAAAGCCCAACTCAGAAAGATCTGGAATTTCTAGGATTTCAGATCTGAGATTTAGAGCTTCACAAATTCAAAACAGGGGAGATCGATAGGTTTAGAGCTTCATACCCTGTTTGAGTTGTTTCAATCGATTTAGGGATAACCTCCAATCCTCCATGGCTCCATCGAAAATTCGAAGCACTAGAGATAGTGAGGTAGTGAGGGACTGAGGGCGTGACTGCGTGAGGCTGTCAGCTGCTGTGGGCTACTGGGCTGGGAGCTGGGATGAGTCGATGACGCGAATCAGCTGGGATTCTGGCATTCTGGGAATACACCCGATGAGTCGATGACGCCTGGACGCGAATGAATCAAACCTATAATTTTTTTTTCTTTGGGCTGGTATGGGCTAAGAGATATATGTATACTTAAGGGTTTTTAGCCCAAAAAGTTGTGTAGGCTTGAGCCATATAAAGCCTTCAACGTGGTTCCGCCCCTGGTGATAACGTAGAAGGAATTCGATATTGTTTATTGTACCTGAGGAATAGTCTGTATTTAGCAACTTTTGAAGTCAACAACATAAGGAATTGTATACACTGAAGAACATATATAAATATACTATATTTTACATGATATAGTGACCTATTGGTTCAGAAAATATAAAGGTTTTATCATGTATTTATAGATAGATTCTAAACAACCGGTGTATTTATTACAAATGGATAAAATTTAAAGGTAAAGAAAGAAATAAAAGAAATAAATAAATGTTAAAGGAAAAGCACATTATGTGCCTTCGTCAAAGTGACTGACGGAGAGGGAATCAAGGAATTAGCGATTACCATCAATCAGCAGGAATTACGGATCAATCAGCATTTAATGTCATCATTGTAATTGATATTTCCGTTGTAATTCTCTCCCTATATAAAGGGACTATGAAATGAAATGAATAGACCAATTCCAAGTCTTAATTTACTTTTACACGTTATCAGCACGTTCAGAGCCAATAACCAAGAAAAAACCTTAACTTCAAAAAAAAAAAAAAAAAAAAAAAAAGAGGATTTTTTTTTCTCAAGCCTCTGCAGCAGCTTGCATCCCAGCCTTGCCGCCTGCAACACAAGGGCCTGCTACACATCACTGACCTGCAGATCCGAGCGATCCCGTCGCTGCTGCTCCCCATCCCTGCCCAGCCCCGGCGGCTCATCATCCAACGCTCCGCCTGGCCTGCTGCAGCAACTTTGCCAAAAAAGAAAATAGAAAACCAGGAGGAGGAAGAAGAGTGAAAAGAAAGAAAATAAAAAAGAGAAGGGACCCGGCCCAAAGAAAAGGTCCAGCCCATAGAAAAAAAAAAAGAATCTCGGGCCAATAAAAAAAAAGGCCTTGAGTGGTGACGCGGCCCAGCAGAAACGATAAAAAGACAAGGCCTTGAGGCCCACTACTGAAAAAAAAGGAAGCGGCCCAGTTTTTCTCAAGCCTGAAAATATCGTTACGCACGCCCGCATCAACACGCGCGTGCGCTAGGATTGTTTTATTTTCTCGAAACCAAATATGTTCTCTTTTATTTATTTTCATACTATGATATATTTAATTATTTATTTATAATTAGAACTTTTTGAGCATGTTTAGTTAGATTATTTTGATCCTTTTAAAGCATGTCGTTATTTATGCTTTATATGATTATCTTTAAGCATGATTATATATTTTATTGTTTATATTTTATTTTTGAGCATGTTTTGTGAATTTTATCAACGCTTATATAATTATGCCTATGCATACCTTTATAATATGCTATTGTTTATATTTTTTATGCATGATATATTATTTCTATTATTATGAGTAACATATATTTTGATGTATTTTGTGAAATTTGAGCATCCCATGTAATTTATTTTTATATATGCTATGTTTTAATGTGCTATGGTTATTCCTTATTTAGCATGCTATATATAAATTGCATCTTGCCATGATAATGAAAATTCATGAGCATTATAAACGCATAATTACCGTGATAAAGTATTTTCACATAGCATCGGAAAAAAAAATGTGACCATTACGAATCTTGGTCTTGAAATCTAATTCATATTTTTGGAAAATAATTCACGTGGATGTCTTTATGACTGCGTAATTTATAGCTTCCCTCTTATTTATGTAGATGGCTGATCCAACTTGACCTGAATTTGACATCTTAGACTCAGAAGGACTTGAGTACCATCGTTGGGTTTCCGATGTGAAAACTGCATTTGTGGCAAAAGACTACACTGCCACCATTATCGATTCCAAAGATGATGAACCATCTAATAAGGTGAAAGCAAATGCCTTAATGTTTCTGAGGCGACATATTGATCCTAGCCTACACTGGGACCACCTTCAGTTGAAGACACCCAAAGAACTGTGGGATGCCCTTAAGGGACGTTTTGGGAACATTCATGACACTTTGCTCCCAGAACTGACCGTTCAATGGAATGAAATCTGCTTGCTTGACTACAAAAGGGTCAATGACTTCAACAATGACATGTTGCGCCTAAAGGCACGTCTCAATTTCTGTGGAAAGGAACTCACAGAAGATAATATGATCCAGAAGACTCTTTCCACTTTTTCCACTTCAGCACTTATACTAGCGAACCAGTATAGGCTGGAGTATGGCAACGAAAAAATCACAACCTTCAATAAGCTGATCAACCTACTACAAGTGGCTGAGAGGCATAATGAGATTCTTTTGAACAACAATGCCAGGCTTGTTGGAACAAAGAAAATTTCCGAGGCTAATTATGGCAAAGAAAAAGGTGGAAAGAACCCCAAAGCAAAGGAGGTTGGACATGCTGATCCATACCCACGTGACAACACTACACCACGTGGAAATTAAGGGATATGGGGGTCATGGTATGGGCCGTGGAGGCCCTCCCAATATATGGAGCAGAGATGGTGGTGCTGGCCCTGGTGGTCATGGAAACAAGGTGCAAAGGGCACCTAAGAACCCTTCAGTCAAACAAAATAGAGTTGGCAATGAACCATGCTATAGGTGTGGAGTCATTGGGCATTGGTACAAGAACTGCCAAGCAAGCAACATAGTTGTAGCCACTTACAAGAGGTATAGGGAGTCTAAAGAACAAGAGGCTTACTATATGGAAGAAGGAGGCCATGACCCAGATGTCAACCTCACAATTGTAAACTTCAATGGCAACAAGGAACTTGCTCAGTCAATGGATGCACTAGATTTTGACTGCTCTGCTTTATCTATTTATTTTCCAAAGACAGTTGTGAAGGCATAATGCTTCATTTTTAATTAGACTATTGTTCGGTCTTAAAGAATGGTTTGATGAATTAGATTTCTGAACAAGACCTTGATTTGATTATTGTTGGCTTATTAATAAATTTCGAATTTTATTCTGAAGCACTGAATTTATTCGACTTTTATTTACTACACATATTTACATGGTTCGAAATACCATTATAAAGATGTAAAGCAATACATCCAGAAAAAGAAAAAAATTATTACAATGAAAAAATTATCATTCTACCTAAATAGAAATACTCTAAAGAATATGAGATATGCTCTGTATGCACCAAGAGCCAATCGAACCTTGTTAGATTTCAAAGATATTCGTGCCAACGGTTATCATGTAGAAACACACTGTGAGAATGGAACTGAATACCTTTATATTACCTCTAATGAATATGGAAGGAAACACATTTTAGAGAAATTTATGAGTCAATCTAGTCGACTGTACCTCACTACTATTCGGATAATTGAATCCTAAGCTGTCACCAACAATCAAATGTGGGACATTAACTCATACAGGCTTTGGCATGACCGCCTAGGACACCCTGGTCGTGACATGATAATTCGTAATTTAAAGAACTCACACGGACATCTATTCTTTCGAGTGAAAAATAAAATGGGAGAAAAATCCCCCACATTGCAAGGTGTCGGTCCTAGTACTGTTCAAATGCAGCCACTGCCTTCTGAAGTACCAGAAGCACTACCTCCTTCTCATTATGCCTCATTGACTATTTCAAAGGCACATCACTCGTTTTTCAAACCCTGCTCTTTAGCAAAAACAGGATCGAGACCTTCCTATGCTAAAGATACAAAACAAAACATTCCATTCTTACAAAGGATATAAGGAGATATATGTGGACCTATCCATCCAGAATGCGGACCATTCAAGTACTTTATGGTTCTGGTGGATGCTTTGACACTCTGGTCACATGTCGTTTTATTGTCCACAAGAAATGCAGCATTTGCAAAACTCTTAGCACAGATTATACGTTTAAGGGCTCACCACCCTGATCACCCTATTAAGCCTATAAGGCTTGATTACGCTGGAGAGTTTACATCAAAAGCATTTGATGATTATTGCATGTCTCTTGGGATGGATGTAGAGCATCTTGTACCCCATATGCATACACAAAATGGTCTCGCAGAAGCCACCGTCCAAAGACTACAGATGGTGGCTATGGCACTGGTTATGCGCACCAACCTACCTATATCTGCATGGGGTTATGTAATATTGCACGCAACTTTACTTATTTGTTTCAGACCCACTGCTTGCCAACCATTTTTTGCATACCAGTTGGTAACTGGATATGAGCTTGACATTTCACACTTACGCATATTTGGTTGCGCATTATATATACCTATTATGCCCCCACAGCGCACCAAAATGGGTCCCCAGAGACGATTAAGAATTTATGTTGGATACGAATCTCCAACAATTATCCGCTACTTGGAACCCTTGACAGGCGATCTCTTTATCGCTAGATTTGCGGATTGTCACTTTAATGAGACAGTCTTCCGGTCGTTAGGGAGAGATAGGAAAAACGATTTTCCAAGGGAACAATAGGAATTGTCGTGGTTTGTCCCCACTCTGTCTCATTTTGACCCCCGCACTTCACAAATTGAAAGTGAAGTGAAAAGAATAATCGATCTTCAGAACGTAGCAGATTCGATGACTGATGCGTTTACTGATATCACAAAAGTGACGAGATCACATATACCAGCTGCAAATGTGCCTGCAAGGTTAGAAGTCTCCAACAAGGGGCACAGCTCCGCAAATAGAGGCGCTGCAACCACACTTAGTGGAGGTGTGGTTGAGGCCATGGCTCCCCAAAGGAAGAGGGGGAGGCCACTTGGTTCGATTGACACTCACCCAAGGAAGAAGAGGGTGAGTAAGGCACAAACCGATCCATTAATCATCAATGTAGAGAATCCCTCTCATGAGATTGTCTTTGATTACAGTTATGTCCATGAATTAATACTGGAGGATGCTCCAATGTTTGAAATGATTCCAGAGAACAAAGAAATCTCAATGGATTATGAGAGTGCGTATGAGTTGATAGAAAGATCTTTCATACACATTGATGATGTATTTGCATATACTGTTGCTCAAGAAATCATAGAGCACGATGATATCGAACCACGCTCTATTGCAGAATGTCAACAAAGAGCAGATTGACCTAAATGGAAGGAAGCAATCCAGGCAGAACTAAATTATCTGGCAAAGAGATAGGTATTTGGTCCTGTTGTGCTAACCCCACCAAGTGTAAAGCCTGTAGGACATAAATGGGTCTTTGTCAGAAAGCGTAATGAGAAGAATAAAGTCCTGAGGTACAAGGCTCACCTTGTGACGCAAGGTTTCTCACAACGCCCTGAAATTGACTACGAGGAGACATACTCTCCTGTAATGGACGTTATAACGTTTCGCTACTTAGTTAACTTGGTAGTTTCCGAAGGACTGGAAATGCAGCTCATATGGGGATCTTGCATATCTCTATGGGGATCTTGATTCAGAGATATATATGAAAGTGCCTGATGGCCTTACATTACCCAAATCAAGTGACTCTAAACCACGGAGTGCGTTTGCAATTAGGTTGAAACGCTCATTTTACTGATTGAAACAATCCGGGCGGATGTGGTATACCCGTCTAAGTGACTACTTGATTGGAAATGGATATAAGAATGATGAATTATACCCCTGCGTATTCATAAAGAAAACAAGTTCTGGATTTGCAATTGTAGCTGTATATGTCGATGATATGAATATAATAGGTACTCTTGATGAAATAAGAGGAACAGCGAGCTACTTGAAATCCGAATTTGAGATGAAGGATCTTGGGAAAACTCGATTTTGTCTAGGCCTTGAACTAGAGCACCAAGTTTGTGGAACACTAATCCACTAGTATGTGTATGTCCAAAAGTCAAGCGATTTAACATGGACAAAGCGCATCCTGCTAGCACTCCCATGATCGGTCGAAGTTTGGATGCAAAGAAAGATCCATTTTGTCCAAAGGAAGATGATGAAGAGGTGTTGGGAGCTGAAATTCCCTGTCTAAGTGCAATAGGCACATTATTGTACGTAGCCCAATGTACTCGACCAGGCATTGCATTCTCAGTGAACTTGTTAGCTAGATTTAGCTCAGCACCAATGCAGCGTCACTGGAATGGAATCAAGAACATTTTTCGATACCTAAAAGGAACCATTGACTTGGGACTGTTTTTTCCCTACAGAGAGACAAGAAGGACCGCAGATGGAACTACAATCCCTAAAGGAAATGTTGATGGCGAAAGCGCTACTCACTACACCGAAACGCCAAATGACGTTTTGGTTGGTTTTGCTGATGCTGGGTACCTCGCTAACCCACATAAAGGTCGTTCCCAAACTGGTTATGTATTTACCATTGGGAACACAACGATATCTTGGAGATCAACCAAGCAAACACTTGTGGCTACCTCCTCGAACCACTGAGAGATCATTGTTCTACATGAGGTGGTTCGTGAGTGTGTATGGTTAAAAGCTATCATTACACATATTTGAGGGACTAGTGGTTTGAGTTCTACCACTGAAGAGCCTACTTACATTTATGAAGATAATGCAGCTTGCATCGAACAGATGAAGCTAGGATATATCAAGGGTGATAATACAAAACACATATCACCAAAGTTTTTCTACAATCAGCAACAACAGACCCTCCTCAAGATTCAAGTGAATCAAGTAAGGTCTGAGGAAAATGTGGTAGATTTGTTCACCAAATCATTGCCTAAGGCCATATTTGAGAAACATGTGAAAAGCATAGGAATGCGAAGACTTTCCAAGCTCCCTTGATTAATGTAAGGATCAGGGGGAGATGTAGACGTTAGGGGAAGTCTAACATACACATGTCATCTTCAAATGTAAAAGGTGCGTTGTGCTCTTTTCCTTCGACCAAGGTGTATTTTTTGTCCCACAGGGTTTTTATTGTTACTTGGCAAGGTTTTTAGTGAGGCAACAACTCATGCACCATTTCGTCTCTGACTTGGCACAAGGGGGAGTGTTAAAGGAAAAGTACATTATGTACCTTCGTCAAAGTGACTAACGGAGAGAGAATCAAGGAATTAGCGATTACCATCAATCAGCAGGAATTACGGATCAATCTGCATTTAATATCATCATTGTAATTGATATTTCCATTGTAATTCTCTCCCTATATAAAGGGACTATCAAATGAAATGAGTAGACCAATTCCAATTCTCAATTTACTTTTACATATACTATATTTTACATGATATAGTGACCTATTGGTTCAGAAAATATAAAGGTTCTATCATGTATTTATAGATAGATTCTAAACAACCAGTCTATTTATTACAAATGGATAAAATTTAAAGGTAAAGAAAGAAATAAAAGAAATAAATAAATGTTTATAAATAAAAATGATGTGATCTGAGCTATTAATATTAACACAATTTAATCTAACTTATCCATTTATATCTATAAATACAAGATTGAACCTCCTAGAAAGGGGAAGATGATTCTTTCTGGTTTCAGAGAACTCTCTATTTCAGAACTGTTTATCTCCTCCTTCTTTCCTCTGCATGTCTATTAATTTGGCTCCCTAGTTATAATTGACCGCCAGATTCTTCCTTCTCTCTTCCTAATATATCCCTGGATATATTTACTCATCTCTTTACTCAAAAACATCATTGCTATAAGAACATCTAGGACTGCCTACCCATTTTTCTCGAAAGGGGACTGTTTGGCTCAGAAACTAGTCTGGCGTGCAAACAGTCTCTTTTGAGTGCTCGAGCGTGCAGTCACATTGCGGTGCAATCGTCGGGGCGTCTCTTGACCTGACTTCTTCTCAAACGCTGTGGACGAGGAGAGCACCAACCTCGTCACCAGGTTATTTTCTATGCCTTTCGGAAAAGGACTTCTTGCCTTACGGGTAAGGACTTGTGATGTGATCTCTTGCATCACTGAGTCGATACTTAACGTTGTAGGTTAAGCAGAGTAATCACTGGGAAGTAGGAGAAAACACAGGTTTTGCTAAAGCGTGACTTTAGCTTCGCTGGGTTGCGAGGGCGTTACCCTTGCTTCGCTGGTTTTCAACTTGGTCGAAGGTAAGTTTGCTCCGGAGAGGCTTTGATAATCTTTGATTGGAGAGTTGTTGTCTTCTATATCGTCTTTAGGCTCTATATATAGGCTGCTTGCTGTAGATTCTCCTTCCTAATAGGAATGCAATACTATATTTTAGGCCACAGTTATTGGCCTTAAATCAATCAAAACTCTTAATAGTCTTGATAACTATTGTAAGCAATAATAGATTAAATCTGTAGTAGCAATCTTCTAGACAAGGTTAATTACCTTCTTAAAAACAACTTCTGGGCATCCACGTCTTCCATAGATATTAATATATATCCCTTGTTTAATTGTAATAAAAGGTGATTGTATGTTCCTTCCATTTGTTGTACGTCCACCTTTATTCCTTGATTGCCACGTATGTGGGAGACCTTGATTCCTTGCTTAATTGGTCCACCGTAGGACTTAATTGCATGGGCTATATATATATACCTTCCTTGATGACCACAATCAAGCATGATTGCATGCTTCTATATATTGTACGTGCATGCCATTATACATTAATTGCATGGGAAACTTGACTATTCGCAAGGCTCACGTTATTGTTTCCTCTCGCGCAATACTTGGTAATCAAGCAAACAAGTCACTATTAATTATCAAATATTTGATAATTACTAGTATATCAATGAATATCTAGATTTGTCCCAAGATTGCTTGATCTCCAAGTAGGCTTTACTTAGCCTCTAAATAATATTTTCCGAACTTGTAGAAAATATAGGCCTGGGCCTCGGATATTGACCCGGATTTCTTCGAGTCCCCCTTATAGAGAAAAAATGTTAATTTTGGGTTCAAACATTGCCCCCCTGACCTCGAAGTCAAAGTTCCCCGTCTTGACTGAAGAGGTCTTGAGTCAGAACTAATCTTGCAATAATGTTGCTTTAAAGCCACTTGCATTAATGGCTTAACTGATATCAGTGGACTGATCTCATATAGGCCTCTAATTAGGCCATGAAGCTTGATTGTCACAATCTAATTTGAATTGCTCCAGAAAGTATCATCAACTTGGATAAAAAACTTTATTTGTAGGCCACTGGAATTGGCCTTAAAGAGCTTAAAACACTGCATAAGTCTTGAGTAAGAATATTGGCAAAGTAAATTCACCGCTTGACAAAGTAAGAACTTTGGTAAAAGCTTAAAAGCCACAGGTGTTGGCTCTAGAAGTACTAAGACACTGTAAGTCTTAATAAGAAGTTTGGCGTTAAAGTAACGCCACAAAAATGCTCTATTTGGCCCCCAGCTTTGACATCTGGTATGAAGCGAGTTGCATTAGGGGTTGGCGAGACTGGAAAAAGTGTAAAACCTCAAGACTTCAGCGTGCCCCCCATGTGAAAGACTAAGAGGCAGCCCTTCATTGAGAACCGCTGCTAAATCTCGTGGCGAACTATATATCTTCCTTCGCAAACAATTCGCTGAAGAGAATGGAGGTAATTATGGAGCGGGCTGTTCGCAAACCATGCTTTTTCATCTCTCCGCGAAATGCGTGCTTGTTCAAGTAAAGCGAATATGCATGAATCATGGCTATAAACAACCATCACATGTGTCCAAGTGAGCCCACCACCATAGCATATGCAGACATGACACTTGCTCACAACAATTTGGGGTTTTTAATTATGCTTAATTAAAAGTCACCAAGCCACTATGCTGGCTCCATGTGAAATTTTAATAATTAGGCCATTGATAGACTTAACCCCCTAACGAGCAATGAACTATGCGTCACATGTTGGCTTGGGTATGCTTGTTGCAATGCTTTACTGTGTCTTTCAAGTCTAGGCCAAAAGTCAAGGCCTCTCTTTAGAAGTTGATTTTGTCAAACCTTGCTGCTGACTTCTCCATGTTGTACACCAGCCTGAGAATCAATTTGACTTGCCAAAGGAAAGCAGGCTTCATGAGAGACTTCCATGTTGGCAGAAGTTTTCATGCCTTAAAAGAATCCAGAACTTTGTCAATGCTCGCATCTTGATGACAAAAATGTATCTGAAACTCTGGTAATAACAGCAAGGCAATAAAACCTCAGAATAATGTTTTAACACTTAGGCCATTGGCATTGGCACTTACAAAACCTAAGACATTTGGTAAGCCTTGGTCGCATATTTTTTTGGCATGAACCAAGGTGCCACTCAATAAGTAAAAAACTTGAAAAAAATTTAAGGCCACAAGTCTTGGCCCAAGTAATACTAAGACACTTTAAACAAGTCTTAATGTGTGAAGTTTGGCATTAAAATCATGCCACAAAAGTTTGAACTACATGCCCCGTATGTGCCCCCCAGGGGATAAGCACATGCTGCAACCAGTTATTTAAGTATATCAATGAATATCTAGAACAGTGGCAAGGTTGCCTTTGAGGGGTCCTTTTGAGCATGAGTTCGAATCCCACTAATGACATTTTTGCATCAGTTTTCTTAAGTTTTTTGTATATTTTTGAATTAGTTTCTTTTTTTTTTAGTACAGACATGTTCTCGAGTCATATGTCTTTGAAGTAGTTATATAACATAAAAACTATTTGTTTCTTTTCGCTGTTATCATTTTATAATTATTAAATTAAATAAAAAATAACTTGATAAGGAAAAAAAAATGTATATCTTCGCCTCAGGCCTCTACAATCTCAGGACCGGCCCTGGTGAAATCCATCTGATGCATGTTTTTCATTAAGTAAATTGTGTAGCTTGTCATCTGTCTCATTTTATAGGTGAAATTCATGTGACACATGTGTTTATGTGAATCAAATTATGTAGCTCAATATTTATCTCATTTTATAAGTGGAATTCATGTGATGTATGTTTTTTACTGACTTTCAATTAAAATAGACTCTAGTGTATATGTTCAAGCAAGAGGAGATGATGCTTCTCTTATTAGGAGAGTATTGAAAGATATATAGTTTCCTAATTGAGATAAGTGAAGTTCATGTGACTTGTGTTTTTCGTGAAGCAAATTGTGTAGCTCATTATTTATCTTCTTTTGTAAGTGAAATTCATGTGACGCATGTTTTTCGTGAAGCAAATTATGTGGTTCATCATTTATCTTATTTTATAAGGAAAATTCATGTGACACATGTTTTTTAATGACTGTAATATTTTTGTTCGGTTTTAAGTCCACTGCCTTCTCGGTATATAATCAATCTAGCAATAATAATAATAGCATGCTGGGGCTGAAGCTCCAAGCTTGAATGTGTTACAAACCCTATTTTTCCGATAAGAAAAAGAAAAAGTGGAGTATGAACAGTAACTATGTTAGCCATCTCAATTATCTTGGGATAATTTCAATTAGCATCTTCAACTCGAGAAAAAAATAGGTCTGGGCTCCTTTGCTGTTCGGAGCCTCGACATTGTCCTAACAAAACCAATAGGGAAACGATGCTTGATGAGTGATGACAACTCATATACTACTCAACAAAACCACTGCAAGTGGTCTAGTGATTCTTGCCAAGTTGGGTGTGCTCCCCAACCTAGGTTCGAACCCCGAAGCTGTCAAAGTGGCCAGGCACTGTGCTGCAATGCACAGTTGGAGTATTTCACATGCGCCGAAGGGGTTCATCTTGGGCCTAGGAAGCCTTTGGGTTCCCCTTGACAAAGTCAAAAAAAAAATATATATATATATATATATATATATATTACTCAAGAAAGCAAAATAAAACAGGAACAAAATTAAACAAGCTGAATCATAGTTTGGCAAGGTAGGAAGAACACTCTTCCTCTTCAAATCTGCCTCCTGCTTATTATGCTTCCAATAGACCCTCTGTAGGGTTAATGATGTCCTTGATAGCTTTCTCTTTCATTGCGGGTGGCTACGAGCCTTCTTGGTCAATAGCCACAGACCTCGGATCAAAAGGACCTAAAGGCAATTCGATCACTTGAGAAAAACACAATGTTCCAATTGGCTAAAACTTAATCGAGACCAAATTACAGATAGTTAAGATTTCTCATAATATTGATTATGACTCATAAGCCATAGACTTGGTTTCATGTCATTTAAAGGATCAATTCACTTTGCCAAATCTAATAATCTGGCATGTAATAATCTCTCTCGCTAAGACACAGCTAAGACAAGACATTCAAAATATTTGGTAAAAATGTCTGTTATTGGAAACCGATTGTGGTCAATCTCAATGTTTTAAAAAGCGCGCCTCAGGCGCTCCTTAAGGCTTAGAAAGCGCGAGGCGCTGTAGAAAATGAGTGTGTTTTGCAGGTGAGGCGCAGAGGCGGACAAGGCGGCGATGTAGGCGGCCAAAGCGCGCCTTAAGGCGTCTAAAGCGAATGCCTGAGATTTTTTTTTTCTTCGTCACCAAAACAACGTCGTTTTGGTGGTTTTGAGAGTTAAAACTCCTTCAGGTCTCAAGCTGAAGTTATTTTCGATTCCTTCAGCCTCCTCCATCAAAACTCCGACTCTTTCACTTCCAAATCCCAATTCCCAAGAAACAAATTTGATAAAATCATCAAGAGCCCATGAGTTTTCTCAAGGATTTGGCTCTAAAGGAGGCTTTTTTCGCACTTGGAGCAAGAGATTTTCTCACTTGGAGATTTGGAATCGGATTTGCAGCAAAGGATTTAAGGTATGAATTTGATTTCCTCGATCTTGCTGGTGAATACGATTTGCAGCAAATGTTTTGTTTTTCTTGTTCAATTAATCACTTTGGTGCAACTGGGAATGTGAGATTATGATAATAGCATAAATGAATGAAAATCATGTATGATAGCAATCGGTGCAGTGATAGCAATTGATACTAAATGAGGGAAAGAACATGGTATTGGCAAGGTTTGCAGAATATGCAGACCATAGTGTTGGGGATTATCATGTGCTTTGGTCATATTACTCATATATGATAGCAATCTGGGATTTTCATGTGTTTCTGGTAATCATTTTGTAATCAAAACAAAGGAGTGGTGTTTCATTATGGCCAAAGTTGCTGGCTTTACCTCTAGCAGAATTGCTTTCTCAATTAAGTTTCTACTTATTGCAGTAATGTTCCTTGTATGGCAGATCGAACACCTTCAAGAATAGTGAGGCTGGCTAGAGTACTAATCACTGATAATTAGCTTCTGGTATAGCTTCTGTTATTATCTTTTAGAGAAATTGACAGTTATGTTTGTGTTGTGACGTGACGGTTATGTTTGTTTTGTGAGTTTCAGGGGCACATGAAGTGGCTGCATAGACAAGATTCCTAGGAGAAGTTTGAGGGATCTCAGTGAAGCCAATAACAATGATGCTGATAATCAGCTTTTAAGCTTCGAGCCCATTACCATCAGAATTGTATGTAAACAATTCCCAACTTTTTTTTTTTTTTTTTCAGTCTGTGTGATTGGTTTCTGAGTTTCAATGTGTAATTGGGAGGGAGTAGTCTGATTTTGGTTGTCAAATTTTAGTTTTTGGTTACAATACATGTTCTATATATAAGACTAGTTATATACATAAATACAACTGATTTATACGTAAGGCTTACGCCTTACGCCTCAAGGCGAACGCCTTCTTGAGGCTCTCCCGAAAACGCCTCGGCTACGCCTCAGCCTTTTAAAACATTGGTCAATCTGCAAATATACACATAGGCTGCAACTACCTATTTCTTTAACCATGCATGTATTCTACTTGGAAAATGGAAAAGTAACTATTCTTACTGTATCAAAAGTCTGATTTTCACAGAATTTGTGATGGTTATTAGGACATCATATTATGTCTGGGATCTGTTTCATTCCAAGTACGAACTTCAAGCCAGCTCGGAAAGCTTTGCATCTTTAGATCATAACAAGTGAGTTTCTCTTGTAACTCGTAATAAAAAGTTCAAAAGACATGTTGGTACCCCTCACATTCTTATAATACAAGCCAAACTGAGAGATTGACAGAACATAGGCTAAGAGCCACTAGTTCTATTTTAAGTTGTTAGCTTTAGAACTTTATTGTACCAGAATGGAACTTCATTCAGCGACACATATTTCAAATTGAAAATTTGAGCCAGTGGAAGTAGCTAGCTTCATAGCTTGAACTGGTCAAGTCCGGACTTCTCATCAAGCCCTTGAGAAAAGAACTTGCCATGATACTCATCTATGGAGAAATCCTTGTAGAGAGGAGGGTTTTCATCTGATATAAGCTCTTTGATCGGACCATAAGACTTGGCAGCAGTCTCTCCTTTAAAAAAATAAGCTACGGAAACTCGTGGACCGACACAGTTGGTGAGCACTCTATGTTGAACACTCTTGAGCCTGTCATTTGATATGGCCTGGAGAAAGTCCCCTATGTTTATTACTAAGCCTCCTGAAATGGGGTCAACGTTAACCCACTGATTATCATGAAGGACTTGAAGGCCGCCGATTTTGTCTTGAAGAAGAATTGTGAGGAACGCTGGATCTGAATGCTTGCTAGTTCCCAAAGTTAGCTCTGGTTCAGGGCATGCTGGATAGTAGTGGCAGACACAGGTATAAAACTTAGCACACTCCATTTCCCTTGTTAGGTAATCCGGTTTGAGTTCCAGAGCCTCTGATAACAATCCAAAGAGTTGATCTGCCAACTCTATGACATGGTTTGTGTACTCAAGTGCTACTTCTCTGCATTTTTTGAATGAACAAATATGTAAATAGTTGTTCTAGCTAGACTTTTCGGTTAAGTGACTCAAAGGATTTGCACAACATTTATTAAACACTTTATGACGTGTGTATGTTGTCCTGCTGTTAATCTGGTATGGCACATTCACACAAGAGTCCATCTAGAAAATCATGCAGTGTGCGTAAAAGGGCTGGACTGCATTTACCTGTAATCACATGGTTCTAAGACCAGATAAGAGTATTATTTGGATCTATCTGACATAAGAGTCTCATAGCAATTTAGCTAAATCGATCGGTCATTTTCAAAAACGATATGGTTTTCAAATAGATTACGATGAAACGTCCCTAAATGTTCAGATAATTAACATCACGAGCATACAGCATGAGGTCATGAAAGTTTAAAGATCCACAATAAGTAACAAAAAGGCTTCACTCAACATAAACAACTAATAAATTGACAGTGTTACTAAGAAAGTACCTACAAACTTGAGGGAGTTCTTGGGGTTCATGATCAACTGCGGGCTTGGTAAAAGCCAAAGTGTCCCTCCAATTAGCTGCTTTTGAATGGTAGAGATCGTAATTGCTATTGAATCTCACAGTTCTCTTTACATCACGACTATAGAACTCTTTCTTCACCTCAAGATCTTGCTCATTAAACCTCCTTACGCCTTGGATCATATCTTCAAGCACATTCAATGGAACTCCATGATTGACCACTTGGAAGAAACCCCATGTCTCGGATGCAATCCGAACTTCATTAACAATCTCCTTGTGGCGATCACCGTAGAGGCCACCGAGATTTATGACAGGAATTTGCAACTTTGGTTGCTGACATGTTGGAAAATCAGCATGATCATTAGATGGTGCTATGAATATCTTTGGGACTTTGCCTATGCCTGCATCTACAAGGCCTTTGACTCCAGCCTTTGTATCATCGAAACTCTTTACCTCTTGAGCTCGGTTGTATTCAGCAGATTGAGTTTCACCGGAGACTTCCATGACATGTTCAGTAATCAATACAAGGATTGAAGGTGTTTGATAGCTCAAGCACTTAAAGGCAAGGATAATTGTATGCAGAGAAAGTCTTGAGGAGGCTAACATTAAGCCACGCAAGCGCACAAGCCACCACTTGTTTTCAGAGAAAGTCTTGCGTATGGCAGACGCAAGGAGCATGTGGTACGTACGGGCTGACCAGTCAGACTCTTAGCAGGGGGATATTTTGGGTATTTTCACAGGAATGACGGAAATGACGGTTGTGGGTAAAACATAAGCACCCAATTAGCTAAATTCAAAACAAGTGAACGAGATTGGCTGACTCGTAAAATATATAAAAAGCTGAGATCAGCAGGGTCCGCAAGACTTGAGAAAGAAGAGTTCTTGTATTTACAGGGAATTTGTCAAAACTTCCATCACTGGGACATTGCCCCTCTTATATTTTTCACCATGTTTTTCTTCAAGATAAAATGAGTAATAGCTTTTGACAGCATCAAAACTCGAATTTCAAAAAAAATTGTGATGGTTATGATGACATCACAATAATTCTTGAGAGATGTATCAGCATTTTAATTCAAGTATAACCTATATAGGGTTATTTAGTTGTTACAGTACAAGCCATACAAACATATGCCAAGAGCCACAATGTACCATTCTTCATTGTTACCTTTCGCACTTGAAATGTGTTAGTGCAGAGTTCCCATCAAGCCCTTTTCCATCATAGTAAGCAAGGAAGTCTTGAAGTGAGGTTTCTCTGTATACAGGGGGATGATTTTCTGATAGCAATTCGTTTATGGGGCCGTACAACCTTGTTGATGGATAAAGATGCAAGGTAAAAAAGCAAGCAATAGATACTCTTGGTCCTTCAAGGTTGGCAAGCACTTGATGCTCTATGCTTTTGAATCTGTCATTGGATATAAGCTGCAAGAAAATACAACAGAACAGTCTCTCAATGAGTTCTAGTAACAACAGAAGTACAGAACTATCTGTTTTCAGTTTTGTGCCCTTCACATTCTGTTATATCAGCTTCTTATATAAGTAAAAACGACACCCAATTTATGATGTCCTAGAGCGATCCTCCTTCGAATCTATGCACAAAAATGCATATATCACAGAGACCTCAGTTCAGTTCAATTCACTGGAATTGAGTTCCTTGTACATGGGACAAGGCTCATTCATTAAAGGATCAGATGATTGTCGTGTGATTATTGTCCCAGGGTACCACTAGAAATCCTGGTCTACTTCTGTTTGGAGGTTTACCAGAAACATGCAATGAATAATGACACTCAAATGAATTATAAACGATGGGAGATGGCAACTTTAACAGTAATGGTTCAAAATGTAGAAATGTATATATGGCAAAATGTCTGTATATTACCAAATTTTGCTGTCTTTTTTTTTGGTCAAAAATTTTGCTGCCATTAAATACTAATATAGAGAGGGCTTGCCTGCAAGAGATCTCCAATGTTGACCACTAAAGCTCCAGGAACAGGAGGAACATCAATCCATTGGTTTTGACACAGAACTTGGAGGCCACCAATATGGTCTTGAAGTAGAATGGTGAGAAAATCCGGATCAGAGTGTTTGGTTGTGCCCAAAGTCAGTTCAGGCTCAGGGCATGGTGGATAGTAGTGACTAAGAATAAGATGCCCCTTTGCACAATCCAATTCTAAAAGGTGGTCCGGTTTGAGCCCAAGTGCCTCAGATAGCAACTCAAACAACGTCACACCTAGTCTGTGAACTTGATCTGAATACTCCATAGTAATGTCTCTGCAAATTAGATAAATCACACTACAATTATACCAACTGGGGTGAGTCATGTTTTCCTCCATTCAAATTTGAACTTCTCACAAATCACTGACCCCCATCTATAACAATATAATCAACACAATGTTTCTACAAGTTAGAGACTCTTTTCAAACCATGTCTACCTGTGTCTATATAAACATGCTCTACAGATTAGTGATAAGTCCAGCAATGCAAGAGGAGACACATTCTAGACCACCTCACACCATTATAGGCAGATTGAGTCTACCTTTTACATCGATATTTTTGGTCGGTGTTTATGAATAAACCAAATACAACACAATGTGAGAGTTCATATGACTTACCATCAGGTCAGCAGGATATGCCAACATCATCATAGGCTTAGATGCGAGATTAGACCCCAATTTTACCAAGCTTGACAAAAGTAACCAAGATTACAGACGACTAGACTAAAACTTAGAAAGACAATGACCAAATGTGCAAACCATAATG
This sequence comes from Rosa lucieae, assembly GCA_024704745.1. NCBI lineage: Eukaryota > Viridiplantae > Streptophyta > Magnoliopsida > Rosales > Rosaceae > Rosa > Rosa lucieae. Next base: position 6,524,442 of record CM045495.1, on the reverse strand, counting down.
TGGGAATCACCAAACTTCTTAAGTGACTATAGTGTAAACACAGGGATGTAAAATAATTTTAACCCAAAGTTGAACACTATAAGTAAAAAAAATTAAGAAGATTATGATGGATCATACCTGCAAACCAGAGGCAACTCTTGAGGATCAAGAGGCTCAGGACCCATGACACAAAACAAGGTGTCCCTCCAATTAGCAAATCTCGACTGATACAAATCAAAGTTGCTCCCAAACTTGACCTTCCTCATCAGCTCCCTACTATAGTACTCAGCCTTCGCTTCCCTCGGCAGCTCGTGGAACCCACGCGCCGCCTCCAACATCCCCTCCAACACTCTCTTGGGTATCCCATGGTTCACCACCTGGAAGAACCCTACGCTCTCCGCCGCCCGCCGCACTCCGTCGATAACTTCCGCTCGCCTGCCGGCAGTGTCAGAGAGGTCCACCACCGGGATACTGAACTGGGTTTTGGTTGTCTCGCCGGGAACTTGATCCCCGCCGGCGTAATCTGCCGGAGGCCGGACAAAAATTGGTGGGATTTTGGTGATGCCGGCATCAACTATCCCTTTGACACCAGCTTTGGATTCGTCAAAGGCCTTGAGCTGTTGGAGACGGTCTTGGTTGCCTGAATTGCCGGAGACCATTTTGTTGTTTGCAGCTTGTGTTTTGGATTCGGAATCTGGTAAGCTTTGACTAGGATTGCCACATGTTTTGGTTATATCACTAATATGTCATGATGAGTTTACTGATGGCAAATGTGTCTATCCACTGTTCTTGAGGTTTTCATGACATTTGATTAATTTCATGACTTGGTTGAAATCTAGAATTCCCATTTCATGATATTTTTGCTTGCATGTCAAGCTACACTGCTACACTACATTTCAATTGTTGTATTCTCCCCATGAACAAACTTTTCTGGTAAATTGAAGGGCGTGTTGGTTTCCATTCTTTTCCGCCAAGTTTCCCTGCATTTTACTATCAGATTAGCAACAACATGATCTGTGAAGAAGACCAACAAAGTGTTCAAAAAAAAAAAAAAAAGACCAACAAAGTTGAAGACCCCTAAACTATCGTTATGATTTGATGAGATTAGTTGAAAGTTGAAACATGAAAGACATGACCGTAGTATGGAACTTAATTGGGAACTGTTGTGCAGAATACCTAACTTCGTTGAATTACTGGGAACTGCTCGAACGGAATTAGGAGCTGTACTCTATATGCACGGAAAGCGTCATGTGTCTAGTTTCTGAGAAATTTTACAGTTTGCAATTCCGACTTTTCTAGAAGGAGTTATGGCAATTTAAGTGAAGAAAGTTCAGCTTGAACGAGAATCTGCAACATAGAAACTGTTATGTAGAACACCTAACTTTTTTGAATTACTGGGAACTGCTCGGATGGAATTAAGAGTTGTACCCTATATGCACGGAAAGCTCCATGTGTCTAGTTTTTGAGAAATTTTACGGTTTCCGATTCCGACTTTTCTAGAAGGAGTTATGACAATTTAAGTGAAGGTAGTTTATCTTGGATGGGAATCTGCAACATCTTTTACAAGTTTATGTCTAGAAGGCCCAGCACATATATTTGGAAATCTTCAATGTGCCACATCATCATTATATGTGTGTGTGTGTGTGTCTCTTTGTGTCAGTGTGAATTTGTTGTAATTTGGCTTATGGTGAAATTGGACATTCTCATACTTCTATATAGAATATATGCCTATATATTCTACATGTCATGACTACGCTTGACCGATTCGATTGGATTCTAAAATATGGTGAAATTGGCTAAATTTTGTACCACACTCAAAATTTATTGTAATAATCATATCCAACAGTTGGTTTTTCCATTTTCTTTGAATTGATAGAGCTTGCCCTTTGGAGGGTATGATTTATAAATATAGGTTTATAAGAGTAACTAAGTTTGACCTAGTTGATCGAATTCTAAACAAGAACCAAATTGGCTGGATTTTCTACAACCACCACAAAACATTACAATCTCTCCAGCGGTTAGTTTCTCCGAATTCATTTTCCATTCATGATTGTTCTAGAATGAATCTCAACAATTTAAATGCAATGTATAAGTCCATACAAGTTTAGGAGGCAAATTAGTATAGGCTAACGTCTTTGTAATTAAAATTGAAGTTTTTATCTTATGTTCACGCACATCCATCGATGGAATATTTACAGACGTGATGTGAAAAAATAAGCACGTTTCGCGGTCGTTATGCCATCGATCAACTAAGAAGTCATACAAGGGACGACGGTTGACCAATTCGATCTGATTCGAAAATATGGTGAAATCGGCTAAATTTTTTACCACACTTATAATTTATTGTAATAATCTCATCCAACGGTCGGTTTTTCCATTTTATTTGAATTGATAGAGGTTGCCCTTTGGAGTGTATGATATATAAATATAGGTTTATAATAGTAACTAAGTTTGACCTAGCTGATCGAATTCGAAACGAGAACCAAATTGGCTGAAATTTTTACAACCACCATAAAAAATTACAATCTCTCCATCAAGCGGTTGGTTTCTCCAAATTCATTTTTCAATTCATGTTTGCTTTAGAATGGATCTCAACAATTTAAATGCAATGGATAAGTTATACAACTTTAGGAGGCAAATTGGTATATACCAACGTATTTGTAATTAAAATTGAAATTTTTATCTTATGTCCACGCACATCCATTGATGAGATATTTACAAACGTGATGTAAAAAAATAAGCACGTTTCACGGCCGTCACTCCATCGATCAACAAAGAAAACATACAAATGACTACGGTTGACCAATTCGATCGGGTTCGAAACTATGGTGAAATTGACTAAATTTTTAACCACATGCATAATTTATTATAATAATCACATCCAACGGTCGGTTTTCCCATTTTCTTTGAATTGATAGAGGTTGCTTTTTGGAATGTGTGATATATAAATATTGATTTATACAAAAATTAGTGTCTTTAAATATTTATTATAAATAAAGCCCACAAGGCCAGTCTAAAAAAAGCTGGCAAGGCCCGGCCTGAAAAAGCCGGCGAGGCCCGCTTTATATGGACGGGCTTGGATCGTTCGATTTATAATAAAGCCCCGCCCGCCATTATTAAAAATAAAGTAAGGCCCGGCCCAAGCTCGCTAAGAATGGGCCGAGGCGGGCCCATCCTGGCTCGTTGACGAGGCCTATGGAGGGTCAAACTTCATTATTAGTTCACAGCTTCAAGCTTTCTAGCCCCGAGATCTCATATGCTTCCCATTGCTTGTAGTGGCACATAACATATTCTTTCATAGTTGTTTCGCGGTGAATTTGAGATTTTTCTTCGGATGTCAACTCCTTGATTGGCCCTAGTCTCGAAGAATTTTCTAGCGACTGTCCAAAAAAACAGGCCACGGAAAGTCTTGGACCTTCCTTTTTAGCCAATACTCTGTGAATCACGCTTGTGAACTTATTATTTGACATTACCTGCATCATGAGGGTATCCATTAATTAGAAACTACAAAAAAACTCTGATCAACTGATTTATAATTGCTGGGAATAAAAAATTGACACTGGACTATTAAATTCATTATGAAAATTCAAAATGCAATAGAATTGACCTAGCTTTTGAGAAGTTTGTGAAATAATTCATTAGCAGTGATAACCAGTGGCGGAACCAAGATCAAATTCCTGTCTAGGCTAATTAGAAGGGCACAATAATTTTTTTTTTTTTTGATGTTTGGAACCTAGTGGGAGGCTCATCCTCACTCCTTTATTATTTATTTGGATCAAAACATACAACGGATGGGACATAAAACCAAACCCCGTAAATTAAAAATTACAAGTATACATTTGTTGTAAAACAACAATAAACTAACTGAATCATACACTCCGAGATCCACTCACTTCAAACTCAGCAATCACAGAATCATTATCAATGCTATCAGCAAACTCTTTTTCAATGTAGACAACCATCAAATCATCAAAAAACTCATCTTCCATCTTATTTCGAAGTTTCTTTTTTATGATGGTCATAGATGAAAATGCTCTCTCTGTTGTTGCTGTAGAAACTGGCAGAGTCAGCACAAGACAAATCAATCTATAAATCATAGGAAAGAATGCTAACTTTCTTGATTCAACTAACCACAGACACAAATCAGACACAGTAGTTGTGTTGGCAAATCTTGGATCCGTATGAATATCTGCTAGAAAATACCCACACTCCATATCTAGAGCAAGCATATCATATGATGTAAAATCGTGAGGATAAAATCTCAAAGCAAGATTGCAAACATCTTCACATTTAAATGATCGAAAATTATCACGTGGATCAAATGTATCACTAAGAATAAGGAGCTCCAACGAATTATCTGTAAATCTACTATCCAACTCTGCAATTGAAAGTCTATCACAACATTAAGTATATTGACTCGATAATAATGCTCATTTGTAATATTTTGTTCACAAGCCCTTGTACTTTTCTTATAAGGAGCAGACATATCTGGCATTTCAATATCATACTCACAACAAAATGCTTCAACCCTCATAATCAAATCATCCCAACCATCTTCTCTCATATCTTGAAGTTTTGATTTTGTGATTGAAAGAAAATTGAGAGCATTCAAAATGTCTATGGCTTTTTTTTGCAATGACTGACAAAGAAAATCAGTAATCTTCATGACATCATGCATCAAAAGCAAGCAAAACACAAAATCAAAACGTTTCATTGCATTACCTACACTCTTTGCTTCTCCTTGTACTTTATTTGGTCCATTTGCAACCAAATTTGCAAGAGTTGTTTGGGTAGCTCCAAATAACTTAATCAAACTTGAAATAGAGCGAAGATGTGAACCCCAACGAGTATCCCTTGCTCGTTGCAAAGTGGAAGTCTGATCAGCACCTCTACCAGTCTCAAGTGCTCCAGCAGCCACTAAATCTGCAATTTCTTCTTCCCTGATAACTCTCAAAGCTGAATGTCTTTTTGCAGAAGTATCAACAAAATTCACAATCAAACTTAGAGTTGGAAAAGAATTCCTAAATATCATGCACCCCTTTAGCTGCAGCATTTAAAGTCAATTGTAAGCGATGAGCAAAACAATGAACATAATATGCATATGGACACTCTTCACGAAACAAGGCTTGTAAATCATTAAATTCACCCCGCATGTTGCTAGCACCATCATATCCTTGCCCACACATATTTTCTACTTGAAGATCATATTGAGTAAGGACTTTGGATATCTCATCTTTTAGAGTTTGAGAACAAGTGTCTGCCACACTAAGCGCTTTGAAAAACATATCTCTAATAAACCCATCACAATCAACAAATCGAAGAATGATAGCCATTTGTTTCCTATTAGATACATCAACAACTTCATCAACAAGGATACAAAATTTGGCATCTCCCACTTCCTCCCGAATCTTGGTTCTAACTTTGTTACCAAGTATATTTAGAATTTGTTTTTGAATAAGGGGAGAAATATACTTGGCATTTCCAGGAGCATTTTGAAAGACTCTACGAACATCTATATTCATTCTTCCAAAGGATTCCACAACCGCATTGAAATTGCCACCATTGGATGAATTAACCGATTCATCATGACCTCTAAAGCACATCCTTGACGTGCCAACAACCTTACACTCTCTATAGTAGTAATAAGCTGGAGTCGGTTATCTGCTACTTGATAGGAGCATTTTAATGCGACGTTTTAATTGTTATTTCCTCATATTTACTTAGTTATTTCCTTAAATAAATCATTATTGTTTAGGAAAGTTTTCATCTTTCGAAAGTTTCTATTTTTAGTAATTTTAATAAAAGTTTCTATTTTCTAGGTACCTTGGAATAAATGGAACTGAAATGAGCTGAAATGAAGAAATGGAGTTTTCCTGGTCCGACTAGGAATTCCAGTCAACGCAGGAATCCTGATGAGGCTAGGAAACCTGAAGGCATTAGGAGACCACATGATGACATGTGAGATATTTTGGGAGATTAAATCTGATTTTTGCATGGGAAATCAAGGAGATTACATTGAGAATTTCAAGGAAGAAAATGTTCAAAACAAGTCCAGATTCGCTCCTCAATTCCCTCAAGATATGTTGGCTGAAATTAGATATAAAATCTGCAATTTTAATGTGAAAATCAAGAGAAAATCAAGCGGAGGACATTAAGGATAAAGCCATGGAGAGATTTAAGGAAGGAAATGTCCAAAATGAGTCCGGATACATTGTCTTGGTTCATGCCTAGATATTTGGCCGAAAATGGTGAATAAAATCAGATTAAATCTTGGGAAAATCAGCAATAATATATTTGGAAAGATTATGGATTTGTTTTGGAGCTTTTTGATTGGTTGAGTGACATGGCAGAGCTGATGTGGCATTAATTCGTTGGTTGGAGCTGTGTGGTGCAACCAGAAAATTCCTTAGAAATTAAATTCATGAAGCCTTGTCTTCCCCTATATAAACCCCCCTATGCTACACCACAAGACACACCTCTTCATTTAGAAAATAATTCCAAACATAAAAGCTCTCTCTCCCTCTCCATTCTCTAGTTACAAGTTCTGAGACTTCAAGCAAGGAGAGGAAGAAGAAGGAGCCGTGAAGATAAACCTCCATCATCCACCTTGAAGACTTGCTTCCAAGATTCAAGAATCCAAAGTTCAAGCTCTCCATCTCCATCTCCACTCATGGTGTATTTCATTCTTTTTCCTTGTAACCTTTTTGGTTTTCCTTGTTTGAATTCGTAGGAATTTGTTTCTAGTTAACAATAATGTTTAGGGCAAAGTTTAAGTCCAATTCTATGTTTAAATAAAGTTTTCGAATTCTATGATTGTGATTCTAAGTTGCTTATGTGAGTTTGTTCAATTGAATTTGCTTTACAGAAAACTTTAATATGTTTATGTTCTTTGGTGGCCAACTTAGGATATATGTATGTAATTGGTGCTAGGTTTAGGTAAACAATTCACCTAATAGTTTTGTGAACCTATTTCATAAGTAGTAAAGGCTTTGGACAAAGGTCGAGTTCAATTGAAGAGGATTGCAAATAGATAAACTTATTCATACTAGGTTGTGCACTTAAGTTGATAGCCTTTCTCTATGTGTATTGCGTTAAACATGTTATGATTAGCTAGCTTTCTAGACTTTGATTGCATGTTTGATAGGATTGATCTAGGTGCTTTCACTTAGATTAATTAGCAAGGAATGTAAAAAATGGAAAATCATTTGCTTCAAATGTTTTACATGATTAACTTCCTTCTCATGACTTAGAAGAACAATTGTAGGGTTGAATCGAATTTGATTATGGAATTGGTTTTGATCTTTGTTTCTTATGTTCCATTCTTGTACTTGTGTTTGTATAGTTTTATTTGTTTTAATTCTTTTAATTTTCGGAAACCAAATCTTAAAAACCCCCCTTATTTCGTAAATTTGTATATACTTTATTTTATTTTTGTAAATAATATACTTTGTTTTATTTTAATTCTTTATTTGTTTTTGCAATGACAGGTGTACCCTCAATCCCCGGTTAGAACGATCCCTATTTACCATATACTAACGATGACATTTTCAGGGTTAAATTGCGCGCTTGCTTTGAGCGTATCACTACTTCTTGTGATGATTGTGTGCTAATCACTCTTTCAATATACTTAGATGGGTTTCTTAGTGACTCCCACTTCTGCATGGCAATATTATGGGGGCAATTTATGCCTCCCATGTGAAAGACAATGCCAGATTTTTTTGACATAACATTCTTCCAACCTTGAAACCCATGCTCAGTAAATGCTGGATGATGGGATGGGTATCTATCAAACAAGAAACAAGGGAAGCAAAATGCTTAGTCCAACTCTATGGAATACTCAAGCCCTGGCCATTATTTAAACCACCTAGGATTAAATTTTTGACCTTTACCTCTATCAAATGATAATGGGTAAAAACTTAAGTGAGGTTGATACGGTCCTAAGACCACATAAGCTCTTCAAAGATTGTCACGCACATTCAAAGGGTACTTGCATATTGGACGTCGTTTTCCTAGATCACGTTCAAGAGAACTACCGTCAAAACTTTCTTCTCTATGAATTCTTTCATTATGACACTCTTCTAGTGGAATAGATGGAGAAGGGTTTAAAGGGACATCATTAACAAAATTCTCAGTCACATTTCTACTCCCACTCCCACTCCCACTCCCACTTCTAATCTCATCGACACTATCACTTGATGGAGTACCACTTGTAAACCATGACAAAAGATTTTTGTATCTCTTGGGTTTCCGGTGATCCGTCATTATATTCAATACCTATAATATTATATAGATGCCACCATTAGAATTATACACACACACACACACACACACATTCAGACATAACGCAACTACAACTAATTATACATTATTATTAGTTACTAACTAGCAGCAGACTTTAATGTCAAATGGATTTAATATGTGCCACCTTCACATATATATATATATATATATAATTCTAATGGGTTTGTGAAAGGAACACTCACTGATTAAATAAGACAGGCTAAAGAATATAAAGTTAGTAACACTAACCAGATAGAAAGGACATCAACAACAATCTCAGTATTGTGCATAAACCCAGACACTATCACCAAAACTCAACATTCTCCAATCTGCAACACAAAATGCACATCTTTAAATAAAAAATAATCACTACATCACTAACATAGTAACATCAGTCACTAATTCGAACTAAAAAAGTAAAAATACAAATATACAAATACAATCATCATTCATGATTCATCATTCATGAATCATCAATTCATCAGATAGCCTCTAATCCCCTCTATGACTCTATCGGTCTATCCTGCTATCCACCGACTGGGCGATTGAGTGGACTGACCGTGACCGATCATCAGACATTCAGACCATGATCAAGTAATCAACATTCAACAGGTCAAGAATCAACTCAATCAAGATCCTCACTTCCTCAGGCCTCACCGCCTCAGCTAACCAGTAACCACCGGGTTCTCTCTCTCTCTCTCTCTCTCTCTCTCTCTCTCAGTCTCTCTTTCTCTATCTCCCTCAGTCCCTCTCTCCCTCAGCGGTAAGAAACAGAATCGACAAAGCCCAACTCAGAAAGATCTGGGATTTCTGGGATTTCAGATCTGGGATTTAGAGCTTCACAAATTCAAAACAGGGGAGATCGATAGGTTTAGAGCTTCATACCTTGTTTGAGTTGTTTCAATCGATTTAGGGATAACCTCCAATCCTCCATGGCTCCATCGAAAATTCGAAACACTAGAGACAGTGAGGTAGTGAGGGACTGAGGGCGTGACCGCGTGAGGCTGTCAGCTGCTATGGGCTACTGGGTTGGGAGCTGGGATGAATCGATGACGCGAATCAGCTGGGATTCTGGCCTTCTGGGAATACACCCGATGAGTCGATGACGCCTGGACGCGAATGAATCAAACCTATAATTTTTTTTTCTTTGGGCTGGTATGGGCTAAGAGATATATGTATACTTAAGGGTTTTTAGCCCAAAAAGTTGTGTAGGCTTGAGCCATATAAAGCCTTCAACGTGGTTCCGCCCCTGGTGATAACGTAAAAGGAATTCGATATTGTTTATTGTACCTGAGGAATAGTCTGTATTTAGCAACTTTTGAAGTCAACAACATAAGGAATTGTATACACTGAAGAACATATATAAATATACTATATTTTACATGATATAGTGACCTATTGGTTCAGAAAATATAAAGGTTTTATCATGTATTTATAGATAGATTCTAAACAACCGGTGTATTTATTACAAATGGATAAAATTTAAAGGTAAAGAAAGAAATAAATAAATATTAAAGGAAAAGCACATTATGTGCCTTCGTCAAAGTGACTGACGGAGAGGGAATCAAGGAATTAGCGATTACCATCAATCAGCAGGAATTACGGATCAATCAGCATTTAATGTCATCATTGTAATTGATATTTCCGTTGTAATTCTCTCCCTATATAAAGGGACTATGAAATGAAATGAGTATACCAATTCCAATTCTCAATTTACTTTTACACGTTATCAGCACGTTCAGAGCCAATAACCAAGAAAAATCCTTAACTTCAAAAAACAAATAAAAAAAAAATCGTAGAAGAAAAAAAATTCTTCTTTTTCTGCCGCAATTCTCAAAAAAAAAAAAAAAAGTGGATTTTTTTTCTCAAGCCTCTGCAACAGCTTGCATCCCAGCCTTGCCGCCTGCAACACAAGGGCCTGCTAAACATCACTGACCTGCAGATCCCAAGGATCCCGTCGCTGCTGCTCCCCATCCCTGCCCAGCCCCGGCGGCTCATCGTCCAACGCTCCGCCTGGCCTGCTGCACCGCCCTGACGCAGCAACTTTGCCAAAAAAGAAAATAGAAAACCAGGAGGAGGAAGAAGAGTGAAAAGAAAGAAAATAAAAAAGAGAAGGGACCCGGCCCAAAGAAAAGGTCCAGCCCATAGAAAAAAAAAAAAAGAATCTCGGGCCAATAAAAAACAAAGGCCTTGAGTGGTGACGCGGCCCAGCAGAAACGATAAAAAGACAAGGCCTTGAGGCCCACTGCTGAAAAAAAAGGAAGCGGCCCAGTTTTTCTCAAGCCTGAAAATATCGTTACGCACGCCTGCATCAACACGCGCGTACGCTAGGATTGTTTTATTTTCTCGAAACCAAGTATGTTCTCTTTTATTTATTTTCATACAATGGTATATTTAATTATTTATTTATAATTAGAACTTTTTGAGCATGTTTAGTTAGATTATTTTGATCCATTTAAAGCTTGTCGTTATTTATGCTTTATATGATTATCTTTAAGCATGATTATATATTTTATTGTTTATATTTTATTTTTGAGCATGTTTTATGAATTTTATCAACGCTTATATAATTATGCCTATGCATACCTTTATAATATGCTATTGTTTATATTTTTTATGCATGATATATTATTTCTATTATTATGAGTAACATATATTTTGATGTATTTTGTGAAATTTGAGCATCCCATGTAATTTATTTTTATATATGCTATGTTCTAATGTGCTATGGTTATTCCTTATTTAGCATGCTATATATAAATTTCATCTTGCCATGATAATGAAAATTCATGAGCATTATAAACGCATAATTACCGTGATAAAGTATTTTCACATAGCATCAAAAAAAAAAAAAATGTGACCATTACGAATCTTGGTCTTGAAATCTAATTCATATTTTTGGAAAATAATTCACGTGGATGTCTTTATGACTACGTAATTTATAGCTTCCCTCTTATTTATGTAGATGACTGATCCAACTCGACCTGAATTTGACATCTTAGACTTAGAAGGACTTGAGTACCATCGTTGGGTTTCCGATGTGGAAACTGCATTTGTGGCAAAAGACTACACTGCCACCATTATCGATTCCAAAGATGATGAACCATCTAATAAGGTGAAAGCAAATGCCTTAATGTTTCTGAGGCGACATATTGATCCTAGCCTACACTGGGACCACCTTCAGTTGAAGACACCCAAAGAATTGTGGGATGCCCTTAAGGGACGTTTTGGGAACATTCATGACACTTTGCTCCCAGAACTGACCATTCAATGGAATGAAATATGCTTGCTTGACTACAAAAGGGTCAATGACTTCAACAATGACATGTTGCGCCTAAAGGCACATCTCAATTTCTGTGGAAAGGAACTCACAGAAGATGATATGATCCAGAAGACTCTTTCCACTTTTTCCACTTCAGCACTTATACTAGGGAACCAGTATAGGCTAGAGTATGGCAACAAAAGAATCACAACCTTCAATAAGCTGATCAACCTACTGCAAGTGGCTGAGAGGCATAATGAGGTTCTTTTGAACAACAATGCCAGGCTTGTTGGAACAAAGAAAATTTTCGAGGCTAATTATGGCAAAGAAAAAGGTGGAAAGAACCCCAAAGCAAAGGGGGTTGGACGTGCTGATCCATACCCACGTGACAACACTACACCACGAGGAAAGGGATATGGGGGTCATGGTATGGGCCGTGGAGGCCCTCCCAATATATGGAGCAAAGATGGTGGTGCTGGCCCTGGTGGTCATGGAAACAAGGTGCAAAGGGCACCTAAGAACCCTTCAGTCAAACAAAATAGAGTTGGCAATGAACCATGCTATAGGTGTGGAGTCATTGGGCATTGGTACAAGAACTACCAAGCAAGCAACATAGTTGCAGCCACTTACAAGAGGTATAGGGAGTCTAAAGAACAAGAGGCTCACTATATGGAAGAAGGAGGCCGTGACCCAGATGTCAACCTCACAATTGCAAACTTCAATGGCAACAAGGAACTTGCTCAGTCAATGGATGCACTAGATTTTGACTGCTCTGCTTTATCTATTTATTTTCCAAAGACAGTTGTGAAGGCATAATGCTTCATTTTTAATTAGACTATTGTTCGGTCTAAAAGAATGGTTTGATGAATTAGATTTCTGAACAAGATCTTGATTTGATTATTGTTGGCTTATTAATAAATTTCAAATTTTATTCTGAAGCACTGAATTTATTCGATTTTATTTACTACACATATTTACATGGTTCGAAATACCATTATTAAGATGTAAAGCAATACATCCAGAAAAAGAAAAAAATTATTAGAATGAAAAGATTATCATTCTACCTAAATAGAAATACTCTAAAGAATATGAGATATGCTCTGTATGCACCAAGAGCCAATCGAACCTTGTTAGGTTTCAAAGATATTCGTGCCAACGGTTATCATGTAGAAACACACTATGAGAATGGAACTGAATACCTTTATATTACCTCTAATGAATATGGAAGGAAACACCACTAGGCCAAAAAAGCTAACAGACAACGGACCAAATTCGTTGTGTGATTTGGACGATCTCCGTTGTGTGATGAAAAATGGCACAACGGTGGAAACCCGTTGTGTGAATCAGAAACAGTCAACACTTATTTGGTTAAAACTGTTGTGCCTTCTCTCGGCAGATGGCAGCCACAGTTGCCGCGTAGTCATGCTGCACATGTCATTGGCATCATTCACACAACGAAAGTTGTTTCCGAGCCGTTGTATGAAAGGTGAATCAGACAACAGCATTTTATTATCTCTGTTGTATGAGTTATCCTCACACTTCACTTTTGGAAATTTTATTGTTGTGCATTAGTTTTTAGATAACGTATTCTAGTTATTACAGTTGTGTGATTGTAAATAAGACAACATATGTTTGTTAGAACCGTTGCATGGTTATATAAGGATTCATTGTGTGAACATCCAAATTGTTACTTCAGACAACATTATTAACATTAGAAATTTTGTTGTGTGATAATCGTCTTTTCTAGATTTTGTGCATTGATAATAATGCTCCATTTTACCTAATGAACAGTGACTAATTGTAAAGAAAAGACACTGGAATCTATGAAATGAGTAATCCAACTCATATTATTTGAAGAAAAGCATTCAAATGTTAAAAGGGAGGATTTCCCAATCATCCAAGCCAACATTGAAAGAAGAAAAGCATTCAACTGCATGCCCATCTACTTGGGACATCAAAAGCTGATATAAATACAAATTATTTGTTACAAAACATGCCACACAGTGCATGAATATTGTACCAGCAAAGAAGCACAAAAATGATGATTTCCTTCAGCAACAACCTACTTCCTCTTATGCTTTCCTTTAGCTCCTACACATACACCTTCATGACATACTTTGCCCGTTCATTTCGCATCATATCTATGTCTGCTTTGGTATATTGATTGTTGCCTCTCCTCTCCTACTGAATAAACAACTCATAATATCAACAAATGCATTCCAGCTTCAACAAATGCATTCAACAAAACAGAGGCAAAGAGTAGCAGTCAAGCAACACTCACCAGTCAAGCTAGCTCCTTACAACTCCAGCAATAGCAGCACAGCCAATAGTAACAGCTCTCCAACAAGAAAACTCTGTCTAACAATAGTCAGCTCCTTTAATATGTACTCCTAAACACAAGCTCATAAAGGTAATTAGAATTTAACATAGGAAAATTTACCTGTATGTACATATCCATCAGGACCATCAACATCTTCATTCAATCCACAAAAGAAAACCAAATACCAAACCCACAAGTAATTAATTTTGGGAAGAAGCGAGGTGCTTGGGACTAATTTTTATAGCTTTGGGAGATATATATAGATGTGTCCCAGACCTGCCATACTTGTTTCCCACTACATGAAAAGCACCATAGCTATAACCTAAATTTATAATATTTCATATTTGAGTTTATTAATTGGTTAATGGAACCCCTGAAAGCTTAAGAATTAAGGTTCTATAATTTTGGTGGAAAAACTTGCCTAGTAAAGGCAGAGATATGTAATACCGAGCAGAAGTTTCTCTTATCAATTTCAAGATACTATCAAATTTAAAATGGCTGTAAAAGCTGCTATCCCTAATAAGAACTCTTCTCCAATATTCCATGTGACAACATGATGGTACATGCATCATTGAAAAACATATGAACCGGTAACATAAACCAAAGTCTATCATAAAAAAAAAACATAAACCAAAGTCAAAAGCATATTTTGCTTATAAAACTGCAACCATACAAAAGAATCCTTCACAAGTAAAGCTATGTTTTCTGCATTTCACAAATTATGGTTGCAAAACATAGATGAAAGTCTTAACAGAGAAACTGAAAAGCAAAGTACATTTATAGAGTACAATAAGAAACTAAAACAGAAATAGAAACGTAGGCCTTAGAAGAAAGAAGAAATGAGTTCTTACATCTTCTGCTTTTAATTTCAATCCCTAGATTTTTTGCTCAGCTACCCTTGCTTGGGCTTCCAGTTGGTCTTTTTTCTTATTCAGAAATATAATGATTTCCTCAACAACCTACCAGGAAACAGAAACATTACACATGCAAGAAGATAGAATATATAATTAAGACAATTGACAATCTATTAAAGCAATGTGATCAAACATAGAATCCAAACTCCAATGCTCTTGCATTTAACTCTTTTACTTGAACACTCAATAACTGCCCACCCAACACAAGTGTGAATACTCTCCCCAAAGTTCTAGTACAATCATTATGAGTTCCCAAGGAAACAGATTACCATTACAAAAGTACAACAGTACATGAACTTAAACCCAAAATCCATCACATCACAGCAAGACTTGTCATGTTTTATAAATGCATCAGATTTCATGGCACATATATTCTGAGAATTATGCATAGAATTATGCATTTAGTTGAAAGCAACTTTAATAAAAGAATAGCTTATGTAGCATCACCAACAATGAACATAAAAGGGTTTCGGTTCTATTACATAAGCATTGTTTATGAACCCAAATCAGAAGAAAAACCAAAATAGAGATAGAAATTCTTCACCTCCTTTGCAAAAGCTCAGCTCGTCCAAGCACCAAAGAGCATTAATAGAACACTGAAAAAATCACAAAGAGGGTCAATTTCTTATAGCAATGTAACCCAGTTTCATCAAAAACAAAAATCCAAAAACTAACTTAATTACTATATCGTTTTTGGGATACAAAGTTGATAACAGCAACAAATCCCGCAGCAATGCGCGGGTGTCATTTCTAGTTATACATTTACGATATACTAAAGTAGCGTTGGTGTTCATTTCTCCTGTTCCTCTACAATTTCATCTAAAATCTCTTATCAATGTTTTCAATCTGGTGGACTGAATCACCAGTTCCTGCTCAACCTGAAAATAGAACTGCAAGGGAGATCTACACATAACTGACATAAGAGATAAATAGAAAGAAGGCACGTTTGAATGGAAAACCAAAAAAGTAAATAATTACTACTATTGATAAATTACCTCAATCACCGAATTTATTTCAGACTTATTCTTGAAACTGGCATCTCTAATGAGGTGAGCAGAAATATATTTGAAAGCCTAATTGCTTCTTTTTTTGACATCTTTCCATGACAAAGGTCTTCAATATAAAGTTGTGCACAGAGGCTGATGCTGAAGAAAGAAATTTCTTTTTGTGACAAAACAGCTTATTTTCAATTATCCATGGCTTTCTTTGTAACTGAACTAACAACTAACAGAAATATAATGAAGTCCTCAGTTTCATAATTGTTTTACATATTCACCCATCCAAGCATAAATCTTTCAGAAATTCTGAAACTCAGTTTCATAACTATAACGCTCATCTCCATGTTCTTATGCAAGCCAAAAACAAAACAATCTAATAACCATCGATGCAAGTGCCCATATTCTAAATGTACAGTACAATGAGATATAAGCAAATGACTAACTATCATCTTATCAGAGACAGCACCTTATTTTGAATTCCAATATACAATGATATAGCATATAGCAACTATACAATTACATAGGCAAATAGCAGTTTACCAAGTAGCAAGTTTCAGAAATTTTCAGAAAACTGGTAGCAAAAAAGAAAAATTCACCAACAATCATCCTTGTAGTGCTTTCAAGCACAACTCTCCAGATTTGAACTAGACATGTAAAGGCACAATTTCAGAAAATTTCAAGTTATTCGGAGTTCAAATGAATGGTCAAACAGAGATCCAAATTGATAGAAAATGTTGATTTCTGCAGAAATCGTGAAACACTGTGTTCACTTCAAAATATCATAAGTATCTCATTTCAAGTTCATTTTGCGTGAAACCAAGTTTAAAACGATCATTGAAGAATCTATTTTAAGATAACAAAAACTGAGATTAAAAGAAGAAGTATAGGTTTTTCGAAAACAACAGAACAACCCACTAGTTCAGCTTGGTGGCGGTTGTCTTTGAGGCATACTATCAAACACATGGTGTGCAATATTTGAACCTTAATCTATTTCAGTTCTAAGCATTCTAATGGAGTTACCAAAGCTAAGTAATGGTCAAAAGTGTATTCCATAACAACTTTGAACAGATGGACAGAAATTTTAACACATATAGGTCTCACAGTAACACTCATATGGAAGAACAAAATCAATGATAAAATTATATATACATACAAGCTTACTGTCTTGCTGAGCTCACACTTTGATGGTGGGCTGATTTGAATCTTCCAACCAAGACACAATTTTGATCAACCCCAATGAAATTATTAAATGAAAGAAGAAGCAAAGAGAGTACTTACAAGACCACAATTTTTCCATCTAAGCATTCAACCCCAAACCAAGAGCAAGGGTCAATATCTCCGTCTTCATCATTCCAATTCGACAAACCATCAAATGGGTCAGTCACTACTCTCTCTAAAACTCCAAAGCTAAACCTGCACAAGATACAACCTTTAAGCATTTTCCTTCACTTGGCAAGGGAGGACTTGGAGGCGGCGGATCTGGCTTGGGCTAGGAGCTGGGAGCTTCGATAGTTTGAATGGATAGCAGATTTACTTGTGAGTGGGACACGGAGGTTGGCGTGGACCCATGGACTTTATATTTCGGGGAGAGAAGAAGACTGAGAAAATTGTGTAACCAAGAGCAAGGGTCAATATCTCCATCTTCATCATTCCAATTCGACAAAGAGCATTAATAGAACACTGCAAAAATCACAAAGAGGGTCAATTTCTTATAGCAATGTAACCCAGTTTCATCAAAAACAAAAACCCAAAAACCAACTTAATTACTATATCATTTATGGATTGATGAAATCACAAAGGGTTTCGGTTCTTCTTCTCACCTTCTGAATAACTGACGAAATCTATTATCAAACCTAATATTCAATAACTCAGAGGTATCCCAAGATATAAAGTACAAATAACCTTAACTGAAGAAGGCAAAAACCAACATACCAAATCGATTGCTTCAAGAAAGCCCTAAATCGAGTTGCTCAGAAATCCCCAAAATGAAGAACCCTAATCAAAACCCCTTTCTCCTCCACCTTCTTCCCAAAACAAACTAAGCTGAACTCTAATCAAACTGAGGAGAATTGAACCCAAATCGAACCCAAACCAATGAGTAGAATCGAACCGACATCGATGGGTAGAATCGAACCGTCCATATGCAAACTGAGGAGAGGTTGCAGGATGCCAGTGATGGTGTTTTGATGAGAGAATATGGTGGTGAGTTGAAAATGGTGACAGTTTACGGTGAGAGCTTGAGGGGCTAGTGAGAGATTGTGAGTTTTTGGTTTTGGTAGAGATTGTGAGTTCTTGGTTTTGGTAGAAGTTATTTCTCTCTGTTTCAGAAAAGGGTGTGTTATTCATTTGTCCAAGTCAAAACCCAACACTCCTTTTATTTTTTATTAATGCATCACACAACAAACACATCCTAATATGTTGTCTGATCTTCTACAACTTAAATTTCAGCTTAGGTTCCAAGGAGGGAAAGTTCCCGCGCAGCCGCGCTATGTACAATGGTTTTGGTGCTACGATAAACAAGTTTCATTCAGACAACAGAAATAAGGTTTTTACGTTGTAGGATCCTTAAACCATGACCTATATAAGTTCTCCAAAATTGTACGTTTTGGGGTAGAAGGAGTAGCATTTGGGGGCACATCCAGAATTGTCAATAATATATAATTTAATCATACAACACAAGTCTAAAACTGTTGTATGATAAATTGCAACCTAGTATCACACAACAGGTATAACCATGATGTTGTGCAATGTAGTACATATTTGGACCCAAATTTGTGTCAAGCTAGGCGGGAAATCTGCCACTCTTTTTTTAATCATTCACACAACAAAATATTCCTGCCAGTGTTGTGCAATCACCTTCTCCATGAAAACATCAAAATTTTTATGGCCTTATACAACGTATGGTTCTTAGTCATGTTGTGTGATTGACTTTCCATCATCACACAACAAATTTTTTTTTTCGTTGTGTAAAAAGTGTTGTATATTGAGGTTATTGGCCTAGTGCACATTTTAGAGAAATTTATGAGTCAATCTAGTCGACTGTACCTCACTACTATTCGGACAATTGAATCCTATGCTGTCACGAACAATCAAATGTGGGACATTAACTCATACAGGCTTTGGTATGACCACCTAGGACACCCTGGTCGTGACATGATAATCCGTAATTTAAAGAACTCACAGGGACATCTATTCTTTCGAGTGAAAAATAAAATGGGAGAAAAATCCGCCACACTGCAAGGTGTCGGTCCTAGTACTGTTCAAATGCAGCCACTGCCTTCTGAAGTACCAGAAGCACTACCTCCTTCTCATTATGCCTCATTGACTATTTCAAAGGCACATCACTCGTTTTTCAAAGCCTGCTCTTTAGCAAAAACAGGATCGAGACCTTCCAATGCTAAAGATACAAAACAAAACATTCCATTCTTACAAAGGATATAAGGAGATATATGTGGACCTATCCATCCAGAATGCGGACCATTCAAGTACTTTATGGTTCTGGTGGATGCTTTGACACTCTGGTCACATGTCGTTTTATTGTCCACAAGAAATGCAGCATTTGCAAAACTCCTAGCACATATTATACATTTAAGGGCTCACCACCCTGATCACCCTATTAAGTCTATAAGGCTTGATTACGCTGGAGAGTTTACATCAAAAGCATTTGATGATTATTGCATGTCTCTTGGGATGGATGTAGAGCATCTTGTACCCCATATGCATACACAAAATGGTCTCGCAGAAGCCACCATCAAAAGACTACTGATGGTGGTTATGGCACTGGTTATGCGCACCAACCTACCTATATCTGCATGGGGTTATGTAATATTGCACTCAACTTTACTTATTTATTTCAGACCCACTGCTAGCCAACCATTTTCTGCTTACCAGTTGGTAACTGGATATGAGCCTGACATTTCACACTTACGCATATTTGGTTGCGCATTATATGTACCTATTATGCCCCCACAACGCATCAAAATGGGTCCCCAGAGACGATTAAGTATTTAAGTTGGATACGAATCTCCAACAATTATCCGCTACTTGGAACCCTTGACAGGCGATCTCTTTACCGCTAGATTTGCAGATTGTCACTTTAATAAGACAGTCTTCCGGTCGTTAGGGGGAGATAGGAAAAAGGATTTTCCAAGGGAACAATAGGAATTGTCGTGGTTTGTCCCCACTCTGTCTCATTTTGACCCCCGCACTTCACAAATTGAAAGTGAAGTGAAAAGAATAATCGATCTTCAGAACGTAGCAGATTCGATGCCTGATGCGTTTACTGATATCACAAAAGTGACGAGATCACATATACCAGCTGCAAATGTGCCTGCAAGGTTAGAAGTCCCCAATAAGGGGCACAGCGCCGCAAATAGAGGCGCTGCAACCACACTTAGTGGAGGTGTGGTTGAGGCCACCTGGTTCGATTGACACTCGCCCAAGGAAGAAGAGGGTGAGTAAGGCACAAACCGATCTATTAATCATCAATGTAGAGAATCCCTCTCATGAGATTGTCTTTGATTACAGTTATGTCCATGAATCAATACTGGAGGATGCTCCGATGTTTGAAATGATTCCAGAGAACAAAGAAATCTCAATAGATTATGAGAGTGCGTATGAGTTGATAGAAAGATCTTTCATACACATTGATGATGTATTTGCATATACTGTTGCTCAAGAAATCATAAAGCACGATGATATCGAACCACGCTCTATTGCAGAATGTCAACAAAGAGCAGATTGGCCTAAATGGAAGGAAGCAATCTAGGCAGAACTAAATTATCTGGCAAAGAGACAGGTATTTGGTCTTGTTGTGCTAACCCCACCAAGTGTAAAGCCTGTAGGACATAAATGGGTCTTTGTCTGAAAGCGTAATGAGAAGAATAAAATCCTGAGGTACAAGGCTCACCTTGTGACTCAAGGTTTCTTACAACGCCCTGAAATTGACTACGAGGAAATATACTCTCCTGTAATGGACGTTATAACGTTCCGCTACTTAGTTAACTTGGTAGTTTCCGAAGGACTGGAAATGCAGCTCATAGATGTGGGTACTGCATATCTCAATGGGGATCTTGATTCAGAGATATATATGAAAGTGCCTGATGGCCTTACATTACCAAAATCAAGTGACTCTAAACCACGGAGTGCGTTTGCAATTAGGTTGAAACGCTCATTTTACGGATTGAAACAATCCGGGCGGATGTGGTATACCCGTCTAAGTGACTACTTGATTGGGAATGGATATAAGAATGATGAATTATGCCCCTGCGTATTCATAAAGAAAACAAGTTCTGGATTTGCAATTGTAGCTGTATATGTCGATCATATGAATATAATAGGTACTCTTGATGAAATAAGAGGAACAACGAGCTACTTGAAATCCGAATTTGAGATGAAGGATCTTGAGAAAACTCGATTTTGTCTAGGCCTTGAACTAGAACACCAAGTTTGTGGAACACTAATCCACTAGTGTGTGTATGTCCAAAAGTCAAGCAATTTAACATGGACAAAGCGCATCCTGCTAGCACTCCCATGATCGGTCAAAGTTTGGATGCAAAGAAAGATCCATTTTGTCCAAAGGAAGATGATGAAGAGGTGTTGGGAGCTGAAATTCTCTGTCTATGTGCAATAGGCGCATTATTTTACTTAGCCCAATGTACTCGACCAGGCATTGCATTCTCAGTGAACTTGTTAGCTAGATTTAGCTCAGCACCAATGCAGCGTCACTGGAATGGTATCAAGAACATTTTCCGATACCTAAAAGGAACCATTGACTTGTGACTGTTTTTTCCCTACAGAGAGACAAGAAGGACCGCAGATGGAACTACAATCCCTAAAGGAAATGTTGACGGCGAAAGCGCTACTCACTACACCGAAACGCCAAATGACGTTTTGGTTAGTTTTGCTGATGTTGGGTACCTCTCTGACCCACATAAAGGTCGTTCCCAAACTGGTTATGTATTTACCATTGGGAACACGACGATATCTTGGAGATCAACCAAGCAAACACTTGTGGCTACCTCCTCGAACCACTGAGAGATCATTGTTCTACATGAGGTGGTTCTTGAGTGTGTATGGTTAAAAGCTATCATTACACATATTTGAGGGACTAGTGGTTTGAGTTCTACCACTGAAGAGCCTACTTACATTTATGAAGATAATGCAGCTTGTATCGAACAGATGAAGCTAGGATATATCAAGGGTGATAATACAAAACACATATCACCAAAGTTTTTCTACAATCAGCAACAACAGACCCTCCTCAAGATTCAAGTGAATCAAGTAAGGTCTGAGGAAAATGTGGTAGATTTGTTCACCAAATCATTGCCTAAGGCTATATTTGAGAAACATGTGAAAAGCATAGGAATGCGAAGACTTTCCAAGCTCCCTTGATTAATGTAAGGATCAGGGGGAGATGTAGACGTCAGGGGAAGTCTAACATACACATGTCATCCTCAAATGTAAAAGGTGCGTTGTGCTCTTTTCCTTCGACCAAGGTG
Organism: Rosa lucieae; assembly: GCA_024704745.1. Classification (NCBI taxonomy): domain Eukaryota; kingdom Viridiplantae; phylum Streptophyta; class Magnoliopsida; order Rosales; family Rosaceae; genus Rosa; species Rosa lucieae. The sequence goes on along the minus strand of CM045495.1, from coordinate 6,502,189 downwards.
TATTTTTTGTCCCACAGGGTTTTTATTGTTACTTGGCAAGGTTTTTAGTGAGGCAACAAATCATGCACCATTTCGTCTTTGACTTGGCACAAGGGGGAGTGTTAAAGGAAAAGTACATTATGTACGTTCGTCAAAGTGACTAACGGAGAGGGAATCAAGGAATTAGCGATTACCATCAATCAGCAGGAATTACGGATCAATCTGCATTTAATATCATCATTGTAATTGATATTTCCATTGTAATTCTCTCCCTATATAAAGGGACTATCAAATGAAATGAGTAGACCAATTCCAATTCTCAATTTACTTTTACATATACTATATTTTACATGATATAGTGACCTATTGGTTCAGAAAATATAAAGGTTCTATCATGTATTTATTTTTTTTTTGAGAAAAAGGGCGGTGCGGCAGCCCTCAAGCCTTGATAGCCTTAAATAAAGAAACTGTCGAATACAAGGGGGAGACATTGAGCCTAAACCCCTGATTACAATAAGTAGAATCCCCTGAAATACTATCCTGATTTTCTACTAAATGCTTGTACTCAACAAAGCACCAACTAGCAAAGAGCGCACAACAGGCGACTCTATTTGCTTTAACTGCAGTAACGCAGCGGTGACACAACGGAAAGATAACTTGGTCTGCAACCCGGCTGCAGCAAAGCATAACTACCATATGCACAGCTTTCCTATTATGTTGCCACCGGACACTACATCCGGTGACACTTAAATTCTCTCTGTTACTAAGAGGCAGCGACCATTTGCAAGAGCAAGGAACTCGCCGCCAACCTAGAGCAGAGAAGGCACACAAGGTGCAAAGACTGGCACACAGGCCACTGGCACTCAGGCCACCGCCTCCTACCGGAACACAGTTGGAGGTTATTACCGACAAAGCAACAACTGAAAGGAGAACAAACAAATAAGCATGAAATAAAAAACAGCAGCAAGACCAAACAACCAAAGCCCGGCCCATCCACCATCTCTCCCATAGGCCCAATGCAGACGCCCACCAAGCGAACAACGATCTGCCAGCGCCGGCACCAGATCGCCCCCAAGTAGCACGACGCCGCCGCGCAGCAACCCTGCACCGCCGCCTCACCACGACACTGTGCAGGTCCTTCTTCAACCCGATTGGTGCCCGAAACCCGATCCAGAACCGACTAGATCGAGATCTCAGCGACCGTCCCCCAGCCCCCAGTTGCCGCAGAGCCTCCACGGTTCGCCGCCAGCCGTCCGTGTCCCAGAGCCACTCCAACTGCCCCAGAAACAACACAGAAACGCACCTGCAGATCCCCGTCCAACCCCAAAACCAGATCCGAGCTCTAACTCCGAGACCCAACCACTGCCAAGAAACCATCCTTGGCCCAGACACCTGCAGCATCCGGTAGATCGAGCCCCGCCGGCAGATGACACCACGCCGGAAATCCGTGCCAGCTCCCACCCCCGATCGACGAAGAGACGAAGCTCCGCCCCGATCCCAGTAGAAGCTGTCAACCTCCAACCCTGAGCCAGATCCCCGCCATAGAGCCTCGTCGCTATCCTCCATCCTCATCTCCTCCCGGACCGGAACGCAGCGGCAGGGGGCCCGCCGGCGTTAGGCCGGGAGAGAACGCGCTCGATCTCTCTGTTTGGTCTCCGCGCGTGAGGCGCGTTCTATCCTGCTTCTTTGGAAAAGGTATTCTATCATGTATTTATAGATAGATTCTAAACAACCAGTCTATTTATTACAAATGGATAAAATTTAAAGGTAAAGAAAGAAATAAAAGAAATAAATAAATGTTTATAAATAAAAATGATGTGATCTGAGCTATTAATATTAACACAATTTGATCTAACCTATCCATTTATATCTATAAATACAAGATTGAACCTCCTAGAAAGGGGAAGATGATTCTTTCTGGTTTTAGAGAACTCTCTATTTCAGAACTGTTTATCTCCTCCTTCTTTCCTCTGCATGTCTATTAATTTGGCTCCCTAGTTATAATTGACCGCCAGATTCTTCCTTCTCTCTTCCTAATATATCCCTGGATATATTTAGACATCTCTTTACTCAAAAACATCATTGCTATAAGAACATCTAGGACTGCCTACCCATTTTTCTCAAAAGGGGACTGTTTGGCTCGGAAACTAGTCTGGCATGCAAACAGTCTCTTTTGAGTGCTCGAGCATGTAGTCACATTGCGGTGCAATCGTCGGCGCGTCCCTTGACCTGACTTCTTCTCAAACGCTGTGGACGAGGAGAGCACCAACCTCGTCACCAGGTTATTTTCTATGCCTTTCGGAAAAGGACTTCTTGCCTTACGGGTAAGGACTTGTGATGTGATCTCTTGCATCACTGAGTCGATACTTAACGTTGTAGGTTAAGCAGAGCAATCACTGGGAAGTAGGAGAAAACACAGGTTTTGCTAAATAGTGACTTTAGCTTTGCTGGGTTGCGAGGTCGTTACCCTTGCTTCACTGGTTTTCAACTAGGTCGAAGGTAAGTTTGCTCCGGAGAGGCTTTGATAATCGTTGATTGGATAGTTGTTGTCTTCTATATCGTCTTTAGGCTCTATATATAGGCTGCTTGCTGTAGATTCTCCTTCCTAATAGGAATGCAATACTATATTTTAGGCCACAGTTATTGGCCTTAAATCAATCAAAACTCTTAATAGTCTTGATCACTATTGTAAGCAATAATAGATTAAATCTGTCGTAGCAATCTTCTAGACAAGGTTAATTACCTTCTTAAAAACAACTTCTGGGCATGCACATCTTCCATAGATATTAATATATATCCCTTGTTTAATTGTAATAAAAGGTGATTGTATGTTCCTTCCACTTGTTGTACGTCCACCTTAATTCCTTGATTGCCACGTATGTGGGAGACCTTGATTCCTTGCTTAATTGGTCCACCGTAGGACTTAATTGCATGGGCTATATATATATACCTTCCTTGATGACCACAATCAAGCATGATTGCATGCTTCTATATATTGTACATGCATGCCATTATACATTAATTGCATGGGAAACTTGACTATTCGCAAGGCTCACGTTATTGTTTCCTCTCGCGCAATACTTGGTAATCAAGCAAACAAGTCACTATTAATTATCAAATATTTGATAATTACTAGTATATCAATGAATATCTAGATTTGTCTCAAGATTGCTTGATCTCCAAGTAGGCTTTACTTAGCCTCTAAATAATATTTTCCGAACTTGTAGAAAATATAGGCCTGGGCCTCAGATATTGACCCGGATTTCTTCGAGTCCCCCTTGTCGAGAAAAAATGTTAATTTTGGGTTCAAACATTGGCCCCCCTGACCTTGAAGTCAAAGTTCCCCGTCTTGATTGAAGAGGTCTTGAGTTAGAACTAATCTTGCAATAACGTTGCTTTAAAGCCACTTGCATAATGGCTTAACTGATATCACTGGACTGATCTCATATAGGCCTCTAATTAGGCCGTGAAGCTTGATTGTCACAATCTAATTCGAATTGCTCTAGAAAGTATCATCAACTTGGATAAAAAACTTTATTTGTAGGCCACTGGAATTGGCCTTAAAGAGCTTAAAACACTGCATAAGTCTTGAGTAAGAATATTGGCAAAGTAAATTCACCGCTTGACAAAGTAAGAACTTTGGTAAAAGCTTAAATGCCACAGGTGTTGGCTCTAGAAGTATTAAGACACTGTAAGTCTTAATAAGAAGTTTGGCGTTAAAGTAACGCCACAAAAATGCTCTATTTGCCCCCCCAGCTTTGACATATGGTATGAAGCGAGTTGCACTAGGGGTTGGCGAGACTGGAAAAAGTGTAAAACCTCAAGACTTCAGCGTGCCCCCCATGTGAAAGACTAAGAGGCAGCCCTTCATTGAGAACCGCTGCTAAATCTCGTCGCGAACTATATATCTTCCTTCGCAAACAATTCGCTGAAGAGAATGGAGGTGATTATGAAGCGGGCTGTTCGCGAACCATGCTTTTTCATCTCTCCGCGAAATGCGTGCTTGTTCAAGTAAAGCGAATATGCATGAATCATGGCTATAAACAACCATCACATGTGTCCAAGTGAGCCCACCACCATAGCATATGCAGACATGACACTTGCTCACAACAATTAAAACCACAGGGGTTTTTAATTATGCTTAATTAAAAGTCACCAAGCCACTATGCTGGCTCCATGTGAAATTTTAATAATTAGGCCATTGATAGACTTAACCCCCTAACGAGCAATGAACTATGCGTCACATGTTGGCTTGGGTATGCTTATTGCAATGCTTTACTGTGTCTTTCAAGTCTAGGCCAAAAGTCAAGGCCTCTCTTTAGAAGTTGATTTTGTCAAACCTTGCTGCTGACTTCTCCATATTGTACACCAGCCTGAGAATCAACTTGACTTGCCAAAGGAAAGCAGGCTTCATGAGAGACTTCCATGTTGGCAGAAGTTTTCATGCCTTAAAAGAATCCAGAACTTTGTCAATGCTCGCATCTTGATGACAAAAATGTATCTGAAACTCTGGTAATAACAGCAAGGCAATAAAACCTCAGAATAATGTTTTAACACTTAGGCCATTGGCATTGGCACTTACAAAACCTAAGACATTTGGTAAGCCTTGGTCGCATATTTTTTTGGCATGAACCAAGTTGCCACTCAATAAGTAAAAAACTTGAAAAAAATTTAAGGCCACAAGTCTTGGCCCAAGTAATACTAAGACACTTTAAACAAGTCCTAATGTGTGAAATTTGGCATTAAAATCATGCCACAAAAGTTTGAACTACATGCCCCGTATGTGCCCCCCAGGGGATAAGCACATGCTGCAACCAGTTATTTAAGTATATCAATGAATATCTAGAACAGTGGCAAGGTTGCCTTTGAGGGGTCCTTTTGAGCATGAGTTCGAATCCCACTAATGACATTTTTGCATATGTTTTCTTAAGTTTTTTGTATATTTTTGAATTAGTTTCTTTTTTTTTAGTACAGACATGTTCTCGAGTCATATGTCTTTGAAGTAGTTATATAACATAAATACTATTTGTTTCTTTTCGCTGTTATCATTTTATAATTATTAAATAAAATAAAAAATAACTTGATAAGGAAAAAAAATGTATATCTTCGCCTCAGGCCTCTACAATCTCAGGACCGGCCCTGGTGAAATCCATCTGATGCATGTTTTTCATTAAGCAAATTGTGTAGCTTGTCATCTGTCTCATTTTATAGGTGAAATTCATGTGACGCATGTGTTTACGTGAATCAAATTATGTAGCTCAATGTTTATCTCATTTTATAAGTGGAATTCATGTGATGTATGTTTTTTACTGACTTTTGATTAAAATAGACTCTAGTGTATGATGTTCAAGCAAGAGGAGATGATGCTTCTCTTATTAGGAGAGTATTGAAAGATATATAGTTTCCTAATCGAGATAAGTGAAGTTCATGTGACTTGTGTTTTTCGTGAAGCAAATTGTGTAGCTCATTATTTATCTTCTTTTGTAAGTGAAATTCATGTGACGCATGTTTTTCGTGAAGCAAATTATGTGGTTCATCATTTATCTTATTTTATAAGGAAAATTCATGTGACACATGTTTTTTTAATGACTGTAATATTTTTGTTCGGTTTTAAGTCCACTGCCTTCTCGGTATATAATCAATCTAGCAATAATAATAATAGCATGCTGAGGCTGAAGCTCCAAGCTTGAATGTGTTACAAACCCTATTTTTCCGATAAGAAAAAGAAAAAGTGGAGTATGAACAGTAACTATGTTAGCCATCTCAATTATCTTGGGATAATTTCAATTAGCATCTTCAACTTGAGAAAAAAATAGGTCTGGGCTCCTTTGCTATTCGGAGCCTCGACATTGTCCTAACAAAACCAATAGGGAAATGATGCTTGATGAGTGATGACAACTCATATACTACTCAACAAAACCACTGCAAGTGGTCTAGTGATTTTTGCCAAGTTGGGTGTGCTCCCTAACCTAGGTTCGAACCCCGAAGCTATCAAAGTGGCCAGGCACTGTGCTGCAATGCACAGTTGGAGTATTTCACATGCGCCGAAGGGGTTCATCTTGGGCCTAGGAAGCCTTTGAGTTCCCCTTGACAAAGTCAAAAAAATATATATATATATATATATATATATATATTACTCAACAAAGCAAAATAAAACAGGAACAAAATTAAACAAGCTGAATCATAGTTTGGCAAGGTAGGAAGAACACTCTTCCTCTTCAAATCTGCCTCCTGCTTATTATGCTTCCAATAGACCCTCTGTAGGGTTAATGATGTCCTTGATAGCTTTCTCTTTCATTGCGGGTGGCTACGAGCCTTCTTGGTCAATAGCCACAGACCTCGGATCAAAAGGACCTAAAGGCAATTCGATCACTTGAGAAAAACACAATGTTCCAATTGGCTAAAACTTAATCGAGACCAAATTACAGATGGTTAAGATTTCTCATAATATTGATTATGACTCATAAGCCATAGACTTGGTTTCATGTCATTTAAAGGATCAATTCACTTTGCCAAATCTAATAATCTGGCATGTAATAATCTCTCTCGCTAAGACACAACTAAGACAAGACATTCAAAATATTTGGTAAAAATGTCTGTTATTGGAAACCGATTATGGTCAATCTTCAAATATACACATAGGCTGCAACTACCTATTTCTTTAACCATGCATGTATTCTACTTGGAAAATGGAAAAGTAACTATTCTTACTGTATCAAAAGTCTGATTTTCACAGAATTTGTGATGGTTATTAGGACATCATATTAAGTCTGGGATCTGTTTCATTCCAAGTACGAACTTCAAGCCAGCTCGGAAAGCTTTGCATCGTTAGATCATAACAAGTGAGTTTCTCTTGTAACTCGTAATACAAAGTTCAAAAGACATGTTGGTACCCCTCACATTCTTATAATACAAGCCAAACTGAGAGATTGACAGAACATATGCTAAGAGCCACAAGTTCTATTTTAAGTTGTTAGCTTTAGAACTTTATTGTACCAGAATGGAACTTCATTCAGCGACACATATTTCAAATTGAAAATTTGAGCCAGTGGAAGTAGCTAGCTTCATAGCTTGAACTGGTCAAGTCCTGACTTCTCATCAAGCCCTTGAGAAAAGAACTTGCCATGATACTCATCTATGGAGAAATCCTTGTAGAGAGGAGGGTTTTCATCTGATATGAGCTCTTTGATCGGACCATAAGACTTGGCAGCAGTCTCTCCTTTAAAAAAATAAGCTACGGAAACTCGTGGACCGACACGGTTGGTGAGCACTCTATGTTGAACACTCTTGAGCCTGTCATTTGATATGGCCTGGAGAAAGTCCCCTATGTTTATTACTAAGCCTCCTGAAATGGGGTCAACGTTAACCCACTGATTGTCATGAAGGACTTGAAGGCCGCCGATTTTGTCTTGAAGAAGAATTGTGAGGAACGCTGGATCTGAATGCTTGCTAGCTCCCAAAGTTAGCTCTGGTTCAGGGCATGCTGGATAGTAGTGGCAGACACAGGCATAAAACTTAGCACACTCCATTTCCCTTGTTAGGTAATCCGGTTTGAGTTCCAGAGCCTCTGATAACAATCCAAAGAGTTGATCTGCCAACTCTATGACATGGTTTGTGTACTCAAGTGCTACTTCTCTGCATTTTTTGAATGAACAAATATGTAAATAGTTGTTCTAGCTAGACTTTTCGGTTAAGTGACTCAAAGGATTTGCACAACATTTATTAAACACTTTATGACGTGTGTATGTTGTCCTGCTGTTAATCTGGTATGGCACATTCACACAAGAGTCCATCTAGAAAATCATGCAGTGTGCGTAAAAGGGCTGGACTGCATTTACCTGTAATCACATGGTTCTAAGACCAGATAAGAGTATTATTTGGATCTATCTGACATAAGAGTCTCATAGCAATTTAGCTAAATCGATCGGTCATTTTCAAAAACGATATGGTTTTCAAATAGATTACGATAAAACGTCCCTAAATGTTCAGATAATTAACATCACGAGCATACAGCATGAGGTCATGAAAGTTTAAAGATCCACAATAAGTAACAAAAAGGCTTCACTCAACACAAACAACTAATAAATTGACAGTGTTACTAAGAAAGTACCTACAAACTTGAGGGAGTTCTTGGGGTTCATGATCAACTGCGGGCTTGGTAAAAGCCAAAGTGTCCCTCCAATTAGCTGCTTTTGACTGGTAGAGATCGTAATTGCTATTGAATCTCACAGTTCTCTTTAGATCACGACTATAGAACTCTTTCTTCGCCTCAAGATCTAGCTCGTTAAACCTCCTTACGCCTTGGATCATATCTTCAAGCACATTCAATGGAACTCCATGATTGACCACTTGGAAGAAACCCCATGTCTCGGATGCAATCCGAACTTCATTAACAATCTCCTTGTGGCGATCACCGTAGAGGCCACCGAGATTTATGACAGGAATTTGCAAATTTGGTTGCTGACATGTTGGAAAATCAGCATGATCATTAGATGGTGCTATGAATATCTTTGGGACTTTGCCTATGCCTGCATCTACAAGGCCTTTGACTCCAGCCTTCGTATCATCGAAACTCTTTACCTCTTGAGCTCGGTTGTATTCAGCAGATTGAGTTTCACCGGAGACTTCCATGACATGTTCAGTAATCAGTACAAGGATTGAAGGTGTTTGAAGAAAAAGCGGCCATTGAAGTCGATCGAAAAGCCCGATCTAAGAAATGAAATGAGATAGGGGGGCTTAGTCAAAGTAAACGATTTTGTTCCACCGGCCTTGAGAGGTGGTGGGAAGAATCGTGTTCTATTTTATTAGGAATAGGGGGACCAATTAACAATTATCAATCATGTGCGCTCACGTATTCTCTATAGTTTATTAATCGAGTTAATTAATCGGACAAAACCCGAAAAGGAAAGAAATGTTATGTGTCAGGTGAGTTATACGACCGCAATTAATGAAAATAAATATCTCGTCTGAATTGCATATAATATAAAGGATGAATTTTAGATTTAAAATGGATTTTGTCTTAACTTAATATAAAAATCTAATAGTTTGATATAAAGGTGGTCTAATAATGCATGGAGCCGATCTACTTCTACAACGAACTAGTTTTTACTTTTACGTAAAGATAGATAGTATTCATTCAAATCTTAGAACGGCATTTACAATCATTTCCTCTGTTCATAATTGTCCATGCAGTTAGGAAAGACCAGTACTAACCACACTGTTACGTTGAACCCTTATGATGACATCACAATAATTCTTGAGAGATGTATCAGCATTTTAATTCAAGTATAAACTTCAAGAAGAGAACAGATGGGAAGGGTAAGCTAGTATCTTTATATGTAAAACCTATATAGGGTTATTTAGTTGTTACAGTACAAGCCATACAAACATATGCCAAGAGCCACAATGTACCATTCTTCATTGTTACCTTTGGCACTTGAAATGTGTTAGCGCAGAGTTTCCATCAAGCCCTTTTCCATCATAGTAAGCAAGGAAGTCTTGAAGTGAGGTTTCTCTGTATACAGGGGGATGATTTTCTGACAGCAATTCGTTTATGGGGCCATACAACCTTGTTGATGGATAAAGATGCAAGGTGAAAAAGCAAGCAATAGATACTCTTGGTCCTTCGAGGTTGGCAAGCACTTGATGCTCTACGCTTTTGAATCTGTCATTGGATATAAGCTGCAAGAAAATACAACAGAACAGTCTCTCAATGAGTTCTAGTAACAACAGAAGTACAGAACTATCTGTTTTCAGTTTTGTGCCCTTCACATTCTGTTATATCAGCTTCTTATATAAGTAAAAACGACACCCAATTTATGATGTCCTAGAGCGATCCTCCTTCGAATCTATGCACAAAAATGCATATATCACAGAGACCTCAGTTCAGTTCAATTCACTGGAATTGAGTTCCTTGTACATGGGACAAGGCTCATTCATTAAAGGATCAGATGATTGTCGTGTGATTATTGTCCCAAGGTACCACTAGAAATCCTGGTCTACTTCTGTTTGGAGGTTTAGCAGAAACATGCAATGAGTAATGACACTCGAACGAATTATAAACAATGGAAGATGGCAACTTTAACAGTAATGGTTCAAAATGTAGAAATGTATATATGGCAAAATGTCTGTACATTACCAAATTTTGCTGTCTTTTTTTTGGTCAAAAATTTTGCTGCCATTAAATACTAATATAGAGAGGGCTTGCCTGCAAGAGATCTCCAATGTTGACCACTAAAGCTCCAGGAACAGGAGGAACATCAATCCATTGGTTTTGACACAGAACTTGGAGGCCACCAATATGGTCTTGAAGTAGAATGGTGAGAAAATCCGGATCAGAGTGTTTGGTTGTGCCCAAAGTCAGTTCAGGCTCAGGGCATGGTGGATAGTAGTGACTAAGAATAAGATGCCCCTTTGCACAATCCAATTCTAAAAGGTGGTCCGGTTTGAGCCCAAGTGCCTCAGATAGCAACTCAAACAACGTCACACCTAGTTTGTGAACTTGATCTGAATACTCCATGGTAATGTCTCTGCAAATTAGATAAATCACATTTCAATTATACCAACTGGGGTGAGTCATGTTTTCCTCCATTTCACTAGAAGTCTAGAACCAAATTTGAACATCTCACAAATCACTGACCCCCATCTATAACAATATAATCAACACAATGTCTCTACAAGTTAGAGACTCTTTTCAAACCATGGCTACCTGTGTCTATATAAACATGCTCTACAGATTAGTGACAAGTCCAGCAATGCAAGAGGAGACACATTCTAGACCACCTCACACCATTATAGGCAAATTGAGTCTGCCTTTTACATCGTTTTTTTTGGTCGGTGTTTATGAATAAATCAAATACAACACAATGTGAGAGTTCATATGACTTACCATCAGGTTAACACGATATGCCAACATCTTCATAGGCTTAGATGCGAGATTAGACCCCAATTTTACGAAGCTTGACAAAAGTAACCAAGATTACAGACGGCTAGAGGAAAACTTAGAAAGACCATGACCAAATGTGCAAACTATAATGTGGGAATCACCAAACTTCTTAAGTGACTACAGTGTAAACACAGGGAGGTAAAATAATTTTAACCCAAAGTTGAACACTAAGTAAAAAAAATTAAGAAGATTATGATGGATCATACCTGCAAACCAGAGGCAACTCTTGAGGATCAAGAGGCTCAGGACCCATGACACAAAACAAGGTGTCCCTCCAATTAGCAAATCTCGACTGATACAAATCAAAGTTGCTCCCAAACTTGACCTTCCTCATCAGCTCCCTACTATAGTACTCAGCCTTCGCTTCCCTCGGCAGCTCGTGGAACCCACGCGCCGCCTCCAACATCCCCTCCAACACTCTCTTGGGTATCCCATGGTTCACCACCTGGAAGAACCCTACGCTCTCCGCCGCCCGCCGCACTCCGTCGATAACCTCCGCTCGCCTGCCGGCAGTGTCAGCGAGGTCTACTACCGGGATGCTGAACTGGGTTTTGGTTGTCTCGCCGGGAACTTGATCCCCGCCGGCGTAATCTGCCGGAGGCCGGACAAAAATTGGTGGGATTTTGGTGATGCCGGCATCAACGATCCCTTTGACACCAGCTTTGGATTCGTCAAAGGCCTTGAGCTGTTGGAGACGGTCTTGGTTGCTTGAATTGCCGGAGACCATTTTGTTGTTTGCAGCTTGTGTTTTGGATTCGGAATCTGGTAAGCTTTGACTAGGATTGACACTTTACATCCATGTCTTTCATTGCTAGCTAGCCACATGTTTTGGTTATATGTCATGATCAGTTTACTGATGGTAAATGTGTCTATCCACTGTTCTTGAGGTTTTCATGATATGAGTTGGTTGAAATCTAGAATTCCCATTTCTGCTGTGGACTCTTCTTATATTTTTTGCTTGCATGTCAAGCTACACTGCTACACTACATTTCAATTGTTGTATTCTCCCCACGAACAAACTTTTCTGGTAAATTGAAGGGCGTGTTGCTTTCCATTCTTTTCTACCAAGTTTCCCTGCATTTTACCATCAGATTAGCAACAGCATGATTTGTGAAGAAGACCAACAAAGTGTTCAAAAAATAATAATAATAATAAAATAAATAAAAGACCAACAAAGTTGAAGACCCCTAAACCATCTTTATGATTTGATGAGATTAGTTGAAAGTTGAAACATGAAAGACATGACAGTAGTATGGAACTTAATTGGGAACTATTGTGCAGAATACCTAACTTCGCTGAATTACTGAGAACTGCTCGGATGGAATTAAGAGATGTACCATATATGCACGGAAAGCCCCATGTATCTAGTTTCTGAGAAATTTTACGGTTTGCGATTCCGACTTTTCTAGGAGTTATGGCAATTTAAGTGAATGTAGTTTATCTTGGATGGGAATCTGCAACATCTTTTACAAGTTTATGTCTAGAAGACCCAGCACATATATTTGGAAATCTTCAGTGTACCACGTCATCATTATATATATGTGTGTGTGTCTCACACACGAATTTGTTGTAATTTGGCTTATAGTGAAATTGGACATTCTCATACTTCTATATAGAATATGTGCCTATATATTATATATGTCATGACTACGGTTGACCGATTCGATCGGATTCAAAAATATGGTGAAATTTGCTAAATTTTTTACCACACTCAAATTTATTGTAATAATCATATCCAACGGTTGGTTTTTCCATTTTCTTTGAATTGATAGAGGTTGCCCTTTGGAGGGTATGATTTATAAATATAGGTTTATAAGAGTAACTAAGTTTGACCTAGTTGATCGAATTCGAAACAAGAACAAAATTGGCTGGATTTTCTACAACCACCACAAAACATTACAATCTCTCCATCGAGCGGTTGGTTTCTCCGAGTTCTTTTTCCATTTCATGATTGTTCTAGAATGAACCTCAACAATTTAAATGCAATGTATAAGTCCATACAACTTTAGAAGGCAAATTGGTACAGGCCAACGTCTTTGTAATTAAAATTAAAGTTTTTATCTTATGTTCACGCACATCCATCGATGGAATTTTTACAGACGTGATGTGAAAAAATAAGCACGTTTCGCGGTCGTGATGCTATCGGTCAACTAAGAAGACATACAAGTGACGACGGTTGACCAATTCGATCGGATTTGAAAATATGGTGAAATCGGCTAAATTTTTTACCACACTTATAATTTATTGTAATAATCTTATCCAACGGTCGGTTTTTCCATTTTATTTGAATTGATAGAGGTTACCCTTTGGAGTGTATGATATATAAATATAGGTTTATAATAGTAACTAAGTTTGACATAGCTGATCGAATTAGAAACGAGAACCAAATTGGCTGAAATTTTTACAACCACCATAAAACATTACAATCTCTCCATCGAGTGGTTGGTTTCTCCAAATTCATTTTTTACTTCATGTTTGCTTTAGAATGAACCTCAACAATTTAAATGCAATGTATAAGTTATACAACTTTAGAAGGCAAATTGGTATATACCAACGTATTTGTAATTAAAATTGAAATTTTTATCTTATGTCCATGCACATCCATCGATGAAATTTTTACAAACGTGATGTAAAAAAATAAGCACGTTTCACGGCCGTCATGTCATCAGTCAACCAAGAAAACATACAAATGACTACGGTTGATCAATTCGATCGGGTTCGAAACTACGGTGAAATTGACTAAATTTTTAACCACATGCATAATTTATTGTAATAATCACATCCAACGGTTGATTTTCCCATTTTCTTTAAATTGATAGAGGTTGCTCTTTAGAATGTATGATATATAAATATAGATTTATAAAAAAATTAGTGTCTTTAAATATTTATTATAAATAAAGTCCACAAGGCCTATCTCAAAAAAGCCGGCAAGGCCCGCTTTATATGGACGGTCTTGTATCCTTCGATTTACAATAAAATCCGGCCCGCCATTATTTAAAAATGTAGTAAGGCCCGGCCTGGCCCAAGCGCGCTAAGAATGGGCCGAGGCGGGCCCAGCCCGACCCTTTGACGAGGCCTATCGAGGGTCAAACTTCATTATTAGTTCACAGCTTCAAGCTTTCTAGCCCCGAGGCCTCATATGCTTCCCATTGCTTGTAGTGGCACATAACATATTCTTTCATAGTTGCTTCGCGGTAAACTTGAGATTTTTCTTCAGATGTCAACTCCTTGATTGGCCCCAGTCTCGAAGAATTTCCTAGCGACTGTCCAAAAAAACAGGCCACTGAAATTCTTGGACCTTCCTTTTTAGTCAATACTGTGTGAATCACGCTTGTGAACTTATTATTTGACATTACTTGCATCATGAGGGTATCCATTAATTAGAAATTACAAAAAAAACTCTGATGAACTGATTTATAATTGCTGGGAATAAAAAATTGACACTGGACTATTAAATTCATTATGAAAATTCAAAATGCAATAGAATTGACCTGGCTTTTGAGAAGTTTGTGAAATAATTCATTAGCAGTGATAACGTAAAAGGAATTCGACATTGTTTATTGTACCTGAGGAATAGTCTGTATTTAGCAACTTTTGAAGTCAACAACATAAGGAATTGTATACACTGAAGAACATATATAAATATACTATATTTTACATGATATAGTGACCTATTGGTTCAGAAAGTATAAAGGTTTTATCATGTATTTATAGATAGATTCTAAACAACCGGTCTATTTATTACAAATGGATAAAATTTGAAGGTAAAGAAAGAAATAAAAGAAATAAATAAATATTAAAGGAAAAACACATTATGTGCCTTCGTCAAAGTGACTGACGGTGAGAGAATCAAGAAATTAGTGATTACCATCAATCCGCAGGAATTACGGATCAATTTGCATTTAATGTCGTTATAGTAATTGATATTTCTGTTGTAATTCTCTCCCTATATAAAGAGACTATGAAAAGAAATAAGTAGACCAATTCCAATTATCAATTTACTTTTACACGTTATCAGCACGCTTAGAGCCAATAACCAAGAAAAAACCTTAACTTCAAAAAACAAAAACAAAAAAACCGTAGAAGAAAAAAATTTTTTCTTTTTCTGCTGCAATTCTAAGAAAAAAAAGAAAGAGGATTTTTTTTCCTCAAGCCTTTGCAGCAGCCTACAACACAAGGGCCTGCGACACACCACCAACCTGCAGATCCCAGCGATCCCGTCGCTGCTGCTCCCAATCCCTGCCCAACTCCAGCGGCACATCGTCCAATGCTCTGCCTCATGCTCGCCTGGCCTACTGCACCGCCCTGAGGAAGCAACTTTGCCAGAAAAGAAAATAGAAAACCAGGAGGAGGAAGAAGAGAGAAAAGAAAGAAAAGAAAAAAAAGAAAAAAGAAAAAAGAAAAAAGAGAAGGGACCCGGCCCAAAGAAAAGGTCCAGCCCATAGAAAAAAAAAAAGAATCCCGGCCCAATAAAAAAAAGGGCCTTGAATGGTGATGCGGCCCAGCAGAAAGGAAAAAAAAAAAAACAAGGCCTTGAGGCCCACTGCTGAAAAAAGAGGAAGCGTCTTAGTTTTTCTCAAGCCTGAAAACATCGTTATGCACGTCTGCATCAACACGCGCGTGCACTAGGATTATTTTATTTTCTCGAAACCAAGTATGTTCTCTTTTATTTATTTTCATACTATGGTACATTTAATTATTTATTTATAAGTAGAACTTTTTGAGCATGCTTAGTTAGATTATTTTGATCTTTTTAAAGCATGTCGTTATTTATGCTTTATATGATTATCTTTAAGCATGATTATATAATTTATTGTTTATATTTATTTTTGAGCATTTTTTGTGAATTTTATCTACGCTTATATAATTATGCCTATGCATACCTTTATAATATGCTATTGTTTATATTTTTTACGCATGATATATTATTTCTATTATTATGAGTAACATATATTTTGATGTATTTTGTGAAATTTGAGCATCCCATGTAATTTATTTTTATATATGCTATGTTTTAATGTGCTATGGTTATTCCTTATTTAGCATGCTACATATAAATTGCATCTTGCCATGATAATGAAAATTCATGCGCATTATAAACGCATAATTACAGTGACAAAGTATTTTCACATAACATTAAAAAAAAAATGTGACCATTACGAATCTTGGTCTTGAAATCTAATTCATATTTTTGGAAAATAATTCACGTGGATGTCTTTATGACTGCTTAATTTATAGCTTCCCTCTTGTTTATGTAGATAGTTGATCCAACTCGACCTGAATTTGACATCTTAGACTCAGAAGGACTTGAGTACCATCACTGGGTTTCCGATGTGGAAACTGCCTTTGTGGCAAAAGACTACACTACCACCATTACCAATTCCAAAGATGATGAACCATCTAATAAGGTGAAAGCAAATGCTTTAATGTTTCTGAGGCGACATATTGATCCTAGCCTACACTGGGAACACCTTCAGTTGAAGACACCCAAAGAACTGTGGGATGCCCTTAAGGGACGTTTTGGAAACATTCATGACACTTTGCTCCCAGAACTGACCGTTCAATGGAATGAAATCTGCTTGCTTGACTACAAAAGGGTCAATGACTTCAACAATGACATGTTGCGCCTAAGGGCACGTCTCAATTTCTGTGGAAAGGAACTCACAGAAGATGATATGATCCAGAAGACTTTTTCCACTTTTCCCACTTCAGCACTTATACTAGCGAACCAGTATAGGCTGGAGTATGACAACAAAAGAATCACAACCTTCAATTAGCTGATCAACCTACTGCAAGTGGCTGAGAGGCATAATGAGGTTCTTTTGAACAACAATGCCAGGCTTGTTGGAACAAAGAAAATTTTCGAGGCTAATTATGGCAAAGAAAAAGATGGAAAGAACCCCAAAGCAAAGGGGGTTGGACATGCTGATCCATACCCTTGTGACAACACTACACCACGTGGAAAGGGATATGGGGGTCATGGTATGGGCCGTGGAGGCCCTCCCAATATATGGAGCAAAGATGGTGGTGCTGGCCCTGGTGGTCATGGAAACAAGGTGCAAAGGGCACATTCAGTCAAACAAAATAGAGTTGGCAATGAACCATGCTATAGGTGTGGAGTCATTAGGCATTGGTACAAGAACTGCCAAGCAAGCAACATAGTTGCAGCCACTTACAAGAGGTATAGGGAGTCTAAAGAACAAGAGGCTCACTATATGGAAGAAGGAGGCCATGACCCAGATGTCAACCTCACAATTGCAAACTTCAATGGCAACAAAGAACTTGCTCAGTCAATGGATGTACTAGATTTTGACTGCTCTACTCTATCTATTCATTTTCCAAAGACAGTTGTGAAGGCATAATGCTTCATTTTTAATTAGACTATTGTTCGGTCTTAAAGAATGGTTTGATGCATTAGATTTCTGAACAAGACCTTGATTTGATTATCGTTGGCTTATTAATAAATTTCAAATTTTATTCTTAAGCACTGAATTTATTCGACTTTTATTTACTACACATATTTACATGGTTCGAAATACCATTATAAAGATGTAAAGCAATACGTCCAGAAAAAGAAAAAAATTATTAGAATGAAGATTTTATCATTCTACCTAAATAGAAATACTCTAAAGAATATGAGATATGCTCTGTATGCACCAAGAGCTAATCGAACCTTGTTAAGTTTCAAAGATATTCGTGCCAACGGTTATCATGTATAGAAACACACTGTGAGAATGGAATTGAATACCTTTATATTACCTCTAATGAATGTAGAAGGAAACACATTTTAGAGAAATTTATGAGTCAATCTAGTGAACTGTACCTCATTACTATTCGAATAATTGAATCCTATGCTAGCACCAACAATCAAATGTGGGACACTGACTCATACAGGCTTTGGCATGACCGCCTAGGACACTTTGGTCGTGAGATGATAATCAGTAATTTAAAGAACTCACACGAACATCTATTCTTTCGAGTGAAAAATAAAATGGGAAAAAAATCCACCACACTGCATGGTGTCGATCCTAGTACTGCTCAAATGCAGCCACTGCCTTCTGAAGTACCAGAAGCACTATCTCCCTCTCATTCTGCCTCATTGACTATTTCAAAGGCACATCACTCATTTTGCAAAGCCTGCTCTTTAGCAAAAACAAGATCGAGACCTTCCTATGCGAAAGATACAAAACAAAACATTCCATTCTTACAAAGGATATAAGGAGATATATGTGGACCTATCCATCTAGAATGCGGACCATTCAAGTACTTTATGGTTCTGGTGGATGCTTTGACACGCTGGTCACATGTCGTTTTATTGTCCACAAGAAATGCAGCATTTGCAAAACTCCTAGCACAGATTATACGTTTAAGGGCTCACCACCCTGATCACCCTATTAAGCATATAAGGCTTGATTACGCTGGAGAGTTTACATCAAAAGTATTTGATGATTATTGCATGTCTATTGGGATCGATGTAGAGCATCCTATACCCCATGTGCATACACAAAATGGTGTCGCAGAAGCCACCATCAAAAGGCTACAGATGGTGGCTATGATACTGGTTATGCACACCAACCTACCTATATCTGCATAGGGTTATGTAATATTGCACGCAGCTTTACTTATTTGTTTCAAACCCATTGCTAGCCAACCATTTTATGCGTACCAATTGGTAACTAGATATGAGCCTGACATTTCACACTTACGGATATTTGGTTACGTAGTATATGTGCCTATTATGTCCCCACAGTGCACCAAAATGGGTCCCCAGAGACGATTAAGTATTTATGTTGGATACGAATCTCCAACAATTATCCGCTACTTGGAACCCTTGACAGGCGATCTCTTTACCGCTAGATTTGCGGATTGTCATTTTAATGAGACAGTCTTCCGGTCGTTAGGGGGAGATAGAAAAAAGGATTTTCCAAGGGAATGGCAGGAATTGTCGTGGTTTGTCCCCACTGTGTCTCATTTTGATCCCCGCACTTCACAAAGTGAAAGTGAAGTGAAAGTAATAATCAATCTTCAGAACGTAGAAGATTCGATGCCTGATGCGTTTACTGATAGCGCAAAAGTGACGAGATCACATATACTAGCTGCAAATGTGTCTGCATGGTTAGAAGTCTCCAATAAGGGGCACAATGCCGCAGATAGAGGCGCTGCAACCACACTTAGTGGAGGTGTGGTTGATGCCGTGACTCCCCAAAGAAAGAGGGGGAGGCCACTTGGTTCGATTGACACTCACCCAAGGAAGAAGAGGGTGAGTAAGGCATAAACCTATCCATTACTCATCAATGTAGAGAATCTCTCTCATGAGATTGTCTTTGATTACAGTTATGTCCATGAATCAATACTGGAGGATGCTCGGATGTTTGAAATGATTTCAGAGAACAAAGAAATCTCAATGGATTATGAGAGTGTGTACTAGTTGATAGAAAGATCATCCATACACATTGATGATGTATTTGCATAAACTGTTGCTCAAGAAATCATAAAGCATGATGATATCGAACAACGCTCTGTTGCAGAATGTCAACAAAGAGCAGATTGGCCTAAATGGAAAGAAGCAATCCAGGCATAACTAGATTATCTGGCAAAGAGACAGGTATTTGGTCCTGTTGTGCTAACCCCACCAAGTGTAAAGCCTGTAGGACATAAATTGGTTTTTGTCAGAAAGCGTAATGAGAAGAATGAAGTCCTGAGGTACAAGGCTTGCCTTTTGACGCAAAGTTTCTAACAACGCCCTGAAATTGACTACGAGGAGACATACTCTCCTGTAATGGACGTTATAACGTTCTGCTACTTAGTTAGCTTGGTAGTTTCCGAAGGACTGGAAATGCAGCTCATGGATGTGGTTACTGCATATCTCTATAGGGATCTTGATTCAAAGATATATATGAAAGTGCCTGATGGCCTTACATTACCCAAATCAAGCGACTCTAAACCACGGAGTGCGTTTGCAATTAGGTTGAAATGCTTACTTTACGGATTGAAACAATCCAGGCGGATGTGGTATACCCATCTAAGTGACTACTTGATTGGGAAGGGATATAAGAACAATGAATTATGCCCCTGCGTATTCATAAAGAAAACAAGTTCCGGATTTGCAATTGTAGCTGTTTATGTCGATGATATGATCATAATAGGTACTTTTGATGAAATAAGAGAAACAGCGAGTTACTTGAAATCCGAATTTGAGATGAAGGATCTTGGGAAAACTCGATTTTGTCTAGGCGTTGAACTAGAACACCGAGTTTGTGGAACACTAATCCACCAGTGTGCATATGTCCGAAAGTCAAGCGATTTAACATGGACAAAGCGCATCCTGCTAGCACTCCCATGATCAGTCGAAGTTTGGATGTAAAGAAAGATCCATTTTGTCCAAAGGAAACTGACGAAGAGGTGTTGGGAGCTGAAATTTCCTATCTAAGTGCAATAGGAGCATTATTGTACTTAGCCCAATGTACTCGACCAGACATTGCATTCTCAGTGAACTTGTTAGCTAGATTTAGCTCAGCGTCAATGCAGCGTCACTGGAATAGTATCAAGAACATTTTCCGATACTTAAAAAGAATCATTGACTTGGGACTGTTCTTTCCCTACAAAGAGACAAGAAGGACCGCAGATTGAACTGCAATCCCTAAAGGAAATGTTGATCGCGAAAGAGCTACTCACTACACAGAAACGCCAAATGACGTTTTGGTTGGTTTTGCTGATGCTGGGTACCTCTCTGACCCACATAAAGGTTGTTCCCAAACTGGTTATGTTACGTCCCGAATCTAGAATTAACGATTTACTCACTTTATGGACGAAAATTGTTGGATACTTTCAATTTTTAACCTTTATGGATATTTTAGTGGCCCTAAAAGTTGACTTTTTGTTCGGGTTAAAATTTGAGGAAATGTTTTTCATGAAAGTTGTAGGGGACGTTAAATCGAGTGCGTGCATATGTGGTGCGTAAAAATTGGACTTAGTATGCGAGAGTTATGGCCAAAAATGTAGAATTTACTGTTCATGGTAAGTTGTATATATATATGGAAATTTACTGTTGGTAGATTTCTATTTTTTTGGAAACCTACCCAACCGGGTAACTCTCCTTTCTCTCTCTCTCCCCGACTCTTTCTCCCCTCTCGGCCCGATCTTTTCCCCCTCCGATTTCTTCCTCCTCCGGCCGACCCAGGACGTAATCCGGCCACCCCCAAGCTCGGTTTCTTCCCCTTGTCACGTCTGTGGAGGTATTTTACGACGATTTGGCCGGAGAAGCTCGATTTGGAGCGGAGGAAGCTACGGTGGCAGTTAGCTATTTTTGCCGATTTCCGACGATTCCGGCCACCTCCGATCACCATCTTGCCGTCGAAGCTTGGGTTTTCCACGGAGATCATTTTGCCTCTAGCCTCGAACCACGATTTGAAGTGTAGAGGCCGAATCGAAAATCTAGGGTTCTTGATTTTCTGGGTAATTTTCGCCGGTTGATTTCTACCGTTTTCAGGTATAATTTGGGAATGTTGTAGTTGAGAAGATTAATCAGTGTGTTGAGTAGTTGTTGTACATGGAATTTGGTAGCCGGTGGTGGAGATTGGTACCGGCACGCGGATGCCACGCGCCGCCACTGTAGGTGGCGCGTGAGACTGTGTTTTGGCTGGAATTTTGACATATGTTGTTGATATAATTAGTCAATTATACTTTTAGTTCCATAATTTCAGTTTTGGGTTAAAATTAGAGAAGAGTGATTATGGATTTTGATGTTTATTCAAGGGTGGAAATTGATGATTGAATTACGAGGAATCCGTCCATCGGATTTCCTCGGTTCGGCCTTTGAGCCCATATATTAAGGGGATAATATTAGTGAAGAAGATTGGGAGATTTTGGGCAAATAAAGATGATGTTAGGGTTTGGTTTTAATTATCGTAATTTAGTTTTCCATCCAGTAATTAAGGTTTACGAACGTTATATTGTACAGGACGTGAGGAGGATTCCCTCGAGGAGGGTTCGGATCGACGGCAGGCTTAGCCGTACACTGTGAGTGGACGTTTGTTTTAAATAAGTGATGCATGCATTTATTTATTAAAGCTTGTTCTATTTTATTAACATATTTTCCGAGCATATAAAGATAATTACGAACTATCTCATGGTTTTGCTTTTAAATAATGATTCTCATGAATATTATGATTTTTACCGGTTGTGAGTTTCGGTTATTAAGTCGTTATGCTCGGATTCGAATTTATAATTGAGTTTTGTTGGAATAAATCTTTATGTTTATTTACGGATCTTCTATATTGGCATTGGGAATGCCTCATTGGCAACCTATTTATTTCTTTAGCGTGTGGGACACGCTGTTAATTTATACGAATTTATGAGTATTTCCGGGTACGGTTGGGAATCGTACCCGTGTTTTCTTTATTCGTGGGACATGGGGAAGCCTTAAGGATTTATTGGAATTTTTAGTTTTTACCCACCATACCTGGGTCGTTATATATATTATATTGCTAGCTAGCCTATTAGTACTTCTCCCTGCTTACTATGTGTTGGTGGGCGAGTAAGAGCAGAGCATGGGATGCTCCAGAGTGTGGGACACTCCGACCCGAGCCTAAGAGGCTCCCTTATTTCGTATGGTGAAATTTCTTCCCCATATTTTATCGTTATTTGACTAGCGGGGCTAGTCCGATTTATTTTACCAGCGGGGCTGGTATGTTTTGCACGAGTTTTGAATTTAAAGAAACACGTTTTATAAGCGTTGCATGCATCGAGACTTTATAATGTAAAATTTGTGGGAAAGTGTAAATTTCTTTCTTCCTTTATACTTATTTATTTTGTCCACTCACGCTAACGTTTTTATGTATTTTCCCCCTCGGCCCTTTGGTTTCAATTGCCCAGATCACAGTGTTGCTGACCAGCTTAGGAGTGGAGGCTAGTTCCACTTTTGTCATCCATTCTCAGTAGGTTATTTATTAACCTACTTAATTATTGTATTATATTTCGAGTGTGTTCCTTAGATTGCTCTGAATACTTGAAGAGGGTGGATTTATACATTTGTATAATTATGTGTGTAAGAGAGTGGTATAATTTGGGAGGAAGTTGAATGATTTGAGTTGCTGGGTTGTAATTTGTATAAGATGTTATGATTGTGGAGTTCGATGTTTATACTTGGAAAATTATGGAATGTTGCTAGGAAGCAGGGTGGCTTCAAGCATAGAATTTATTATACTTAGAAGTGTTTTCAGCAGGTTTAGGGTTGCCCATTTTTAGGGGAGGTTCTGTCGAATTTTCTCGAAAAGTGGGCCCCGCAGGTCCATCTTGGAGTTAGGAGGGTAATTCCGGGGTGGGTCCTGACAGGTTATGTATTTACCATTGGGAACACGACGATATTTTGGAGATCAACCAAGCAAACCCTTGCGGCTACCTCCTCGAACCACTCAGAGATCATTTTTCTACATGAGGCGGTTCGTGAGTGTTTATGGTTAAGAGCTATCATTACACATATTCGAGGGACTAGAGGTTTGAGTTCTACCACTGAAGAGCCTACTTGCATTTATGAAGATAATGCAGCTTGCATCGAACAGATGAAGTTAGGATATAGCAAGGGTGATAATACAAAACACATATCGCCAAAGTTTTTCTACAATCAGCAACAACAGGCCCTCCTCAAGATTCAAGTGAATCAAATAAGGTCTGAGGAGAATGTGACAGATTTGTTCACCAAATCATTGCCTAAGACCATATTGGAGAAACATGTGAAAAGCATAGGAATGCGAAGACTTTCCAAGCTCCCTTGATTAATGTAAGGATCAGGGGGCGGTGTAGATGTCAGGGGAAGTCTAACATACACATGTCATCCTCAAATGTAAAAAGTGCGTTGTGCTCTTTTCCTTCGACCAAGGTGTATTTTTTGTCCCACAGGGTTTTTATTGTTACTTGGCAAGGTTTTTAGTGAGGCAACAACTCATGACCATTTCGTCTTTGATTTGGCACAAGGGGGAGTGCTAAAGGAAAAGTACATTATGTGCCTTCGTCAAAATGACTAACGGAGAGAGAATCAAGGAATTAGCGATTACCATCAATCAGCAGGAATTACGGATCAATCTGCATTTAATATCATCATTGTAATTGATATTTCCATTGTAATTCTCTCCCTATATAAAGGGACCATGAAATCAAATGAGTAAACCAATTCCAATTCTCAATTTACTTTTACATATACTATATTTTACATGATATAGTGACCTATTGGTTCAGAAAATATAAAGTTTATATCATGTATTTATAGATAGATTCTAAACAACCGGTCTATGTATTACAAATGGATAAAATTTAAAGGTAAAGAAAGAAATAAAAGAAATAAATAAATGTTTATAAATAAAAATGATGTGATCTGAGCTATTAATATTAACACAATTTAATCTAACCTGTCCATTTATATCTATAAATACATGATTGAACCTCCTAGAAAAGGAAAGCTGATTCTTTCTGGTTTCGGAGAACTCTCTATTTCAGAACTGTTTATCTCCTCCTTCTTTCCTCTGCATGTCTATTAATTTGGCTTCCTCGTTATAATCGACCGCTAGATTCTTCCTTCTCTCCTAATATATCCTTGGATATATTTACTCACCTCTTTCTCTTACTCAAAAACATCATTGCTATAAGAACATCTAGGACTGCCTACCTATTTGTCTTGAAAGGGGACTGTTTGGCTCGGAAACCAGTTTGGCGTGCAAACAGTCTCTTTTGAGTGTGCGAGCGTGCCGTCACATTGTTGTGCAATCGTCGGGGAGTCCTTTGACCTGACTTCTTTTCAAACGCTGTGGACGAGGAGAGCACCAACCTCCTCACCAGGTTATTTTCTATGCCTTTCAGAAAATGACTTCTTGCCTTACAGGTAAGGACTTGAGATGTGATCTCTTGCATCACTGAGTTGATACTCAACGTTGTAGGTTAAGTAGAGTAATCACTGGGAAGTAGGAGAAAGCACGGGTTTTGCTAAAGAGTGACTTTAGCTTTGCTGGGTTGCGAGGGCATTACCCTTGCTTCGCTGGTATTCAACTAGCTTGAAGGTAAGTTTGCTCCGGAGAGGCTTTGATAATTGTTAATTGGAGAGTTGTTGTCTTCTATATCGTCTTTAGCCTCCATATATAGGCTGCTTGCTGTAGATTCTCCTTCCTAATAGGAATGCAATACTATATTTTAGGCCACAATTATTGGCCTTAAATCAATCAAAACTCTTAATAGTCTTGATAACTATCGTACGTAAGCAATAATAGATTAACTCATGTAGAAATCTTCTAGACAAGGTTAATTACCTTCAGAAAAACAACTTCTGGGCATGCACGTCTTCCATAGATATTAATATATATCCCTTGTTTAATTGTAATAAAAGGTGATTGTATGTTCCTTCCATTTGATTGCCACGTATATGGGAGACCTTGATTCCTTGCTTAATTGGTCCACCGTAGGACTTAATTGCATGGGCTATATATATATATATATATATATATATACACACACACACCTTCCTTGATGACCACAATCAAGCATGATTGCATGCTTCTATATATTGTACGTGCATGCCATTATACATTAATTGCAGGGCTAAATACAGATTACTACCCTATAGTTTGGGTCCAAAATCAATTCAGTCCCTGTACTTCTAATTTCATCAAAAACACCCATGTACTTTCAATTTTGATCTAATAGGTCTAATTTGTTAGTTTTCCGGCAATTGGGTTATTTAATTTATTAATGTGGCTCATATATTACCTATGTTTTATGATGTGGTGTCTGCAGGCCACCTCTAGTCAATTTACGAGTGAGTTCTACTATTAAAAATAAATGGTTTTTCAACAAATAATCCAACTATAACTTGAACCCATAACAAAATATTAACGAATTGGACACATTAGATCAAAATTGAAAGTGCAGGGGTGTTTTTAATGAAATTAGAAGTCCATGGACTGAATTGATTTTGGACCTAAACCACAGAGTAGTAACCAGTATTTAGCCCTTAATTGCATGGGAAACTTGACTATTTGCATGGCTCACGTTATTGTTCCCTCTCACGCAATACTTGGTAATCAAGCAAACAAGTCACTATTAATTATCAAATATTTGATAATTACTAGTATATCAATGAATATCTAGATTTGTCTCAAGATTGTTAAGAAAAAATGTTAATTTTGGATTCAAACATTCCCCCCCCCCCCCCGACCTCGAAGTCAAAGTTTCCAGTCTTGAGTCAGTACTAATCTTGCAATAACGTCGCTTTAAAGCCACTTGCATTAATGGCTTAACTGATATCACTGGATTGATCTCAGATAGGCCTCTAATTAGGCCATGAAGCTTGATTGTCACAATCTAACTCAATCTTGATAGATAAAGACTCGCAGATGATGTACTCACCATATGTCTTCGAATTGCTCCAGAAAGTATCATCAACTTGGATAAAAAACTTTATTTGTAGGCCACTGGAATTGGCCTTAAAGAGCTTAAAACACTGCATAAGTCTTAAGCAAGAATATTGGCAAAGTAAATTCACCGCTTGACAAAGTAAGAACTTTGGTAAAAGCTTAAAGCCACAGGTGTTGGCCCTAGATGTACTAAGACACTGTAAGTCTTAATAAGAAGTTTGGTGTTAAAGTAACGACACAAAAATGCTCTATTTGCCCCCCAGCTTTGACATCTGGTATGAAGCGAGTTGCACTAGGGGTTGGCGAGACTGGAAAAAGTGTAAAACCTCAAGACTTCAGTGTGCACCCTATGCGAAGGACTAAGAGGCAACCCTTCATTGAGAACCGCTGCTAAATCCCATGGCGAACTATATATCTTCCTTTGCAAACCATTCGCTGAAGAGAATGGAGGTGATTATGAAGCGAGCTGTTCGCGAACCATGCTTTTTCATCTCTCCACGAAATGCATGCTTGTTCAAGTAAAGCGAATCTGCATGAATCATGGCTATAAACAACCATCACATGTGTCTAAGTGAGCCCACCACCATAGCATATGCAGACATGACACTTGCTCACAACAATTAAAACCGCAGGGGTTTTTAATTATGCTTAATTAAAAGTCACCAAGCCACTATTGTAACACCCCAAGCTGCACCTCACCAGCTTAAGTACGTCACAGCGCCGCAAGTCTCTAAAACATAAACCGAACGTTCGATTCATGTCTTAGAGAATCGCTAGGCATTTTTGCTTGAAAACTTTTTGTATAAACACAACGGAAGCTACAAATGTTTTTTTTAGGTGAAAATTGTTAAAGCCTATTTAATCCGACCAGAACTTGGATAAAAGCTAGCATGAGTTACGAACCCCGATGAAAAGAATTCAGCCCAATTTGACTCGAGGCTAAGTACTAACAAGTTCTGAAACACGAAGATCGCGAAGCAGAATTTAGAACGGAATCCAAACAAGGATTTACTGAACTTATTCCGCACACCCAGCTCCGTCCGCTACTGTCCCGTCACCAGTGCACAGTACCTGCATCCATACTGTAGTAGGGGTGAGCTTTTGTCCTCGCTGCTCAACAGGGACCCTAACTCGACTAGGTTTGAAAATCAATAGATAAGTATTTGGAGCGCTCCAGTATGAAAACTTGCTTAAACCAAATATTTAAAAGAACGACAAACCTTATAAGAATGCTTTTTAACTCAAAAATCGATGCATGATACTAAATTGAATACTTGCGCTGAATCTTACCAGATGGCCGGTCCCATAGACCCACTACACGACCTTACCTCAATTTACCTTATCACCAGGTAAGCGTAGCGAGAGCGTCCGCTACCTAGCTACGCACACGTACCGGGCCCGTCATTACAATCGGAATACCCGGACGACCGGCGTAACTAACCCTCCGGAGGTTTTGTGGATCGAACCCAAGGAAGTCAGCGCCACCCTTCGCCCTCAAGCCATCACACATGTTCTCACGATTTGGTTAGTATGCGTTGCATTTGAACTTAACCAAACCGTACCACTTAACATGCATCATATTAATAAAATATATTAGAAAATCACCAACCGAGGAGAGTCCTGAATCCCTACCTGGATTCCAATGCTTTCTCTCACGTACTCCGAGAGTCGCGAACCTTCTGTTCCTCGGGTAACTGGAGTCCTAGATTCCGACATTTCGATGGTTAATATCTTTTGAACAATTATGGGAAATCTCGACGATTAATATATCGTTCAAACCAACCTTTCCTAGTTTGACCAGGATTGACCAGTTTGACCACATTTGACCAATCGAGATAGGTTCGATAATTACCTAAATTATCGAACATTCACTTGCAGTTTCGATGTTGACCAAACATATATTGAGTGCACCCGATTTACTAAGGCCACCCAATATATATATATATATATATACATATATATATATATATATTAATTTCCTTTTTTTTTTACTTAATAACTTCGTCACATAGTAATTCCTCGGAAGTTACTATGGACATGGACACCCAATATCATTTTAGGCCATTTCCCACATCATAATTCCAATTTTAACAATAATACTTGAACTGGCCTTGAGAACACAGATTTAACAAGAACACCATTTGACACACTGCCATAGTACAAGCTTGACAATCACAATCCACTCACATCTACACACAACCCATTCTGCACTTGCAGTCAAGCTTATACAACATTCAATCAACCAAATATCCACTTCAAGGCCACAATAACAGATTATCAACTCATTTTCAAACCCAACCTTGAGCAACCAAAATTAGAACCAGCGCAATACAATCTTAGCCAAACAACCAACTCAGTTCATCTAACTTCCAAGTATCATACCAAGATCAAAACTTGGTTCGAGAGTTGAAATATACCTTCAAAATCTTAAGGCAGCCAAGCCAACTCCTTGCTGAAACTGGGCAGACGATGAACTGAGGATGTAGACGTGATCTTCCCAGCAAGCTGCCGAATACCTTGTCTATAGTTGCAGTCGAGGCCGAGACAAGCCAAGGAGAGCCGAAAAAGTAGCCGGCGTGGAGGAACAGTGACGGGGCCGTAGCTACCCAGAAACGCAAACCAACAAAACTCCATCAATTTCAAAGACTAATTAACCTAACGTGTAGAGAAGAGTGAGAGGAGGAATTTCTATACCGAATGCGGCCCAGACGGTGGCCGGAAATCTCTGGAATTTGCCGGAACAGTCAGACCTTCTCTCCGCCGCTTCTCTCTCCTCGTCCGGTGCATGAGCGGTCGAAGACCACAGCAGTGACGGTGACGACGAGAGGAAGAGATCGGTGGTCATGCATCGTCGATCGGTGGCCGGACGGCGTCACTCCGGTCGGGTTTCTCTCTTGGGTCGCGGCTGTGTCCGGGTCAGAGAGCTCTTATGCTCTCTCGAGCTTTCTAGGAGCAATCGATCATGATCCTTGATCTGATCAAGGGTATTTATAGCCCAAGCTCAGTCCATTTTAATGGCTAGGATGAATCGGTGGATTTATGGATGGTTAGGATTGCACCGTAGAAATTTCTTTTTATTTAAATGAATTTCCATAATTTCCAAACTTCGGAAATTCATTATAAACACTTCGAGTGTCCGAAAAATCTCCCGAAAATTTCCACGAACTCGTTGTGTCGTGTACTTTATTATCCAACTCTTAAATTGAGGATTTCACTTTATGAAAATTTCTGAAAATATTCTTGAGCGTCACCACGTTTACCGAGATCGTTAAATAATTTATCGCACGATTGTCGTTAAGCTCGATACACTGTTTTTTTTCCGGGGCTCACAACTATGCTGGCTCCATTTGAAATTTTAATAATTAGGCAATTGATAGACTTAACCCCCTAACGAGCACTGAACTATGCGTCACATGTTGGCCTGGGTATGCTTATTGCAATGCTTTACTGTGTCTTTCAAGTCTAGGCCAAAAGTCAAGGCCTCTCTTTATAAGTTGATTTTGTCAAACCTTGCTGCTGACTTCTCCATGTTGTACACCAGCCTAAGAATCAATTTGACTTGCCAAAGGAAAGAAGGCTTCATGAGAGACTTCCATGTTGGCAGAAGTTTTCATTCCTTAAAAGAATCCAGAACTTTGTCAATGCTCGCATCTTGATGACAAAAATGTATCTGAAACTCTATGGTAATAACAGCAAGGCAAGAAAACCTCAGAATAATTTTTTAACACTTAGGCCACTGCCATTGGCTCTTACAAAACCTAAGACATTTGGTAAGCCTTGGTCACATATTTTTTGGCATGAACCAAGCTGCCACTCAATAAGTAAAAAACTTGAAAAAAATTTAAGGCCACAAGTCTTGGTCCAAGTAATACTAAGACACTTTAAACAAGTCTTAATGTGTGAAGTTTGGCATTAAAATCATGCCACAAAAGTTTGAACTACATGCCCCGTACGTGCCCCCCAGGGGATAAGAACATGCTGCAACTAGTTATTTAAGTATATCAATGAATATCTAGAACAGTGGCAAGGTTGCCTTCAAGGGGTCCTTTTTAGCATGAGTTCGAATCCCACTAATGACATTTTTGCATCTGTTTTCTTAAGTTTTTTTGTATATTTTTGAATTAGTTTCTTTTTTTTTTAGTACAGACATGTTCTCGAGTCGTATGTCTTTGAAGTAGTTATATAACATAAATACTATATGTTTTTTTTCGCTGTTATCATTTTATAATTATTAAATTTAAAAAAAAAATAACTTGATAAGGAAAAAAAAATGTATATCTTCGCCTCAGACCTCTACAATCTCAGGATCGGCCCTGGTGAAATCCATCTGATGCATGTTTTTAGTTAAGCAAATTGTGTAGCTCGTCCTTTTTCTTATTTTATTGGTGCAATTCATGTGACGCATGTCTTTACGTGAATCAAATTATGTAGCTCAATATTTATCTCATTTAATAAGTGGAATTCATTTGATATATGTTTTTTAATGACTTTCGGTTAAAATAGAATCTAGTGTATGATGTTCAAGCAAGAGGAGATGATGCTTCTCTTATTAGGAGAGTATTGAAAGATATATAGTTTCCTAATCGGGATAAGTGAAGTTCATGTGACTTGTGTTTTTCGTGAAGCAAATTGTGTAGCTCATTATTTATCTTCTTTTGTAAGTGAAATTCATGTGACGCATGTTTTTTGTGAAGCGAATTATGTGGTTCGTCATTTATCTTATTTTATAAGGCAAATTCATGTGACGCATGTTTTTTAATGACGGTAATATTTTTGTTCGGTTGTAAGTCCACTGCCTTCTTGGTATATAATCAATCTGGCAATAATAATAATTGCATGCTGGGGCTGAAGCTCCAAGCTTGAATGTGTTACAAACCCTATTTTTCCGATAAGAAAAAGAAAAAGTGGAGTATCAACAGTAACTATGTTAGCCATCTCAATTCTCTTGGGATAATTTCAATTAGCATCTTCAACTCGATAAAAAAATAGGTTTGGGCTCCTTTGCTGTTTGGAGCCTCGACATTGTCCTAACAAAACCAATAGGGAAACGATGCTTGATGAGTGATGACAACTCATATACTACTCAACAAAACCACGGCAAGTGGTCTAGTGATTCTTGCCAAGTTGGGTGTGCTCCCCAACCCAGGTTCGAACCCCGAAGCTGTCAAAGTGGCCAGGCACTGTGCTGCAATGCACAATTGGAGCATTTCACATGCGTCGAAGGGGTTTATCTTGGGCCTTGAAAACCTTTGGGTTCCCCTTGACAAAGTAAAAAAAAAAAAAAATACTACTCAACAAAGCAAAATAAAACAGGAACAAAATTAAACAAGCTGAATCATAGTTTGGCAAGGTAGGAAGAACACTCTTCCTCTTCAAATCCGCCTCCTGCTTATTATGCTTCCAACAGACCCTCTGTAGGGTTAATGATGTCCTTGATAGCTTTCTCTTTCATTGCAGGTGGCTACGAGCCTTCTTGGTCAGTAGCCACAGA
Source organism: Rosa lucieae (assembly GCA_024704745.1). Classification (NCBI taxonomy): domain Eukaryota; kingdom Viridiplantae; phylum Streptophyta; class Magnoliopsida; order Rosales; family Rosaceae; genus Rosa; species Rosa lucieae. Next base: position 6,470,376 of record CM045495.1, on the reverse strand, counting down.
CCTCGGATCGAAAGGAACTAAAGGAAATTCAATCACTTGAGTGCACAATGTTCCAATTGGCTAAAACTTAATAGAGACCAAATTGCAGATAGTTAATATTTCTCATAATATTGATTTTGACTCATAAGCCATGGACTTGGTTTCATGTCATTTAAAGGATCAATTCACTTTGCCAAATCTAATCTGGCATGTAATAATCTCTCTTGCAGTTGATTAATTGCAAATAATCAATTAAGGTTTGCAGATACTTTTGATCTTCTGAATTCAATTATATTCTTGAAAACTTTAAGCTTATATGATATTCATTTAAGGGAATTCAAGTAAATTTTTGTTTGAAAGTTCTTGGCATGATAGACAAAGTGCATTCCTCTCGTTTTGCTCCTGCCAGATAGTTCATCCATTAATCTTTATTTCATAAACTATCTACTAATGCGTTCTTCGTCTGTGCCGAACATCAAAAAACATACCAAGTCCTCAACAGTTTAAAATACAGTTGAAGTTATAATTGTTCCCACACTAATTTTCATAAATTGGAAACTAAGGAAAGAACAAAAGATCTCCATTTGTATCTTATAAAGTGTGAATGAATTGAATAATATTAGCTATACATGCAACGTCATAGGATATTGGAGACTACAACAGCTAATGCTTATCTTTCATATTCTTACCAATTCTGTTGATTAGTGGGAGTAAAATATTTTTGTTGAGGCTTCAATTTTGGTTGTGCTTAAATGAATTTGCTACAGATGTGAAATTATATATGCTCATAACATTAACCTTTTGAAGTTCCTATTCAGTGTATTACAGCAGGTTTTGATCTAAGCTGTTGTGTTATGTGTTCTGCATATTACTAATTTACTCAAGTAATAAAGTTGTTTCAGTACTTAAGCATATGCAAGTATACATGCACATATATAATCAAACTTGTTAATTTCAAAGCGGAGCTCCGCTCTAGATAATATATATACACACACACACACACACACACACACACACACACACACATATCCTATCTAGAGCGGAGCTCCGCTTTGAAATTAACGTGTGAAGTTCGGGTTTTCGGTCACTTTTTGGTTGCATATCCACATCTCAACCGTTCAGTTTTTAGGTACTACTGTATAGATCATCTCTATAAATTTTCAGCCAAATTGATGATCGTTAAGGTATCTAACACGGTTAAACCAATGGATGGACTGAATCTGTCAACTTGAACCGTACTAGATTTAAAGCAGTTGTCAATGCCTTAACGATCATCAATTTGGCTGAAAATTTGCAGAGATGATCTGTACTCTAGTACCTAAAAGTGACCAAAAACTCGAACTTCACACGTTAATTTCAAAGCGGCGCTCCGCTCTGGATATGGTTTGTATATATATATATATATATATGAAAAAAATATAGTTTTAATCACTCAACTTTCTCTTGATTGACACTTTGGTCACTCATGTTTATAAAATATCACTTTAGTCACTCAATTTTAAATCCGACTATCACTTTAGTCCGCCGGTGAATTTTTCCAATAAAAAAAGTCACATGATGCCTCACATGCCATTTTTTAAGGGTTATTTTCGTCCCTCACCATTTACCTGCCGTTTTCCTCAAACTCTTCATAATTGCCTCCAAAATCTATGGCTTCCCTTTACTTTTCCTCCCTTCCCCTTTTCCTTCGACCTACCATTGTCTCTCTCTTATTAAATTCTTTAAACACATCCAACGTTTTCTCTATTGCTAGGACTTTCTCATATTTGTTTTCATGCATGGGCTGTTGGTTAACATCAGTTTAGTCAACCTGCATTTGAAATATTTTTGAAAGAAAAGATGATAAATTTTTATATTGTGCAGGAAATACTTGGTGATAAAGTTGAAGGCCAAACTTATGCATCTTCTCTGCCAAATTCATCTACACAAGCTTTCTCTCAAACGTTACCCCAGCCTCACTCAAGCTCACAATATAAGGTCTCATCCCCAACAAATTTCTCATCTGTTTACATTAATGGTAAAACAAGATTCCCAATGAGGTGGAAGTCAGCTGCAAAGAATAACAAACCATTTAAAACACCAAGAGGCATTTGTGCAAAAGTGGGGATCCAAAAGGAACCGAAAGCAGGAACTGACGAGACAATTTGGAAGCCCTGATTCTGACTTATGAACAACATGCTTCTATTTTGAATGAGATTCTATGTTTAAATCTATATTTTTTTTTGTGACTTGATTAAGCAGTTAAGAGATTTAATGTGTATGCTTGCTGTATTTGGAACATAAGTTTAGGAGGCAAGCAATATTTCGGGATTCATGTATTTTGTGGTTGTTCATTTTGAAACTCATTTTGCTACAATTGGAAAGAATTACCATAAACATTTTGGAAATGTTATTTCGTTGGACACTTGCACTACCTCTCCCATCATTACTACACAATTGCAATTGTATGAATGTACGAATGGATTCTAATTTTTCTTGTTTTCAATGATCATGGATCTTGCTTTTAACAATGAAGGAGATGAGGCTATTTTTAATGATCATGGATCTTGCTCTTACAAAAGTGGTACCTTTCTTTCTGCTTTGTGATTCAAATAAAAGACAATAAACATTTTAGGATATAATTGAACTGAGACCTTCCCATTTTCCTTAAATTTGAAACTTATAATTGACGTATTGATCTCCTGCTTGCTTTCGATCTCGTCCTACAATTGGATAACAGCAAAACAGAGGCAATTATATGGGACTTTTTTTTTTCTTTTTTCTTTTATCAGGGAACTTGGCAATTGTAAGAATCTGTTCCATCTAAGGGAAAAAATACAGATTGTAAGAACAGATTCTTAGTCTTAGCATCTAAGGGACTAAAACAATTTGTTCAACTGTTGAGTTTTAGTCACTCATCTATAGATGTTCTGGTAATGATATGGGACTGTTAAACAACAGCCCAGACATGAAAACAAATATGAGAAGGTCCTACCAATAGAGAAAATGTTGGATGTGTTTAAAGAATTTAATAAGAGAGAGACAATGGCAGGTCGATCGAAAGGAAAAGGGGAAGGGAGGAAAATTAGAGGGAAGCCATAGATTTTGGAGGCAATTGTGAAGATTTTGGAGGGAATTGTGAAGAGTTTGAGGAAAATGGTGGGCAAATGGTGAGGAACAAAAAATAACCTTTAAAAAATCATGTGAGGCGTCATGTGACTTTTTTTATTGAAAAAATTTACTGGCGGACTAAAGTGATAGTCAGAGTTAAAGTTGAGTGACTAAAGTGAGATTTTATAAACATGAGTGACCAAAGTGTAGATCAAGAGAAAATTGAGTGACTAAAACTGTATTTTTTTCCTCTATATATATATATATATATATTTTTTTTTTTGCTTTCTAATTTTTAAAAAGGAGATCAAAGGGTTTCACTCCTACCTCCATGGTGACTCGAACCCATGATTTTGTACATAGGTAGTGGGTGCTCGAACCACTGAGCTAACACCACTTCGTCACGTACTCTCTCGGGTATCCCATGGTTCATCACCTAGAAGAACCCATATCTCTTTGCAACCCTCCGGACTTCGTCGATCACCTCAGCATGCCTGCCAGCATGTTAGTGAGGTCAACTACTCGGATACTGAAATGGGTTTGGGTTGAAATGCAGGAGACTTTATTTTCCGATGGACGGATGAAAATTAGTGGGACTTTAAAAATGCATTAACACACCAAATAAATAGCGCATTTAACATCTTCTACAAATTTGGGAATTTTAACGTACTAGAATATTTTTTAGATACTTGGAATAAAATCAGTAATAGGGCATCTCCAACAACGGTTCAATTTTTGGGCTTTCCAATAGGAAGAGACTGATCAATTATTGCATAAGCTAGTAAATACTAGACCTATATACATGTCGAGGGTCAAACTTCATTATTAGTTCACAGCTTCAAGCTTTCTAGCCCCGAGACCTCATATGCTTCCCATTGCTTGTAGTGACACATAACATATTCTTTCATGGGAGAGGATCCTCTCCTGAGCTAGATTTCTAGCTGAGCTTCTTGACCTTTTCATCTTATTCCGCCACGTGTCCAAAAACACATCCAACGGCCCTATTTTATATTGTACTTATTTAATCTCTTGCAGCTTAATCCAACGACTGTAACAGGACCAAAACATTCTCATTCTCTTACTGCCTGCTCTCTCTCTCTCTCTCTCTTCTTCTTCTTCTTCGTCTTAATCACCTCCAGTCCTCCACCTATCTCTTTCTTCATGATCGTTCTGATTTTTTTTTTCTCTTCCGTGCTCTCTCCAATTTCATACGGACCCAAAAAATAAAAACAATCATTCAGATCTCAGGAACTTTGGTAACTGAGATTGAACCTCAGCAAAATCTCAAGCTTGGTTGAAACCAGTGCCTGAGTCTTACCCAAATCTCATTCTGATTTGATTTGTTTCTGTTTCTGAGAAAAGAAACCAGTTTCTGGGTAAAATCTGAGATTGAACCTCAATCCCTCATCAAAATCAAATCAAATCAAAACTTTGGTAAAACTATAATCGTTCAGTTCAATCCATGCCATTAGCATTCACCGTTGGCATTCACTCTTTTCTCTTCTTACCCAAGTACCCAGACCAAATTAAGGTTGTATTTTCAATTAAATATCAACCGGAATCTCTAAGAAATAGAAGATGAAAATTGAATCTTTTGAGAAATAGAGGATGAAAATTGAATCTTTTGAGGTTTTTCTTTCGAGACCTGGGTTATCTACTTTGTTTTTTATTTGATTCTCCAAGTGGCTGTGAATGGGAATTCGAAGTTAGAGCAGATGCAACAACATGGAGTTTGATGAGGCTTCATGGCATAGCAGATGAAAGAGAGAAAGAGAGAGAGAGAGAACATGTGCCTCAAATTGGGTTCTGGGAAAATAAGATTGATTTGCAAGAGAGAGGGAGAGGAGATAAGGTATGGTCATGAATAGATATAAGCCATTAGATGTGTTTTTGGACACGTGGCGGAATAAGATGAAAAAGGTCAGGAAACTCAGCTAGAAAACTAGCTCAGGAGAGGATCCTCTCCCTTCTTTCATAGTTGTTTCGCGGTAAACTTGAGATTTTTCTTCAGATGTCAACTCCTTGATTGGCCCCAGTCTCGAAGAATTTTCTAGCGACTGTCCAAAAAAACAGGCCACGGAAATTCTTGGACCTTCCTTTTTAGCCAATACTCTGTGAATCACACTTGTGAACTTATTATTTGCATTAGTTGCATCAGGCTATCCATTAATTAGAAACTACAAAAAAACTCTGATGAACTGATTTATAATTGCTGGGAATAAAAAATTGAAACTGGACTATTAAATTCATTATGAAAATTCAAAATGCAACAGAATTGACCTAGCTTTTGAGAAGTTTATGAAATAATTCATTAGCAGTGATAACGTAAAAGGAATTCGATATTGTTTATTGTACCTGAGGAATAGTCTGCATTTAGCAACTTTTGAAGTCAACACAAGGAATTGTATGCACTGAAGAACATATATAAATATACCATATTTTACATGATATAGTGACCTATTGGTTCAAAAAATATAAAGGTTCTATCATGTATTTATAGATAGATTCTGAACAACCGGTCTATTTATTACAAATGGATAAAATTTGAAGGTAAAGAAAGAAATGAAAGAAATAAATAAATGTTTATAAATAAAAATGATGTGATCTGAGCTATTAATATTAACACCATTTAATCTAACCCGTCCATTGGAATCTATAAATATATAATTGAACCTCCTAGAAAGGGGTACATAATTCTTTTTGGTTTCGGAGAACTCTCTATCTCATAAATGTTTATCTCCTCCTTTCCTCTGCATGTCTATTAATTTGGCTCCCTCACTATAATTGACCTCCAGACTCTTCCTTCTCTCTTGCTAATCTATCCCTGGATATATTTACTCATCTCTTTCTCTTACTCAAAAACATCATTGCTACAAGAACATCTAGGACTGCCTACCCATTTGTCTCGAAACGAGACCTAAACTGATATAGAACGGATGGCAATAAGGATTGAAGAGTAGCTGGATTGTGAAAAAGGAAAACCTAGTTTGCTTCAAATTTGGCATTCGGTGTCAGAATTGTAATTTCTATACCTTTCCAACGTGTGGGCTTTTTTGGGCTTTCGGGATCATTTCAGGCCTCAAAACTACAATTTACTATTTTTTAGCATTTAAGTTTTCTGGTTCGATTTAGATTTGTTTTCTTTTAACCCATGTTGTTAGTGGCCCTAGGGTTTCTTTTCTCATAGATATGCAACCTTAAACAGCTGCAGAACCTATCTTTTATCATATTATTAATAAAATTGAGAGTTTTCTCATCTATCTCTGGTTGACTCCTGAATTCTTGTTTTAGGGTTTATTGCTTGTAAATCCGGCCCTAGGTTACTTTTGACTGTGTCATGAACAAATCTTTCCGACATGTCTCTCCTCTCACCATCACATGCTGCCAGTTGGTTTTTCTGATAGTTGCTGACATCTCTCAACTCATGGTTTGTTAAATCGATTACCGGAGATGGGTGATCGAGGCTTGAAAACTCTTGGCAATTTTCAACATATATCTTTTTTTTTTGGATTACATACTTGTTACTCCTCATACTTTTCCCTGAAAAACAGTTTGATCCCTCGCCTTTTAAATTAAACAGAATAGTCCTTATTATCTCAAATTCTCATATAACAAGTCCAAAATGATCTGAAATGACTATTATGCCCTTAATTTTCTATTATTATTATTTTTTTATTGTTTTCTCTATTTTTTTTTTCTCCCTTTTTTTTTATATATTTTCTCTCTCCCTCCCTCTCTCCCTCTCTCCTGGCCGCACAGTCTCTCTCTCTCCCTCGACCTCTCTTCTTCTTCTTCTTCACTTCATCTACAGCCACTGGAGAACACCATCTCCGGCCACCATTTCATCACGCCGCTACCTCCAATCGATCCAACACCCAAATCCGACCCAACCCCATGCCTCACCATCGACATGCATCGCCTCCAACCTCCACCTGCGACCACCCAAGGCTGCGACGCTACCGCCTCTCTACCACCATCGATTTCCGACCATCACCTCGCCATATCGACACCACCGTCAGACTCAGCAAGCCTTAGAGAGCAAAACCCAGAAACCCCTCTGCCCGCTGACGCCTGACGATGCTATTCGAGAATCACCGGAGATCTCGGCTCTGCATGCCTTCGATTTCTAGTCTCCAGCTTGAATCGAGCTTCAACAACTCCATAAACGAAGTCGGAGCTGCACTATCTTTCGAAACCCCAAACTCCCGACCTCCGATTCTGACCAAAGCCGCTGCACGCGCCGCCGCTGGTGAGTGGGAGAAGATAGCTCCGCCGCTCATGGCTGCTGGAGCTTCAGACAGCCTCTATTAGGTAATCTTCATGTTTTTCCTTTGATTGGAGCTTCTGGGTTGACGAGAAATTGAATCCTTAATTGTGTTGTTTAATTTTGGATGGTGATGAAATGGTGGCCGGAGATGGTGTTCTCCGGTGGTTGTAGAGGGAAGAAGAAGAGAGAAAGGGAGAGTTTAGGTTTTTGGTGAGATGGTGGCTGGAAGTGGTGGTCTCCGGTGATGGTAGAGGAAGAGAAGAAGAAGAGAGGAAGGTAAATTAAGTGTAGCTAAATTATATTAAGGATTAAATGTTTATTAAGGAAGTGTAGCTAAATTATGTGTTGAGGAAGTGTTCTCCGGTGGTTGCAGGGGAAGAGAAGAAGAAGAGAGGAAGAGAAGAAGAGAAGAAGAAGAGAGGTCGAGGGAGAGAGAGAGACTGTGCGGCCAGGAAAGAGGGAGAGAGGGAGGGAGAGAGAAAATATAAAAAAAAGGGGAGAAAAATTTTAAAAATAGAGAAAATAATAATAATAATAATAGAAAATTAGGGGCATAATAGTCATTTCGGATCATTTTGGACTTGTTATATGAGAATTTGAGAGAATAAGGACTATTCTGTTTAATTTAAAAGGCGAGGGATTAAACTGTTTTTCAGGGAAAAGTATGAGGAGTAACAAGTATTTAATCCTTTTTTTTTTTAGAAGAAAAAGAACTACAACATGAAAACCCTTGGACACCCAAGGCTAGCAGAATCCAGAAGCAACGTTGTCGAGGCCACAGTCGGAATGAAATTGAACCAAATCTTGGGATTGGAAAGATCATGACCCATTGAGGTGATAAGATCCGCAACGAAATTGGCCTCACGAAACACATGAGAGAAGGAAACAGCCTCAAATTTCGCAGCAAGGCAGGTAATGTTGGCGATCAAGGATCTGATTATCCAAGGAGTGGCACAAACTTTATTAATGCAGTTGATAATAAGAAGCGAGTCACCTTCCACCTGAATTTTTGTGATGTTATGACGAAGCTCATGGAGAAGGCCATCTTTGAGAGCAGAACCTTCCGCAAAAGGAACTAACGTGACACCAAGCTTACGGGCACCCGCCAGGATAGGCCTACCATTAGAGTCCCTGATAATGAATCCCGCAGCAGCCCTTCTGTGAGCTTTAACGGAACCATCAAAGTTGAGTTTAAAGAAACTAACAGGAGGAGGCTTCCACATAATAGGAACGGCTGAAGAAGAAGCCGTCTTTGAAGCAGGCTGATTGTTTCTTCTGTAGTTGTAACCAACTGAGGCAGCAGAAAGAGTGATGCTATTTGGGGAAGCAAGAGAATTGTTGAAAATGAAGTTGTTCCTTGCCCCCCAAATTTGCCAGCACAACAAAATACAATCTTCAATAGTGGTACAGGACTCTTTATCGAACAAATGTAAAATCAGTCTGAGAGATTGGAAAAACTTGTAGGAGAGGGTAACTTGGGCACCAAACTCCAGATTTGACTAGCAAAAGAACAGGAATGGAAAAGATGGTTGCAGTCTTCCAAACCTATTCCACAAAAAGCACAAGAAGATACCATAACATGATTATAGCGAGCAATGTAAGCCCTGGTTTTCAGTCTTCTGCTAAAAAACAACCAAGCAAAAATTTTAACTTTCGGGGGAAGGTTAAGCTTCCGCATTTTGTTCAGAATAGAAGTCTGACTATGAGAATTAGAATTGCATTGGAGCCAAGTAGAAGATTTAATGGAGAAAGATCCATTTGCTGCAGGACCCCAAACAAAATGGTCTTTCAACTCTGAAACCGGAATAGGAATGCCAACAATATGGTCAATAATATGCTGATCCAAAACCGAAGCCAATTTTTGAACATTCCAATTCCCAAAAGTGATATAGTCACTAACAGATTCATTTAAATCAACAGCAGCCTTAGTAGCATCATCCAAAAGATTAAATAAAGGAAAATCAAAAACCCAGTTAAAGGTCCAAAACTTAACATCCTTACAAGAACCAATTATCCATCTCATTCCCTGGAGGATAAGGTCACGAGAATCAAGAATGCCCTTCCAGGCCATCGAATGATTAGCCTGTTTCTTAAGATAAAAAAAAAAGAATGCATGCTTTCTTAAATATTTATTCCTCACCAACTGAACCCACCAGTTATCTTCATCAGTTAAGAGCTTCCAACCAAGTTTAGCTAAAGCTGCATTATTAAAAAAAGCAGAGGGCCTAACACCGAGACCACCCTGATTCTTAGGTAAACAAACCTGATTCCAAGCAACAGGGGGACTGCTCGAGTCATTTCCCCCAAAAAAGTTCCTCATTTCTCTGTCAATGGATTTAGTCACCTTGGGAGGACACCTGAAGCAAGACATAATATGGTTAGGTATATTGGATAAATTTGATTTAATCAAAGTAAATGTTCCAGCTCTAGACAAAGTGTTGTTTTTCCAGCCACTAAGCTTCTTGGAAATTCTAATAAGAAGCTCTTTAGCATTCATTGGGTCCTTCCAAAAAACTATATTTTGAATTCCTAAGTATCAGCCAATAGAACATCTATGGTTTATCCCAAGAATAGCAGAAATATTCACTTTGACATTGGAAGGGGTTTTAGTAGAAAAATAAATAGAGGATTTATCAAAATTAATCTTTTGGCCTGACACATTGGCAAAATTGCGAAGGATAGCCGCTATATTCCTAGCTGCAGTAGGAGAAGCCCTGCCAAAAATTAAACAATCGTCAGCAAACATAAGATTTGAAACTCTGATCCCTTTAGGGGAAGATAATAGGCCAACATGATTTTTAGAACGAATAGCAGACTGATTCAAATGTCTGATCAATGGTTCCATACATAAAATGAACAAGTAGGCGGATAAAGGATCCCCTTGAAGAATTCCCCTAAAAGGGGAAAAATTACCTTCCTGATTGCCATTAATTAAAAGAGAAAAGGAAACTGACGAAATTGCATTCCATGATTAGGGAAATCCAACGAAGGCTAAAACCAAATTTGGACAGAATTTTTTGGATGTAATTCCAGTCCAGATAGTCATATGCTTTTTCAAGATCCAGCTTTAAGGCCATAGCACCTTGTCTAGCCCTAGACTTATTAAAACTGGAAAAGAGTTCATGAGCTATAAGGATGTTGTCAACAATTGATCTCCCAGGAGCAAAAGCACCCTGGTTCTGAGAGATAAATTTTTTCAAAAGAGGTTTAATTCTATAGACAAGGATTTTCGAAATAACCTTAGGCCCTGTTTGGTTGGTGGAAAGGAAAGGAATCATTTTCCTTTCCATTGGGAAAGTGAATCCTGAGGGGGGGGAGAAGGAACCAATTTCCTCCACTTTTTCCTTTCCTTTGGGAACCAATTTCCCTTCCTTGGCTGTCCCAAACGCAGGAAAGGAAACACTTTCCTTTCCCAATGCCCAGATTCTGGGAAACAAACATGGCCTTATAGGCTACATTGCAAAGACTGATAGGTCTAAAATGAGAAACAAGTTCAGGAGAATCTACTTTAGGGATTAAGGCTATATTAGTATGATTAGAATACCTTAAGGAAGAAACATTGGTAAAAAAAATCTAAAACTAAATTTGAGAGACTTCCCTTTATGACTTCCCAATGTTTCTAAAAAAATAAAGCATTTAAACCATCAGGTCCAGGAGCTTTTAGGCCACCAATTGAGTGAACAGCACAATGAATCTCATCAATAGTAACTGGTTGAAGTAATAGATTGTTATCATCCTCAGAAATTACAGGGTCTATAATGTCAATAAAATATGACAACGCGTTTCCATCAGGAAGTCCACGGCTCCTGAACCTATTCATAAAGTCCTGCAAAAAACAGTCCCTGATGTCAGCTTGATCAAACAACCAAAGGCCAATATCATTTTTTATTTTACTAATTCTATTTTTTTTCTTTCTAATCGTAGCTTGAGTCTGAAAAAATCTAGTGTTTTTATCCCCAAGAGCAAGCCAATTAGCCTTGGCCCGTTGAGCCCAAAAAAGCTCCTCCTTTCTTTGGATCTCAAGGATGTTCTCTGACAGTTCCAAAACTTTATCATGTAGGAACAAAGACTGGGGAAACATCATAAGCTGATTTTGATAGAAAAGAAGATCCTTTGGAAGGGTATTGAGTTTAGCAAAAATATTGCCAAAAACCTCTATTTTCCAGAAAGAAAGGTGGTGAGCAAAAGCTCCAGAAATAGTCAAAAAGTCTTTTTGAGGGTTAGAGTCATGGATTTGGGTCTAACAATATGAGAAAAATCAAGATGATTCATCCAAATGGCTTCCAGCTTGAAAGAAGATTTTTGAATTCTTCTTGAAGGCAAAGTAGTCAACAAAATGGGGCTGTGATCAGACCCAGCAATAGGTAAATTCTCAACAGTGGAATTAGGGAACAAATTCAACCAAAAAGAGTTAGCAATAACTCTGTCCAATCTCTCAAAAATCACCGTGTGGTCCTTATGCTTATTAGTCCAAGTAAAAGGAATTCCTTCCGCAGGGATAGTAGTCATATGAATGTCATTCAAGTAAGTAATAAAATTCTGCATATACAAGTTAAAAGGGTAACAACCCCCAATTTTTTCAGCCGGGGAGACAATGTTGTTAAAATCACCAATCAAATTCCAGGGAGTATTATCATCAATATTCAAGTTCTTTATTTCATTCCAGAGACTTGCTTGTAGGGGCTTATGAGGATAAGCATACAAGAAAGTAGTAATCCAAGAAATATCAGAAATAGGGTTAGTGATTTTGCAGTGTAAAAATTTGGGGTGAGAATGGATAACATTTAAACGAACAGTGGCAGTATTCCAAAGTAAAAGAAGACCTCCAGATTGCCCAGCAGAAGGAACAAAAGCATAGTCGGAAAAATAACAAGAAAGAAAAGAAACAATTTTATTAGCCTGATTACTATCCGGCATCCTAGTATCTAGGATAAACAAAACATCTAACCGCAAGCCAACAACAAGGTGTTGAACTTGGGTTAGAAAACCCGACCAGGAACTACCCTGGCTATTCCAGCTTAACAATCTCATTAACAACTTTGTCGGTAGTGGTCATAGAACCTAGGCTCTTACTGTCACTCATTTCCATCATTTCTACCAATTGCCTACTTCTTTTCTTAGGGCTAGGAAACAAAGAAGTACTAGGGCCAGGAACATCAGTAATGAGATTCATAGTTGAATCCTTAACAGCTAACATGGCTTCAATCTCTCCCTGCTTAGGTGCTTCCTCAGCATCCAAGTATTGATCCACCTCCTGTGATGAATCAGAGAGCACAATTATTTCCTTCTTTTTTGTCAGGATAGCAAGGCATCCATCACTCCTAGCAGCTGCATCCTTAAAAGAACGACCTGGGATAACAAGAGCATTGTTTCGGATGCTGAAACTTGCCGACTTGTGGGGAAGTGAACCCATCTTTGAGAACCTAGCATCCTTTCCCTTTGCTTTTCTGGAAACAATTTTCCAAGAGCCATCATCTTGATAACACTACAACAAAAAACCTCATTTGCAAGAAACAAATTCCTCGCTAAAAATAGACATTTCGTCGCGGAAGAACTTCCGCGAGGAAATTATTTTCGTCTTCAATTCGTCGGAGAATGCTCGTCAAGAAAAGGTTCAGCGACGAAAAAACAATGTCCTCGTCAAACCCTTTCCGTGATGAAATCTATTTGTCTCGCTGTTATTCTATAGCGACAATTTCTTTCCTCACTCAAACCCATACTTTTTTCTCTTTAAAAAAGTTCAATGATTAGAAAATTGTCGTTAAATATATTTTCCGACATACTAGATTTCGTCGTGAATTAATTATTTCCTCGCCAATGATAACTAAAATTAAAAAATTTAAATAAATAAAATATTTAAACTACTTTTTCTGCGACGAATTTTCGTCGTTATAAGCTTTGGGTGAGGAAGCTTTTTCTTGTTGTAAACCTTTTTTAGCGAGGATATTTTGTTTCATTGTACCATGTATTCTTTTAGTGAGAAAAAGTTTTCTCGTTAAAGATACTTAACAATGAGGAATATGTTTTCCATCGGCGTTGGAACTACAGTTTTTGGGACGAAAATATTTTCGTCGTTATAAATAGCTTTGGGCGACCAAGTTTTTCTTCGCTATAAACTGTTTTCAGCGAGGAAATTTTGTTTCTTCATAAAATGTATCTTTTCAATGAGAAAAGGTTTTCTCGATAAAGATACTCAACAATGAGGAATGTGTTTTTCGTCGGTGTATGGACTACAATTTTTGGGACAAAAATATTTTCGTCGTTATAAATAACTTTGGGCGAGGAAGTTTTTCCTCTCTATAAACTAATTTCAGCGAGGAAATTTTGTTTCATCGTAACATGTACCTTTTTCAAGAAGAAAAAGTTTTGGGTCCTTGACCCAAAGCACCAAAATAAGCAAAAGTTGTTCCACTTACCCCAGTAACAAATTTTTGTTCCCACATACACAATTTATCAGCAAATGGCCATTCTGCCCCCAATCTAATTAAAAAATTACAATCCTACTCTCTCTCCAGACGACTCTCTCTCTCTCTCTCTCTCTCTCTCTCTCTCTCTCTCTCTCTCTCTCCCCGTCGCTCCACTCCTCGTCGACGACGCTCTCACCTGCGACGGCCCAAAGACATGCCCCTGGCCTCTCAGGCCGGAGTCCGATACATCATGGAGGACCACAGCAACATCGCCAACCTCATTACTCTTCTCGAGGCATGTAAATCGGCCAATCCTCCGCCGTCGATTGTGTGGGCCTCGCCGGCTTTGTTTGTCGCTGCGTAGAGGCTTGCCGGCTGGTCCGTCCGGTCGGATCCCGAGAACAAGACCTTGTCGTTTAAGCCGTAAACGGAGCACCCAGCGCAGACAGTGGCGTGGCGTGGTAGATCCGGATCTTCGTGGCTGAAGACAGCGCCGACGCGAACTTGGCCTACCACTCGGCCTTGTTTCGATGGGAACCGGTCTCTCCGATAATGATGACGACGGGGATCCCTCAGCTGCATGCCTGCACCCAAGATCCGACCTGATTTCTGGTGGCCGGAATTCGGCCTGATTTCTATGGGTTTCCTCCAGGTTTGGTGCCCAGATCATTTCTGGGTGCTCAAATCAGCTCTTTTTTTTTTTTTTTTGAAGTAACGGGACAGAAAGAAAGAAAAAAAAATTTTGAATGTCTATTGGGGGGTAATAGACGTCTATTGGAGGGCAATAGACGTTTTTAAATTGATATAATCTTTTCTTTTTTTTCTTTAATTAAAGTTTTATTTGTCTAATTTTATGAAGATTAGTTCCTATTCCTGCTACCGAAAGTTCTATTGGTGGGCAATAGACGTCTATTGGGGGGCAATACACGGCTGATAGTCATCTATTGGGGGGCAATACATGGCTGATAGTCGTCTATTGGGGGGCAATACATGGCTGATAGTCGTCTATTGGGAGGGCAATACATGGTTAATATACGTCTATTAGGAGGCAATACATGGTTGATAGTCGTCTAATGCACCTTATTGGGGGGCAATAGACGTCTATTGGGGGGCAATACATGGCTGATAGTCGTCTATTGGGGGGCAATAGACGTCTATTAGGGGGCAATAGACGTCTATTGGGGGCAAAAAAACTTTCCGGTGGGTGGTAGCAGGTGATCGGAATCCGTCGGCCGGTGACCGGATTCCGGCGACCGCTCACCGGATTCCGGCCAACTTCGCCGGAATCCGGCGGCCGGTGATCGGACTCCGGCGAAGTCCCCTATGGTTTCTCTCTCCTCCATTCTCTCTCTCTCTCTCTCTCTCTCTAAGTAACAAAGGTGAGGGTAAAATGGTATTAAAAAAATAATAAAAACAAAAAAAAAATCTTAATGGGGTATTAGGGAAGACCTCCTTAGAGTGTTTGGGGCAAGAGGGAATTAAAAAAACTTAGTGGGGTAAGTGGGAAAAAAATCTCTAAAAATGGTGTAAATGGACAAAAACCCAAAAGTTTTCTCAATAAAGATACTCAACGAGGAATGTGTTTTCCGTCAGTGTAGGATCTACAGTCTACAGTGAGAAAATTTATTTTTGTCGTTATTGATTTTAATCTATAGCGAGGAAATTTATTTTTGTTGCAGTTGTCTTCTTATTACGATACGACCTGCCAGCGATACATATTATTTTATTCTAAAAAGAGGATTCTTATTCAAACTAGTTAAACAATAAACAAAATAATAATTCATAATGTTGTCTACCATAACTACTAATTGGAATAGTCTAAAGTCAATACTGAACTAAAAATGATCCAAAAATCAATTAACTTGTTTAACTGGTACTAAATCCTAGATACGCATAACTAACTTGATGCTTGTTGGTTCATAAAGGTTGCCATGAACTGCTCAAACTTTTTGCCTTGCTCCTGCAATTCTTGGATCAGCACGTTTTGTGCATCAATCTTTTCTTGTTGAGCCTTTATAGTATCTTGGGTCTCTTCAAGTTTATCTTCTAACTCTTTATTCTTCTCAGACATTTCATCTAGTGATGATTAAGAAGTGCTAGATGGTGGAGGCCTAGGGTCAAAACCACAACCCTTGATGTAGCCTGATTTTACTCCAAGAACCTTTGCACATATTTCATCATCATTCATAGTTCGAGTCCCATCAGGAAGGATTGTCTTAGTTCACATCTTAACCATTTGATCCTGCAAATAAAAGAAAATACATTTAAGTGTGTATGCTTAGTTCCTAGTAAATAAAAATAAGGGCTAAATACTAGTTACTACCCTGTGGTTTAGGTCCAAAATCAATTCAGTCCCTAGACTTTCAATTTCATCAAAAACACCAATGCACTTTCAATTTTGATCTAATAGGTCCAATTCATTAATATTCTATTATGAGTTCAAGTTATAGTTGGATTATTTGTTAAAAAAACTATTTATTTTATAGTAGGACTCACTCCTAAATTGACTATGCAAGCCACCTCGACACCACATCATAAAACATAGGTCATATATGAGCCACGTTAACAAGTTAAATAACTTCAATTATTGGAAAACTAACAAATTGGACCTATTATATCAAAATTGAAAGTGCAGGGGTGTTTTTGATGAAATTAGAAGTTCAGGGACTGAATTGATTTTGGATCCAAACTATAGGGTAGTAATCAGAATTTAGCCCTAAAAATAATCTCTTGTAATCTATAGGTATATTCATCATCTTAATCTATGTAATTATTTTTTTATATAAATACATATCTACGTATGAATATGCATATATAGTTATACATCTATAATTCAAGTTATATTATATACATCAATAGGTCACTTACCCATAAGAGAAATAAAATAAATTTAACTTGCAAGACTTACAAGAAGAGCCAAAACTACAACTACATTGGATATCCAAATCAAATTTCGAGCTAATTAGAAATTTGAACATACACGTGACTAATAATACAGAATAATACAATTGATGAAACCCCTTCGACAGTATATGTCTATGTATCTCTGTTAATGTAAAAAGTTCTCCATTTTTACAATCACGACAAGGGCAACGTGTCTTATTTTCTCTGTTCAGGAGTTCTTTTGCAGCGTCCATAAATAATTTGAGACCATTGGTAAATTCTGGTTGAAATCTATGTTTCAAGTACATCCAACTTCGGTCCATCCTAAAGAAAAACTTATATGTTAATTTTTTTTTAATAATTATAATCACAATATCTTTTATTTTCCTTCTATTTTATGTACTAGTAAACCTACTGAAGAAAGCAATGAACATGTATAATTCCACACAAACATGAATAACAGGTCATGAAAGCACAAGAAACATCACTCAATCATCAAAAACAAAAGTCAAAACATTCAAAATTCTCATGATCAAGCAATCAAAATTAAATTTCATCCGGTCACCATCTACGCTAGCCTACATACACGCCGGGAATGCATCTAGGGTTCTTGTGCATAATCAAACTCTTATATATTATCAACACACATACAAATTAGCATAGAGTATATATTATACATATAAGAAATAAGAGAATATAACTCACCTGGTGATGACACTGACTAATTTTGGGGCTCTGTTTGAGAATTGAATTGTCATCTAACCTACATTTTATGCACCAGGTTATGTTAGAAAGCCTTTTTTTTTTTTTTTTGAGTAGTGCATGAGATAAACAAAAAGCAGTAAGTAATCTCTAACTCGATTTCCAGGGCATCTTTATCTCAATTCTTTCCTATAGTATTGTTCTCAACTTGTTTGACTTTTACTATTTATAAATTCTGATCCAGCTTTACTTAAACTGAGTCTTTGTAAGCAGATCCAGTTACTCTTCCTCAGCCAACACCTTCTTTACTTATCAATCTAGCTATATATATACACCCCCTAACTCATAATACCCAACACCATTAGATATTCCATTATATGCTCATTTAGACATGTGTAAACCCATCTACAGAACTCCTCCACAATTATATACTATCTCCCTTTAGTAAGGATTCCAATTATTAATTTTTCAGCTTTATAGAAGGTTAATATAGATCCTATCATCAAATAACGTAACTGATTGTAAGACTAAAATGGAAGCTAAAAAAATTCTGAGTACCCAGAACAAAATGATTACCTTAATATCTTGAACTACTTGAGCTAAATTTTGGAAATGCTCCAGACTCTTTCCTGCACAAAAGGTAATTTAAGGATCAATAGGTAATGAATTCTCCACTCTTACAACTGGATGTATTCTACATAAAGAATGATAACACAAGAGTTACAAGATTTACATATTATGTAGTCCAAGATCTCATTTATGTCAGATAGAAATGACTTGCTATCAAGGTTTATCACTTCTCAAATAAAAATGTTAATAACAGGAGATGACTCCTAGATTTGCTATCAAGGTTTCTCACTTCTCATATAAGGATTCCCATTACTTTCTTAGAAAATATTAATAACAGGAGATGACTCCTAGATACAAGAAATATATTTATCAAAAGAAAAATAAGATTGCATTATATATTTATCAAAAGAAAAATAAGATTGCATTAATTTGTTAATCTGTCCAGGGCATGTGCTTTCTATTTCACATGGAATACAACAATACAACATTATATGAGAGAATAGTACTTGTGCTTCAAACATAAGCCTTAATCATCTGAATTCAGTTATGTGGTCTACATTGCCGTGGCATTCATCTGCTAAAGCTAAACTTAGCATTTCACAACATAAGTTATTTTGGAGTGTCTTGGCACTACCATTTAATATTAACACAAGATTGGGCAACTATATTCTTATAATAATAGTGCAATGGATTGTAACAGAGGTTGCAATTGTATATAAGCCAAAGTTAAGCAAGGAATTAACGAGAAAGATCAAAACTTTTGAAACACACAAATCACAAAATCATCAGAGAAATCCAAAAGCAATCACAATACTTGATCGGGTAACCAATAATGCAAAAATAGAGAGAATCCACCCAGAGCAGAACACAATCACATGCTTAAGATAATTGTTCAATTCTATATTATGATCACAAGAGCTTGAGAGTAAGGTCCGCGCACAAAACCAAAAGGCTTAACAATATGCTATAGCTGCAGAGACCAAGAAGGCTATACAAGTCATTCCTAAACTACTTGACCTATATGCCATGCATAAATCTAAGAAGAAAAAGGAGCGATTACAAAGAAAAATCGACAAGCTTGAAATTGATGAATTCGCCATTGATATTCAGATTACACTACTTGAAGGACGTGCTAAGGAAAAGCCTGTTTATGATGATGAATCACCCATAAAGGAAAAATCTGCAGTGAACAAGTCTCTAGAAAAAGACATGGCTATGAACAATGATGAATTGAGGGAAACAATACATGAGATCAATAAGGCTATGTACATATCAAAGAAACCCACAATCATCTGCATCCTTCAATAATTGCAAAGAATTCAATGTTGAATTGAAATTTAACAGCTTTTAACATAAGGGAGTAGAATAACCTTGACCGTGTGGTTGGCGGTGGTTGAGGAACAGATATGAGAGCTACAATTGTGTGTTTTGCTGAAGGCGAAGTGAAGGAGGTGACCAGGATGCGTGTTCTTATGATCCTCCGTGAGAGATAGTGGTCTGAGAGAGCTTCAAAGATGTGAGATTGAGAGAGGATGCCACAGAGACGCAGTTGGAGTAGAGGAGAAAACCAGGAGAGAGAGGATTATGTTCTCCTTAGGGTTTATCTTTATTTTTCTTTTTCTTTTGGATTAGCGCCAATTTGTTTTCCTCCCTGCTTTCGGTCATTTGGGTTTTCATTATCCCGCTTCTCTATTTGTTTTCTTTTTGTCCAATATTTTGGTATGCCTTTTGTAAAAATAAAAATAAATTTCCTCTATTTTAAAATATTAATAATAAGTGATGATTGACTTCAGCATTAGAGGACCCTCGATTTACATTAAGAGAAATATATTTTGAAATTTTGGTGTGGGGTTGAAATATTTTGAAAATAATTTTAGTAACTCAATGAGATTTCTTTTCTAGAAGGACAGATCTTGTTAAGGTGAAGATATCTAGTCGAGGCAGGGATATCTGGTCGATGTGGAAATATCATATCATGGCGGATATATTCGGTTGAGGTAGAAATATCCAGTCAAGGCGGATATATCATGTGGATGCAGAAATATCTGGTCGAGGTTGATATATCTAGTCAAGGAGAAAATAACTTGTCGAGCAGGATCTCGATAGGACGAAACTCTTCAGGAAGGATTTGAGTGACGAGAGATTTGCTCAAGGAAAATCTGAATGAGGTACAACCTCTTTCAGATACAATCTATTCGAGGCACAATCCTTTCGAAAAAGAATTCTCTCAAGTGGATCCGAATGAGGCAGAATCAGTCAGTGGTGTTATTTTGAAATTTTGTGTGGGGTTAAAAAATTTTGAAAATAATTTTAGTAACTCAGTGAGATTTCTTTTCTAGAAGGACAGATATTGTTAAGGTGGAGATATCTAGTCGTGGCAGAAATATCTGGTCGATGTGGAAATATCTTATCAAGGCGGATATATTCGGTTGAGGTAGAAATATCCAGTCGAGGCCGATATATCATGTAGATGCAGAAATATCTGGTCGAGGCTGATATATCTAGTCCAGGAGAAAATAACTTGTTGAGGAGGATTTAAGTGACGAGAGATTTACTCAAGGAAAAAATCTGAATGAGGTACAACCTCTTTCAGATACAATCTATTCGAGGCACAATCCTTTCGAAAAAGAATTCTTTCAAGTGGATCCGAATGCGGCAGAATCAGTCAGTGGGGTTATTAGCTATCTTGGGTTCAAGACCCTTCTGCGAATAGAGGCGGCCTTGGAGTGTATGGGTGGTGCCGCCGCACTATGCCGCACTATGTCTCTCACACACACACACACACACATATAGACACACACACACACACATACATACATATAACTACTTTCTTTGCTAAGGAGGTCCTTAGATTTTAAAATCTAAGAATTTCCTTGAATTAACTCACTTTTCAATCGCATATCCACATCTCGACCGTTCAATTTTTAGGTCCTAACCCTTCTGCGAATAGAGGCGGCCTTGGAGTGTATGGGTGGTGCCGCCGCACTATGCCGCACTATGTCACACACACACACACACATATAGACACACACACACACACATACATACATATACCTACTTTCTATGCTAAGGAGGTCCTTAGATTTTAAAATCTAAGAATTTCCTTGAATTAACTCACTTTTCAATCGCATATCCACATCTCGACCGTTCAATTTTTAGGTCCTAATGTATAAATCACTTTTGCAGATTTTTAGTCAAATTGATGATCGTTAAGGTATCGAACTAGATTAAACCAATGGACGAACGAATCTGTCCAACCTAAACTGTTCGCGTTCCTAATTGTAAATCGCAATTATGAATGTCTTAATGAAAATCAATTTAGCTAAAATTTTGCAGAGAGAATCTACTCACTTGTATCTAAAAACTGAACGGTTAAGATGTAAATATGTCATCGAAAAGTGAGTTTAATGAGCGATCCCTTAAAAAGTCATAAAAGGGATTCCCTCATGGCGTTTTGTGTGTGTATATATATACACATGTATAATATATTTCAAAAGCACCATTTAATGAATGCATTGTTAGTCAGTAAGATTACTGCACGTCTGCACAATTCTTCAGTGTTCAAATCACAGAGAGGACCTTCTTGATTATTTTTTTTCTCTCGACCTTTCTATTTAATTGAAACTGATGTGTTGCATTTTTAGTCAATTGTTGTACTCCATACGAACTTGTCTTGTATTATTCATGTCGATTGACTCAAAATTATTTTTTTGGATCAACAAAAGAAACATACATATTTATACTCGATCAAAATAATAATTCATACTTGATCAAAATACTAATTTGAAGTAGTCTCTATGGTCAATATTTATGAAAAATAGTGTAAAATACTATTAACTCAGAATTTACTTATAATAAGTCATCATTAACTCGAAACTGTCCAGAAATACACCATCAATACTAACACAAAAAAATCGAGAAATCTTTATTTTTCCAACATAAAAGTACTATACTAATGGTCATTAGCTGGAAATTTTGCCATCAATTCCTTAATTCTTTTGGCATGCTCATTCAGTTCTTCAAATCTAACAAACTCATTTTCATGGGATATGAAATACTTCGACCAAGCATTGCGGTGATATGTCAAATGTAACTTCTTGCTAGCATTATGTGAATCGATCTAAAAAGTGTGACAAATCAAATTATTCTTGCTAACTTGTTCTCTAATTCTAACAAAGATAATACAATGTGTACCTAAAGTAGGCCTTTGAATATTCGCTGACATTACAATATCACTTAGCTCGTCAGTTGTAGCAATAGTCAACCGCTTCTTAAAAGTTTGAAGACACATTATGACAACTGTTGTTATAACTGCTAAATATATAAGTACGTTATAACAAAATATTTGGTTGGTTATTAATTGTAATTCTTTTCAGAAAAACCTATAAATTTAATCACTGAACCAAGCATATATAGGGCTAGTAGAGAAATCTATAAATTAAAACACACAAAAAGAAATCATTCCTTTTCATACCAAAGTATTATGAATGTGTAGTGCTATTATATAGGGCTAGGATACCAAGTCTATAACTGTGAAGCCCAAAGCATTTTGTTCAGACTAAGAGAAACGACAATACTATAAGTCAATTTAACAAAACACACGATCACAGATGATTATGAACTTGAACTTTTAGTTGACAAGTCAGCTAGCTAGATAGCTAGTATTACATTAATCACAAGTAGAGATAATAACCACAAGTAAAGAAATATTAATTGAACAATCAGAGAAAAAAAAAAACCAAGTCAAATCTCACATAGCAAGAAGTTAACAGGCCCAGCCGTCTGCAATTACTAGTCCCATCCCCACAAGAGAGGAACAAGTTAATGCAAAATTTACAAAAGAAGACTATAAAAGTAAAACAGAAAATCGCAGCAAAGGAAGATGACCAAAAAAAAAAAGCAATATGAAGCCGCAAAGCAAAAAACCAAAAAAGATGAATCCTTAATCTTCTAACTACGACAAGAACTTTTTATATTAGAGGAATTAAGCTATAAGATAAACAATGGACTCCTAAATCGATTAACCAAAAGGACAACTTCAATTTAAATTAGGGAAAAGAAAAACTAGAAACAAATAAATTGAGATACAACTTATACATGGATTTAGTAGACTAGCTCGTACGCAAGTTTTTATTCCTTTGTTTATGGCATTAACTTTCTGCCTTGCTCGATTGCTTGCTATCTGAGAGGAAGACCATCAAACCATTCTAATATTTCATCAAATATACACTGAATAGCTGCAAATTAAGGCAAATCCATTGAACAGTAACGACGATCAAGACAATCGAGGTATACATGCATAGAAACAAATTTAAAGAAGAGTTTTAGAGAGAGGATGTTAGACTCTTACCCACAAAGAAGAGTTTCAGAGAGAACTGACAAGAGAGAAATCAAACTAGTAGGGTTTTGTCATCTTATTTTCTTTTATATATGGTTTTTTTTTTGTTTTTTTTTTTAATTTTTTTTATCACGATCTTAATCATATTTTTTTTAGTGTCGCCAAAGGAAAAAAAAATCTACCCCCTCTTTTTTTCATATAGCCAATTTTTTCCCTTAAATACATTTTTTCCCACCAAAACTTGCAGTGATGAAATAATTAGATCATCGCTAAATGTATAAAGGGTGAGGAAATCATTCGTCACTGGAATGAGACTTTTAGCGAGGAATGATCACATTTGTTGTTATTAAATTTGGCGGGTCTTATACAATTTTGCGCCAAACTAATAACGGCAATATCGTTATTTTCTCGCTATTATTATTTTTTTTTTAACAAGTAAATGGTTTCTCGTAGAACAAGAACTCTTAACGAGGAAACTCTAGTTTTGTCGCCATTGAATTTGGCGGGTCTGACACAATTTTCTGCCAAACTAATAATGAGGAAAGTGTAATTTCCTCGCTAATGGCTTCTTTTAACGAGAAAATTATTCCTCGCAAAACACTGACTATTAGCGAGGAAACCATAGTTTCATCGTCGTTGAATTTGGCGGGTTTTACATACTTTTCCGCCAAACAAATAATGACGAAATCTTTATTTTCTCGGTAATCGCTTCTTTTGACGAGGAAATAATTCATCGTAAAACATGGACTTTTAGCGAGGAAACCATAGTTTCATAGTCGTTGAATTTGGCGGGTTTTACATAATTTTCCGCCAAACAAATAATGACGAAATCTTTATTTTCTCGTTAATTGCTTCTTTTGACGAGGAAATAGTTCATCGTAAAACATGGACTTTTAGCGAAGAAACCATAATTTCGTCGTCGTTGAATTTGGTAGGTTTTACATAATTTTTCGCCAAACAAATAATGAAGAAAATGTATTTCTCTCGCTAAATGCTTCTTTTGACGAGGAAATAGTTCCTCGCAAAACATGGACTGTTAGCGAGGAAATCATAGTTTTGTCGTCGTTGAATTTGGCGGGTTTTACATAATTTTCCGCCAAACTAATAACGACAAAATTGTTAATTTCTCATTGAATGTCTTTTTTGCGATGAAAAAATTCCTCACTGAAGTCTCCTATTTCCTCGGTAATAACATGATGATTTAGGAGACCAATTTATGGTCACCTTTAGTGATGAACTGAAATATTCGTCATAAAAAGTGGTGTACAGTGAGGAAAATATGTTTCTTGCAGAAAACCTAATGACATTTAGTGAGGAATCAACATATTCCTCGTAAAAAGTGACATTTACTGAGGAAAATAAATTCGTCGCAAAAAACTTGGTCGCTAGAGGCTGAGGGAAAATAATAGAGATATCATCAGCTAGGAGAGGTTTAATGTACTCATTATCTGCCATTTCAGGAGCGTAAACAGCATGCTCCTTATCGAACTGCTCCACCATGAAGAAGTTGTCATTCACCACCCTGTTCGGACAAGAATGTAATCTGGTACGATGTTGTCCACACCGAAAGCACACTTCGAATATCACCTCATACGACACTAGCACTGTAGAGGGAGGTTCATTCCCATTATTTACTAGGATAGTCCGCTTCAGAGGATAGCGCAGATATAGCTCAACAAGAATCCTAGCGAACATGGTCTTCATACCGTTGATGGTATTGTCATCTGCCATCACAAATTGACCAAGATGCCTGACCAGGAATTTGAGAGATTCAGTATTCCAATGATGCCTTGGTAGATTAGGAAGGCGCGTCCAGACTATGATCTTATCAATGCGAGCTAGGGTAGGATCAAAGTTGGAGTCCATCTTTGGAGGCGAAATAGCCGACTACTGATGAACCAAGGCCTCCTAAAAAGAATGAACTCTACATCCTCCTCAGTAGATAACTCAAAGCTAAACCAGTTATTGACCAACCGGTTCATGGTAATTGAACCTTGCAGATTAGCCCAGAGTTCAAAACACCTATCAAAAATAGTCTTGGGAGAAAGTTGTTTCCGAAAAATTTTACCAACCAGGGGGGGAGGCAAATCTATCTGGGCAGCAAAACGATCAACATCAAAGGACTCATCCCCAATGTTAACCTGGATAGGATCGAAATCAGTGTTTCGGGGAAGGGGAGGGTATGTCATATTTTGGGGAAGTCTTCTAGGGCTGGAAACATGAGCCAGGGAATTGGGACTGTAAGCCATGGTGCTTGAAGTAGAGATTGTTGAGAGAGAAAAAGTTGTGTGAGTGAAGTCCTCAAAAGATCTAGTATAAACACTAGTCGAAGTGCTTGGGGCATACACAAAGTCATCAACAATACAATCACGCAAGATAATCTTAGGGTTCTTGGTTCCCTAGCTATAGCCCTGAGAAAAGAAATCATGAAGCAAAACATCTTGGAGATATAAATGTATCACCAAATCACGCAAAAGAAAATTGCTCCAGAAGTTGGAATGAAAGAGCATGCAACAGATAAACCAATAACAATGCAAGTATAATCAATAGACGCCCAACTGGAAAAAACAAGGAAGGCATTCGAAAGGTTAAAGAGATCTCCATGTAAATCTGTTATCTTGAAAATTGGAGAGGCTAGAACCCACAGGGCAGAGTGAATCGCACGATTAAGAACGTGGTGAGAAAGCAAAGTAATCAAACGGCTGTGCGGCAACCAAGAAGAAAGCTTTATCTTAAGAATGATCAACTTCTCAGAATAGGGGATTGTAGGGGCAAAATGATGAAAATCGCAGGAAAGATCAGTTCCCAAATCACGAACACCAACATGGGGAGTCATCGAACGGAAGCCGAAAGATAGGAGACACCTATCGATCAGAGGTTTGTCAAAACCAGGCCAATTTGCTCTCCAAACACTCACCCAAGCAACCCAGAGGATAAGGACAGAGCATCGAAAGAGAAATTGCAGAAACCCTAACCCCCAAATTGGGAACGCGCGTGAGGCGCGTTCCATTTTAGCCCCTCTTTAGTTGATGCATGCGCGTTCCATTTTAGCCCCTCTTTAGTTGATGAGTTAGATATATCTTGATAATAATTGGTGAGCAAGGTATGAAACTTAGTCTAATCATAGATTTGTATGCGCTGGTATAATTTGATTTAATTTGAAAAGGGTTTTGGAGAAAGTGATGTATTTAATTGAAATTCTTGAATCCACAAAAAGAATTCGGATTGTTTCTTTTGTTAATCCGGGTTGGGGTGTTACACTTTAGGGTTTCTTCTTCGTCTATAATAATTTTGAGAGAATATTCTTTTGTTTCCAATTTTGTTCATCCATATATATAGCTTTTAGTATTAAGCGGAATGAAAACTCAAATTAATGGCAAATATTAATTTTATGTGTAGATGTAGAAATTTATTATGAATATTTAGAATATTTTCGTGCTGATCTATTGTTATCTAAATTGTCCAAATTATAATGAGTTGTTATGTCTAAAATGTTACATATTAGCTTTCATGATCGCTGAAATGTGCTTTTTGCTAGTTGGTGCGTATTTGAATACAATTGTTTAGTAGAGAGTCATGATATTATTTCAGGATGTTCTCTAGGTGCCTATTTAATAAGGAGTTTAGGCTCAATGTCCCCCTTTATATTCGAAAGTTTCATTAATCAAGGCTTGAGGGCAGCCGCACCAGTCCTTTATTTAAAAAAAAAAATGCACATATATGCCTTATATGATCTGATAAAAATAAAAAAATTGTGTACGTGAAGTAATTCACATATATAATTCCAATATGCAGTGAAACACTAAAAAATAGCCTTCAGATTCCAAGTACCCAAACAAAGGATCAAATGTAAATTTGAACTGAAAATCTCATAAGAATTAGGTTGGTCACCTTTATTATTGATGTCCTGGAGTTGAATGGAGGAATCTTTCTTCAAGATTTGGGTTAGTGTCGACTCAGGAGAAGGATTGAAGCTTTCTAGGGAGGAACCCTTTAATCTATTCAAAGATCTTGAAATGGTCCTCAAGCTTCGGTTATGCCTTTATAAACTCTATCTCCATGGTAAACTGAATGATATTCTTCCGAATTTGAACTGGAGAAGCTGCGGAGAGTGGTCTGCCAAGCTCGATTGCAGACCAAATAGGATCTCCGTTGGAAATCTCCATAATTTTTCGATCTCCGACACCTTGTTCTGAGGCTACGTTAAACTAACCCTAGTCGAAATCCTAATCCAAAACCCCAGGTTGCGTCGACATTCTCTAAGCATGGGCTGAGAAGAGGAGGATGGGGATGGTGGAGATGTGGAGTAGAGGCCAGACGACGTTGTTATGCCCTTAAACTGAGTTTTTTTTTTTTTTTGTCTTGACATGACCATTATAGCCCTCATAGTAGGCCCCTAACGTCAGATTTAACAGCCAATTTTAACGGCTGATGAAATTGAAAAGTATATGGGTGTTACTGATTAAATTGAAACTACAAGAACTAACATGATGTCGACTCTAAACCTCAGGGAGGTAAACTGAAATTACCCCTAAATATTTCTAGTCTTTTAAATTTTTCTTGTCAATTTCAACAATTTTAAGGCCATCTTTGTATCTAATTAATTCAAAATCAATTGACAATGAGTGGCAAGATCCAATTTCTTATTTATGCACAAATAAAGTTTCTTTATTCAATATTTCAAAAAAAAAAAAAGTTCCTTTATTCAGAGAGGACGTCTCTCTAGTTAATACTCTAAAAAAACAGAGAGAGAGAGGACGTCTCTCAGCCCAGCGTATAGTGTAATGATCAAAACTATTCACATTTTTACGTTTCCTTGTGATAGCTTTGTGTATGATCTTTAGAGAAAAGAGAGAAAAGAGAGAGGTTTTCTGAAACTGAGTGTAATGCATTATATTTACAAAACAAGGGAGCAGGTCCTATTTATACAAGAAATGAATGCACAGATGATGACCACGTGTCAATCATCTGAGCTGAGAGCTAACTAACTTTGTAACCACCTGGCATCATACAATTATAGTGACGAAAGCCAAACTGAAAGCTAAGTGATCTAATTAATCTAATTAGGTAAGGTGACTTAAACCCTAATTAAGTAATCAACTAAGCTAACACTGTTAATACCCCTCCTCAGCTTGATGAGGGTAAAACACTCATTAAGCTGCTGCAAAGATAGTTATGCTGGGGTGAACATAGACCTTTAGTGAAGATGTCAGCAAGCTGATCATGAGAAGAGACAAACTGAACTCAAATAGACCCAGCTTTGACTTTTTCTCATGTGAAGTGAACATCGACTTCCACATGCTTAAGCTTGGAATGTTGAACAAGGTTTCAAACCAGGGCTAAAGCAGAGATATTGTCACAGTGAAGAATAGGAATGTGAGCAAGATCAACGTGTAGATCTGTAAGCAAGTTGACAAGCCATTGCAGTTCTGAGGTAGTATCAGCCATACTTCGATACTCAGCCTCTGTAGAAGATCGAGAAACAGCATTTTGCTTTTTGCTACACCAAGAGATTGGGGAATTGTTGAGGAG
Organism: Rosa lucieae; assembly: GCA_024704745.1. NCBI lineage: Eukaryota > Viridiplantae > Streptophyta > Magnoliopsida > Rosales > Rosaceae > Rosa > Rosa lucieae. The sequence continues at coordinate 6,441,608 of CM045495.1, read as the reverse complement.
AATCACAAACCCTGTGGTATATTTTCTATCATTGGGATCCCCAGCCCAATCATTCAGCATCACAATATGCCTGCAAATCAACTTGAACTCTAGCATGTTTGAAAGTAGAAGGACCCCTCCTGAAAATAATACCATGATCCATAGTGCCTCTTAAGTATCTTAAAATACGTTTTGCAGCATGTAGATGGTCCTCAGTTGGAGAATGCAAAAATTGACAAATAGAATTAACACTGAAGGCTATGTCAGGACTGGTGAAAGTCAAATATTGCAGTCAACCAACTAGACTTCGAAAGTGTGTGATATCTGGGTGAGTAAGAGGAGTGCCAGAGTCTTTTAACAGTTTAACACCAGACTGACATGGAGTGATATGAGTGTGGCAGGCATCCGTACCAGCTTTATGCAGAAGATCTTTGGTGTATTTATGTTGAGGCAGAAAAATACCATCCTGCATATATCAAATTTCTAGAGTAAGAAAGAAATGTAGATCCCACAGGTCTTTCATACCAAATTGAGCTTGGAGAGCAATCTTGACTTCTGAAATAAGATCTTCACTATCCCCAGTGATGATAATGTCATCAACATTCAAGAGAAGATAAACTCTAGAAGAACCAGACACTTTGACAAACGGAGAAGGATCTGCATGAGATGATTTAAAACAAATAGAGGGCAAAAAGCTAGTAAATCTTTCATTCCATGCCCTAGGTGCTTGTTTTAGTCCATAAAGAGATTTTTGTAACTTACATACAAATGAGGAACATGCAGGATTTTCAAAACCACTTGGTTGAGTCATATAGACTTCTTCATTGAGAATCCCATGTAGGAAGGCATTTTTCATATCCATTTGATGAAGTTTCCAACCAGAGCTTGCAGCTAAACTGAGAATTAATCGAACTGTAGTATGCCTCACAACAGGTGAAAAAGTTTCCTCAAAATCTACCCCATATTCCTGACTGAATCCCCTGGCAACCAGCCTTGCTTTATGTCTTGCAATTGAACCATCTGAATTTCTCTTGATTTTGAAAATCCACTTGCAGGAGACTAAATTTTTGTCAGGTGGTAATGGAACAAGAGTCCAAGTATTCTGATGCATAAGAGCATCATACTCCTCCTGCATAGCTTATTTCCAAGCAGGAATTTTTAAGGCTGCCTTATAATTTGATGGTTCAAAATCAGCAGAATCACAACTAGGTTCAGTGAGAACAGATAGAAAGCTCTTATTCTGTACAATTCCTCTTTTGCCTCGAGTAAGCATGCTGTGATCATTAACTATGGCATTAGTCAGACCCTCCATAGGATGCAAGATATTTGACTCTGACACATTACTATTGGGAAGCATGGTCTGATTGGTACAGTCCAAAACGAAATTAATACCAATGCCAGGGTGAGTACTCACACTGATATTCCCATTTTTCTCTTCAAACTAAATAGATGTGTGAATAGTAGGACTAAAAGGAGACAATGAATTGTCAATAACATCTGGCTCTGGGATGTGACCATGTAGTGTAACATTGGGAAGAGAACCAAGATCACAAACTGTATTACTAAGTGGCATAGAGACTAGATGAGGTGCATCACTAGTAGAAGCATTATTGTTGTAAGATTCATTGTGTGTCTTATCAGTAGAAGAATTATTGGTGTAAGAGTCGTGATGAGAAGAAAGAATAGTAGTTGAGTTTGGAAGTGAACCTGTGGAAGTAGTTGCAGCAGAACGTGACATAGGTGTGGGAAAAACAAGTTGAGGAGTGGACTGAGTATGAACAAGACAAGGCTGTACAGTTGACTGGTGAGGTTGAACCATTGATCTTTGAAGTGATGTCTCTATAGGTTTCTGACATGATAGCTTGTGTTGTAGTTGAGCATATGGAAATGTCTCTTCATCAAAAAAGACATGCCTAAATATGATACACTTCTTGGTTCCCAGATGATAACATATATATCCCTTATATCCAGTAGAAAACCCCAAAAAAATACATTTTGAAGTTTTAGCTTGTAGTTTGTCAGTCCTATATGGTGTCATGAGTGGGAAGCAGGCATAGCCAAAGACCCTGAGAATATCTAGAACAGGCTGTTTATTGTATAGTGTGTAAAAGGCAGACTCCATATTATTTGTTGGTGTAGGCATCCTGTTAATGAGATATGTAGCCAAAGCACAGGCATAAAACCAAAATGCAGAAGGCAAAGAAGCAGTTTGCATTAAGGTTACTACAGTTTCCCTCACATGCCTGTTTTTTCTTTCTGATATTCCATTTTGTTCAGGGGTATATGGACAAGAAAATTGACTGAGAAAATTATTGAAAGCAGTACTAATATATTCTCTCCCACCATCTGATCTCAAGGTTTTGATGGAAACAGAAAAATGATTTTTAACAAAGGCACAAAGGGACTAAAAATACTGCAACACTTCACTCTTATTTTCAATGGGAAAAATCCAAGTATATATACCTAGTACGATCATCTATAAACAAGACAAAGTATTTGAAACCATCAATTGAAACATGAGGTGATGGTCCCCAAACATCTGAATGAACAATCTCAAAGGGTTTTAAAGCCTTGGTCTGTGAACTAGGAAAGGGGAGTTTTTGAAATTTTCCTAGAAGACAAGCTTCACATATAGACCTACTATCAGGTGTACTAAGTATACTACTTTTATTCAGCATCTGACTCATAACTGCATTAGAGGGGTGACAAAATCTTTTATGCCAAAGAGAATGCTTAACAACTTTGCCAAGAAAAGCTGCAGATGAGTGTTGAGTAGCCCTAAGTTGAGGTAGCTGCTTCAGAAAGCTTCTGTGTCTGGAATGGTAAATCAAATGGTATAGGGTACAAGCCTTGTTTACTCAGTCCTTGGTAAAGTATTTTGCCCAACACCTTGTTCTGTATAACACACATGAACTCATCAGACCAGAAAAAGCAATTATTCTGTTTGCATAACTGATATATAGAGAGTAAGTGAGCAGTAAGTTCAGGAATAAGTAATATGTTGTTGGGTTTAAGTATGTGTGATTTTTAGAAATTTTCCATTACCAACTTGAACAGAATCAGTGGCATTATAGGGTGCAACATTATGGATGAGTTGAACTTCACTGGTCATATGGTTTGTAGCACCAGAATCTGCAAGCCAAAATTGAGGATTTGGAGTGGCTGCAGCAAGCATGGCTTGAATATCTTCAGTCTGTTGTTGTTGACCAGGAAAATCAATGATGTAATAACATCTATTAGCTGTGTAATTGTCCCTTCCACAGTATTGACATTCAATATTTCAGCGTGATGCACCTCCAGCATTGTAGTTGTTGAGTGACCTGCAAGTTCTTGCACCATGACCTACTTTGCCACAGAGTTGGCAAGTGACATGTGCACCACCAGTAGGATTGATGGTCCTGTTAAAAATGCCAGGGTTGATGTTCTTATTAGAGCCATTTCCATTTGCAGTATTAAAGCCACCATTGTTAGTTCTATTGAAGAATGGACATCTGCCAGTACCACCAAAATTGCCTCTTCCTCCAGTGAAGTTGATGTTTCTGCCTCTTCCTGCATACAGACCAGTCATGGGGAATGATGTGTCAAAGAGACTGAATGGTGTATATGGGAAGAATCCATCAGGAAGAGCAGGTATGGGAATATATGGAGAATGTGGAGTTGGAGGAGAGAGAGACTGAGTGGCAGGCTGCTGTGGCAATGAACTGAAACCAGGAGGTACTTGAGGAGTGGATTGAGATGACAAGATAGGTGAGCTGGATGTACAGGCATTATGAACAGATGCAGGAGAAGAAGCTGTGACACTAGAAGTTGATGCATGATTCTGAGCTAGCATGGCAGTGAGTGTCAAAGAAGAGCTAGGCTGCATCTCATTTTCAATATCCACTTCAGCTGCTTTTAGAAGTGTTTTCAGTTCCCCCATTGAACATGTCACAAATTGAGCTCGAATTACTGTCTTGATTGTAGCATACTCAGAAGGTAAACCACGCAGGACAACAACCACAATATCTTCATCATCAAGGAAGACTCCAACAGTTTCTAATGCATCCCTGGCTGACTTAACCTTGTCCAAGTAGGTTTCTATACTATCTGATCCTTTTTTTAACCCTTGAAGATTAGACTTCAACTAAAGAATGTTTTGATGATTAGGAGCAGCAAACTTGAGCTTAAGATTAGCCCACATTTCAGCAGCAGATTTACTACTAACAGCACAGGACATGGCAACTGGACTAAGTGTTTGTCCTAGCATATTCATAATACTCTGATCTTGAGTCTTCCAGGCACCAAACTCATTGTTGATCACATTCGTAACTCCATCAGTGTCAAGAACAAATTGTGGTGGACAGCGAATGGTTCCATCCACAAAGCCATAGAGATTCTGGCCTTTGAGAAATGATTCAAAACTAAACAGCCACGTAGGGTAGTTTGACTCATCCAAGAGAATATTAGGTAGGTAAACAGTGTTTTGTGTAGTCTGAGTAATAGTCATGGTTCCAATCTTATCAAGAAGGCTAGGGTTTCAACTTGATTATGTAACTTTCTGAGTTTGAAAACAAAGAATAGCTGCTAGTAGTGAGAACAAGGATTGAATATAACAGATCAGACTGCTAGGATGAACAAGTACCAAAATAAGCTAGGGTTTCAACAGAACTTTCAACTTCTTGAACTTATAGTAGCAACAACAACTAGATCACGAACGAGCACCGATTATGATGAATCTAAGCTTCAAAGATGAAAAAGTAGTGCAGAGATCTCAACAAATTCTGGTGAATCTTGAACAAAACTAAACTTCTGAGCCTTATAGTGAATTCAAGTTCCTCAAAATGAAATCGAGTACTGATTATAGTAATTCTGAGCTTCAATGATGTAAGAATCATAGTAAATCTCAACAAATCTCAAAGAAAGGTCTACTAGATCTAATTGAAAACATAGTGCATATCTGTTGCTACTGAACCTTGATGATGATCTGAAATGAGTGCATATAATCTTCAATCTTTGCTTGAATCTCCAACCTATTATGCTCCTTGATCGAACCTGGCTCTTGATGCCATGATAGCTTTGTGTATGATATTTAGAGAAAAGAGAGAAAACAGAGAAAAGTTTTCTGAAACTGAGTGTATTGCATTATATTTACAGAACAAGGGAGCAGGTCCTATTTATACAAGAAATGAATGCACAGATGATGACCACGTGTCAATCATCTGAGTTGAGAGCTAACTAACTTTGTAACCACCTGGCATCATACAATTATAGTGACGAAAGCCAAACTGAAAGCTAAGTGATCTTTTTTTTTTTTTTGAAAGGGGTTTGGAACCCAGCCTAGCTGGGAGGCTCAGCGCCACGCCAGGTTCCATTTATTAAATTAATAGTAGAATTTTGCATCGGAGGGGACATAAAACCTGAACCCCGAGCTATAGTGGAACAATTGCAATAATCCTCATAGATAACATCCTGAATGATTGCATGTGTCTCATCTAACCATACATCATCAATAAAACCACAACTAGCAAGGTGAGCAAGCCTATCCGCTACCATTTACTTCACGGTAAATATGACGAATTCTAACGGATTGAAAAGCAGTAATATACTCCCTACAATCATCTAAAACTCGACTTACCTCAAAGAAATTCTTCTCTCGACTATTGAGAGTAGAAATCAGGATGGCAGAGTCGCTTTTGACATCTATCTCAGTCCAACCTTGGTGAATACTAAGAAGTAAGCCAGCCCTACACGCCTCCGCTTCCATATTAAGAACCGAGTGTGCATGTACAAAAGTCCTGGCCAAAACAGCAATACCCATACCAGCATCATTCTTGACCACAACCCCAATACCTCCACTCCCTTCCTCAGCTCTAAAGTCCCCATCAACATTGATTTTCAAACGATCACTTGGAGGATTTTGCCACTTAATTAGAGGCCTTTGCTGCTTCTTAACTGCCTTCGGGTGGTACATTTGAAAATCCTCAAGCATTTGAGTAGACCACTGGATCATATGCATAGGCTGGAAGTGATCATCATTCCACACTAGCTTATTCCTCTCTGTCCAAATGGCCCATAAGCCCATGAAGAAAAAATCCCGCTGATCCCCACTCAGGGAGTCAATCATATCTAAGACCCAATCTCGGACACAGTTGGCCGGGTGTGCAGCAACATTTAATTTCAGATGGCCAAATAACCTGAAACAATGTAAAGCTAAACAAGACTTAAACAAATGCGTACCAGTTTCCACAGCAGCCATGCAGAACATGCACTTGGGGTCCACCATAGCAACTCTACGTTGCATGAGTGCCTCCTTTGTAGGAATAATATTCTTCAAAAGCCTCCAAATAAAGCATTTCACTTTTGGAGGAGTACAAGCCCCCAAGACCTTAGCCCAATACTTGCGTAATATGTTTAATAATATATATCATGCTAAATTAAATTTCTTTTTGGTTGATACATGCGTAAATCATTTCTTGTGAGAGAAATCAATCATGAGTTATGAGGTTTCATAACAAAGGGTTGTTAAACAAATCGTCATTTGAAGGAGCAGATGTACATTTATATACATGTAGTACGTGAGACATGTTTTTGCAAACATGAAAACGCAAAAACACGTCCTCCCCTGAAAATTGAAAAAGATTTCACGGGATTGACATATATACCTGCAAATGAGAGGAATTTCTTGAGGATCGAACTGCTCTTCACATATGTTACACTGCAAAGTGTCCCTCCAATCCTGATACATAATTAACTGACATATGGAACTGCCAGAGAAGTACCTGACCTTCCTCTCCAGCTCCCTGCCATAGTACTCAGCCTTCGCCTCCCTCGGTAGCTCGTGAAGCGCCGCCTCCATCATCTCCTCCATCACTCTCCTAGGCATCCCATGGTTCACCACCTGAAACAACCCAAAGCTCTCTGCGGCCCTCCGGACTTGGTCGATCACCTCAGTAGATCGTCCTTCATTGTTAGCCAGATCAATCACTGGAATACTGAAACGGCCAGATGTCTTGTGGTCGCCGACGATGGAGGGATCTTTCTTTAAACGCACGAAAATGGGTGGGACTTTGGTGATTCCGGCATCGACGACCTCTTTGACACCAACTTTGGATTCGTCGAAGGCCTTCAGAAGCTCCAGACGATCAGGCTCGACCATTTTCACTGAAACTGGACAAATGACTCAGTTGACTGACTGGGATCTGGGAACCGATATGCAAAATTAGAAATCACTTTATATCATTTCGGGAGAAAATTTACTCCCACTCTTTTTCTTCTTTTACAGCTTGATTTTGTACATGCAAATCAACGTGTTTACAATGGCCTTTCGTTTATCAAAGACGAACAAATAATTGAGGAAGTACAAATATTGAAGCCCCCTCAAATAATTCAACAGAGATTGATGACGAATTGAAGTGTGAGACAAAATTCAGTTTTGGAGAGTGCTTTACTTGCCTGGCTACCCCAACTGCATGTCACCCTGAGCTTACTCTCTTAGAGCAACTCCAACAGCTTCCCTATAATTTCTGTATAATAGGGAAGCAAAAGTCAAAGCTTTAGCATCTTTTTCTTCTCTAACTCCAACAGATTCCATATTTTACAGCAATCTCTAAAATCTCCATATTCTTCCTTAAAATTTTAGAGATTACTGTAAATATAGGGAATTTGATTTTCTCTTTCCTCACTTTCCCTAAAATAGAGATAGTTATAGGGAATCTGTTGGAGCAAAAAATGCTCATTTTTCCCTAAAGTATAGAAAAATCAAAATATAGAAGCGGTGACCGCTATGGCCCAAACGAAAGTAAAAAGACATCTAGCTCATATTACCCTCAGCTACTCTTTTAGGAGCGGTGGCCACCATGGCCCAAATGAAAGTAAAAAGACCTCTAGCTCATTGTTCAATTGAACATGTAAGTTATAATTGCCATGGCCCAAACGAAAGTAGAAAGACATCTAGCTCATATTACCCTCAGCTACTCTTTTAGGAGCGGTGGCCACCATGGCCCAAATGAAAGTAAAAAGACCTCTAGCTCATTGTTCAATTGAACATTTAAGTTATAATCGAATAGGCCGGTTAATCACGTGGATCTCTTTATTTATGATAGGACCCGTCCCGAATTTTGCCTAAAAATCTGAACCTTAAGAGAAACTTTATTGAATATTTGACAGAGTCACTCCTAAAAATGGACTACCAAATATCTATAAAGACATTCTAACACTTTTCAATACTCCAAACCATCCTCAATTCCTGAAGCCTACATACTCCCCACAATTTACAACCAACTCCACAACCAGATAATACGAATATATAACACTAAAACTTCTCAAATTTACAAATACACAAATAGTTGGTAATCAATGCAATCTAATAGTTCCATAAGATATACAAGATATAAGGATAAGATAGATAAATCCTACAATGCGGAAGCAGTGACAATTATGCCTCGACTCCAGGTATGCCCGACCTCAACTAATCTAACCTCCAAAATCGGCATTTAGAACCGAAGGGCCGAGGAAAAAGTATTTTGAAAACGTTAGTGTGAGTGGACAAAAAATAAATGATCAATAAAAATAACAATAAATAAACTTTAATACTTTTCCACATTTTCCTTTCAGAAAAACATTTATGCATGCAAACATTTATAAATCTTTCTTGAAGAAAACTCGTAAAAATCAAACCGGCCTCACTGGTTAAGTAGAAAGGTAGAATATGGGGAAGGAATGATCACCATACAATAAAGAGAGCCTCCCAGGCTTGGGTTGAAGCCTCGCAGCTTATAATAGCCTCCCAGGCTAAATGCTCGAGCACTACCGACAAAGTATTGTGAGGATAAACAATGAGGATAGTAGATATCACCCTGTTCTATCTCTGTCGTTCTCTTCTCATAGTCTCATGAAGCTCGATCCGTCTCCTTCTGTTGGCGACGAAAAATTTCAAAGGGGAATTTGACTCGCCAGTGAAAGCGGACTGGAGAAGAAGCTGACCAAGAATGATCGAGAAGCAACCCTCGTCATTGACTTGGAGTTGACCATCAGCTCAAAGGAGAGGGGGGTACCTACAAAAAACCCTCTGACACTCAAGTTAGAAACTGTTTGAATTGTGTGTAATAGAAAGAGTCGGAATGAGATATCTTACTTGGTCATTGTGCCCCCTATTTATAGGTGAGGGAGTGCTTGCACCATAAGTTGCTATTATTGTCGCCTTAATACTTGTACTTATTATCGCCATCATGCAGTGCTTAATAGCCTAATTTATGACCACCATCATGCCGCGTTTAATAGCCTTCTTCATTGCTGTATTAACAATGGTAGTTATCATCGTATTTATGATCATCATTACTCACATATTTATGACTAAGTCTAATCGTTATGATGGTGAGCTGAGGCTCCCTCTTTGGATGTACCATCTTTGAAGCTCTCATCTTAGTGAGTAAGATTAGATTCATTTTTCTTCTTCCTTGTTAGGTCTCGTCAACGGGCCAGCCCTGCCCATTCATAGCGGGCTTGGACCGGGCCGGGGTGGGTCGGGCCATACTACATTTTTAAATAATAACGGGTCAGGCCGAGATTTGTTGTAAATCAAAAAATTCAAGCCGGTCTATATAAAGCGGACCTTGAGGGCTTTTTGGGACCGAGCCGGATAGCCCTCATTTTTCCTAGGCCAGTCCGGGCTTTATTTGCAAAGAAATCTGATATCTGGCAACTCTTCTTTATCTCAGAGTCTCCAGAATGACTTCTTGTAGTTGGGTCCATTACCAAGTGAATTGGGAAACTAACTCTACATTGGCCTTTTGGCAACAAGATTTGAAATCTAGAAATTGGATAAAAAGAACATTGAAGATCTTTTAATCATAAAGCAAACCTGAGTCTCTGAGATGACAAATATTACTTACTGCCAGCTGCACACTGTACATACATGGCAACTGCCGGCCATAATTAACACTCATACTTAACCATGTCACCTTGGAGAAACGACCTCAGTGGAGTGATCTCTGGAAACACACAAAGACAACCTCCATCGGCAAGCCAACTCTAGGCCTAAACATACCTTGGCGCGACGACACGCACCACCCAAAGTTGTCTCTGCAGAAAGAACCAAAACTCAGCAAACTAAAGGGTATCAGTCCCACATCGAAAACAATAGTGAGGTAACTCACTATTTCACCTATAAAATGTCCACTTCTCTCTCTTCATTGATTACACATTCAATTGCGATTTACTGATGCATTTGTCAATACAAGTACATCGTTTAACTTTAGCATCAGATGAGCGAAGACCGCCAACCACAGTCCCCCCTCTTGACGCCGTTGTATTTCTCTTGACAGATTAGCAGGACTTCACGAACCATACACATATAGGAAGATTGGACCCCTGTCCACGTTATCGAAAATTGACATCAGGTGACAGTATTCTGAGCATTAACATTTGGTGCCGTCTGTGGGAATCTTTGAACTAAGAGTCATTTCCCATCAACCTACCATGGCTAGCGGAAGCGGCGAGGGCGTCGAAGACCAAGCGGATCAGGCCACTAACCCTCAGCCCAACCCAACCAACCTATCAACCGTCAACCGTGAATTATTTACCACAGCAAGTAACATAGAAGGTCAAAATATCAACACCCCCGAGGCACTCCCAAAACAATCTGCCGTAGAAAACCAAACCGGCATAAGCCGTCAGACACAAGGTCGGGACCTTGCTACTATGTTAGAGATAGCCTTGGCAGACTTGCACAAAGCAAACAAAGAGCAGGAAAAGGAGTGAAAGGACAAGGTAGAAGTTCAAAACCGGGTGGCGACGCTATTGTCAAAATTTGACGAGCTAAAAAAAGCACTGTGAACGAATGCACAACCAAACCAGAGTAAGCACTCCCCAAGAGCAAGGCTTAGTCCAAGCACAGGGACAAGGGCAACATTGATACCGGTAATCTCAATGGGTGAAGCTCTAAACCTAGCTGAACTGGTGGGATTAGGACCCGCACCACCATTGCAGTTGGCACAAGAGCAGATAGCGGACTGACAGCCGCAATATGATAATTCATTCAGCGCTGGTCAACAAAGAGGAACTAGAAACATGCTGGCACCACGACAACAGATAGTGACACCAACCCAACACATGCCTAGACCGACTGTTGACGCCACCGCCTTGATACTGGAAAAAATGTGGTAGCTAGAGGAAAGGTTACTCAGAGTTGAGGCTGGCACTCAACAACTAAGGCAGAATTCACTCTTTGCGGCACGACCTGGTTCATTCACCGCCAGAATTCAGCAAACCGTCAGACCCACATATGCCAAAACACCCAAGATAGCCTAATTTGGAGGCTCAACAGATCCATTCTTGCACATGGATACTTTCAAGCAGGTGACAAATAACAAGGGATTTGATGACCCAACGCTTTGTCACCTATTCAGCGAAACGTTTGATGGCGAGGCAATGAGTTGGTTTTTCGAATGCCCACCAGGTTCCATGGACTCATTCTCAGCTCTGTCAAACGCATTTCTGTCAAGATTCATCCTTATGAAGGACGGTTACTACAACTCCAGCCAATTATTCAGCGTCAACCAATGTATCGATGAGTCGTTAAAGTCGTATGTCACAAGGTGGAGAACCGCCACATCGAGATGTCGGGATCTTGACAAAACCATGGCCCTGGCAACCTTCAAGCAGGGACTCCACAAGGCAAGTTTTCTATATCACCTCAACTCCAATTGTCCAAATGCCACATATGACTACGTCATGAATGAGGCAGTCTTACATGCCCAAGCTGAATACAGCACCTATGGCACCACACCACCACCACCATCACCACCATAAACTCCTCTTAAAAACCCCCAACCCGCCGCATTCCAACATGGAAACACCACCACCACTCCAAACATAACCACATCACCCAATGACAAAAAAGGGAATGGCAGCAGGGTAATTACCAGGAGAAGCGGCAAAAGGATCAACAATATCATAACAAGGGCAACATATCTTTTCACAATGATCGGCGCGACAATCGCGACAACCGCCACAATAAGCCCGCCACAAATGAAGAAATATAGGATCAGTGCAAAGATCAAATCCCACCACCACCCCCAAGAAAATACTCCAGAGTAGGAAAACCTAGAAACACCAGCAAATGGTGCAAACACCATGAAGATAGCGGTCACAACACTAACGACTGCAATACACTCAAGACTGCAATTGAGTCATTATACCGTGACGGAAAGCTGGAGCAGTATAAGGTCCATCAACAACCTCTAGTTGTCGCCAACATCGAGCCAATGAGGCAGATTAACACCATTGATGGCGGTGATTTCATAGGTAGCTTATCACACAGAGCAAGAAAGCGTTATGAGCGCCCTAACCACCCAAGGGAGATATTCAATATTCGCTATGACAGATCAACCAAGATGGCCAAAACTGGTTGGGAACCAATCACTTTCTCCAAGGAGGAGGAGCGCAGTATTCACTCACCGCGTGATGATCCATTTCTGATAGATACAGTCCTCGACAAGTGGTCGGTACGAAGGGTACTGGTAGATAGCGGATCAGCTGTGAACGTCATTTTTAATGGCTGTTACAAACAATTGTAGCACAACAACAAGCTTCTGCAGGACCACGAGCCGCTACTCAGTTTTTCCGGTGATGTGACCCAACCTATGGGGTCAGATTATATGCGCTTGTCGGTCGGAACAGTCCCTTGCCCGGCGGAAATTCATACTGAATTCATTGTAGTATACTGCTTCAGCTCATACAATGCCATTATCGGTCGTCCAGCTCTCAACAAACTCAAATGCATTATAGCCGGATACATGCTACTCATGAAGTTCCCAACACCCAACGGCACAGGATCTGTCAGGGGAAGCCAATCAATTGCACGAGAATGCTACTCCACAACGGTTTCAAGGTCAAGAGGGCGCCATGAAATTTTAAAGGTAGCCAACACACCGTAGTTGACGGACAAAATTGATGACCCCAGGGATAAAGAAGATAAGAAGTACTACAAAAAAGAGCCCGTCAACCTAGAGACATCTCTCCGCACTATAAGCATCTCTGACGAACACCTAGAGAGGACTGTTCGTATCGGAGCCCAACTCTCCCTAGAGATACCAGCTGAACTCACCCAGTTTCTCAAAGAAAACTCCACAGTCTTTGCATGGTCGTAAGCAGACATGCTGGGAATCTCTCCCGATATAATTCAGCGTAAACTTGGCATCAAGCCATCCTTTTACCCCTTCAAGCAGAAGTGACGGGCATTCGATGAAGAAAGATATTGGGCCATCAGGGAAGAGGTAACCAAGTTGCGCGACATAGACTTTATTCGTCAGGTGCATTATCCACAATGGATCTCCAACGTGGTGATGGTAAAGAAACATAACGGAAAGTGGCAGGATGTGTGTCGACTTCAAAGGTTTGAATAAGGCATATCCCAAGGATAGCTTCCCACTACCTTGCATCAACCAACTGGTTGACGCAACAGCAGGCCATGAGCTCCTCAGCATAATGGATGCCTTTTCTGGCTACAACCAGATAAAGATGCACCCCAACGACCAGGAGTGCACGACATTCACCACTGACAAGGGTTTATATTGCTACAATGTCATGCCTTTTGACCTCAAGAATGCCGGAGCCACGTACCAACGGTTGATGAACGCAATGTTTGCAGAGCACTTGGGTAAGATCATTGAGGTATATGTCGATGACATGTTGGTCAAAAGCGTTAAAGCTAGCAGTCATGTAGCCAACCTCCGCATCATCTTTGCCATATTACTAGCATATGGAATGCGCCTAAATCCTGAGAAGTGTTCTTTAGCGTAACCGCCAGCAAGTTCCTCGGATATATAGTCAGTGAACGGGGAATAGAGGCTAACGCTGACAAAATACAAGCAGTCATAAACATGAAATCTCCAGAGAAAAAAGTTGAGGTACAAAGTCTGCCGGGAAAGTTAACGGCTCTCTCCCGATTCATCTCCAGGCTAACCGACAAATGCCTACCCTTCTTCAAGGCAATGAAGCGGTCTCATTGCAAAATGGACGACTGGATGCCTGATTGTGAAGAGGCGTTTCAAAACCTCCAAGAATATTTAGCCTCTGTTCCGCTACTCTCAACTCCGGTACCGGTGAAACACTATACATCTACCTAGCAGTATCCAAATCAGCCATCAGCTGCGCAATTGTCCGCAGGGAGGCAACAAAAAATTGCCAGTATTCTATGCTGGCAAGGGGATGAATGGAGCAGAAACAAGATACCCGCCACTTGAGCAACTGGCGCTAACACTTAAAATGGCCGACAGGAGGTTATGTCAATATTTCCAAGCACATACAATCCATGTTCTCACAAATCAACAGCTAAAGCAAGTTCTCCAAAGTCCAGAACACTCAGGACGCATTAGCAAATGGGCAATAGAACTAAGCGAGTTCGACATCGATTACAGGCCATGAACCGCCATCAAGGGACAAGCTATTGCTGACTTCATAGCAGAGTTAACGAAACTATAGCCTGAGCATACCACCAATGTAATGTCGGAGAACAACATTCGACAACCTGAGGCCTCACAGGCAAAGACACAATCATAGTGGGACCTCTATGTAGACTGTTCAGCAGGCTCCAAGGCTTGCGGTGTCAGAATAATCCTCACAGGGCTAGGGGGACTTAACGTGGAGTACACCCTAAAGTTTAACTTCAAAGCCTCCAATAATATGGCTGAGTACAAGGCACTCATCGCAGGGTTATTGCTAGACATCGATTGTGGAGCAGAAAATGTCAACATCTTTAGTGACTCACAGCTGGTGGTCAATCAAGTCAACGACATTTTTTAGGTCAAAGACAAACAACTGGCGGCATATCTAGCGTACGCTAAGACACTGCTCGGTCGGTTCAGTTTCTTCAACATCATGCAAATACCCGCGAAAAGAATGCACAAGCCGACCCCCTAGCACGTTTGGCAACAGCTCAGCCACATCAAAGCCTCACCGATACTAGGGTGGAGACCCTCGATGAGCCTAGCATCACTAAAACTCTGGCGGAGATCTACACCATCGGGGTAGGCCCAAATTGGATGGATGAGATACTCAACTACAAGCGTGACGGCACGTTGCCATCCGACAAAGTCAAAGCAAGACGACTTGTGCGAAGGGTAACACATTACAATATTCAAAATGGCAAGCTCTACTGCCAAGGGTTCACACATCCCAACTTGAAGTGTTTAACACCAGAAGAGGAAAACAAGTCCTGGCAAGGATACACGCTGGAGAATGTGGTAATCACTCAGGAGCTAAATCATTAGCCAACCGCACCATGCTCCAAGGATATTTTTGGCCTACATTGGGAGAGGACGCCAAAGAAACATCAAGAGCATGCCACAAATGCCAGCAGTACGCAGACCTTCCACATGCACCAGCAGAACCGTTATCCATCATTATTGCACCCTGAATTCACTCCATGTGGGGGCTGGATATTGTCTGAAAACTCTCAACAGCCAAAGGTCAGTTCAAATACATAATCGTAGCCATCGATTATGACAGCAAATGGGTCGAGGCTGAACCGTTAACGGCCATCACCACCACCAAGGTCCAGCATTTCTTATGGAAAAATATCTACTATCGATATGGAGTGCTCGATACAATGATTACAGATAACGGAACGCAATTCAACAACGAAGAACTCATCAACTTCACCGCCAAACTAGGCACCAAGATGCCTTTCGCTTCAATGGCACACCCCCAGACTAATGGCCAGGTGGAATCCGCCAACAAAATTATCAAGAAGCTGCTAAAAAAGAAATTGGAAGACAAGAAAGGCTTATTGGCTGAAAAACTCCCGAAAATTCTTTAGGCAATCCGAACAACACCAACATCTGGCAACGGTGAAACCTCATTTTGCATGATGTTTAGCACAGAAGCAGTCCTCCCTATTGAGGTAACCCAACCAACAGGTTGACGGGGATGACGTTGCAACAAATGTTGCCGGCGTCAATCTCGATAAGGACCTATTGGAGGAAAGACAAGACAAAGCCCACCTGTATAACTTGCAAAACAAGCAGAGAGTGTCGAGTTTTTACAAAAATCGTGTGAAGGCCATAAATCTACAACTTGGCGACTGGGTCATGAAAGAAGTCATACCACCGCCAAAAGCACTTCACCCAACTTAGGAGGGACCTTACCAAATCATAGAGGTAGTGAGCCCCGGCACATTCTATCTAAAAAACAAGGAAGGCGTCACATCCACTCACCCATGGAACACTCAACATCTCTGTTACTACTATAAGTAGCGACGTAACATGCCCACGAGCATCTTCACTTAGCTAAATTTTACAAAGTTTAGCTAAGAAAATCTACCCTACGGGTACATATTTTTGTAAGAAGCTGGGTCAACCGAGTCGTCAATGAAACGAGGAATTATTCAAACCATTGTCCCAAACATGCACAAAAAAAAACAAAAAAAAGTAAATATACATGTCAAATATATCAAGTCTGGCCAGGCCAACACCTTTGCTCCTCAGGACAAGGGCGATATATATTCATTTAACGGGCCAATCTTAATCCCTTTCATGTTTCATTGACGTGCAAAAGTATTTAGGCCAAAATCACGAGGGAGTTAACAGACAAAAATCCATCACGATACAAAGGAAAACAAATACAAAAAATTGTTGACATATCCTAATCTTGCCCGGCCGGAAAGGAGGACCCCTAAACATGATCACCACTGCGGTGTCTCTCCACAAGCTTACGCGAACTAATTTTTCTCTTCTCAGCTTTATTTTTCTGCGTCGGAGTCTCAGGGTTACCATTGGACCTCGCGTCATCTTCTCCAGAAGAACCACTTTCTTCACTACCATCAGCAGTGCCACTTTCTGAGGAACAATCATCTTCGGATCCCTCAACATCCTCTGCGGCGACATATTTGACAGGCGTCGACTCTGGAGGAGCCCGATCAGCTAGTATCTTGGCAAAATTCAGGTAGTCGCTATCTTTAAGCTCTTTAAAGTTGGCGGCTGCACCTTGTTTACCAGCATCAGTCAGAAGTGCCTTGAACTCTGCTGATTTCTTGAAAGCGTCAACCGCCTCTAGGCGCACCATCTCCCTCTCGTCCTCCGCCGGCTTGAATATCTCTGCTTGCCTAGCCGACTGGAACTCCGCCAACTCTTTTTCTTTGGCGTTAAATGCCTCCTGCAATTAGGCGATGGTATCTTCTCTCTCAACTTTCTCCTTCTTCAGGGCCACCAACTCAGCATTAAGGCTGGCAATGATGGCGGTATCTACGATAGTCTTATCCACCGCACACTTGAATTTCTCTTTGACGTCAAGAAGGGCACCGTCAAGCTTGGCAATGTCCCAAGCGGTGGACTTATTTTTCTCCTTCTCTGCCGACAGGTTACGCTGATGAAGGTACAGCTCATGAGTACCCTTCAAAATCAGATCTAGGGATTTCTCCATCTTTGACGACGCCACTGGCAGAGGAACTCTCCCCTCACAACCAAAACCAAGGCGCTCACAGACCTTGTGCAGGAAAACCTGTTGATTGGCGGGTGCACTTTGCACTAATCCTACGACAGGGTTGTCGGAGACAAATTTTCAGCCAACATCTTTATGGCCATCCGCGTCATACTTTTCCGCCACACGCTTCTTGCCAACCTTCATCTTCTTTGAAGGATCTAGGGGAACGGTCGAGGAGACAATCTTCCTCTTCTGTGGCACGCCGGATCCCCCTGCTGGTTGACAGCCAACATCCCCACCAGTACCGCCGACATGTTTGGACCTTCAGATGTCGGCCCCAGCCTTGCTTCTTCTCTCCCTCTCAGCAGCACCCACCGTCATGTCTGCCTCCCGACAACAGTTGTCGCCTTCTCCTGTGACTTATCAGCGGGTACCTCCAGGGAAAACCCCGTGTCTTGCTCGTTCTCTTGTTCACTTTCCTACGCCACATCTTTTCCTTTTGGCCCCTGTCTTTTTCTTTTTCAGATTGGCACGATTCGAGTGTAGCGGAGCAGCCAAAATTTTCGCCTCTCCCACCATCGTTATCTCCCTCGTTTGCGGATCAACTATCTGTTTCTGTACCTTGGCCGCCTCGTCAATCATAAAGTTGGCGTAGTCCTTGATCCCGCCAATGTCAGCCATCACTTTTTTAAGAACTTCAGTGGTTCTTTTGTTCGTACGAATTGTAACTACAAAAGAAAGCACGTATACCGTCACTTTTCGGACAAATAACAGCATATCACAGTTATAGTAACTAGTTGCACTTACCAAGCTCCCTAGTCAAGCTCAAGTGAATAAGTAGTGACCGATGTGAGAGGACGCGAAGATCTAGGCAGCTTTTATGCTTCCAACAATAGTGCACTCGACAAACCCACTATCGTTCAATGTCTGTCAACTTCGGTCTCCAACCTTCTGCAGGTAGAGACAAGATATCACATAACGGACCAGACACAATAACAAACTATGGCGGCACAAACAACAAGCAAGGAAGCAAGTATCGCACTCAGTGCAAAAAATAAAGCCTCAAGCACATAAACAACAAACTTTTATGGCTTGGAACTTCTAGGGAACCCGGAACTACCGAACATTCACTCCATCTGGCCTCGTGTCATACTCCCAACCATTGGTGGCAACACACACGGTGGCCTGCCATGTTGTGGAAGAATCGGGCGTGTGTTCCAACAGTTTCGGGGCTCCAGGTCGATGAGTTAGTTTAACAGTCCCTCCACATTTTTTCCTCTTGTTGTATGTCAACTCGTAGAAGAATAATACCTCAGCAACTGTCGGAAATTCACACCCCGACAAATCCCACAAAGCTGTCAAAGCCAATAACACCTTCCACATGTTTATTGACACTTGACCCACCGCAGCATTCAATTCATGCAGCAGATACTATAGGCTTGGAAGTAGCGGCAGCTTCACTCCATGATTCAGTATAGCTTCATGAATAGCGGCGTAACCCTCAGACAAGTAATTAGCCTTCTCACCCTTCTCTAACAGCCTCAACTTCACAATTTAGGGCAAGCGAAACCTATCTTTCATTTTCTGTATCTTTTGCCACGACATAATGGAGGAAGGTTCGTCTAATCTGACACCGTCACTGAGAACCCACGAGAAGTTGGTAGGTCCAGAAGTCTGACCTTCATCCCCAATTTCAACTCCATCGTCACTTTGTCCAGAGGCGCCAACACTTTCTTCACTACTAACGGATACCTCCTCCTCCCTGGTACGACAAATAACTTCATACTTCTCACTCTGACATGCCGCCATAGGTGAAGAATAAATGACCTGGAAAGGGACAAGATCTAGCGGTTCTTCAGGACTATCTCCTACAGAAGTGGGACGACGCAATGAATAAAAAAAAACCCCTCTCCGACGAATTAAGCGACGACACGTCCGATTCTTCACTACTTGAGATATCGATGACGGCCGACATGCCACACAAACACTCTAAACCTAGAAGTTAACAATCAAGTCAGATCTAAACCTACCCCATTTCATCAACATTAATAACTCATTCAAGAACAATCACTCCACAATCCCATAATGTACCCGATAGGTCCCAGAAAAGCCAGAAACCCTTAGACCCTCAGACACAAAGTAACACAAAAACCGTAAACATATCGTTTCTATACAACCAGAGCAAAAGCATTCACACAAACCAGACCAAAACAAGAACACAAAAAACCCAGAAACAGAGCATACCTCAAATTCACGGAAGCAAAGGCCGACGAGCGATGAAGCAGATTAACCACAGGATGGGCTCGATCACCTCTTCTCTCCTTCAAAATTTTTTCCTTTTTCTTTCCTCCACTCAATCAACGTGGTTTATAGATCTTTTCTCTCTGATTCCCTCTCACTCGGAAAAGAATGCAAAAGAACAGAATAGGGCAAAGTGAGTGAGCTCGATTTTGTTTTCCCCTTAAATACAAACTCTGGCTACATATCTCAGCCGTCTTCGGAAAGTAACCGCCAGCCATGATCACGCCACGCGCCCCTACTAACCGAGATGACGCCTCGACAAAAATGACGTCTTATAAATGCAGGATTTATGATGAAGCGATAACGGCTGGGCATCGACGTTTTCACACACGCAATTCCTATCAACAGCCCCCACATGTCACCTACAGTGTCAGAGGATCAGGCATAATATAGCCACACAATCCCAAATTTCAAAAACAAATCACCTCCATTCACACTTCTCTGCCGCTAAGTAGCCTCATCCCCCGCCAATTGGCCTTTTCCTTCGCTATTTAGCCTTATTCTCTGTTAAATATCATCATCCTCCGCTACGAATCACCAACCAATGATTCAATGATCCGCCACAACATCAATGTTACCAATAGAAATATCATTTAACCGCTAATATTTACCTCGCCCCACCAAACTTGCAAGGCAATCATGCCATCATTCGTCAACCGACAATTACTGACCAACATGTCTCCCACCTTGTTATTTCCAATAACAATCGACGGTCACTCAACTGACACAATTTACATTTAGCGGAACATTCCCAACCTGGGATATCCCATTTATCATCGGCACACCGACCTTAACAGGGCGGTGCAGTCAAGTTCTTCTCCTCCAAGAAAGAGTAAGGGAACAGTTAACACAGCTTACTGCAGTTAACTTCTCGACGCTAAGGTATTGAAAGAGTAGGATCGCTACTCACCGCCTCATGCTGTCACACAGCTCTCCTCAATAAACAATCATCCGACCAAGCGGAGGTCTTTCTTAGCCGGGAAGTGGGGGACTCCCTGGAGGGCCTAGCAGGGGCCCACACGAAAGGGCAAAAAGCTCTCGCTCAGACAAAATCCATGGTTGGCCACGCACTCGCACTAATTATGCCCGACATGTAACTAAAGATTCTGCCTTAGTTGTGGTAACTCCCCTACCAATAAATCATTCCTTGACTGGGGACTTAGGGGACTTGTACATACATAGCAACTGTCGGCCATAGTTAACACTCATACTTAACCATGTCACCTTGGCGAAACGACCTCAATGGAGTGATCTCTGGAAATGCACAAAGACAACCTCCACCGGCAAGCCAACTCCAGGCCGAAACATGCCTTGACACGCCGACACGGGCCACCCAAAATTGTCTCTGCAGAAAGAACCAAAAATCAGCAAACTAAAGGGTATCAGTCCCGCATCAAAAACAATAGTGAGGTAACTCACTATTTCACCTATAAAAGGTCTACTTCTCTCTCTTAATTGATTATTCATTCAATTGCTATTTACCGCTGCATTTGTCAATACAACTACATCGTTTAACTTTAGCATCGGAGGAGCGAAAACCGCCAACAACTGTCTCCCCTCTTGACGCCATTGTATTTCTCTTGACAGATTAGCAGGACTTCACGAACCATACACATATCGAAAGATTGGAACCCTGTCCACATTATCGGAAATCGACATCAGGTGACGGTATTCTGAGCATTAGAGAGATAACTACATGGCATAAAGAAAACTATAAATCTAGCTATGTTTATAAAAGGGTTAAATACTGTTTACTCCCTGAACTTTTAGGGAAAAAACAGTTCAGTTCCTCCCTTTTTAATTTCACACGTTTACTCCCTTATCTCTCAATTTTGGACCAATAGGTCCATTCCGTTACTCTCCGTCAAAAAGCTCCGTTAACTAGATGACGTGGCAATCCATACCCCGTTAAAATATCTATTACACCCTTAGTTCTTTTTTTTTTTTAATTTATTCTTTCTCTTTTATTTTATTTTTTTTTATTTTTTTTTCTTCTGTTTATCTCTTCTTCCCTC
Source organism: Rosa lucieae (assembly GCA_024704745.1). Classification (NCBI taxonomy): domain Eukaryota; kingdom Viridiplantae; phylum Streptophyta; class Magnoliopsida; order Rosales; family Rosaceae; genus Rosa; species Rosa lucieae. Next base: position 6,419,916 of record CM045495.1, on the reverse strand, counting down.
CATCCTCGTGCCACTGCCACCGCCACATCCACAGTCTCTACCACCATCACTACTCACGTTGCACCGCCACCCTTTCACCGCCACTATCACCCACACTTCCTTTAACCTCCCCCCCCCCCTTACTTTTCTCTCCTTCTACCAAAATCTATATATAAATTCTCATAATCACAAACAATTTCCACAAAATCACAAACAATTCCCAAACTCCAAACCTGTCCTCTCCTTCACCGGCAAGGTCAAGGACTACGACACCGGCCTCAAGCCAACACGACTAAGAAAAGGCAACAGCAGCTTCCCTTCTCCTTCTTCCAACCCAACACGACTAAGAAATTCCAATTCCTAAACCTCAATTTTCCCTCAAAATTAACCCAATGTAGTGAAAGCCCAATTCATTTCAAGGATGAGCCTGTGAATTGGGATCAGTCAATTTGGTGGGGTTGAGTCGATTTGGTGGAGTCAGGTGAGCCTCAAACAATCAAACTCATCTCTCGATTCAAAACCCAGAAGCTCACCTTAAATTCCGTCGCTGACCTTGGCATACCTCTGTAGGAAGAGAAATGATTCCGTCGCCGCTTTGCCTTCATCACCGTCAGAATCAAAGGCAGTGTTGGAGCTGCGGGAATCGATGTGATCGACGAAGGTGTTGAAGTTATGATGGGTGCACCAGTGGGTGAGTAGGGGCGGGTCGGGTTGGTTTGGTGGCTCTGGGTCGCTAGGTACTTGAGGGGTCTCAGCTTTAAGGCGTCGACGACCGAGACAATGGCTTTGCCGCTAAAGCCATTGGCAATTTGGATCTGGGCTTGGAAATGTAGAACAATTCGAAGTTAAGATCCTGACGATGGTGGAGTAGGAGTGGAGAAGGGGACTGTGGTAATTGAGTAGAGGAGAAAAAGGTTTGGGTAAGAGATTCCGGCGCAACAGCATGGTGACAAGTAATGGAGGAAGAGAGAGAGGAAGAAGAGAAGGAAGAAGGTAAAATCAGAAAGCTCTGATGTCGACCCTTAAAAAAAAGAATAAATGGAAAAAAGCAAAAACAAAAAACAAAAAGAGAAAAGAATTAATTAATTAATTAAAACAATAAAGTGAGGGTATAATAGTTATTTTATTGCTGAAAAACTGCCACGTCAGCACTTTAACGAGATTTTTGGACGGATGCTAACGGCAAGGACCTATTGGTCTGAAATTTTGGAGTACAGGAAGTAAACGTGTGAAATTAAAAAGAGAGGGACTGAACTGTTTTTTCCCTAAAAGTTCAGGGACTAAACAGTATTTAACCCTTTATAAAATACACGATAGATTGATAGGCTGAGGACCACAATAATGGGTCTTGTTCTAACTGGTCCTAGCGGACCAATACTTCTAAGTTTTGGCTTTAACTGTGGATTTGCTTAGCTCCAGACTAATTAAAGTGAGCTTCAACAACCAAGTTGACTTATGATGCCACCCTCACTCATAATTGTGCATAGGACTTGATTGTGATTACATATATATATATATATATATAATATATTAGTTTTACGGGACTGGCCTAGCGGGCTGAGTCTATGGGTATATATACACAAATATATATACATATATATAATATATATTAGTTTTACGGGCCTGGCCTAGCGGGCTGAGTCTATGGGCCGGGTTGAGTTCGAACCCCTAAACCATGTCCGGCCCTCTACCCACTGGGTCGGGCCTATTGTGGGCTTTTATGTGGGCTGGGCTTTTACCCTGCAGGCCTTGCGGGCCACCAATGGCCTAATTGATCCGGAAGCCAAATGATGAGGCCTATTCCTTATATATCCTTCTTGTAGAGCTTGATTAATCAAGATTGATCTTTTATTTTCTACTAAATCTAAATGTGTGATGTGATAGTTTGTATAATTTGGAGTAATTTCAATTTCGCTCTGTAATTGAATGCTCAATTCGATCTGAACTCAACCTATAATTTGCGGTATTCATCTTAATGAATGAAACAGATTGTGCAAAGGGAAATGCAGGACAATTTTCCTCATAGATGGTGAGTTCAATGCTCATTCTTATATTGACTATTATGTCATCTTCCATTAGCATAATATATTGTCCCCTTTAACATGTCATGTGTGTCTCTTTTCTCCTTTTCAATACCTAAGCAATATAAATTTTTTTGCCTACCTTCTAATCTGCTAAGTATGCATTGTGTATGAAGTGAATTATATTTGAACCCTGAGCCTTGTTATTTATCAAATTTATAGATACAGTATTTGTTAGTCTATGAAGTATGAACCTTGTTATATTTTGTCAGGCTTTCAGTTAGTAACAACTTTTGCTATTGAAATTGTAATATTTGCTTGGTTACTTTGTAAGATTAGGGTCAGAGCATGAAATTTGCAGTCTGAAGTGTAAGTGTTGTTTGAATGATTGTCTTTTTGGATTGATTGTCTCTGTGATAGGGTTCTTCATAATTGCAAGCTCAGGACATTGCTAACACATTAGCTCGCTCAGTCTTTTCAATGCTTTTCATTTGTTTATTTTAACTCCAGACAAAGTAATTTTTGTAGGTCTAAAACTCCTTCTAACAAGGATTATAGAGTAAAAAAGTACTAAAAGGTCGTAGTTCTAAGATTACTTCAGCTTCATGCACAGGGCCTTGAAATAATTCAAGTTACTTCTGGATCAAGAGAACTACGTAAGATATTGGAGGTTCAGTTGCACTATTCTTCTTTTTAAGCCAAAATGTCCATTCATTGACATCCACTTTTCCTTTCTTAAATTTGAGTTCTTGTTTTAACTATCAATCCAGTCAGAGAGGAGGCTGCGTGGTGGTTTCGCTGCCCAAAACACGAGGTGGCGGTGCTTGCGGGATCGATGTCTTGAGTGTGAGGCTGGGCTCAATCTCCCCATGACTGAAAGGCTGTCAGTAAGAGGCGGCGTCGCCCAAAGGTGTGAAGGCTGGATCTGAGGGGATCAGATCGGATCGGAGGGATTCGATCTGGTCTGTGTCGCTTGGAACCTTCAAGTGAAGAGGAGCGGATGGGAGTGGCGGCGATGCTTACAGGTGTGTTGGGAGGATGGAAGGATGGAGGGGCTGCTGGAGTTCCCTCGATGTGGGAGGATGGTCGTTGGTAGTAGGACGGCGTGGCTCTAGTGTGCTGGATGGTGGCAAGCTGCTCGGTTTTCCTCTTTGGTTGGCCTGACTGGGTTTTGGGCTCTGGGCCCAAATTCCCTTTATTTTATTTACTTTATGTTTTATTGTTGTTGGTCTTTAGTAGGTAATGGTGGCTATATGCCAGTAATAAGTCCCAGTCAGTTTAGGGCAAGGCGAAGTGGGCTTAGTCCCGGACTGCACCTTTTGTGTGCCTGGTTTTCCCTAGTTAGGTGGCGAGTTTCCAGATGGTCGCACCCTCCTAGTGGTAATATGAAACTAAGTGTCGCCGGAGCTATTCTCCCGCGGCAACATAGGGGGAAAGCTGTGCTAAAGCTGGTAATTATGCCATACTGTAATTGGGTTACATATCGAGTTATCTTTCCACTGTGTCACTGCTATGTTAAAGCCAATGGAGTAGCTATTTGTTCACTCTTTGCTAGTTAGTGCTTGTTAGAATACAAGTCTCCTGTAGATATTTCTGATATTATTTCAGAAAATACTCTAGATGCTTATTGTAATCAGGGGTTTAGGCTCAATGTCCCCCCCCCTTGTATTCGACAGTTTTATTAATTAAGGCTTGAGGGCAGCCGCACCAGCCCTTTATTAAAAAAAAAAGTTGATTAATACTCCAGTGACATTATAGTTTCTATGACAGGAGAAAAGTTTTAGGTTGGGATGTTGTTGGATACAACTTATTTATATCATATATATGTGAAATTGACCACCAGACTTGAGTAGTCATAACTCATAACGGATGGGATGAAGTAACGTATCAGAAAGTATTTTACAATACTAGCTTATTTATTGGATTGATGTTATGCAATTCTGCAAAAAAAATTTAATGTCATACTCATATGGATACTAATGACTACTAAATTAATTTTGTGTAAGACTAATTTTTGATGGATTTTAAATCTATTGGTTTGCTCTGCAGGTGCTAAAGCCCTCGACAAAATCTCTAAAAAGACAAATTCCATTTCTAGTGGCGAGTTCCAAGTACAAGAGTAGAAGAGATTTCAAGATTTGAGGAAGTGATCAGGAGGATGCCTATGATTTAGTTCACCAATAACCAAATGATTTAGTTACTATATTGGATTTAGTATAGGAGGATCCCTAAACTCTTTTGAATTAGTATATAGTATTTAATCTAAGCTAAGGCACTTCGGCCCCTAGTTTCAATTTTGTGTTGGAAGGAACTATTTCCCCAACTTTGAGTAACATTGTTACTCCCCATTGTATTGACTAGTTCACATGTTAATAAAAGATTTTGGTCGTCATTCTCTCAAAAAGACAAAAAATACTAGCCTTTAATACGGAAAAATAATATAGGAACTTGGTGTTTTTATTGCCTCAAATTTTAACAATCTGTTAATGTTTGTGACCGAGGGGTCTAATTAACATAAAGAAGAAGAGAGTAAGAGAGAGAAGACACAAGAAGTATAGTGGTTCGTCTCCTGCCTTAGCGGGAGACTACGTCCACTTGAAAGCTTAACTATGTGTTTGGGCCTTGCGGCCCAAGAGGATTACATGAGATGTAATGGGATGATGCTTAAGTGGGAGGAGGGGTCCCTTTTATAGGTAAGGGAACCCCTCTCATTTACATTTTCTTCAATGTGGGACAAAGGGTCTCATTTGTAGTCTTCAAAGCATGTTGTGAAGGCAAGTTGGCAAGGCCGGGAAGGTTGCTTCCAGGCTAGGTCTTAGCCTCCTCCGACCACCACGGGGTAGGTTGTATGTTAGGCTATGACATGTATGTCGTGGTTGGGTCCCACCATGGCTCGTGGGCCCACTAAGAGAGGGTTACTTATGTTTAGTGATATAGAAAATAGCCTGGCTAGTAGAGGTATCTACAAGTCCCCGAAGTCCCCAAGTAAGAGGGGCTTCTTGGTTGGGGAGTTATAAACATCATGTCATCAAGCATAAGTGGCGTCCGGGCGGTGCCCAGCCTCCACAAGTCCCCGAACTCCTTAAGCAAGAAGGGACTCTTTAACATGGAAAACAAAGAGGCGTGTGTTTATAGAATGCTTGTTGTATTGGGCAACGTGTGTGACTTGCATTGCTATGCTTTGGCATGTATGAATGAATGAGGTGCATGATACATGTTGATGTATACATGTGAATGGCACCGAGTACGATCGATTATTATGTATAAACTCGAGACCGCTTATGGTTGTGTGAACATATCGTGAATAAGCATATGAATTGCATATGATGACGAGGTCGAGTTGACGAGGTTACACTCGGTGTAAGTTGCATGAGTGCCATGAAGGCAAGCGTTTGTAATTCGCGAACGATGAATACGTGAACGCTTGTGTTTGTTTGGTTTTCGCTCGTATTAATGGAAAGCGAAAAGAATTCGATTTGTTGCAAAGGACAAATGGTAGAAGAATTCAAAGTTCTACTAATGTGTATTATGTCGAGGGGATGTGAGTGTAAAGATTGGAAATTCCGGAAGGCAAGAGAGTGAAAGCTTGGGGGTGCCGGGAAGGCTTGAGAGGAAAGCTCGGGGGTGTCGGGAAGGCGTGAGTGGGAAGCTCAGGGGTGTAGGGAAGGCTTGAGCTGGAAGCTCGGGGTTACAGGGGAGGCATGAGCTGGAAGCTCGATGGTTGCTGGGAAGGCATGAGCGGAAAACTCGGGAGTGCCTGGAAGGCATGAGTGGGAAGCTTGGGGGTGCCTGGAAGGAGTGAGCACGGAGCTCGTGAGAGGGAAGCTCGAAGGTGCCAGGAAGGCGTAAGCCGAAGCTCGGGGTTGCCGAGAAGGCGTGAGCGGAAGCTCGTGAGCGGGAAACTTGAAGGTGCCGCAGAGGCATGAGCGTGAGAGCTCATGAGCGGAAACTCGGGGATGCCGTGAAGGCGTGAGTGCGGAGCTCGTGAGCGAAAAGCTTGGGGGTACCGCGGAGGCGTGAGCATGAGAGTTCGTGAGCGGGAAGCTCGAATGTGATGCCCTGAGGCGTAAACGTGAGCGTTGCTAATTATGCTGGGCTGTATGTACAAGTCCCCGAAGCGAGTAGCTTTGTGCCGTATTGGGAACATAATTATTGCAAGTGCGTTGTCCATCTAGAATTGGTCAGATCGAGCGCTTATGCCCTTTCGAGTGGGCCCTTGCTAGGCCCACCAAGGAGTCCCCCACTCCTGGCAATAAACCTCCGTATGGTAGGAAAATTGTTTGATGAGGGGAGCTGCGTTTAAACAATGGGTGTTAGGTAGCGAACCTAATCTTTGATACCCAAACATCGGGGGTTAACCGCCAGATCAATGGCTGCTGTGGGCTGCGTTAACATGTCCCTTTACTCTTTCCCAGAGGAGAAAAGCTTGACTTGCAATGCCGCATTGCGATCATTGCCATTATGAGGCTTTGCCTTTCCACTTGGCGGTTGGTCGTGAACAATTGACTCATGGAGTCTAGACCCGTTTAGGTCTTTTTGCCGTGGGGAAAGTTTGACAAAGTCTGGTGCCCGAAGGCTAGACCATATGTTTACATAAAGTATATGTAAAGTTTGTAATTGTATGAACAATGCCAAATAAGTAAAGCAATTAATAATATATGGATCTTATGGCCATGTGACATGCATATTAAATAATTGCAAGTGTAATGGGTGTCCATATAAAATTTTGGGAGTAGCTCCTAGTGAATAGTATGAAGCCTTGTGAACTTGGAATTTTAATTAAAGCATGTTTGATGTGTTTTAGCGAGTTAGGTTGTGTTCGAGCATGTTGGGTGTAGTTGAGCGGATAGGCGCTATGCGAGCATGCGGGGCATGGCCCAAGCAAGTCATGATCATGCTCGATACCCAAGCGAGTCGTAACCGTTGCAAGTGCTTATCCGAGCATGTTTAATTAAGTCAAGTGTCACAAGCTTCTAGATATGACATAGTCTTAAGTAAGTGTCACATGCTTATTTAATTGAGTTGCAATTAAATAGTAGCATGGCATATGTGTATAGCATGTACTTGTAGTGTGGATGGTAATAATATTTTTGGCTTGTTGTAAACATGCTAAGGATCATGGACACATGTAAGTGCATATCAAGTGTGATATATTGTAGGCATGCGTAGAAGTTATGAAAGCATGTTAAGGCATGGTTATGGCTCTAATTGCAATAGCGTAAAAGGTAAGATATAGTTACTTATCTTATGCCGATTTGCGAGGCCGTGCGATGAGGCCGCTAGGCTTGGGTAGTGCAAATTTTCTAGGGGATCTGCAATGGTGATGTCGGAGGAAAGCTTGGCGGACAAAGCTAGTCCGAGGAAAGTTTGGAGGACGAAGCTTGTCCAAGGAGAGCTTGGCGGACGAAGCTTGGCCGAGGAAAGCTTGGCTGACAAAGTTTGTTCGAGGAAAGCTCGGCGGATGAAGCTTAGCAGACGAAACTTGGCCGAGGAAAGCTTGGCGGAAGAAGCTTGTCTGAGAAAATTTTGGAGGACGAAGCTTGTTCGAGGAGAGCTTGGCTGACGAACCTTGGCCAAGGAAAGCTTGGAGGACGAAGCTTGTCCGAGGAAAGCTCAGCGGACGAAGCTTGGCGGATGAAGCTTGTCTAAGGAGAGCTTGGTTGACGAAGCTTGGCAGAGGAAAGCTTGGCAGACGAAGCTTGTTCGAGGAAAGCTAGGAGGATACAGCTTGGCAGACAAAGCTTGGCTGAGGAAAGCTTGGCGGACGAAGCTTGGCAGACGAAGCTTGGCCGAGGAAAGCTTGGTGGATGAAGCTTGGCCGAGGAAAGCCTGGCTAACTAAGCTAGTCCGAGGAAAGTTTGGAGGACGAAGCTTGTCTGAGGAAAGCTTGGCGGATGAAGCTTGTCTGAGGAAAGCTTGGCGGACGAAGCTTGTTAGAGGAAAGCTTGGCGGACGAAGCTTGGTGGACGAAAGCTCTACTGATGAAGCTTGGCAGACGAAGCTTGTCCGAGGAAAGCTTGGTGGACGAAGCTTGGCCGACGAAAGCTTGGTGGACGAAGCTTGGCCGACGAAAGCATGGCGGACGAAGCTTGGCAGAGGAAAGCCTGTCGGACAAAGCTTGGCGGACGAAGCTTGGCTGAGGAAAGCTTAGCAGACGAAGCTTGGCCGAGGAAAGCGTGGCGGACGAAGCTTGGCAGAGGAAAGCCTGTCGGACGAAGCTTGGCGGACGAAGCTTGGCTGAGGAAAGCTTAGCGGACGAAGCTTGGTGGATGAAGCTTGGCAGAGGAAAGCCTGGCGGACGAAGCTTGTCCTAGGAAAGCTCGGCGGATGAGCTCCTCATCTAGAGCAATGAGAAGTATTTGATGTTGGCGGTGATTCACCACAAATGTTGTTGTTGACCATTACTGACTCTCAACAAGTAGTTGATATCTTTTTTTTTTTTTTTTTTTTTTGAGTTGTCGTTGACCATTGCTGATCAGCGTTGACTAGTCCTGATGGGCGTTGACCAAGCTTGTTTGGCGTTGACTAAGAGTTGACTCGACGCCTACAGGTAAAAGTTCATGGTACGTGATGAAGCCTTTATGTTGGCTTCCCACAGACGGCACCAATGTTGTTGTTGGTGACCGAGGGGTCTAATTAACATAAAGAATGAGAGAGTGAGAGAGAGAAGACACAAGAAATATAGTGGTTCGTCTCCCGCCTTAGCAGGAGACTACGTCCACTTGAAAGCTTAACTATGTGTGTTGGGCCTTGCGGCCCAAGAGGATTACATGAGATGTAATGGGATGATGCTTAAGTGGGAGGAGGGGTCCCTTTTATAGGTAAGGGAACCCCTCTCATTTACATTTTCTTCAATGTGGGACAAAGAGTCCCATTTGTAGTCTTCAAAGCAAGTTGTGAAGGCAAGTTGGCAAGGCCAGGAAGGTTGCTTCCCGGCCAGGTCTTGGCCACCTCCGACCACCACGGGGTAGGTTGTATGTCGGGCTACGCCATGTATGTCATGGTTGGGTCCCACCATGGCTCGTGGGCCCGCTAAGAGAGAGTTACTTATGCTTGGTGATTGAGAAAATAGCCTTGATAGTAGAGGTATCTACACAATCAAAGAAAATTAAAGTTAGAAAACAAGTTGCATCAATTATTGGATAGATATAGATCATTATACACAATATCCTCCGCCTATTGAGTAAACTATAAGAGTTTTTTGCAGTTGCTAAAATAAATATAAAAAAATTCAAAAAAAATTCAAAAAATTAAAAAACTAAACATGCTCTCCAAAATAGCTAGAGATTCTGTTAAAAATGCTCTAAATAACCTGACAATAAATTTATTCATTATCCATTAACACTATGCGGTACTCATTGACGCCCATAAATCAAAAACTCATAAGATTATTAAGGTCAAATGATAGTGCTAAAACCAAATAGTATATTAAATTTAACTATCAATAAGTATGTGATTGATCAATTATTGCATAAACTATTACTAAAGCATACAATTTCAAGGATAAACTTCATTAGTTATTTCTATAACTTCAAGTCTTCTAGCCCGGAGACCCCATTTAGTTCCCAACTCTTGTAGTGGCACATAACATAATCCTTCACTGTTGTTTCCTGATAAACTGGAGGTTTTTCTTCTGATGTTAACTCTTTGATTGGTCCATATAATCTTGAGGAGTTTTCTAGTGAAGGTCTAAAAAAACATGCCACGGAAATTCTTGGACCTTCATTTTTAGCCAATACTCTATGATTAACGCTTATGAACTTATTGTTTGAGATCAACTGCATCAACACACCCATTGATCAGATAATAACACTAATGAATATGATTGTTAGGAAAATATAAATCGACAATAGACAATTAAATTCATTGTGATAGTTCAAAGATACAACAGAACTGACCTTTTTAAAAAGGCTCGAAATAATTCATGTATAGTGTTTAAAATAACAAAGAAGACAACTTAAAAGGGAGATTGTTCAATCTATTTGAGTACTAGTGGCCTGCTTATTACTTTTTAGGGAAAATTTTGCAAACAGTACACCAAGTAAAGACCACTAATAATTTCGATACATAAAGTTTGAAATCGAACATTTTGGTACATGGACTTTTGAGCCCGACTCACTATGTAGACATGACGTCAATGATGCCGTTAACTCTTATGTCATTGTTCATTTATTAAAGGGTAATTTAGTACTCTCATACTCTGATTCATTTTTTTGGTGTAAAAAAAAAAAAAAAAAAAGGAAAAACAGATCTCCTCTGGCTCTCCCGCCCCCACACCCAAACCCAGAAAGCTCAATCCTGGCGACCACCGCATGTCCTCCACATTCCAAATCCCAATCCTCTCTCTCTGTGATTCTCTCACCCCCAATGGTGTCACCCACTCCCGGAATCCTTCTCCGGCTCCTCCATTCCATGAACTCCGCCACCAAAGTCACTAGCGACCACCGCTCTGCCCTGCTCCAAGTCATTGGCGTAGTCCCCGCCCTCGCCGACTCCGACGACCTCTGGCCCAACCAAGGCTTCTACGTCCAGCTCTCTGACTCCCTCAACTCCACCTACGTCTCCCTCTCCGAGAAAGACACCGATCTCATCCTCTCCAACAGCCTCCAGCTCGGCCAGTTCGTCTGCGTCGACCGCTTCGATTTCAACTCTCCGGTGCCTCGCGTGGCCTGAATCCACCCCATCGCTGGCCGCCACCCCTTTGTCGGTTCGCCGGAGCCTCTGGTGGCAGATTTCTCCAGGGAGAAGATTGTCTGTTGGGGGAGCGAAGGACTCTACCGCAAGGAAGAAAATGGCTACAATTGTTGCCAGAATTTTGAAGATTTTGGATTCAATCGGGATGGTGTTGTTTCAGCTGCTCGTGAAATACTGATCGGATATAGCTGTGAGAGGGGGAGATGGGTGGCCAGAGTAAGAGAGAGAGAGAGAGAGAGATAGAGTTGGGTGTCCAAAGTAAGAAAGAGATAGAGACCAATTTGCCCCTAAAAGTATGCCAACTGGTAGAGATCTCACAGCGTCATTGACGTCGTGTACGGAAAGTGGGTCGGTCTTCAAATTCCGTGTACCAAAATGTTTGGTTTGGAACTTTATGTATAAAAATTATCAATGTTCTAAAACTCGGCCGCCCAGGCCACCTAGGCAACGCCTAGGCGCTAGGCGATGAGTCTCCGACTCGATTAATGGCTAATCGGTAGTGTTAGGCGGCTTAATTTTGGGTGGGGGCCTAATCGACCTGGGCGGGCGCCTAATAAGCTTAGGCGTCTGGGCGGAATATCTGGAGAGTGAGTCTAGGCGGGTTTGGGCGTTTTGTCAAAGCTTCTAAGAAACGTTTCTTCTTCTCTTCCACTTCGAACTTGTCCAGAACCTTCTTCATTTAGCTACTAAAGCCATCACACAGCTTCACCACCCAGAGGTTTCTCAGCTCATCGGCTACAACTTGATGAAGCGACGGCGTTCATTGATGTACTCCCTATATGCTTCTCTCTCAGATCAGATCAGAGTCATTGCTCTGGTTATCGAACTTCCGGAGCTTACCAAATTGTGTATCTTTAGAGAGGTTGAGAGAGATTCATACTCCATAGATAACGTCGACTGCGCCGAAAGTTACAGCAAGGGAGGAGCGCGAGAACCTGGAATGCATTAGATGATTTAAATCTGATGAAGAAAGAGATGAGAGAGAATGGAGGTCTGAATATGAAGAGAGGAGAATGAAGTCTAAACACACATCACGAGTTGGGTAGTCTCTACTATTTCAAAAGGAGAGAATAATATAATTAAAAAAAATGTGTGGCTGTTGTTTGTCAAGAGAGAGAAGTGGGATAGGATGTGGGCAAGTGGTGTGAGTCTTGTGACTTGTGTGCAGGCCAGAGTATAATTAGCAACATAATATACTGCTTATGTGTGTTCCTTGTTTAATTAAACAAATATTCAATTAAATATATGTTTATGTGAAACAAAAATCTAATAATCTAATTAAATATATTTTTTTCCTCCTCTTATTTTATTTTTCTTTATATATATATATATATCATAAAAATAAAATAAAAATAAAAATAATACAAAAACGCCTGGGCACCGCCTAGGCGTCTGGGCGCTAGTCCCCTGTCCACCGTCCGACTAGCACCTAACGTTTTTTCGAACCTTGAAAATTATTAGTGGCCTTTACTTCGTGTACTGTTTGCAAAATTTTCCTTACTTTTTATTTCACTATTCTCAAAACATTTCCTAGTTAATGTCAAAAAAGTATATGGCCCAGTGACAACCAGGGGAAATGATAATGTACTTATGTATACTAGTAATATGCCAATAGATTGAAAACTCCACATGAAAAAAAATGTTGTATGTTATCAACTGATGACTTATAATAGGGTTTTAGACTTTTTGTATGCTCTCTATCTATATCCAAATTTTCCAAAATGACAACGTATGTATACCCGGTATATCTTTGGAATGACAACGTACAACTCCTATGTTATGAGAAAAGAACAAGTTGTGTATAAGATGCAATTTAATTATCCGCATATAACACCAATATGTAGTGAAACAATAGCAAACAACCTTTGTGAATATATATGATACAGAAAACTTGCCTGCAAGAAATCTCCGATATTCACCACTAGAGCTCCAGGTAGAGGAGGAACATCAATCCACTGATTTTGGTACAAAACTTGAAGTCCACCGATTTGGTCTTGAAGTAGGATGGTCATAAAATCAGGATCTGAATGTTCGACGGTGCCAATAGTCACTTCAGGCTCGGGGCATGGTGGATAGTAATGACTAAGAACCATATGCCCCATTGTGCTATCCAAGTTTTTGAGGTGATCAGGTTTGAGCCTAAGCGCCTCAGATAAAAATTCAAACAAGGTGACACCTAACTGGTGAACGTGTTTAGAGTACCCCATAGTTATATCTCTGGAGATTATTTAAAAGAAATCACATTAATTAGTCTAACCATTCCGGCCGGCACAACAATTTACAAAAATGATAGATATAGGATATAATGTTTAATTAAATTAAATAAAGTAGTGATTGTGACTAATAATATATGGAAATGATAGATATAGGATATCATGCTTAATTAAATTTATTTCTTGTTGGTTGTCACACATATGTAACTGATGCGATCTTAGACAAATCAATAATGGGTTATGAGTTCACAACAGTGTTAATATATAATTGGATCGTCATTTAAATGTAGACGTAGTAAAAGATGGCGAGAACGTGATCACACACTCACACCATTAACATATAGATTTTCCAGAATCATGACTAAAACAGCATAATCCTCAACTTATACATGGACGTACCTGCAAACGAGAGGAATTGCTTGAGGATCAAACAGCTCGTCACTTATGTTACACTGCAAAGTGTCCTTCCAATCAGCAAACATCAACTTATACATGGTACTGCCAGAGAAGTACTTGACCTTCATCCCCATCTCCCTACCATAGTACTTCGCCTTCTCCTCCCTCGGCAGCTCGTGAAACACACGCGCCGCCTCTATCATCTCCTCCATCACTCTCTCGGGCATCCCATGGTTCACTACCTGGAAGAACCCATAGCTCTCTGCTGCCCTCCGGACTTGGTCGATCACCTCAGCACGCCTTCCGTTATATTCAGCCAGATCCACTACTGGGATACTGAAATGACCTGAAACCGTACGGTCGCCGACGACGGAGGGATCTTTCTTTGGACGGACGAAAATTGGTGGGAGTTTGGTGATTCCGGCATCGACGATGCCTTTGACACCAGCTCTGGAGTCGTCGAAGGCCTTCAGCTGCTGCAGACGCTCTGGGTCGCTTGATTTCCCGGTGACCATATTCATGAAATCTGAGTTGATTCTTTTTTCTTTTCTTTTTTTGGTCAAAGAAATATGGTAGAATGGTAGATGATCGACTCAAGTCACTCAAACTCAGACTGACTGCCAAGTTCAGAAATCGGCGTCCTGCTCATCTTCTCTATCTTCTCTTTAGAGTTTAGACTTGGGGACATGCAAATCCAAGTGGGTTCAGTGCATATGAGTGTAATCTGAGTTGGACACCTACGAGTACAAATTAATGTCTTTCTTTTGTTTAACAAATGTCCCAAAAGACGACGACCGCCCACTGGACCACTATTCAAATCTAACATTTTGAATACTTCAACATACTGACATAGTATCCTTCAACATCTTTAGATTTTAGAAATAAAATCCAAATTGGAAACGAATACTCGTATTTTAATTTCTTTCAAAAATTTGGATATTTTAAGGGAATTCAGATCCTCTTCTTAGCTACTCTTCTTTGATCATCCTTGACTTTTATTTTTGTTTATTGATTAAATATTCAAAGATCGTCATTTAACCACCTCAGCATTTGTTAATTAAATATTTAAAAATTAGTTTCTCCAGTATAAACACAGTTGTTTTCTCTCTTCATCTGGTAACAGATCGAGTAGGAAAAAAAATCGAAGGACGCCTCGTTTTTCTATTCCAATCGTCCTTTCATGTCTTCCCACTTTCTACTCTCCCTTATTTCTTCTCTACTTCATTATCTCTTTTCGTTGACTCTATTTGTCTAAAGATTTCAATCAGACCATCAATGATCATATCAGCTATAGTATTAGGAGACGCAAATGAGACAAGATATGATACTTGTGGGTATCTCATACACTCATGTACAACTATTTGAACAAAGAATTACAATTATTTGAACTAAAATTACAACATTGAGAACAAAAGTTATCATATTCATTTACACTATTTACATATAGTTAAACAAAAATTATAACATTGACAACAAATTTGTTCAAAAGCTTGTAACAATGTCGTAAGAGGTGTAGTTACCATTATTAGAACTAAAATTACACAAAATAAGATTCAACATTACAACTTACTCTGACAACAAATTTGCTGTCACTTTTGTAAATGTGGGTATGAGATAACCACAAGTACACTAGAATTTTCTGTAAGTTTTCTAGTCTTGTTCAGAACTCGGTCACACCCCCCACCCCCCTGGGTCTCTCTCTCTCTCTTTGTTGCTCCCTTCTCTTTCATAAATATCTGAAATTTTCTTTATTTCTGCTATTAACCAATGTTACAGATATGTTCAGTTGTATTTGACTTGCATCTCTTTCTAGTTTTACTTTCTAACTATGAAATCACTACTACAGAAAATGCATTTAAGGACGTTCGAAAAACGTCTTGAAAAACTTTAGATGACACTCGAAAAAAACGTCATCTATCAAGGAGTCATTGTAAGTCACTTACAAGGACGTTCGAAAAACGTCATCTAATGTCTATAAGGACACTAGAAAAACGTCCTCTAATCATAAAAAAAAACGTCATCTAATGTCTTTAAGGACACCAGAAAAGCGTCCTCTAATGTCATTAATGACACTAGAAAAGCGTCATCTAATGTATACTAGGACACCTTTTAAGTGTCCTTATATCTAATAAAAGGGTCATCAAATATATATTAGGTCGCTAAAAAAACGTCCTTGTATCTATTACAGAACACAAAAAAAATAAAAAATAAAAATAGTCCATGAACCAAAAGAAGACATTTACATACAAATCATCTTTACAATCCCAAAACAAATGTCATTGTATCTTTTACTCATTACAATATACTTGGACTACAAGAATAATCCAGTAATTAATTCCAACTTATAAGTGTTCTAATGTTATGTAATCCTAGATGACAATAGACATACATACTTGGCCTCTCATCATTTGAATTTAACTTACAGCCACTTCTCTTTAAGGGAAGAATGGCATGGTTTCTGTAATGACCTTTTTCAGAGCTTCCACAACTCATGCTTCTTCATGAATCCTTTTTACCTTCGCTCTACTTGATAAAAAAAAATAAAAAAAAGGGTTGAGCGATTAACAAAGCTTAAGTGTGTACTTAACTACTTATATATAGTAGGTAACGGACATGCTCCAGCAACCATACCTACCAATATACTTGACTGCTATGATATGAAATGAATAAATAAGATAATCATATAAGCTAATAAGCATATACACGTGAATACATTTAGCAACAAACTCTAATTTACCTTTCAGATTTCCTTCCTTTTAAACTTTTGTAAAGCTACTCATAGCATGAACCAACGTACTATTTGAAATGGCTACACCTGCAATGGAAAAAATAAGCATCAACACGTGACACATGACAACCTACAACAAAAACACAGCATACAAATGTACAGAGCTTATCTAGAGAAAAACATATAACACAACACTATTAAAGAATGTCCAGGGGTATAGTTTGTTTAATATATCTCTATTCATAATTACGATTTATGTAGAATTCTCTCAAGCGAACGAAACCTACAGCTTAATAAAGAACTTGACTTTGACACCAAAAAGACAAAAAGAACTAAACTTGTGAATAGCTCAATCAAATAGGGTGGAGGGAAAAAAATTACTTTTCAGTACAAAAAACCAACCAATGTTGGTAATCATAATCTTGTACAAGTGCCAATAGATCTAGGATACACTAGACAAAATTTACCTGATCAATGACCCTTCTTCTTTTTGTGTGCTTAGATTTCAATCAAGATTGGGATCTTTCATTCCTTAAGAGAATTCTGTTCAAGAGTTGCTGATCCAAGAAGCAATCCAAAAATACAAAACCAATGATCAGCCTTTTTATTAAGGTCTCAATGAAAAACAAGCATAAGTAAACTGCTTACTCAACCAAAACTGGAAAAGAAAAAAATTGAACAACAGTGAACTTAAGTACCTTTTCAATCCCAGCAGTTTGCTTCCACGTAAATTCATGGCAAGTATTTGAAAATTTCAAACTGTGATTCAACAAAACACTTCATATGATAGACTTTACATAACAAAACAAAACAACAAAATCCATAGAGCACCCTAGTAGATTAATGCAAAGAAAAGAATATAGACAAGATGATAAATTTATACGAGTGGAGGAGCTAGACAGCCAAAAAAAAGAGACAAAGACAACACATTAGGATTGTAGACTCACTCTAGGCTCATCCTAGGATTCATCAGTTACCACCATATACTATTAAACCTAGAGGATACAATTGTATCTTCACCGAACTGTACTCAGCTAAATCAATTCTCTAAAGGGTAACATTTAAATTATATCTATCAAGGCAGCTTATATTTTGTATCTACTTACCACCTAAAGAAACTTTTTATTCTTAGAGTTAACAGTCCTCACAGTAATCCAAATTATCATAGAGCTCTTACCTGAAGTAACAAAGTCTTTAAGGCATATATGATCATGCAGTACCTGTGAACTCCACCAAATTTTCTAGGCTGTAATTGATTCCTCAAGGGCTCCTCCATTCAAAGCCCCATACACATATACTGCCAAGTTCAAAGAAGAAAAAAAACTCATATAGTGCAGAACTCATATAGTACAGAAAAGGAAGCAACACTAAGACAAACATATTGACTTTATCTTCATGTAGATTTGTATGTGTTTAGCTTCAGATACAGATTCAAAGGGGACAAACCTTCTTGTTTTTTTTTTCTTTCATAAGAAAAACAGAAGAAGAAGCAATTTCAGAGGATAGGGGAATGATAGATGGAAACAGACAATTAGTTCTAGTACTAGCTAAACCACACCACGATTGAAATACCTAAGTTCTCTGATCCTGATTATCAGATCTGACCAATTCAAACTAAGAGTATCAATAAAAAGAAATTTAAATAAATTAAGCACATTTGCTGAGAGAACTAATTAGTAACATGAGAATTCACGCCTTACATATTTGCCCCAAATTACCCACCTCCCATTGAGGTTCTTTACAACCTTGTTCCACTTCACTTTGAACAACTTAATCCAAGTTGTATGAAATAAATATAACTTCCGATTAGTGATGGCATAGCTATAAGGATAACCAAGACACATAAAAGTCACTGATAGACATCCTTAAGTGAAACTTGTGCTCAGAAGAAATATGAATGAAAGGATCAATAAAGACCTATACTTTAAGTGAAACTAGTAACTACCCCAAGTGAATTTTTTAAATATAAAGTGCAAAACTATAACAGTGCAGAAAAATATGTGAATAAAAGTTTGGCCTTATTCCCATGACTCACTCCCTTCTCACCTTCAATCATATACAGTTGATCCCTCTGTTGCCAAGGCCGAACCCATCTCTCCACCATGTACTACTCTTCTTGATCCTCTCTGCAGCCCTCCACTGATCACAGTAAGTATAAATTGACCACTTTTAAATTAAAATCACCAAGTATCAAAGGGAAAAACATAAACTAAACCAAAAAGAGATACATCAGTATAACTAAAATCAATATAACTAACAACAATTTAAGAGCCTAAATTCGGAAACATTTCAGAAACAAAAAAAACAACATACTCAAGAAAGAAAACAGTCATGTACACTTGCAAGTCTTTCTCTCTAAAGATACTAATCAGAGTTTTTCATTTCAACAGCAATTCCAAATAACAAAGATGCAAGCCTGTCTTGAATCTAAATTTGAATTAAATACTTACCCGTTTGAGTTAAAGCCAGCCTCTGGAAAATCAACCTCTGTAATTGATCTCTAAACTTAGAGCCACTTCAAAAACGAGCCATTGCTCATCAAAAGTCCATGAAAAAAATCAAGCCAATCAAATTGAGTACTAAAGAAATAAGTCAATAAATAAAAACCTAGAGTATTTACAATAAGGGCATGTTTACTTACTTGGAATGGGAGGGAATGATTACGGGGTAAAAACATTCCTGCGTTTACTAACACATAAAGGAATCGGAATGATTCCAGGTAAAAGAATTCCTGCGTTTACTAACACATGAAGGAATCGGAATGGATGTAGGTCCCACCTCCTTATCAGGAATCGATTCCTGAATACTCAGGAATTCGATTCCGAAGGGGGGAGATGGGTTTAGGAATCATTCCTCCGGAATCAATACCGATTCCTTTCTTCTCCCATTCCACTTGTCTCCGATTCATGATTATTTTCCATTCCAAGTAAGTAAACGTGCCATAAATGAAAACCTAGAAGCGAATCAAGCCTGGTAGATATTATCCTAATTGAAAGTTAGGGTTTTTGATTTTTTTCCCCAATTGAAGCTTGGGTAAAGATGAGATCGGTAAAACGAATCAAGCCTGCAGGTAGATATTATCCTAATTGAAAGTTAGGGTTTTTGATTTTTCCCCAATTAAAGTTTGGGTAAAGATGAGAGAGAGAGAGAGAGAGAGAGAGAGAGAGAGAGAGAGAGAGAGAGAGAGAGAGAGAGAGAGAGAGAGAGAGAGGGAGGGAGGCTATCTCCAAGTGTTCTTTGAAACCTTAACTGACCCATTAGAGATAGATTAAGATCTACTTATCTGAAATCATCAACAAGAAAGAAATTTACACAAAAACCAATTCAAAACATAAACTCCACCTGAATTTTAATCTTTGATTGACCAAGGATTCCACTCCTTAGCTATTAGACTCCGGATTTTGGATGGCATGGAAGAAGATTAGGGCTTTGCTGAGTGATGAGAGAACAATGATGGTCGATGCACCGAGGTGGAAAGAGTAGAAAATTGCTTATTGATAGGACCAAGTGAAAATTTGATAATGAAACCGAGGGAAGGTGAAAGAGAAGGGTTTGCATCTGAGAGGGAGCACAAAAATGGCCAAAGCAATTTTGGGGAAAATAGAACGCGCATGGATTGGATCAAATGTCTAGCACGGGACTTTTATATTTTTTGAACTAAGGTTTTTTGGGTATTGCGTGATTCGAACGCCAAACCTCTGAGGAGTTGTAGACTCGTTTTCCCTTGCGCAACCTCCTGTTTTTTCTTTTTGAAGTGCTAGCATGTTGTTGACGTCGTAACATATATACAAGGACATCAAGTTAAAAAAAACGTCCTTAAAAAAATTAGTGGGTGTCCCCAAAATGGATTTCTGTAGTAGTGAATGTTTTTTTATTTCGGCCGTGAATTCAATATTGTGTAGTACTCACTTTGTTTTTCAACATTTTTCAATGTCAGATTATGATTTCCATAGATTAGGCTTAGAATCTGATTGCATAAATGGGGAGTGCTAGCTTCAACCATATAGTGCAGTTCTGTTAGCCAACACATGGATACATGTCCCCTGACAGCATAAACATAATCCTTTTTTTTTTCTTTTCATTTTCTTGTCCTTTTTGCCCTTATTGCTCTATTCTCTACTTCTTCCTCTTCTCCTCATGTGTAGAAATGATCTCTTTTTTCTTCTTTCCTCTCTCTTATCTGATAGATTGAACACTAAACAATTAAAAGCGTCTGAAATATTGTGGAAAATCAGGGTTTACAAAAGCTCCATATCACTTTTGGGAAATTTCGCATCATCGTGTTTTAACTTAGTAATTTGGGTTTTTGGGTTATATGAGTTATTTGTGAATACCAAGTTATTCAAAAGCCCCATTGCCCACAAATCAATTCCCGGATTTTAGATTTTGAATAGGGTTTAGGGTTCCTATTTGGTCATAATCTTGCATGAAATATAACAGATTATGGTGGTGATTTGATTAGTACATCAGCTTTCTGGTGCGTTTGGCGGAATAAGAATGAAATTCATTCACAGAAGAGGAAGGAGAATAGTGCAGCAGGGGCAAAAAACATAATACTAAAAATGCATTTAACATTGGGCACCGTTTGTGAGAATCCAGGCAAAAAACTTTGTCTGATCACCTCTGACGACGTTCGGTCACCACTAGTGACGGCAGGCCACTTCCCGCAGACGTCTGGCCACTTCAGGCAGACATCCACCAGCTGATGCAAGAGAGAATTTAATGAAATGATCACTAAAACAAAATTTTCAACAGATAAAAGAAAATGAATAATTTCAGCGAATAACATTTCACTCTCCACATCCAGATAATCTCTCTTGACACTTTCCATTTTCTTCGCTCAGCTCGGTTATCTCCCATCGCCGAGCTTCTAATCTGCACTCCTCCAAAAAATCACTTGATGCATAGTTTTTTGAATATCCTAGACCATATGACTTGTTGGTTCTCCCATAAAGATCGTTATTGTCTGTACACATTCCAATGCAAGTTTCTTGGAAGATTCATGAAGGAGTATTTATTGAAATAGTTGAATTGAGCATTAATGAAGACTTCTAGAGGTTTCCTCATTGGCTAATATAAGGAGAGGGGTCATTTGCTTATTCCAATCATCCAATCGAATCTCATCTAAGAGAAACATCTTCATCCAAGTAGAGACTGAAGAGTGTCCACTTCAAGTTGAGAGTGTAGTAGTTGTTAGGTAGCAAAACAAGTGTGAGAGAGAGTTTCCTTCAAGTAGTACGTATTCTTGAAGTTGTGTATCTCTTGTACCCACCTTATCATACTACCCCGTGGATGTAGGCACCTTGCCGGACCACGTTATATCCAGTGTTCCTTTTCTTTTACTCCTTTTATTTCTTTGCATATTATTATTTTGTGGTTGGAGTTATTATTTCCACTATATTAATTTTCCCAACATAGTTCAGCGATCATCCACTCAAAAGAGAAAAAGAAAGAAGTCTCGGTGCCAATTTCCACCCGACACCCAGATATTCTCCGTGGACACCCATGGTATTCTTTGAGCTACACCCACAGACCGGGCACCCAGCAACCACACCCCAGTACCCGGACAGCCATCTTTTTGCTCTATCTTCCTCGATAAGCTAGCAAACAATCTGGAATCGAAGAAGCTTTGACCACCACATCTTTGCTTCGTAATCCTAGTCTATCTTCTTCGCCGGACGTCATCTTCTAATCTCACAACCGCAACTGCCAGACGCCTCTCTCTCATCTACACAACCAAAGCTCATTCTTCTTACGCTCTAGGCACTCATTGCTTCAAGCTTACCTCCGGTGCAATTCATAACCAGCGACCATTCCTACCTCTCACTACCGAACATCACCACATCAGTACGCTGGACCAGAGTCACCAGAAATGCTGCACCTGCAGGTGACCTGCTTTCCGGATCGAACGAACCCAATCGCAGGGCGTTCGCGATCCGGATTGCTATGTTTAGTGATCCCATGGTGTTGGCGAACTCACGCACATCAGAGCCAATTCTAATCACAACTCAAACAGATCAAAAACAAGGTGTTACTAAAATCTGTAAACTCACACACATAAGAGACAATGGTACTGAGAATCTGAAATATTCTCTGCGACTATGACTTTATGAACCAATTCCAAGGGCTCTTTTGATTTTCCACACCGATCTAAGGAAGCCGAACCTTTCTCTGCTGATCTGCACTGCATCGTCAAACGCCACCTCAAATTCAGCTTGCGGCAGAGAAGGAAGGACTGCTCGGATGCGGCGGCTGCGACAGTTCCTTCTACTTTTTGAAGAGGTGAAAAGAATCAACGGATGCAAAAATGTAATATTCGATTTGCTGGGATTTTGGGAAAGAATACAAAATCGCAATCTCTGGGGATCTCCTCTCTATTGTGCCATATAATCATCTCAATTTGATCCAAGATTATCCAATAAAGAATAAAAAATAAAAGCAGCTTTCTTTATTTTTTATTTGATGTTATTTGTTAATTTACTTGTTTATCCTCCATAAGTATGGTACTTCTCATAGTATATTAATAAGGGGTATTTAGGTAAAATAAAAGCAATTTAGGATCAAGATTAGGAATCCTGATTTCTAAAGATGTTGATTGACAAGGAATCCTAATTCCAAAATTGAAAACAAACTCTATTTATACTACATGCAAACAGTACGTACAACTATAGAGCATAGAAAAAACCTCTCCTTTAAAAAAAAACCTCTATTATTTTAGCTCAACTCAACAATGGTGGTTGGAAAAAGAAAACCATCCCGTCAAAAACCAATTTTTGAAGAAAATTAAGAAGGTGATGTCGGTGAGCATGAAGACAATAATACTGTTGAAGAAACTCAAGCAAGAAATACAGAACAATCATTGAGTAGAAACAGCCACGAACAAGCTCAAGAATCTCAAGAAATTCCAATGAATTCTGACATAAAGCCATTACTCAATGAAGTTATTATCACAAGTGGAGCACAAGGAAAAAATTCGGGTGGAACAAAGACATGGACCTGCAAACATTGTAACGGTCAGTTTAAGAGTTCATATACTCGCATTCACTACCACTTTTTTGGTAATCTCCCTGGAAAAAAATCAGAGATCCGTTGATGTTAATCATTGATTAATAATCGAGAGGAATATGAGAGAGGGTTCATAGAATGGTTATGGAAGCTGAAAAAAAAAAAAGGAGTTTCTTCATCTTTGAAAAGCTCAACAATCTTGAGGCAATAACCGCAAAAATCCACCGTAGGTGCTTTTGATGATATGTTCAAGAAGGTGATGATGATTGTGTTCTAATGGAATTCCGTTTAATTTATTAAGAAATCCCCACTTTCATGAGATGATTTCAACTATAAATAATGGACCCAAGGGTTATAAGGCTCCATCTTCTAAAAAACCAAGAACTACTTTGCTTGATGAGTGTAAATGAAGTCTGGAAAAAGAATTAGCTCCTGTTAAAGATACATGGTTTACTCACGGTGTTTCAATTGTATCAGATGGATGGTCTAACGTGAAGCGTGAACCGCTTATCAACATTATTGCTGCAAACAGCAGAGGAACTATGTTTCTTTATGCTGAAGATTTTTCTGGGATACCAAAAACCAGTGAAGTGATTGCTAACTTTCTGCTTGCTGTAATTGAAGAGGTGGGATCTTCAAATGTCCTCCAAATAGTCACTAACAATGCAGCAAACTGTGAATCTGCTGGGAGAGAGATTGAAAAGGTACATGAACATATTTTTTGGTCTCCTTGTGTTGTTCATACCTTGAATCTTATTTTTAAAGATTTGGCAAAAGAGCTTGAGTGGTTTGAGGAAATTTACAATATTGGAAAAACTATTGTTAAGTTCTTTTTGAACCACTCACATGCTTTGGCCATATTCAGAAGTCAATCAAAATTGGAGTTATTGAAAGTAGTGAAAACTAGATTTTTGCATCGCATTATATCTTGTTGAAGCGACTTATTGATTGCAAAGAAGCATTAGCAAGTACGGTAATTCTTCAAAAATGGAAAGATTGGGTGAAGACTTTAGATGCTGAGAAAAGAAAACTTGGGGAGGAAATAGCACAAGCTGTGTTGGCAGACAACATTTGGAACAATGTGCTGGCTGTAGTGAATATCACAAAGCCAATATATTTTTTAATTAAATATTGTGATGGTGATGGTCAAAAGATGGGTGAAGTTTATGAAAGGATGGACAATATGCTTGGAGAAATAAGAGAAGTTATGAGTTCTGGGCCATACTCTATATATTTTCCATAAGTCGAAAAGATTGTGCTCCAAAGGTGGAAAAAAATGAATTACCCTATTCACTGTGTTGGATATACCCTAATGCCAAGATTTTATGATAGAGAATATCTCAGTAAACCAGCACCAGGAGGATTCACTCAAAAAAGTCCTAATCAAGATATAGAAGTGATTACAAGTCTCATGAAAGCATTTGATAAGATAACAGAAGATGGAGAAGAAGCAGAGTTATTACGTCAACAATATGCCTTTTTTCATCATCGAAAATGTATTTTTGCTTCACAAGCTGCCCAAATAGATGTTGTTACCATGGATGCCATTGATTGATGGTCAACATATGGTTCATAAGTTCCACAATTAGCAGAAGTTGCACAAAAGTTAATTTTTTTGTTATTATTAATCTTTTAATCTCTGTTCATTTATAATTATACTTTATTGTTGTTATAGGTTGTTTTTTTTTTGTTCCTACGCAACTACATGCCGTAGGTTGAAATAACAATAATCTATAACAATCTGCATCTAGTTCCTCTCTTTTTTTGGTTCAGCATCTAGTTTATTATTGTTATAAACTATAACAATAATCAACATTAATTAGTTTACTAACTTGATATGTGTATGTCATCAAATCAAAAATAAACAGGTACTAGCTCAACCAATATCAAGTTCATCTGCCAAAAGGAATTGTAGTACGTATTCATACCTTCACAATATCAAGAGAAATAGTAGATTGAATGCTGAAAGAGCTGATAAATTGGTTTTTATTTATTCCAATATTCGTCTTCTTTCACATTTCTCCGAAGACTACAATAATGGAACTTATAGGAGATGGGACATTAATCCAGAATCAACGGAAGTAGATGAGTCACCAGAGAGATTGGAGGACTTGCGATGGAGAATGTTAGACGGAAATTATGTTGATGAGGAAGATTCATCGTGCACCAAGAGTACATCAAGCAGACCTACTCCACCCATTCTCAATGCACAACCGATTCGGCCAGGAACACATCAAACTCATATATCCAGATTTGCAAGAGCAAGAGACTCAAGCGGCACTTCAAAATAAGGACTTAGACAGGCGTGATGGCCAAGCCTCCCACTGGGATCCAGCCATCGAAATTTTTTTATCTTTAAGCATTATTTTTTCTTTGTTAGATTAAAAAACTCAATTAATTTTTAAGTAGTAATGACAATTTATTTTTATTTTATAATTCTTGTTGGGATTTTTATTTATGGTATGATTATCTATTTATTATTTTTCCATAATTTTATTTATTATATATAATTTATTTTAATTAAAATTAGTTAATATATCTTAGCGTATCGCGTACCATAAAAGCTGGTGTACCGCGTACCCGTACCGCAATGTTCCCGTTTCATGTAACTCTGCGCTGGACATATTCTCTGTTCCCCATCTCTTTGTTTCACTCTCAACCCAATGGAGCAAAGGTTTCTGGGCATCAGTACATCCCAGTCCGGTCAACTGCTTTGCCATGGCACCCCACCCA
Organism: Rosa lucieae; assembly: GCA_024704745.1. NCBI lineage: Eukaryota > Viridiplantae > Streptophyta > Magnoliopsida > Rosales > Rosaceae > Rosa > Rosa lucieae. Next base: position 6,394,147 of record CM045495.1, on the reverse strand, counting down.
TCACCGGCCATCTATCCACCCACGACGTCATCTCTGTCTGCTAGACACTCATCAATCTTTCTTGGTTCACGGACCACCCATGAGCCCGGTCACTGGTTAGCTCTTCTCCGGACACACAACTTATGCTCTTGCCTGGACATCACCAACTGTTTCACACGACCGGTTCGAACAGAGCTTCGTCAACCATTTACTTCGCTTAAAGCGAAATTGGCAAGATAAGTCGACTTTTCCTCTGATGATACAAGCACCTAGCACTTAATTGTCTGCACAAGTGTGTCTAGCTCTTGGCATCACATGGATCATTCTATTTAAGGACCATGCATACATAATGCATATCTATTGACAAAATGGCCCAATATTTGTCCATGGTTTAGATAACCTTATTGCTGCCATGCAATAGCAGCAAATACTGGTCACCACCGTTATAATACATACGCCAAATGCATGCCTCAATTAATTACTTAATCTTGACTACGTGATGCAAAATATATATAATTATAAATATTAATAAGTAATCATGATGACTGTGTATGATTTAAAGAGCTTATCTGCAACATCCCTAGCTAGGTAGAGGTTTCGACCGTGATTAAGGCCATTGAATTAGCTTAGGTGCATGAATGGAAGCATGTTTGTTCAAGGTGGACTCTGTTTTTAACTTTTTATTCTTTCTCTTCTCCACTCTCCACACTTGGTGCGTTGGCAACTGTGGGTTGAGTGGGGAAACCGTTTACACCGTCTATCTCAAATGAGCTTCCATGCTTCTCACATTTTTCATGAGAGAAACCATGTTGTAGATGCGCTTGCTTACTTTGGACTCTCTTCACATGGCCTGACTTGGTGGATTGTCCCCCCTTTGAGTTTATTTGATCTATTTGGCATAAGGATTCTTTAATTTGGGGCTTCCTAGTTTCTGGTTTCATTAGGAGAAATTTTTAAAAATGACCACTTTTAGTTCTCTAAATTGATACACACAAGCGCGCACACATATATAATATTTATCCAGAGTAAGGCCTCGCTCTGAAATTAAAGTGTGAGCTTAGAGTTTAGGGTCACTTTTCGGTCTCATATCCACATATCGACCGTTCAGTTTTTAGGTATTAATGTATAGATCATCTTTCCAAAATTTCAGCTAAATTGATGATATTTAAGGTATCAACTCGCTTAAACCAATAGACGAATTGAATCTGTCCAACCTGAACCATACTTGCTTTAAGGCAATTATCAATGCCTTATCGACCATCGGTTTGGCTGAAATTTTGCAGAGATGATCTATACATTAGTACCTAAAAATTGAATGGTCGAGATGTGGATATGTGATTACAAAGTGACCCTAAACTCTAAAAGCACACTTTAATTTCAGAGCGATGCATCGCTTTAGATAGGATCTGATATAATATATATATATATATATATATATATATATACAGATCCTATCCAGAGCGAGGCATCGCTTTGAAATTTCAGAGCGAGGTTAGGGTTTAGGGTCATTTTTAGGTCGCATATCCACATCTCAACCGTTCAGTTTTTAGGTACTAATGTATAGATCATCTCTACAAAATTTCAGCCAAATTGATGGTCGTTAAGGTATCTAACTCGCTTAAACTAATGGACGAACTGAATCTGTCCAACCTGAACCGTACTAGCTTTAAGGCAGTTATCAATGCCTTAACGACCATCAATTTGGCTGAAATTTTGTAGAGATGATCTATACATTAGTACCTAGAAACTGAACGGTTGAGATGTGGATATGCGACCGAAAAATGACCCTAAACCCTAACCTCGCTCTGAAATTTCAAAGCGATGCCTCGCTCTGGATAGGATCTGTATATATATAATCTAGTTATCAAAAAAGTTAAAAACACCAACCTTATAGAGAAATAAAAAGTCATAACTACCCCGAAGAGGTGATTTTGTTATCTTTTCTTGATGAAGAGAAATTGTGGCACAGAAATGAGGCCCCTTTGTTAAAGTGCAAGTCAAACTCTACGAACTGTATGCTTGTAGCTCTATTGGTCAATTGTTGCTTTTATTTTGAGGAAAAAAAAAACCCAGCGAGCTTGCTTTGAGTTTCAAAGAGAGATATAGCTTGTGATATTAGTGCAGGCTTTTAGTTTTCGATCTTTTTGTGACCGTTTAGCACCTTCATCAATTATTTTTGGTTACTGTTAAAAAGATCTTGTATCAAAACCTCATGTCATGCAAGTGCGCTGTGTAGAAGAAACACATAGCTAATTCTTGTGATGTCAGGTAGTTTGACAAGCTTCTTGTGTCCCCATTCCATTCTGCATTTCTGCCTTGCGAATTTGTTCTTGGTTTGGTCAGAGCATTCATCACTTAGGCCTTGAACTGAGGCTTCGAGCTTCTTGTTGACTTAATCTCCAAAAATCCCTGGATGTATTTGCTGGATTTCAATTATTTGTTATAATTGTGAAGCCAACTATTAGAATATATCAACAGACCAATGACTTTATTTGATGAAGTTTATGACAGGGTTTACCATGGAGACACTGCTACTATGATGTTTTTGGAGGTGTTCCTACTTTTGAGGCATTGAATGCCGCGAATTGGGAAAGCAAGGATTGCTGTCGGGATTTTGACATTTGTCTTTACAGGTGCTCAAGGCAAATAAGATAAATTTCTACATTTTTTAAAGGTATTAAACGAGACACCAGAACGACACTACATACACATCTGATCAAACATCTATACTTGTTCATATCTTTATTTCTCTTACACTTTTCCTCTTAGAAAGCTTCACCGTGTATAGTTTCTGCAGTTTGCAATGAAAAAATAGAAGTGAAGCCAAAGAATCTGGAAGTTAAAAAAAGAAGAAAAAATTTGATTAGACATGAAGAAAATTACTAAAGATTTGTAGGCATATGGTTAGAATTCGACTGTGTTTTGGATAGTATGACATGAACAGTCTCTCAATCAACATGTTCAAATGATGATTCAATTATATATCACGTTCAAATCATATTCAATGTATTCCTAGGAACTCTTGGCCTAATTTTCAATTCGACATGTTAAATCTCTCACTTGATTGTTAAAGGACTTTGAAAGATAGAAAAGAACAATAAAATTCCCCATATAACTTAATTCAGGTCATAGAAGTAGAAAGAAAGAGGAGGATACATGAAAATTGACATTAATCATTACCAGAGGCGAAGATTAAGACAACGAACTTCTTTGGCGTTCATTGGAGAAGAAAGCACATAGTGACACCAAGATGATGGAATAGTCTTTTGCTAGAGAGAGAGAGAGAGAGATTAGTGTTGCTAGAAAGTTAGGTTAGAATGGGACTTCATGGGGATAATAATGACTTTTTATCTCGCCATAAGGTTGTTTTTCAACTTTTTAGAAAATCAGTTTATAAATCAACTTGGAGACCTGAAAATGGTCATTTTTCAAAATTAATCGGATTCTTCATAGGGATAATTATGAATTTTTATCTTAATTTTCATAAGGTAGTTTTCAACTTTTTAGAAAATCATTCAAAGAATTCTAACCAAGCCTGGCTTTTTTTTTTTTAGGGGAAAAACGACCAAAATATATTACTTAATCAAAGAGTACAATGAAAAGTCTGGTTAAAAAACAATGTATTTACCCGTTTAGTAAATTTGGAAATTTTAACAAGAAGTTTTTGATGAAAAAAAAAAACACAAGAATTTCTTTTTTAGCAAACAATATAACAAAATTCAACAAAACAAATCAAAATTACAAATCCAGCAAACATAAAGGAATAACATCCACCGAGGATTGACCAAAAGTCAAACCAAGACAACAAGTAGAACAACTTGCGACAAAAATAGAAAATATGACAACAATAACTCAAACCAGGAGAGTTCAAGGCACCCAGACCCTAATCTGGCTAGGAGAAGGACATTGTCACAGTGATAGCACCACCGCGAACAAAAGTCGCACCAACTTTCAAGAGCACAATTGGGCCAGATTCGAAAAGCTTGGAAGAAATCAACAATAATCCCAGTTAAGGAGCAACAAATTTCTGATCATCTCAGAACATATTATTAAACATGAAAAAAAAATTATTTGATACATAGAAATTAAAATAATAATATCATAGAAATTAAAATAATAACATGGCATCTCCAATAAGGGTGCCGTATGTCATTTTTATTCTTGTCCTAACAGTAAGAGACTAACCAATTATTGCATAAACGTATCATGTTTCAGCTCAAACTTCATTATAAATTCACAGCTTCAAGCTTTCAAGCCCGGATACCTCATTTGCTTCCCATTGTTTGTAGTGGCACTGAGTATAATCTTTCATAGTTGTTTCTCGGTAAACTGGAGGTTTTTCTTCTGATGTCAACTCCTTGATTGGCCCATACAATCTCGAAGAGTTTTCTAGTGATGGTCTGAAAAAACATGCCACAGAAATTCTGGGACCTTCCTTTTTAGCCAATACTCTGTGATTGACGCTTATGAACTTATTGTTTGACATTAGCTGCATCAACATACCCATTAGTTAGAAACTACAAAATAGGTAAATTAATTTATAATTGTTAGGAAAAACAAAAATGGCACTAGACAGTTAAGTTCATTGTGAAAATTCAAAAGTGCAATAGAATTGAGCCTTTTAAAAAGTTTCTCAAATAGTTCATTAGAAGTGACAGCTTAAATAGAGGCTGTTTAATGTATTTGAGAAATGGCCTACATATTAGCAACTTTTGCAGTCAACAACGACATGAGGAATCACATGCAAATATACAATGCTGTACATATGTGTGTGTATATATATAAAATATTTATTCAGGCCTCGTTCTGAAAATAAAGTGTAAGATTAGAGTTTAGGGTCACTTTTCGGTTTTATATTCACATCTCGACTATTCAGTTTTTAGGTACAAAATGTATAGATCATTTCTGAAAATTTTCAGCCAAATTGATGATCTTTAAGTTATCTAACTCGCTTAAACCAATGAACGAATTGAATCTGTCCAACCTGAACCGTACCAGCTTTAAGGAAGTTATCAAAGCCTTAACGGCCATCAATTTGGCTGAAATTTTGCAGAGATAATCTATACATTAGTACCTACAAACTGAACGGTCGATATGTAGATATGCGATCGAAAAGTGACTTTAAACTCTAAAAGCGCACTTTAATTTCAGAGCTCTGGATAAGATATATATATATATATATATATATATATTACACGATACAGTGACTTGTTGCTTAAAAAAATATAAAGAATTCATTGAATGTTTGGATTAAAGAAATTGAAGTTTTCTACAGTTCACCTTAAATGCAATGGAAATGGTGTAAGAATTATTTTGTGGACTCATTGTTGTTTATATGTAGTAGTTATAATAACAAGTTAATGACTTTCATTATTGAGATTGCTTAGATATTATACTCCTATTACAATACGGATATTGTATCTACATCTATATTGATTAGTGAAATTTAATATACTTGAATACAAGGTAATGTATATTGATACATAATATAGAGGAGTAATTATTTGCTTTAGTATATATTAGGATTAATTTTATGGGAAGGATTCTAATATCAACCTCTATATAAGTCGAGATCCCTGCATTCTCTAGACAACGAGTTCTACAGTCACTCCCCCCATTAAGAGATTACTTGGACTTAAAAATATATAGAACACTAAGACTTGCAGTGATGACCTTTGACTCTTCACATTAGGTATGTGCCTTGTTCTTATGTTAATATAATCTAACTAGCATGCCTATAGTTCTTGTGTTTATGTACTTGTAATTGTGTAATACAGGTGATCATTCAGAATTAGATCGCAGATGGAAGATAAAAAGCAATAGTCTCTATCATCAAAACACTTCCGGGTTAAAAAATATATGGCCGGGTAACCGATGGCAAATGTTGTATGATTTTTTTTTTTTTTTTTGGAATATTTGCCTGCTGCTGTATGAGCCTGTATCGTTACCTAAATTGTCCAAATTATAGTTAGCTGTTTCATATCTGGAATTTACAACATAGGTATCAGCTTCCATGACAATATATATATATATATATATATATATATATATATATGTCACTGGTACGTCTTATATGGTATGATAAAACATAAAATTGTGTACAGGAAGCAATTCACCGTATATAATTTCAATATGTACTGAAACAATACTAAATAGCCTTGGTGAATAGATGTGACATAGAAAGCTTGCCTGCAAGAAATCTCCAATGTTCACCACCAGAGCTCCAGGTACATGAGGAACATCAATCCACTGGTTTTGGTACAAAACCTGGAGTCCACCAATTTGGTCTTGAAGTAGGATTGTCAGAAAATCAGGATCTGCGTGTTCGATAGTACCAATAGCAAGTTCAGGTTCCGGGCATGGGGGATAGTAATGATTAAGAATCACATGCTCCTCTGCGCAATCCATGTTTTTGAGGTGATCAGGTTTGAGTCCAAGCGCCTCAGATAGCAATGCAAACAAAATGACACCTAATTTGTGAGCATGCTTAGAATACTCGATAATTATATCTCTGCAGATTGTGTAAAGGAAACCACATCATCAGTTCGAATAAAAATCATTTGTCGTTCATTTTAGCAAAACAATATTACATAAGTCACAATCCCGTACAGTACACATTAGAGAGTTTGACAATTGATAACTACTTTTATTTTATTTTATCTATGTATTTGGATCACGAATGCTTGATAAGGCATAAAAAATGTACGATTTTATAATATCACAAGAAATATAGTTAACATATTTTCTTCATTTTCATCGTAATATCATGCTACTAACATTATATATTCATTATTGAGACTTAGCTTCACTAATAAGACGGAAAGAAAGGGCAAATGAGATGTATATTGGAGAACTAACAAATTAAGAATACAACAAAACTGGAAGTCGTCTCAATCTTAATCAATATGAAGCCTCCCCATTTAGCATTTTCTGCATGCTGCACTTCATTTTCGTGCTCATTTAATAATGTATTAAAAAAAATGAAACACGTAGAGAAGGAGCATGAGAAAATCACCCAAAATATAAGGATCCAAAAACACTTGATAACTAGATTTTTAAATAGTTTTTGTCTTTCAGCGCCATCTTAGCATCTAAAATAAGCCAATCCTCATGTCAAATAATATGTAACTAATCCATTTTTATTTATTTTGTAGCAAATAAGTGGATCGGAGTTGAGAATTTTGGAAGAAAATGGTGCAAAATTGGAACAAATTGAGTTTTCGACAAGGAGATGAAAAGTCAACAGTAATCAACCATGGTCAACATGAGTGAGGAAGCCGAATTCGAGTATTTCAAGATGATGTCTTCTGATATGCTTTAAGACCGGAGAAGGAAGAAAAAGAATGAAGAGAAGAAACTATTAATTGATTAATTAGTGGCCTAATTAATTAATTATTAGCTTAATTAATTAACCCATGATGTGATTAATTAATCTCTAGCCATGACGTGCAGCAATTGTGATTTTCAATTGACAGTAAATGACAGTGTACAATTTCTTATTTATACATATAGTTTCTTTATTAAGAGAAAACGTCTCTCATTACTACTCAAAAAAAAAAAAAAAAAAAGGTGGTTTTAGTTGGATATCTAAATTTGCTATTTGGACCTCCTATACTTAGCACACCTCTAATTTACTTTTTATAATACTTGAAAAGTTAAGTAGACCTCCTTATTTTACCAAAACACCCTTGAACATGAGATACAATAATCTTTTACTCTACTCTTTGTCTCTATCTTCAACTATGAGAAGAAGAATGAATTAAAATCACATGATATTGCTCTCTTATGAGTATGTCTCTCCTCCACCAAAATTACTCAGAGGTTGGTTATTGATCTTGATATGTTGCTAGAACCACTTTGAATTTGCTAAAAGAATGATTTCAAGGGTTTTAGGTTGGAAGATTGAGTAATAACTATATCATAATATTCAATTAATTTAGTTTAAGAAAATTCCAAATCAGATTGTTTTGAATTTATTTTTGTATTAAATGATGGGTCATGTATATAAATTATTATTTTTACTTAATTGTTTTAGGTAAATTATAAAACTATATGGCAATATAAGGAAATTCCGGAAAAAGAAAAAAATAATTTAATTGAATGTTATATATGGAGAGGTAAGAAGAGTAATTTTTTTTCTTCATTTTTCTCACTTTGTCCTTATTTTTCTTTTCATATGACTTGACAAAATCTATTAATAATTGAAAAAGTTGGAGGTTTAAATATCAAATTTGGAGATCCAACAAAAAAAAAGGAGAAGTTCTCCTCACCCGACCTATAGTATAAAGATCAAAATCATTCATTTTTTTTTGAAATCCTTTGAAAATAAACCTAACTAAAAATTTGTCAAGATAGGTGTCAAGATTGAATCTATTAAATAATGCATTGACAAACTTGGTTTGGTGTATATAGAGAATATATATAATGCTTAAATTAACTTTCTTTTCGGATGACACATACGTAAATGATTTCGTCAGAGAGAACTCAATCATTTAAAGGAGCACATGCATGCATACATGTAGTATGTACGTGAAAGATGGTGAGAGGGGATTTTAAGGGATAACTACCCGCAAAGAGGTTAACCCAAAAACACGTCCTTCCCTGAAATTGCAGAAGATTTCAAGGGATGAACATACCTGCAAACGAGAGGAATTTCTTGAGGATCGAACTGCTCGTCACTTATGTTACACTGCAAAGTGTCCCTCCAATCAGCAAACATCAACAGATAGAGGGAACTGCCAGAGAAGTACTTGACGTTCCTTGCAAGCTCCCGACCATAGTACTCAGCCTTGGCCTCCCTGGGAAGCTCGTGAAAGCCATGCGTTGCCTCCATCATCTCCTCCATCACTCTCTCAGGTATCCCATGGTTCACCACCTGAAACAACCCGTAACTCTCTGCGGCCCTCCGGACTTGGTCGATCACCTCGGCAGATCTTCCTTCATTGTCAGCCAGATCAACCACTGGAATACTGAAATGGCCAGATATCTTATGGTTGAGAGCGGTGGAGGGATCTTTCTTTGGACGGACGAAAATGGGTGGGACTTTGGTGATTCCGGCATCAACGAGCCCTTTGACACCAGCTTTGGATTCGTCGAAGGCCTTCAGCTGCTCCAGACGATCAGGGTCGCTTGATTTTCCCAGGACCATTTTTACTGAAGTTTGATAAATGACAGACTGGGAAATGCAAAATTAGAAATAAGAACTTCTCTATATCTATCAAACCCGCACCGAGTTACGTGGTGGTGAGCAAAATAGCTCAGACTCTTCACCTTCTTATAGAGCTTGTTTTGGACATGCATGCAAATCAACGTGTTGACAATGGGCCTTTCTTTTCTGTATCAAAGATACAAATAATTCAACAGGCCTCAAATATACAAATAATTTAACTGGCTCTATTCAACAGGCCTCCCTTTTCTGTATCATAGATACATATAATCCAACAGGCTCCCCTTCAATTCAACAGGGAGCCAATTCAACCAAGCCTCTTTTCTAGTATTAAGGATACAAATCATTCAACAGAGACCAATTCAACAGAGATTAATAAACACCACCACCCCCCCCCCCCCCCCCCCCCAACAAAAACCGACCGACCGACCAACCAATGTCCTATCCATGACATTTCGAAGACGAATTGGAATGCGCGCCGCAAAATCTAGTTTTGGAGAGAGCACTTGCTTGGCTACCCCAACTGCATGTCACCACCCTCAAGCTACCATCTCAAAACGAGTGTAAATGTCCAAAACATAATATATATTATATACAAAACATAAATGTTCAGGCCAGAAAAATAAAACAAAAAACAGACAGAAGCTATCCGTGCTTAGTAGCTCGAACCCATGACCCAAATGTTGCCAATTGATCAAGCTTTCACTATGCCAGACTAATCACACTGCATATGAACAAACTAGAAAAAATATAAACTTTACTGGGTCATGGGACCCAGTAGGCCCCAACGTGGCTCCGCCACTGACAGGCTCCGATGGTCACTCAACTTACACCAGAAACAAGAAGTAGTAATTGTAAAGAAAGACAAATCCATGCCGCAAATAAATAGAAAACGACCCATAAACATAAGGTTTACACAACTTGAAGAACAAGTAAACTTAAACTAAAATGATAAAAGCTAATTAAAAATAAATCTTAAATTAAATGTGAAGAAGATGCCTTAAAAAATATCTAAATAATGAAATTTCAAAGATTACAAATCTATAGTTAAATGATAAATAATGCATTTGATGTTGCCCCATATATACGCTTCCGCATCAAGCTGTCCTGATTGGAAAGATGTCGCCCTCGAATTCAAGTCTTTGATTTCACCCCTTGAATTCAAGTCTTTTATGTCGCCTCTTGAATTCAAGTCTTTGATTTCGCCCTGCTTCGAAAGATTTCACCCTTGAATTCAAATCTTGAATTATTCCTTTCTAAATGAATAAATAATTGGAATACCTAGCTAATGTTGACTTCAGAAATCTGCTTATCATAATTAATTTTGCCAACCCAAAATTTGTCTCACCTTTCTTCTTTCTTAATATGGTTAACTAAATTATTTGGGAATCTGCATAATGAATGTATTAACTCCAACAAAGTCAACAAAATTTTGCTCAATATCTCTCCACAATATTGACATGATCGCGTTTTTATTGTTGTCTTGTTTATTACAATATATGAGAGCATCTTCCATTGAGCCAATTTGCCTGTTATAGAATATATCATTGCTCACCCAAGATTCTTCCATTTGATTTTTGTTATCTTTTAAATTGCACAAAATAGTATTTTTCCATGAGCATGAAGGCACCTAATCAACATTTAATTGTGATCAATAGCTTTGTGATTTGAATCACGAAGTGTGATACTCCAGAAATTCATTATTAATTTCTAAAAATTTCCTGGAATTAATAAAGTATTCTTTTGTAAGATTTCTTGAGTTGTTGGTGAAGTGGAAGAATTTCGGACGAATATTTACTCGAAACGTTTTATTTTTGAGGTGTCAAGGGTTGAATTTTTATTCGTTGAGTTTCTTCAAAAACTTCTTTCATAAAAGTCATAGAGCGAGTCGATACAAATTCATTGACATGCGGTATGCGAAAATTGGAGATTGTATGAGAAAGTTTTATGGTCAACGGAAGTTATTTCTATTTTTGAAAATTTTGTATAAATTGGATATTTCAGAAATTACTTTCAAAGTTTCCATTTAGGGAAATTTTTTGGAAGAATTCCCTCTCACCCAACGGACCAGACCCGGTCGAAAATCGCTTCTTTGGTGTCCTCCGATAGCGCCACCAGCAACATTCTCTCTCTCTCTCTCTCTCTCTCTCTCTCTCTCTCTCTCTCTCTCTCTCTCTCTCTCTCTCTCTCTCTCTCTCTCCTCTTCTTCCCCATTTGGATCAATTTGCACTGCGGAAGGCGGATTGAAGGCCACAAGGTAGCGGCGGGTCGCCGTTATCGCTCTAGCCGATTCCTGCTACTTTAGGGCTCGAAACCTACTGGGTTTTGTAGCTCTCTTCCTCCTCTTTCTATCCATGGCAGCCTTGAAGATCAAATCGAAGTATGGAGCTTGGAATCGAGATTTGAAGTTTAACGGTCGAAAACTTTTGAGCTTGATCTAGCTCTATCCAGGCCAAATTGGACTTGGTGTTAGGTATGAAAGTTGTTCATCTTGATGTGATCTACAAGTTGGTCAAAGCTGATTTTGTAGGTTGTGAAGTTGGTTTGGGCGACACTTGGTGGCGCGTCTGGCCACCTTTGGAGCAGTTCTTTCCTCCGTTAGCAGATGTTGGTCGATACGAATATGTAGGTGTGTTTGATTTTGTGATTGCTCGACCTTGTGGACAAGTTAGGTTATTTTCTGTTTCGGTTCGTTCGGTTTTCTATTTGTGAAAATCCGACCATTGGATCATTTTTTTTTTAAAGAGGATCAGAGGGTTTCACTTATGCTCCCATGGTGACTCAAACCCATGACTTCATACATAAGTAGTGGGTGCTCTAACTGTTAAGCTAACACCACTTCGTACCGTTGGATCACCTTGTTGTTTTGATAAATTGGTCATAGCAGTGTTCCGGAGACCTTGGGTGGTCTCAAATAAAGTTTCGTCTTAATTGACGTAGTCTTCAGTTTTTAGTTAACGTGTTTTGAACTTTAAGTTATTAGGTGCTTGAAAGTCGTTATGAATGGAATTAATGGTTATGTGCTTTATCTCGTGTGGCGTATGAAGATGCAACAGGATATAGAGGTGAGTAAATATCATGACGTTCTTGTGTGAAGGGAGTTACCTTATTACTTTAATATTTAATATTTACACTATAAACTATAGTTGGTATTTGTAGCACCACTAAGTGGATGACTATATATATATATATATATTTTTTTTTTGGTGAAATTGTGTTGTGGTGAAAAAAAAATATTAGCGATTTGGATCATTGATGGTTTTGAGACTTGATTTTTGAGGAAAACAACATATTGTGAAAGATGATTTATATTGTTTTGAAAGTGCTTTGAGTGTGGAAACAATAGTTGTAAAGTGTACAATTGTGATATTTTTTTATTTGAGTTTTGCGAAACATTTTTGGGTCTAATGTGCCCTTTCTTAAATGTTTTGGTCTTGTGTGGCCATGGGTCTAGTGTGACATGTTTAAACGATTTTGGTTTTGTGTGACCGTGGGTCTAGCATGTCATGTTTAAATGATTTTGGTCTTGTGTGATCATAGGTCTAGTGTGCCTTTTTAAATAATCTTGGTCTTGTGTGACCATGGGTCTAGTGTAACCGGTTTCAATGTTTTCAGTCTAGTGTGACCTTTTTGAATGTTTTCGGTCTAGTGTGTCCTTGGGTCTAGTGTGACCCTGGCGACAAAATAGGGATATCATGCCTTTGGGTGAATGGTTATGAAATCAGGAACCATGCCTTAGGGTGAATATGGTTACGAAATCGAGATATCACGTCCTTGGGTGAATGATTACGATTTAGTTAGAGCTCTAATTTGTCTGCCAATGTATTCATGGGGTAACTGTGTGGTTATTGCAACTCATGAATAGCTTTTTAAAAGAATGCTGATTTGGTTTATGTGAGTTAAAGTGTGGTAGTTTGTGTGTTAAATGACCAAAGTGGTGATAACCAAAGTGGCAGACGTGTGTGTGGTATGTTGGTTTGTTATTGAGTTAATAATGATAGAGATTGTTGCTGTGATGATTGGTGTTACCTTCAGATGCAATAGTATGGATTTTTTTATTATTGTTATTGTTTGAATCAATGACTAAAATATCAAGTATTGAGGAAATATCGATGGTCCGAAAAATGGAAATTTCAACGGAAATATCTATATCGGTAAATAATCGAGAAAAATGATGGAAATTTAAAGAAAAACATGGAAATTTTACATGAAACTTTTGAAAATGTTTATTTTATTAATTATCTGCTGTATTTTACAAGAATTAAACCTTGAATAATATTATTAGGGTGGTGCTATTATTTACACACCATTTTTCTCTATTCACACACCCCTTCTATTTTTCTATTACTTTAAATCAATTTTTTTTACAAATTACCCTAATTACCCTCTCTTGCAATTAAGTATTTTTCTTTTTCTATTTGACAATTCAATCATTCTCAAATCCTAAACCCTATTTTTCCTCAGGCACAGAGGACTTCAAAACTCTTTTCAATTCCCTTTTTTTTTTTTTTTTTTTTTTCCATCAAAACTTCTCTAGCATAGTCATTCTATCTCTCTAATGTGATGCTCTGAAGTTCAATCAATGCAGAACAAGCAACTTTAGACCCATCTTTGAAGAAAATTTTACAATTGATTGGCAATGGAGCATGTGAGAAAAATATGAGTTCAGTGATCATTCGAGTCCCTTTGAATCTATCATTCCTAGTAAGATTCTAACTGAAAATATTTGGTGTATTTGAATCCATTGAGCAACTATATAACTTTACAATAGCCTAATTATGATACCTTATGATTATAGACATGATTTGTTCTACTATAGTACGCTAGAATACGAAAGATTTTGCCATAGAAAAATTATACAAATATGAGTTAAGGGGGGTTTCAGAGATAAGGAGTGGTTGTTTGTGGGGGTGGGGGTGGGTTTCAGCAAGGGTTTGTGTTTTTTATTGGGGGTTGATTAATTTTGATGCTTCTAGTTACTCTTGTTTATTAGCTTTTGTTTTTATGAAGCAATGTTGTGGACAGGTACATTGGTTTCTGTTATTTTCTACCAAATTATTTGGGTAATTCATGCTCCAATATAATTATTGAAGTATTTGTATTGACAATTTTATCATTGCTTCTAGTTGAAAGGAATTAAATGTGTTGAGATAAGGATAGCTCGTTCTTTGTTACTGTAAGTTCATATGCAACTTTTTACTCTCTGGTTTTACAGCTCCAACTATGGTTTATGCATTTCATTTTTATGTACATACCAACTTTTTACTATCTATACATTTCAGTTCAGTAACTATAACTAAAGGCCTGCTCACCTAAGGGACAATTTTTAAGGGACTGTGGGGGACAAGTGAATCTGACGGCTGAAAATAAATGCATAGTTTTAAGTTATTATAATTTCTGCTTTTATATTTAATACATGTGGTCTCTACATTTGTCTCTCACAGTCCCTTAAAACTGTCCCTTAGGTGAGCAAAAGTGGCTATATGATACCGCACAAAGCAAGCATATAATTTAACCCTAAAAAATGTCATCGTTAGTATATAGTAAATAGGGATCGTTCTATTACGGGGATTGAGGGTACACCTGTAATTGCAAAAAACAACTAAAGAATTAAAATAAGTATAAAGTATTATTTACAAAAATAAAACAAAGAAAAGAGATATATACACAAATAAGGGGGTTTTAGAATTAAAAATTAAAAATTAAATAAATAAAATAAAGAATATGTAAAAACATATATACAATGGTGGAACGCAAGTAACAAAGATCAAAACCACAATCATATGCAAGAAATCCAATCACAATTTCCTATAGTTGATTTTCTATGTCATGAGAAAGAAGTTGACCATGTGAAACGTTAGAAAGCAAATGATTTCCCATTTTTTACTTTCCTTGAATAATTAATCTAAGTGAAAGCACCTAAATCAAACCTATTGAACATGCAATCATAGTCTAGAAAGCTAGCTAATCAAGAACACATTCAATGCATGAAGAACAAAGAAAGGATGTCAACCAAAGTGCACAACCTAGTTATGAATAAGTTCACTTATTTGCAATCCTCCTTAATTGATTTCTACTTTTGTCCAAAGCCTTTACTACTTAAATCTAGCTCCAATTACATGCATATATCCTAAGTTGGCCACCAAAGAACATAAACATGCAAAAGTTTTCTATAATCCAAAATCAATCAAGCAATCTCACATAAGCAACATATAAATCAACATATAAAAATCACAACTTTATTTCAAAACATATAAATAGGCTTCAAACTTTGCCCTTAACGTTTATGTCAACTAGAAATCAAGTTCATACGAAATCAAAACAAAGAAAACCAAAAAGGTTACAAGGAATAAGATAGAATTACACCATGAAGGATGAATGGTGGAAAGCTTGAGACGTTGGTCTTGGATCTTGAAAGCAAGGCACCAAAGCTTCACGACACAAGGTGGATGATGGCGGCTAGGAGGCTTCATGGCTTCTTCTTCTCTTCTTCTCTTTGCTTGAAGACGCAGAGACTTGAAATTAGAGGATGGAGAGAATTTTTCTGAATGAAAGTGATTTTATTTTCTAATGGAGAGAGGTGTGGTGATGGTGTTGTGGTATAGGGGGGTTTATATAGGGGAAGGCAAGGCTTCATGAATTTAATTTCTAAGGAATTTTCTGGTTGCACCACACAGCTCCAACCAATGAATTAATGTCATGTCAGCTCTGCCATGTCACTCAACCAATCAAAAAGCTCCAAAATAAATCCATAATCTTTCCAAATATATTATTGCTGATTTTCCCAAGATTTAATCTGATTTTATTCACCATTTTCGGCCAAATATGTAGGCATGAACCTAGACAATGTATCCGGACGCATTTTGGACATTTTCTCCCTTAAATCTCTCCATTGCTTTATCCTTAATGTCCTCCCCTTGATTTTCTCTTGATTTTCACATTAAAATTGCAGATTTTATCCTCTAATTTCAGCCAACATATCTTGAGGGAATTGAGGAACGAATCTGGACTTGTTTTGAATCTTTTCTTCCTTAAAATTCTCCCTTGATATTCTCCACGTAATCTCCTTGATTTCCCATGCAAAACTCAGATTTAATCTCTCAAAATATCTCCCATGTCATCATGTGGTCTCCTAATGCCTTCAAGTTTCCTAGCCTCATTAGGATTCCTGCGTTAACTGGGATTCCTAGTCAGATCAGGAAAACTTCATTTCTTCATTTCAGCTCATTTTAGCTCCATTTATTCCAAGGTACCTAGAAAATAGAAACTTTTGTTAAAATTACTAAAAATAGAAACTTTCTAAAGATGGAAACTTTCCTAAACAAGAAGGATTTATTTAAGGAAATAACTAAGTAAATATGAGGAAATAATAATTAAAACATCGCATTAAAATGCTCATATCAGATTCCCCCACACTTAGCTTTTGCTAGTCCCTTAGCAAAATCAAAACAAAAACACAACTTGGACTCAATGAAAACTTAAAGAAAGAAAAGACACAGACATTACAACATACAATGACTCTATTGCCCTTCAATATTTTGTCTCATAAATTTCTTACTTTCACAACATCAAGATTAGAACTCCACCAAGAATCAATGTTTAAGCATTCGAGAGTTAATTAAAACACATAATCCATACATACACAAGTAGGACTTGGTTGTAACAATGGTGATGGGGTGGAGCTCAGCATGTTTCTGACAAGTATGATTCATATCCTCACAAGGTATATCCACTCTTTCTTCTCTCAGATCAAGGCAATGCTTAAAAGCTTATAATCACTCAATTATATGTGAGAGAAAATATTTTAAGGCAATCAAATAGCTCACATATATAAAAAATGAAAAGCACTCTGTGAATATAATAGTTTTTTTTTTCAAAGATCTCATGAAAGATATCAACTACTTGCACGGATGGACCCAAGCCATAGGTTCAACTCTTGTAACTCATTTTCACAGATCAAAGGCTGTCCCATCTTAAGGATCAAGAAGCTCTTCTCAAAGGTTGTAATGGGGCTAAGGCTCAAGGTTTTAAGAAATGAAAGGGTAAGGAATTTAACAAAGTGTCCTAAAAACCTAGTAGAGCTCATGTAGATGTAGATACTTCTAGAAATTCACCAAAGCATTGCAAAAACGTCATAATCCCATAGAGGCTTTATAAAATGGTCTAATGTCTTCATGTTGGGCCCAACCTTCATTCTAAACTTCCCTTGAACTCTAGTGAATTGGACATAGACAAAATCTTCCAATAGTGGGCCTTCAATTCAAAGCAATCTCAAAACTCACCAAGTATGGGGGACTAAAATCCATAAACATATTTTTCTTTTTCTTTTTCTTAGCCGTACACAATTTTTTTCTCATTTCATTTTTTTTTTCACAACTTTCACATAATTATTTTTTCTTTTCATGAACAAGTCTACCCCCACACTTAAACTTTCAACTCTTCTCAATCTTCATTCTTAATGCCAAATCCTCAAGTAAAGTCCTAAAAGATAGCTCCACTAAGTTTCTAGAACAAAGGGTAAGGTTGTAACTATACTAAGGTTCATGTTCAAGATTTTAAGGGTGATGAAAGAAAAGGCTTAATGTAGGCTCAAAGGGGTTTATCTAGGGGAGTCTCATGACGGGTACAAATGGGGACACTGGTTATATTTGGCAATGGTGGTAATTCCTAAGATGCCTCTATCCCTTCCAGAATCAGGGGCATGTATCGATAAAAATCTCAACAAGCACAAGAGCGAATTCTAGCATTCTCTAACCCATCAAACTTAATCTATGGCAAGCAATCAATCAAATGAAAGAATAATGAGATCATCAAAACATCGCCAAGAAAATAAGAATATATTTTTCATTTCACTCCAAGAAAAAGGGACATGGGCTCAAATATCTCACATGGGTTTTATGAATCAACACTCAACTTAACATGCTCATATTCTGTACCAAAGTCACGAAATCCATATCCACTACATATGCATACATTTTTCATATATCTCAATTAACCAAAGAATACCATTTAAAATCATCTCAATCTTGTGGTCCTCTTTTAGCCATAATTTGATAGATATAAAATCATCCTACACAGTTGAAAGGCATCTTATGACTCAAAAACTAAAAACTAAAACAATTTTTTTTTTTTGACATTTTTCCATTTTTTTTTTGTATTTTTCAATATATAGGACTCAAAATAAAAGACAAAAATATAAATCCCTTCCCCCACACTTAAATATTGCATTGTCCTCAATGTAATCAATTATAAACATGCAATGAAACAAATAAGCATAGATAGAAGGCATTTATGAAAATAAATCCTAAAATAAAAACAAAGAAGAAAAATTAAAAAATATATATATATATATTTTTTGACATTTTTTCGATTTTTTTGTATTTTTTTGACATTTTCAATTTTTTTTTTCAAAATATAAGACTCAAAATAAAAGACAAAATATAAATCCCTTTCCCCACACTTAAATATTGCATTGTCCTCAATATAATAAATTATAAGCATGCAATGAAACAAATAAGCATACATAGAAGACATTTATGAAAACAAATCCTAAAATAAAATAAAAAATTGAAAAATAAAAAGAAATAGGGAAAGAGAAAGCAAATCTGTGTTTGTAGACTCTTTCACAGCTGCTTCTGAATTGGGTTGCCTCCCAAGCAGCGCTTAAGTTTAACGTCTTTCAGCCAGACGGTACCTCCGTTAAATAAAGTTAGTGAGTATAATTAACAAAGAAATACAAAATATAAACAAGTAACTATGAATTACAAACTACGAGTAATTAGCAAGTAAATTGTACAAAAGACACAAGTTAACACAAGTGAGTATTATTTTTACAAGTGTTTTAACAATATTTTCTTTTGTTATAAATATTATTGATATCGAATCTAATTCCAAGCGGTAAATCAAGTGGACGTGCGGCTCAAGTATAGTCGCCTAGACACAAACTCCCTTTCAAATCCTTTGGGCAACCTTACTGAAATGGCCAGGTGGGGGAGGACGAACACGAGAGGAAAAATCCATTTTTGCATGAGCTACTCCCACATAGTGGTTTAGGCCCATTTGCAAGCACTTCTGGATTCAAAAACCCGTCATGAACGTTGTCCCCTTCCTAGACACCATTCCACATAGGCTATACTTACTAAGATGAAAAAGTTCATACGTGTGAAGACAGTTCAACAAGTGTTAATAAAGGCCGCCCTCAACCTTAAGGGACCTGAACTAGGCACCAATAAGGGGTTTAGGTCAATATTAACAAACGCGACTTCACCTATTCCATTCAATTTACAACTTGCAATTAAAAATCGTGTTCAACAATATAAAAAAACACAACCTAGTTAATTTACACTAAGTCTCAAACAATTTATATACAACAAAAACAATTTAACAAGTGATTTTTCAATCCCCGGCAACGGCGCCAAAAATTGATACCGCACAAAGCAAGCATATAATTTAACCCTGAAAATGTCATCGTTAGTATATAGTAAATAGGGATCGTTCTATTCCGGGGATTGAGGGTACACCTGTAATTGCAAAAAACAACTAAAGAATTAAAATAAGTATAAAGTATTATTTACAAAAATAAAACAAAGAAAAGAGATATATACACAAATAAGGGGGTTTTAGAATTATAAATTAAAAATTAAATAAATAAAATAAAGAAAATGTAAAAACATATATACAATGGTGGAACGCAAGTAACAAAGATCAAAACCACAATCATATGCAAGAAATCCAATCACAATTCCTATAGTTGATTTTCTATGTCATGAGAAAGAAGTTGACCATGTGAAATGTTAGAAAGCAAACGATTTCCCATTTTTTACTTTCCTTGAATAATTAATCTAAGTGAAAGCACCTAAATCAAACCTATTGAACATGCAATCATAGTCTAGAAAGCTAGCTAATCAAGAACACATTCAATGCATGAAGAACAAAGAAAGGATGTCAACCAAAGTGCACAACCTAGTTATGAATAAGTTCACCGGCCTATTTGCAATCCTCCTTAATTGATTTCTACTTTTGTCCAAAGCCTTTACTACTTAAATCTAGCTCCAATTACATGCATATATCCTAAGTTGGCCACCAAAGAACATAAACATGCAAAAGTTTTCTATAATCCAAAATCAATCAAGCAATCTCACATAAGCAACATATAAATCAACATATAAAAATCACAACTTTATTTCAAAACATATAAATAGGCTTCAAACTTTGCCCTTAACGTTTATGTCAACTAGAAATCAAGTTCATACGAAATCAAAACAAAGAAAACCAAAAAGGTTACAAGGAATAAGATAGAATTACACCATGAAGGATGAATGGTGGAAAGCTTGAGACGTTGGTCTTGGATCTTGAAAGCAAGGCACCAAAGCTTCACGACACAAGGTGGATGATGGCGGCTAGGAGGCTTCATGGCTTCTTCTTCTCTTCTTCTCTTTGCTTGAAGACGCAGAGACTTAAAATTAGAGGATGGAGAGAATTTTTCTGAATGAAAGTGATTTTATTTTCTAATGGAGAAAGGTGTGGTGATGGTGTTGTGGTATAGTGGGGTTTATATAGGGGAAGGCAAGGCTTCATGAATTTAATTTCTAAGGAATTTTCTGGTTGCACCACACAGCTCCAACCAATGAATTAATGCCATGTCAGCTCTGCCATGTCACTCAACCAATCAAAAAGCTCCAAAATAAATCCATAATCTTTCCAAATATATTATTGCTGATTTTCCCAAGATTTAATCTGATTTTATTCACCATTTTCGGCCAAATATGTAGGCATGAACCTAGACAATGTATCCGTACGCATTTTGGACATTTTCTCCCTTAAATCTCTCCATGGCTTTATCCTTAACGTCCTCCCCTTGATTTTCTCTTGATTTTCACATTAAAATTGCAGATTTTATCCTCTAATTTCAGCCAACATATCTTGAGGGAATTGAGGAACGAATTTGGACTTGTTTTGAATATTTTCTTCCTTAAAATTCTCCCTTGATATTCTCCACGTAATCTCCTTGATTTCCCATGCAAAAATCAGATTTAATCTCCCAAAATATCTCCCATGTCATCGTGTGGTCTCCTAATGCCTTCAGGTTTCCTAGCCTCATCAGGATTCCTGCTTTAACTGGGATTCCTAGTCAGACCAGGAAAACTCCATTTCTTCATTCAGCTCCATTTATTCCAAGGTACCTAGAAAATAGAAACTTTTATTAAAATTACTAAAAATAGAAACTTTCTTAAGATTGAAACTTTCCTAAACAAGAAGGATTTATTGAAGGAAATAACTAAGTAAATATGAGGAAATAATAATTAAAACATCGCATTAAAATGCTCCTATCACTATAACTATACTACTCTAAATAACCAACTAGTTATTGTATTGACATTCTCTTCACAATATTGAATTAGGTCCGGTACCTTTTTATCTAACAATATGAATAGCAAAACCATATTTACTGCTGAAAATTAGTGTTACTTGAAAGATCTTAGTATCATAATATCTTAGTAGAAAAAAAATTGATTTATTGTATAATGATGGTTGATTCATGATTGACTTGCCAAATAGAAAAAAGTAATAAGAAAAGAAAACATAATTGCAAGGGATGGTAGTTAGGGTAATTTGTAAAAGAAATGATCATTTACCTAATTTCAGCTTAAAAATTTCCCACTTGCTCCACCAACTATTTTTTAACCCCATTTTTTCATTCTTTTTATTTATTTTTGAGACTTTATTGCCCTCTCCTTCTTTCTCACTTAGAGAGAGAAGTCAACCTCCACCTTGCTGTGCTCCGATGACCAATGGTCGGCCGCGGTCTCCAGCGACCGGTGACCGGAATCTTGCAACCGATGACCAGAATACGGCGACCGGTCACCGGAATCCTGCTCCTGGACTGGTGACCGGATTCCAGCGTCTGAGTTTATTACCCGCCCCCCAGTAACAAGTTCATTGGGGATCAATAATTAGTGAAAAATGAATATGTTTTTAATTTTGAATGTTTTAGTAGGTTTATCCAAATAAATAATCTTATTATTGCCCTAATAAACATTTTATTGCCCCCCAGTAATATTATTTTTACCTCCCAATAATCATATTATTGCCCTCAAGTGAAATGTATGAACTCCCAAAACCAAAATGAAACATACACAATTGATCAATTTATATGTTTAATTGTATAAGTTCACTTTTTTTTTTCTTCCCCATTCTCGGAACTCAAAGTATACCAAAAAAAAAAAAAACTCTGGGCACCCAGAAATTGCTATGGGCACCAGATCGAATTGACTGGGATGAAGTCACCGACAATTACTCTAGCCAAAAACCACAGAGTCGCTTCACCGGATGAAGACACCAGCGCCGAGATCCATGTTCATCATGAACCTCGACAACCCTCTCAATGTCGCAGTCTGCGCGGAGCACGCCTACCCTGCCACCGTCGCCAGATTCTCCCCCAACGGCGAGTGGATCGCGTCTGCCGACATCTCCGGCACCGTCAGGATCTGGGGGACCCATAACGATTTCTTCCTCAAGAACGAGTTCAAGGTCGTCTCGGGTCAGATCGACGACCTCCAGTGGTCTGGCGACGGAATGAGGATCGTCGCTTGCAGGGAAGGCAAAGGGAGACCTTGCAGCTGCGTGGTGATGAAAGCGGTGGATGCTTTCAGGTGAAACAGAGATCTGAGGCACAGAGAGAGAGAGACAGGGAGAGATCGGAGATTGGGGATGAGAGAGAAATAGTAGATCGAGGGAGAGTGGAGAGAGACTTGGAGATGCAGATGTAATTAATTAATTGGGTTAAGGGCAAAATTGTCAATGAGTGTTAGATTAGGTAAATGGGGTTAAAAAACTCTTAGTGGAGTAAGTGGGCAATTCTTAAGCTGAAATTGGGTAAGTAGTCACGACCCCATTATTATATAGTAAGTTGTACTAATTTAAGGTGAAATAGTAAATGTTGAAATGCTTACAATTTTCTAAAATTTACTTTAAACATCTAATTTTTTTTTTTTTTTGAAAAATGAAAGTTGTGAAACATGAAAGGTGCAACCAATGAGTAAATTTGACTAAATTTATATGAGTAATTTTTAAAAGGTTGTTATTAAAACTTCAAACTATTGATAGATAGAAATGTAAGTAAAAATCATTCTAAAAAAAAAAAAAAAGGGTGGTTCTAGTTGAACCTCCAAATTTGCTATTTGGACCTCCCATACTTAGTACACCTCTAATTTACTTTTTAGAATACTTGAAAAGCTAAGTTGTTGAGCAAAAATTGCACACAATAAGCGAAATGTCACCCAACATAATTTCACTCGTATTCATTTAGTGAATAGAGTTTTTATTATTTTGGGTTCGACCCATTCAAGACAGAATGTGTCTCTTAATTACAATTCCTTGTTACAGGGAAACACCCTTTGATTCCATTTATGAAGAAACCAATTGATGGGATGTGTGTTTGTTTGTTTTTGCGGCTGCACCTGGATATTTGAATGGGTTGCCCACTTACCCTTGGAGAGAGATCAAGGCACTCGTAATTCAAGAGTTCCAATGAGTAGATGACTCATTGGAGGACTGTGATTTTTCAATAAGAATAGTGTTTGGGTGAATTTGGTTGAAGTGAACTAAGGATTCGATTTTGTGTTTAGGACGTGGTTGCATCTAGATAGATTGCCTACATACCCTTTGCGGGATCAAGTCACATGTAGTTCCGGCATTTGAGATTTAAATAGGTAAATGACCCATTTATTTTGAATTTGTATTTGGGATAGGGTTTAGAGCCCTCAAATTTGGTTTGGACTTTATTTTTTGTGATTTGGAAATGAATTTGATTTTTCTGGTGTTGGGAGAATTTGACTGGAGTCAGAGATTCATTTGGGACTAACCGAATTTGACTGGTGGAGTCAGAGATTCTGTTTGGAGTTGGGGTTGGCATCTAGTGGGTGGCTAGATTGCCTACATACCCATTGTGGGATCAAACCGACCGTAGTTCATAGGAGCTTGACTTTTTGGTTTTGTAGTGACTTTTATGTTCGACGGATGTGTATAATTTTTTTGAACCCGTCAAATAGACTTTTTGAGTGAGAACCCAATTCGGGGGAGTTTTCGCCAATTTTGATTTGGACACTCATCATGCTGAGTTGTGCAATGAACTTTGTATTACTTCGCCGGAACCATAGTGATCTGCCTCATGTGAGTAATTGCTTTGGATATCCATCAAGACGAGCTTTGAGATTGGAGTTGAAGATTTGATGTGGACCCTTGTAGAGTGGGCTTGCTTCCCTTTTTTTGTAGGAGGCCCAACCATGTTTGAGAATTGTCTAGAAAGCTATTAAATTAATGGATGTATTTATTTAATCAATAATCCATTAATTTATAGTTTTTTTCTCTCTCTCATTTTCCCGTTTTGGTGTTAATTGACCAGCAAACTTTCATAGCATGTACTTTTGGCCTTAGACTTGTTGTCTTGCTCAAAGACCAACATCGTAGATATCAAGTGGCATATTATGGGATTCATAATTCCCATTTTGACATACTTGAAAGTAGTGGAGTTTGTCTCTCTAATCTGCATGCTACTTTCTTCAATTTGTTTCCACTAAAGAATTCACTATTCTTTCTTGGTGGAGTGGTGGGCTTTGGTCTTCAACTAGAATTTGTGCCCGCGCGTTGCTGCGGGTTTTAAAACTGATGAAAGTGGCCTTCTAGTGAGAACTAAATTTAAAAGGATAGAGAATGTAACTGGTATGATCACTGCATAAAGTACAATATTCTGACGGCAAATCATTTATAACAGAAGATGCAGATCATGTCCTAGTAACATTACCACCAATACAGATGTTGTGGTAGTGTTAAAAAAAAAGGTTGTCATAGTTTAAGGCTAACATAGTTACAGTTGCTGCTAGAACAGCTTGCAAAAAATAGTTTTCTCCACTAACGTAGATATTGTGGCAGTGTTCAAAAAATAGGTTGTTCTAGTTGCATACTAACTTAGTTACAATCACTGCTTGATCAGCTTGCCAAAAATAGGTGATGATGTCTATTAGCATGTGTGTGCTGAAATGCTGTTAGCCCAGTGGTGGGGAGTTATGGAAGTTGTCGAAAAAGTTGCTTCCTCCAATTCTGTCTGCACAAAAGTGTCATGACACCTCACTCGTTTTTCTCCTAGTTGATGGTCTCTACGAATGATGTTGCTGGTTCAATGCTGGCTTCCTTGTCATTGTGAAAGTAAGAAATTATTAAGTGTATTTAGTAATCAGATGTCATGCAGAGGTAAACTATTAACACAGATATTGGCAAAACTGAAAGATTTCTAGATTGAAGATCAGAGTACAGAACATAAACTTTAGGGTACTAATATTGAAAGGGAAGTCAATCTATTGAGTGAAGTTGCAAAGTTTATTAACTGAATGTAAAAGCATTTAAATCAATGCGACACATTTCTATCGGATAGATGAGAATGCTTTCAACACTTTCAATATCAGCCAAGTTTGAAACCAAGTAAATTAAAAGTGCAATTCAAAAAGGGCCAAAACAGCACAAAACTGTAGAGATTGACACTAAAATCGTATTGTTAGAATATATACCCAAACTTTACAGCATTGTTAAATACCTAACTTCCTTCAAACCTTCAAAAAGGGCCAAAACAACAAAGAAGTTTAGAAATTGACATCAAAACCGAATTGTTAGAATATATATCCAAACTTTAACTTCTTGCATTATAATTTACACTCATTACAGACTTTTTCCTTCAAATAATGATTATCACCAGAAACTCCAACATGTTTCTTTTAAGCGATCCTGCTGATCCCACTTACTGCGCATATCTTAAACCTGTATGTTTTGTTTTTTATCTTAAGAAACCAATAGTTCTCATCTTAAAGTTTATTACAGGGGTTTGTAGAAAATTATAAGTCTATTGATGGAGGTTAGTTTAGAAAAAACAATTGAGAAAAAACAAAGCATTAGGTAAAACTTGCACTTATGGGAGTACTTTAGCCTGGGAGGCTATCACCCGAGCCTGGGAGGCTCATTCGTATGGCTATATTCTTCCCCTACTTTTATATTATTACTTGACTAACGGGGCTTGTTTGATTTCTCTTAACCAGCGAGGCTGGTATGTTTTTCACAAGTTTTTGAGTTTAAAGAAATACGTTTTATAAACATTGCATGCATCGAAGTTTTATAAATTTAAATAAGTGGGAAAGTATTTAGTTTGCTTCATTTAAATCATCTTAATTATTTATTTTTGTCCACTCACACTAACGTGTTTTTCAATTACTTTCCCCTGAGCCCTTCGGTTTCAAATGCCCAGTGTGCAGGTTAGATTAGTCGTGGTCGGGCGTACATGGAGTCAAGGCATAGTCCACAACATAGCTTCCATGTATTCATTTTATTTCTATTTTTCCTTATTTATCTGTTATATTAGAGTTGCTCTGATAACATGTGGGATTCATGTTATCAAGTTGATATTTATACTTTTTGAAATGGAAGTTGATGTTATTTGGGGAGCAGGGTGGCTCCAGGAGATTAAGGGTGAATTGTTTAGAAGTATATATGTTTTTCTACAGGTTTTGGGTAGTCCACTTTTAGGGGAAGTTCCGCCAAATTTTTGGTAGAATTTCTTCTAAGATAGGCCCCGCAGGGCCACTTCGGATTTCAGGGTGAAATCCGGGGCGGGTCCTGTCATTCTCACCATTAAATGCCTACACTATGACTAAACCAATGCTTCCAATCACTGGATTTTATGCTAGCAGAGGTAATGCAAGGTTTAATAATGGTCCAGGAGGAAGAGTGAACAGTTTTGGAGCTAGAAATGGAGGTTTTGGCTTTAATAACAATGTCAACTCAGGTTTTAACAGTTGTAACAATGGTGGATTTGGCTTCAACAATAAAACTACCAATTCAGGCTTCAACAATGGTGGTGGCAAGAATAATCCAATCTCTTGTCAACTTTGTGGAAGAAATGGCCATGGTGCAAGAACTTGCAAAACACTATCCTGGCATCAACAATTGTCGGAATTTCAACAACAAGGGAGGATGTCAATTCTATGGCAGGATGAATCATACTGCAGAAAAATGCTATTACATAATTGGTTTCCCAAATCAACAGCAACAACAAAATGAAGATAAAGAAGCCACTGCTATGATTGCTGCAACAACCAAGGCACCTCAATTTTGGCTTGTTGACACTAGAGCTACAAATCATATGACAAGCAATGCTCACATGCTCAATAATCTTGTGCCCTATCCTAGGTCTAATTCTTTTAGATTGGTAATGGTTCTTAGCTCAAAATACCTCACTTTGGTGACACAATGTTGGGATCTCTTAAACTAAACAATGTGCTATTAATTCCTGAACTTGCTGCACATTTACTATCCATCTAACAACTATGAAAACAAAATATTGCCTAATGTGGTTTGATGAGTTTATGTGTGTAATTCAGGACAAGGTGTTGGGCAAAGTACTTTACAAAGGACTGAGTAAGCAAGAGTTGTACCCCATACCTTTTGATCTGCCACTTCAAATTTCTGCTTCTTCAACACCAGTGACAAGTAAGGTGAAGTCATCTGCATCTACTTTAGAGAATTTACCTGTTAAGCAAACTGCATATGTTGGGAAGCTTGTGAAGCACATCAAAGGTTTGGACACCCTTCAAATGAGATTGTTAGGCATATGCTCAATAAGTGTAATTTGTCTACTACAATAGGTTCTGAATCCATAGTTTGTGAGCCATGTCTTCTAGGCATGTTTCAGAAATTACCATTTTCTAGTTCACAGTTTAGATGCTCAGTTCCTTTTGAGCTTATACATTATGATGTATGGGGTCCCTCTCCCTATGTGTCAATTGATGGATTCAGATACTTTGTTTTGTTCATAGATGATTGTACCAGATTTAGATGGTTGTTTCCCATGAGAAATAAAAACAAAGTGTGCAATTACTTCAAAGCTCTTTGTGCACTTGTTTCTACTCAATTTACTACAAAAATTAAATGCCTTAGAAGTGATGGAGGAGGAGAGTATATGAGCACTCAATTAAGGGATTACTTGTCACACAATGGGATCATTCATCAAGTTTCTTGTCCTTACACTCCAGACCAAAATGGTGTTTCAGAAAGGAAAAATAGACATGTAAGGGAAACTATTGTGACTTTACTTCAGGCTGCCTCTCTCCCAACACATTTTTGGTATCATGTATGTGCTATCTCTACATATTTGATAAATAGGATGCCTACTGCTGTTCTCAATTTTGATTCCCCTTTTGAAAAGTTATATAAATCACAGCCTGCACTTGAGCTACTAAGTATTTGGTTGTGCTTGTTACCCTTTACTGACCTCCTATAAGATAAATAAACTCCAACCAAAGACAATGAGATGTATTTTTCTTGGTTTTGCTGCTGGATACAAGGGGTATGATTGCTACAGTCCTGTTAAGAAGAGATGTATTATCTCAAGACATGTGTTCTTTGATGATACATGTTTTCCATATAGCCCTGTGCGTAGCAAGATTACTCAACAGGTGTCCTCTACTTCATTATCTCAACAGCAACCAGCTACCAGTTCATGTCTTACTCAGTCCAATGTTTAGTGCTCCTTGCTCCCACTTCACACACACAACTCAGGTCAGGTATTTCTCCCTTCTTCTCATGTTACTGATGATACTTCTGATAACTCTAAATTGCCTAGTGCTACAAATAATAGTTACTCAAGCTTGCCTTCTTTTTCTTCTGAAGACAATCAGGAGGCTCATTTTATTGATAATAAACCAGCCATTCACACTACTGAGTCTTCTACTGAGCTTTATCCTGCTTTTAGTCCTCATGCTATCACAGAAATACACTTTGAAGAAACTGATGGTCAACTAAGTGTTAATTCACAAGCTGAAAATGGATCCATATATGTTGTGCTAGAATGCTCTCCTTCTAGAACTCATTGTCAGGTTTCTGATGCAAACATTCTAGGATGACTGGTCTTACCACCACTGACAATGTACATCCAATGTTAACAAGGAGTAAGAGAGGTTTTTTCAAGAAGAAATGTTTCCTATCCATTACGTACGTCATCAAACAGCACTGATCTAGTAGAATTTGAACTATGTTCCTAAAAAGAAGCCTTGAACATTCCAGTATGGAAACAAGCCATGCAGGAGGAATATGATGCATTGATGAAGCAATAGACTTGGACTCTTGTTCCTCTTCCTCCAGGTAAAAATCTTGTTTCATCGCTGTTTAAAATCAAAAGAAATGAAGACGGATCTATTGCTAGACATAAGTTAAGACTTGTGGCCAGGGGATTTAGTCAAGAGTATGGTATAGATTATGAAGAGACTTTCTCTCCAATAGTTAGGCACACTACGGTTAGGCTTATACTTGCCTATATATGCTGCTCATTTTGGTTTGCAACTTCATTAGATGGATGTGAAGAATGCTTTCCTGCATGGCACACTGAGTGAAGAAGTGTACATGTCTCAACCTAGTGGCTTTGAGACCTCTGTTGCATCCTCACTTGTCTGTAAATTGAATAAATCACTCTATGGGTTAAAACAGGCACCAAAGGCTTGGAATGAGAGATTCACCGACTATCTTCCATCCATTGGTTTCTCATCTTCATGTGCTGATCCTAGCCTCTTTGTGAAAATCACTGGTACTTCAAAGGTATATCTTCTCCTCTATGTTGACGATATTATAATCACTGGCAACAGTGAACTTCTCATTGCAGAAATTAAGGAGGCTCTCCAACTTGAGTTTGACATGACAGATCTTGGCAAACTACATTTCTTCCTTGGTCTGGAAGTTAAGTATTTGAAGAATGGTGGTCTCTTTGTGTCACAGCACAAGTATGCAACTGATCTTGTGCACAAGGATGGCCTTGATAATTGTCACACTCATCTCACACCTTGTCATTCTAGTATAAAGCTCCCCAAGGACAGTGAAAACCACTTGATCATCATGATGCCACTCATTTTAGAATTATCATTGGCTGTTTACAATACTTAACCTTCACAAGGCCTAATATTGCTTATAGTGTTAATTCTGTTTGCCAATTCATGCATTGTCCAACTGAAGATCATTTGATTGCTGCAAAACAAATACTCAGATATGTAAAAGGCAACATTGATCATGGACTGTATTTCAGACAACGTAACGATGCACATAAGTTGGTTAAAATGCAAGCTTACTGTGATGTAGACTGGGCATGTTATCCAAACGATCAAAAGTCTACAAGCAGATTTGTAATCCTACTTAATTCTGCTCCTACCTCCTGGTGTAGCAAGAAACAAGCTACTGTGTCTAGATCTTCTACTGAAGCTGAATATCAAAGCATGGCTGACACTACTTCAGAAATTCAGTGGCTGCTACATTTGATCAAGGACCTACACATTGAACCTGAAGAAGTTCCCACCTTACATTGTGACAACATTTATGCTCTTGCCTTGGCTACAAACCCTGTATATCATTCAAAACTTAAGCACATTGAGGTTGATGTTCATTTCACCAGAGTTCAGGTCAAAGATGGAACTATCAAGTCACAGTTTGTTACTTCAAAAGAGCAGCTTGCAGATCTCTTTACTAAAGGACTTTGCTCTCCACAACATCAAGGCTTCTGTGCCAGCTTAATGCTTGTATCCAAGCATGAAGCTGAGGAGGGGTGTTAAGTTGACATGTCATGCAGCTCCATGTTACTTTCTCTCAAGTCACAGACTATTATAATTAGTCTCATTCTGTTATAATTAGTTAGCTAATTAAGGTTAGTTTGTTAATTTGCATGGTTAGTTACTCAGTGCCCTACAACTGTAATCCACATGTCTAGTTTTTGTTGATTGTAACCAGTACTATAAATACCTCATCCTCACCTGTAATGACCAAGTCAGTTCTCATTTTTCACAAATACTATTTCAGTTCTAGAGCTTTCTCTCTATTTCTTTAGCTTTCTTTCACCCACCTCCCAAAAAGAAAAAGTAGCTACTTTTTTTTAACCCTTTCATTACTATTGTAACTATTAGTTTGTTTCCTAATTGTGTTTTGCAGCCAGCACTTTGATGAAATCTTGTTCCACAAATCAAAAACAAAAAAGTTCAGGACGAGGATCATATGCATGTGATCGATATTGTACTTCCTCTAAACGTACACCTCCCTCCCATAAACTTAAATAAGAATTAACAAGAGTTTCGAATTGTAAGAATAAGTATTCAAATCCAAAAACAAACGAACATTTTATATTTTTTTTTTGGTGAAAACGAAATTACTTGTGCACTTATAACAGTCGTTTACAATTTTCATTGCCAAACTAGACGTACATTATTGCATACATCATATCCATTACTGCACTCGCTAGATCTTACATTACCATGGTCAAAATTAGCAAATCACAACTTCAAATATTCTAGTCCGGAGACTCCAGCAATCATACCTTTATTATAGTGGTATCCAACATACTCTTTCACACTGGTTGCCCGGTACTTAGCAGGATTTTCTTCTGACGTCAACTCCTTAATTGGCTCATATAGTCTTGGTAAACTTTCGAGTGACATGTGCCTGAGAAAACATGCTACTGAAATTCTTGGACCTACGGTTTTCGTCACTGCTCTGTGATTAACACTTACAAACTTGTCGTTTGAGATTAGCTGTGCCATGAGACAGATTAGACAAAATCATTCAAATGTCATAATACATCTATAAGTTTTTTTTTTGTTGTTATAGAATACATTTATAAGTTTCATGAAGGAATATAACAAAAAAAAACTATATATTCTTGGAGAATTTTGGTGATGTATATGGTTTAAAGGCCTTGCCTGCAAAAGATCTCCAATGTTGACTATTAGAGATCCATCCACGGGAGCAACATCTATCCATTGATTTTCATGCAAAATTTGGAGTCCACCAATATTGTCTTGAAGTAGGATAGTGAGAAAATTAGCATCCGAGTGTTTGTCCGTTCCAATGGTCAATTCTGGTTCAGGACATGGTGGATAGTAATGACCAAGAATAATATATCCATTTGCACAATCCAAACCTAGAAGGTGGTCTGATTTGAGTCCAAGAGCCTCAGATAACAGCTCAAACAGTGTAAGTCCCAATTTATAAATTTTGTTAGAGTATTCAACAGTTATATCCCTGCAAATCAGAAAAATAAACATAATATTATATTCATTAAATATCATATTTCAAGAAAATGAATAGAAACTAAACAACGATCTAGACTTAAAACCTACAATACACGGATATGCGAATCTCATAAAGGATACGGGTGCGATACGCGTTAGTTACACCTGGATACGCATCTCCAACGAACCCAAGTTTGGATACGCTACGAGATCGTATCATATAGAAATAATTAAAAAATATATTTATTTGCCATATCCTTCCCACACCCAAATTCTAAAACATTTGAGATTTGTTATTGTCACGTATCTCACCGTACCATATCCTCGTACCCGTATCTGCATCGGTGCTTCTTAGCTTATAACCATATAAACTTTGCCCAAGTACGTTAAACGTCTAGGAATACTAATCAAGTAAACATGAAAGCTAGTTGTTTAATAAGATATACATATGTCAAGGAACGGGCAATATCCACCGTTAACAGGGGACAGATAATGCATTCACCATGATAACTTGGTTTCTATAGGACTATACCTGCAAAAGCCAAAAGTCAAAAGCTGATAAGAAGCCATACCTGCAAATCGCAGGCAATTCCAGAGGATCAAGAGGCTCGGGAGCCATGTCACACAACAGACTGTCCCTCCAATTAGCAGACCTTGACTCGTACAGATGAAAGCTGCTAACGAACCTGACTTTCCTCATCGGGTCCCTAGTGTAGTAATCAGCCTTCATCTCACTCGGAAGCTCGTGGAACGCGCGTGTTGCCTCCAGCATCTCCTCCAAAACTCTCTTTGGTATCCCATGGTTCACCACCTGGAAGAACCCTACGCTCTCTGCGGCCCGCCGTACTCCGTCGACAACTTCAGCGCGCGTGTGCTCAGTGTCAGTTAGGTCAACAACTGGGATCCTGAACTGGGTTTGAGTTGGTTGACTGGAACTGAAACTTGTGTGGTCGTCACCCGAGTGTAAGAAAATCGATGGGATTTTGGTGACTCCGGCGTCGACGATCCCTTTGACGCCAGCTTTGGATTGGTCAAAAGCCTTCAGCTGTTGACGACGCTCTTCGTTGGTGCTAGAATTCTCGGAGACCATTTTCTTGTGCTTGTTTTTAGTCTCCAAACCTGGAAAGCTTTTGTCTGCGCGCTGCAGGAGCTGTGTTTAGATAATGCCCTTTTATCATGCTTCCCATGATTTCACATATTTAATCATTATATACATCGATGTCAATCTACAATTATATTTTCTTATTTATTTTGAGCTGGACAACTGTACGCTGTTTACCGCTTAACAAAAAAAATGCATTGGATAATTGTTCGGCCACCACCTTCATTTGATTATTCTTAGATCTTCTGCTCGCAGCTTGAAAGAGAGCTGCTCACGAGGGGCGGTCAACTCATTGGGTGTGGTGTAAGGAGGGTTTTGGCTTTTACACAGTAAACAGAGTCAGTTATGGCTATGTGATCATCGATCTATTTTTTTTTTGGGTTTATCTCCCACTTACCCCAATAACAGATTTTTATTCTCATATACACAATTTAACACCAAATAACCATTTTACCCTCAACTCAATTAAAGAATTACAACCGCGCCACTTTGTCCTCTCTCTCTCCCCCCCCCCCCGGGACACCGATTCTCTCTCTCTCTCTCTCTCTGTGCACCCTGCAAAGCCTGTTTGCCTCAAAATCGTCTCGGCCGAAATGAGGGCCGAGGGACCTGTGGTTGAATCGTCATTCTGAAATTGTGCGGGCATGCCAACTCGCGGCAGAATGGCCGACTGAGGTTCAGATCTGATTTACGCTGGTATCCGACTACTTTCAAGTGATTGTAGGCCGAGGAAGGAACCCTCTCGGCCGTTAGGTTCTAGTGCCTCTGTTGCAAGGACTTTGGTTAGGCGTCAATCCTGAACGTGATTCACTTCTTGGGTAAACTCAAAGGTTCGGGTGACAAGCGAGAGATCTATCGGGTGAAGGTACTCGCAAATCACGGTGAAGACGAAGGTGAAATGGACTCAGTTGTCAAAGCGTTGTGAGATTATGTGTGTGTGAACAGTGAATCACATCGACTCGATCCGGACTGGCCGAAAGAGATCAATGGATGATAATTCTATGTTACGAACTACTCCTAAGTGTGAAAAGAAAAGTGCATAAAAAGTAAATAAACAAGAAAGTAAAGTGCTTGAACGTAAAGTATTGAATTGAAATAGAAAACTAGAAATGAAAACAAGTTATGAAAGTTGAATCGAAGGTAAAGTACCTAAGAGAAAAGTTTGAGAGTAAAAGTTGTATATTGATTTGTTTGTGTGGTGCAGGACCCTTTACAATGAGTTACAAGGTGCTATATATACAAATCCCTAGCTAACTTGTCCTCCAAACTGTGGAATTTAAGTAGGATTCTCTTTCCTTTTAAGATTGATTTGTCCATAAATGTTATGATTCGACTAATATATGGAATCTGCACGATTGAAATCCTTAATTGATTTGAACTCTTTCCTTGTGAGGATTCCTTCATTGAACGGACTCTTCGGCCGATGTTTGTCAGTTGGGCTTGGCAGAGCATATCTTAGATCCTTCTCAGCCCATCTGTGTAGTCACTCATTTGAACTTTGATTTCCCAACCATGTAACCGTTTGATCCACTTTCATCATATTTTGGGTTGTTCGACCCAAAATCTCAAACCTCGGCTGAGTGATTGAACGATGTCTTTATCTCAGACTCAAAACTCTACTCTCGGTCGAGTAACCGAACAACGCCCAGTCATACGACTCAAAACTATAATATCGGTCGAGTGACCGAGAAACTCTGATTTCAGTCAATACCTTCATTTTGGCCGTATGACCTAAACTCTATATTCTCAGTGGACCTAATGCTTATTAGAATAATTTCCTTATCTCAGCTGACTGGCCAATTAATTTCATTTTCGGCCGAATGATCGAGTGACTTCATTCTTGGCCCTTACTTAACCTCAGCCAAAATTCTCTCTCATCTAACAACAAGAGCTTAGTAGGTCGACGGGCAAAAAACAGGTGCAAACATAGCCCCCCTAGTCTCATGAGCATTAGCTCTCAAGCCAAGTGATTATGAGACTTAAATAAAAGTATAATACCTTAAGACAACTCGGTCATGTGACCGAGAAACTCGATCAAGTCATGCAAAACTTGAAAATTCAGCCGAGATATCCAAGACTTGAAAACTTGGCCGAGACATCTAAGATTTGAGAAATTTGGTCGTCCGGGTTGTGTAAGACTTAAAGACTCCACCTTGTTGACCCATTATCTCAAACATGATTTTTTCCAACCCACAACTTGGTTCGTAATGCTTTGTTGTTCGATCTGAAGGTCGGCCATAATGCCATGCTCAATCGTTTTTTTTTTTTGCTCGATCGAAAGCTCTGTCATGATATTATACACAATCTTTATCCAAAGCATTATCCTATTCAAAAGGGACACCTAAATAGGAGCTCAGTCGTGCATTAACCAACACTTTGAGAACTTGAAAATTTGGCTGACACTTGAAAATTCAGCCATTTGGAAACTCGGCCGAGACATCTACGATTTGAAATACTCAATCGACACTTGAAGCTCCGCCGAGACTTGAAAACTTGGCTAACACTTGAAAACTCGGCTGAGTCCTCTTTATTTTGGTTGTGTAACCCAATGTCACCTTGCTCGTTGAAGCCGAATGACTACCTATCCTCATTCTCGGCTGAAAGTTTACTTTGGTCTTGGTTTGGTTTTTAGCCATATACCTTTCTTTGCATGTGTGCACACCTTCACAATTTCTCACCGAGGTTTGAATGAGACACACATACACACATACGAGCTCCATGCGTTTCTTGTCTTCAAAAATGTAGTTGAAGTACTCACTTCAACCAACCACTTCTTTCACTTGGATGATTATGAAATTTAGACTCGATTAACTGCTATGATTTTAGTCTTTCTCCTTATCTTGAGGCTCAGAAGGAATTTGAAGCCGGTAAGAAATGAGAAGTGAGGATGATGAAATCTGCAAGCACACAGATTTTGACTAGCTTCGTAAACTGAAGACTTCTTTGGTTGAGGGGAAGCATAAAGTGAATGTTCTGAAGGTGAAGATGGATGATCTTAAGGGGTAATTAGCAGAAGCTGAAGAAAAAATTGAAACTATCTCGACCTCCATCCGAAACATGACCTCGCCATGTGTATTTCTATTGTGTCCTCAGCTAAGTCTTGTGATAATAAGAGAGATTTCTTGAAGCAGAAAGTTAATCGCGGCATGCAAGGCTTGGAAAATGATAGAGAAGCCATTGAGTTTTGATATTTTACTCGGCCGTTTGGCTCATTTGTAGTATCTAACTATATTTATGTGTATGGTCTTGGTTGACTCAGCCGTTAATTTTGTAAAGTGACTTAGCCGCTTTCTTTATACATCTCTGCTAACTATTTTATTGTCTAACTCGGCTCATTTCTATATTTTGGCTGACCCAACTCTTGGTCACCTTGACCAACATTTCGTTTTTACCTCTGTCAACCAATCTTCTTAATTAAAACTCGGCCGACACTTCTCGTTTACCTTGACCGACCAAACTCTTAGTTAAAACTCGACCAACACTTCTTATTGACCTCAGCCAACCCACTTTTTGGTCGCCTTAGTCGACATTTCTTTTTTACTTTGGTTTACCAAATTCTTGGTGGACTTGACTGACTTGTCAAGTACTTCGGCCAACCAAACTTCTGGATAACTTGGCCAACATTATTATCCCAACCAAATTCTTAGTAGCCTCGGCTGACTTTTAAAGCACCTCAGCCAACCTAACTTTTGATTAAAACTCAGCCAACACTTCTTGTCTACCTCGGCCAACCCAACTTTTGGTTAAAATTCGGCCGACATTTCTTATTTACCTCAGACGACCCAACTTTTGATCACCTCGGTCAACGTTTATTTTTTTACTTTAACCAACCAAATTCTTGGTCGACTCGACCGATATCTCATTTTACTTCAACCAATCAAAATCTTGATCGATTCGGCCGATATTTCATTCTTGGTCGACTATGCCGACTTCTAAAGCACTTTGGCTAACCCTCTTCTTATTTACTTCGGCCAACCAAAATCTTGGCCAATTCAGTTGAATTTCGGCCAACCAAATATTTGGTCCACTCAGCCGACTTCTAAAGCACTTCGACCGACCTAACTTTTTTCTACTCGGTCGACACTTTCTTTTTTACTTTGGCCAACCAAATTTTATCTAAATCGGCCGACATTTGTTTTTTACTTCGGACAACCAAATTCTCTATTGATTAGGCTAAGATTTCTTCTTATTTCGGCCAAACAACATCTTGGTCGATTCGGCCGACTTTTGAATTTCGGCTAACCAAATTCTTGGTCTATTCGGCTGAATTCTAAAGCACTTCTGCCGACCCAACTTTTTTTTTTTAATCTCGGCCGACACTTTCTTTTTTACTTTGGCCAACCAAATTTTATGGATTCGGCTGAGATTTCTTCTTACTTCGGCCAAACAAAATCTTGGTTGATTCAGCTGACTTTTAAAGATTTCGGCCGACCCAATTCTTATTTACCCCAACCGACCCAACTCTTGATCACCTCGGCCGAGAATTTTTATTTTTATTTTTTATTTTTTACTTCGGCCAACCAAAATCTCGGTCTATTCGGCCGACCCAACTTTTTTGTTTTTTTTTTTATCTCAGCCGACACTTTCTTTTTACTTTAGCCAACCAAATTTTATGGATTCGGCTGAGATTTTTTCTTACTTTGGCCAAACAAAATCTTGGTCCATTCGGCCGACTTTTAAAGCACTTCAGCCGACCCAATTCTTATTTACCCCAACCGACCCAACTCTTGGTCATCTCGGCCGAGATTTTTTTTTGTTTTTTTTTAACTTCGGCCAACCAAAATCTCCGCCAATTCGGCCGACTTTTGAATTTCCGCCCACCAAAATCTTGGTCGACTCGGCCGACTTCTAAAGCACTTCGGTTGACCCAACTTTTTTCTATCTCGGCTGAACAAAATCTTGGTTGATTCGGCCGACTTTCTTTTTACTTCGGCCAAAAAAAATTCTAGGTCGAGTCAGCTAAGATTTTTTTTTTTTTTTTTTGTGACTTCGGCCAACCTACTTTTCTAACTCGGCCGATACTTTCTTTTTTTACTTCGGCCAAATTTTATCTAAATCAGCCGACATTTCTTTTTCTCTTCGGCCAACCAAATTGTTGGTTGAATTTGGCCGATATTTCATTTTACTTTAGCCAACCAAAATCATAGTCGGCTCGGCCGACTTTTAAATTTCGACCAACCAAAATCTTGGTCGACTTGGCAGACTTCTAAAGTACTTCAGCCGACCTAACTCTTGATTAAATCTCGGCCGACAGTTCTTCTTTTACCTCGGCTGACCCAACTCTTGGCCCCCTCGGCTGAGATTATCTTTTTACTTCGATCAACCAAATTCTTGCTCAACTCGGCTGACATTGCCTTTTCGTTTTGGCCAACCAAAATCTTGGCCAATAGGTCGAAACAAGCTTTTTAATTTGGCCAACCAACGTTACGGTTGACTCGGCCGACAACAAACACAGAAGTAAAGTCTGGACTCCCACCAACAAAACTTTTTTTTTTTTTTTTCATTTTTTTTTCCAAATTAATGCAAGAAAACAAAAAATTCTTTTGGCTGCTATGGTGGTGGCCAGCGATGCTTTATTTTGAACTAAGAAGTTCCTTTGTTTTCGGAATTTGGTTTAAAATTTTGGAGGCCGTGGACCATCATACTCAAATCCCTTGTAGTATGTTCTTGATTTTCGGCCACTATGTAGGCCGATATTTCAACCTTCCAACATGTACCTGAATCACAAATTTCAGCCTTTACCTCAAATTTTGTTGGTTGTGATTTGCGTAGATCAGGTTTGTCTCCAACAATCATGTCAAAATGTTCAATTTGTTCAACCAATTGGTCTCTATTCTTAGCCACATGATTGTCCACTCTTCTAACGCACTTGAATGACCAATTTTGGGCTCAATCTTTAATTCAGCCAACCGTGGAGCTTCTAGGCTGGCTTTATCTTCTACAATCGAACTGAAAATTTCCTCGTTGTATTGGATGAATGGATGAGGTGGACGAGATACCATTGAAATCATGTATGGATTTTGTCGTGCTTGATATTCTTCCTCGGACTTTCTCTTTCTCTCCATGGACTCTTCCTTATACCTTCGCCAATCATCGTCCAGCTTCTCTTTACGTTTTCGAAAGTATCCATCCAACTCTTCTTGGGTTCTTTGAGAGTTTTCATATAAACTCTCTATATTCTTTTGTATTGACTCTATGACTTTCCAACAATTTTGTTGGTGATTTGAAACAAGTTCGGGCCGTGGATTGGTTACAAATCCGGCCATTTGGTTAGTCCATATTTCATCCATGTAATGGACATTAAAACCATATTGAGGTTGGGTTGTTGGTGTCGGCAAACTCCACACAGCGTGACTATTCAAATCAACGAAGCTATTGTATGCCGCATAACTGTATCCACCATTGGCATCATATACTGAATTAGAGTCATTTCTATTCAGCTCATAGAAACTCATTTGTGAATATGCTAATACATTAGTGTCCCACTGGGCGTGCCAAAAGATGTTTGCCTCAAAATCGTCTCGGCCGAAATGAGGGCCGAGGGACCTATGGTTGAATCGTCCTTATAAATTGCGCGGGCGTGCCAACTCGCGGCCGAATGGCCGACTGAGGTTCAGATCTGATTTGCGCTTGTATCCGACTACTTTCAAGTGATTGTAGGCCGAAGAAGGAACCCTCTCGGCCGTTAGGTTCTAGTGCCTCTGTTGCAAGGACTTCGGTTAAGCGTCAATCCTGACCAGGATCTTCTATCACGTTCACTTCTTGGGTAAATTCAAAGGTTCGGGTGACAAGAGAGAGATCTATCGGGTGAAGGTACTCGCAAATCACAGTGGAGACGAAGGTGAAGTGGACTCGGTTGTCAAAACGTTGTGAGATGATATGTGTGTGAACGGCGAATCGCATAAATCCAATTCGGACTGGCCGAAAGAGATCAATGGATGATAATTCTATGTTACGAACTACTCCTAAGTGCGACAAGTAAAGTACATATAAAATAAAGAACAAGAAAGTAAAGTGCTTGAATGTAACGATTGAAATAAAAGTAAGAAATTAAAAATGAAAACAAGTTATGAAAGTTGAATCGAAGGTAAAGTACCTAAGAGAAAAGTTTGAGAGTAAAAGTTGTATATTGATTTGTTTGTGTGGTGCAGGACCCTTTACAATGAGTTACAAGGTGCTATATATACAAATCCCTAGCTAACTTGTCCTCCAAGCTGTGGAATTTAAGTAGGATTCTCTTTCCTTTTAAGATTGATTTGTCCATAAATGTTATGATTCGACTAATATCTGGAATCTGCACGATTGAAATCCTTAATTGATTTGAACTCTTTCCTTGTGAGGATTCCTTCATTGAACGGACTCTTCGGCCGATGTTTGTCAGTTGGGCTTGGCAGAGCATATCTTAGATCCTTCTCAGCCCATCTGCGTTGTCACTCATTTGAACTTGGATTTCCCAACCATGTAACCGTGTGATCCACTTTCATCATATTTTGGGTTGTTCGACCCAAAATCTCAAACCTCGGCTGAGTGATTGAACGATGTCTTTATCTCAGACTCAAAACTCTACTCTCGGTCGAGTAACCGAACAATGCCCAGTCATACGACTCAAAACTATAATATCGGTCGAGTGACCGAGAAACTCTGATTTCAGTCAATACGTTCATTTTGGCCGTATAACCTAAACTCTATATTCTCAGTCGACCTAATGCTTATTAGACTAATTTCCTTATCTCAGCTGACTGACCAATTAATTTCATTCTCGGCCGAATGATCGAGTGACTTCATTCTTGGCCCTTAGTTAATCTCAGCCAAAATTCTCTCCCATCTAACAGCAAGAGCTTAGTAGGTCGACGGGCAAAAAACAGGTGCAAACAAAGCCCCGACGCCAACTCCGCCTACTACCAGGGTCGAGCCCCCTACCACAACATCGTCACCAACTCTCTCTCTCTCACCGCTGTGGACCTCGACGGCAGTCGCCGTCAAAGGATTCTGATTCCGATCTCGACCGCTCAATTGTCATCATCGTCGACCTCAACAACTCGGCCTCCAACTCCGATTAAGATCTCGACCGCTCAGCCAACGAGGAGAAAGCCGATCTGATCATCTTTAGCTAGGATTGATGAGGACCACATCTCCATTTGCAGCCTCGATTGCACATGGAATCGTGGATGAGGAGAAAACCGGATTGATCGACCTTCACTCTTGGCCTATAACGACGCCGTTTTCAATGAGGAGGATTTTGCTAGCATTTTGAGAATTGGAGAGAGCAGCAAGCACGGCCATTGGTGACGTCTGGCCAGATTTCTGGGTTTGCTTCGATTTGGTGCCCAGAGTATTTCTCTGGGTGGCCAAATCAATTTCTCTCTTATGTTTTTTTTTTTGGATTAAATTCTGCTTACTACCCTGTACTTTCAGGGGTTCGTTAGTTCAGTCCCTGCACTTCTAATTTAATCAGAAAAGTCTTCTCACTTTTCAATCTCATCAAATCAATCCATTTCCTCATCATTATGTCAATTTCCACTGTCTAGGTGCTGACGTGTCTGGACGCCGTTTGATCTGTCAGATTTGTGGGACCTTCCCACATCACTACTAGAAATCTGTTCATAGACATCGCATGTTTTAAATCGGTCAGACTTGCACACGATGTAAAAACGTAATCTAACATCATTTTACGAAAATACCGATTTAAATGTATATCATTAGCATCGGGTCTTAAAATGACCGGTGTTAAAAGTTTTGTTTGAAAATTTGCAGGAACCTATTTTTGCAAAACGCGCTAAGTGTTTTAAGTGAATTGAAGAAGCGGGTACTAAATCTAAAAACTTTCACACTTAGAAAAAAAAAAAAATTAAAGCCCGATCCCAAAAGTTAGACAGAAAACCCTAAGCTCTCGCGCGGCCTCCTTCTCACTCGAACTTGCCTTCATTCTAAACTCACCCCAATCTGGATCTCCTCCCAAACCCGACCTCCATC
The DNA here is from genome assembly GCA_024704745.1 of Rosa lucieae. Lineage (NCBI taxonomy): Eukaryota > Viridiplantae > Streptophyta > Magnoliopsida > Rosales > Rosaceae > Rosa > Rosa lucieae. The sequence goes on along the minus strand of CM045495.1, from coordinate 6,351,846 downwards.
TCCTCCCTTCCTTCCTTCATCTACGTCCTCAGCTTCTTCGGCATCAACTCCGTCCAGTCTGGCATCGACTTCGTCCAGTCCGTCCTCAGCTTATTTGTCGAAGCATTTCTAAACAGCGCCGTTCAGTCTTAGCCTGTGGAATCGAAGCAAGAGAGCGGCGGCCAGTCGGCGCGACTCACTTCAGAGAACGACTCCGTTGTGGGATTCAAAGGATTTTCCTGTAGAAGGATTCTAGGAGTCGCCGGTCGGAGGCGAAGTAATCTTAGTACGTATCGTTCTAGTTCTATATATGTAAATGATAGAGTCAATTTTAGTTGATGGTATCAGGCTTGTGGGAGATTTGTTGTGTTTGTACTTTTTCTGTTTTGTTTTGTTGCAATTCTGACTGTTTGATAATTTACAACGTCTGACAGACTTCCCATCGTTTGCTTTGTGGAAACCTAGACCTAAGAATATGCTGCTTGACTAGAAACAACAGAGCCTCAAGATTGGCGATGGGATCAGTTAGTCTTTCACTTTCTTTTGTGAGTTTTTATGCTGGACATGGTCACTCTCTGTTACCAGGTGCTGGAGATTTTGCTTGGGTCCACAGATTACTCGACTTGGCGGACATTTGGAACCTCGGCTGCATCTTCGGTACTTTCAATTTCCATTCATACTTTCTTAATTCAGTTGAGATTTTAATGGTTCAATTAGTTGATTGAGTGTTTTGTGTATTCTGAAATTGAATATTGTAGCTGAGATGGTTATCGGGGATGTACTGTTTGTTGGAAGTACTAAGATTCTCCCAGGTAGGGCTTTGGGGATCTGGATAAAAACAATTTATTTATTGGGATCTGGATAAAAACATTCTTCATGGAACTTGTTCTTAACAAAACATTAGGAACTTGTTCTACAGAGAATTTAGACCCTTCTCTCAGAAAAAAGAAGAGAGATTTCTATCTCAGAGAGAGAGAGAGAGATTGGAGATCATGTCAGATCAGGAACAAAAACCTGTAAGAGAAATCTCTAACATTCTTGGTGTTATGTTCTGTGTTTGTTTTTGGGATTTCTGCAATGTTGGTTTAGTTTCCAGTGCAAAGCTTGGAACTTTGAGGGTGTTTCTAATTTTTCTTTAACGGGTATATCTTTGTTCTGCTAATGGTGGCTATTAAACTACTATTAAAGAAGTTAAAATGGAGAACATAACTACTATTAAACTAGTAATAGACTTAAAATCTAAGGACGGAACTTTTGTCAATGAGTGTGATACTTGTTCTTGAGTCTCATTGAGCTTATGGTTGCCTCTTCCTGACTTGATTTAGTGCAAGGGTTATAGATGCGTTGTCCTCCAAACTAACAGAGTCTGGGGAATTTGTTTTGATGTGTCGGTTAAATGGTCATGGTGGTTTATACTTTGTAGTTTTGCCCCTGCTTCTGTTTGTGAGTCCCAATTGAACTGGGTCATAGAAAATTTTGAGTGTTCTTGGTAATTATTATTGTGGATTTGTTCTTGTAACACTTGCTTAATGATTATCTGCATTGTATGTTCAATTCTTCATATGGTGATAAATTTGCTGATGATATGATTTTGTATGAGCTTGAGAATGGTAAGCAAGAACAATTTTAGTGACAGTTGGTTGGTTCTTGGAAAATTCTTCAAAAGTTAATGTTCTATTGGTGGTTGTTTCTGCGTTTATTATCTGTTTCTTGATAATTGTATATTCAATTTTCTACATTGGTCTCTCGTCAGGTTTTCGCACGATTTACACCTCTACAATGTGGCTGGATTCTTGGACTAAGAATGAGATGGACCTGGGTTTCTTGGTATATAAATATGCAGTGCGCTTTGGGTTGTCTTCAAAGAGCTTTCGTGACCTTATCACTGATATGGGTTCTCATGGGTGTACAGGGGTGGAATTATGATTTCTTATTTTGAAAGTTGATGATTATACTTCTTGAATCTCCATATATTGCAGCTTTTTACCATTTAGAATTGTATTAATAAGGTCATATCTACTATATCAAGTTAATCGAGAGATGCTAGTATGACATGCAAGATGTAATATACACCGGTCATGACATTGTTGATGCATGTAAGAGCAGTGAGTTCCTTTATTTGAATCAATAGATTTAACTTTGACCTCAACTAGCAATTTGACTTAAATGTCTACATTGGTATCATTCTTTGTCACAACATTTCTGATACAATCTGTTTACTTAGGTGCTGATCTCCGAAAGGGAATAGCCAGAGGCTCCTCTTTCCCCTGCAATGGATGCTGTAATAAGAGTATTCAAACGTGTCGTTGGATTATCTGAGAGTGCAGGCGAGGCATAGTTGTCTAGTGCTGCTGGAGTTGCATTCTGTTCCATCCGTTTGTTGGTAGCATCCACACAAGCGATTAATTTAATTGGAAAACAAGGATCATTAATCAAACTATAGAGGAGAGTACCGCTGCTTCTGTGCGAGTGTTGTCTGGAGGTATACTTTTAGTGTGGTACAGTGTTGATTTTCTCTAATCAGTAAAATATCAGTGGTTTCCGTATCTTATCTTCATTGTCTTACCAGTGTTCAAGTCTTATCCTTTTTTCTCCAATGCAGAGTATAATTATCATGTTGCTATTTTATGTGGTTATCACCGTTTCAAATTAGCAAGGAGTCACTTACTGAAATTTGGAACTAAAATGATTCTTGTATTTCAAATTAGCAGCATAGAGCCACAGAGAGAGGAGGAGAATTTTTTGACCCATCACTTAGCTGAGAATGACCCATCACTACTATCAATTAAAAGCTTTGTTATTTGCAATCTCTCTTTACGTCCAGATTTTTGTAACCGTGTAGGTAAAGGAGCTTGCAGTCCAGCACGTAAAGTAAAGTACTTTTCAGCTGTAAGAAAGTACTCAAATTTTTGGAAGCAACAACTAAATGATCACCATTGTCTTTTCGGGTAGCTAGCAGCACTTTAATGATCAATTTTAAGAGAACCATCCAAATTGAGCAGTTTTAGTTTTTCTCTTAGTATGAGCAGGATTATGTCTCCTATAATTTGTGAAAATTAAAGAAGCATAAAACATAATTTGAACAGGTTCTATGAATATTTAGAAAATAAATCATAGCAAGTACATAAAGCAATAGAAAAAGTTGATGGCTTTGATGGCTTTGACCACTAATGTGATGAGAGATGATAGTGATAAGGTAAAGTGGTCATGCTTTTTCTCACTTGGTATTCCGATGTGAATTATGTGTATTGAGATTCACTGCCTTTTTAGTACCTTTTAAGCTCAGTCATGTCGGTATTTCTTTTTGTTTAGTTTAGTAATACCAAAAATCACTGTCATTAGGTTTTTGTTGCACTGTGAAACTGACTTTTGTCATTCTCTTGCAGGGCCTTGGATTACAAGTTGTGAAATATTTGGCTGCCAAATATGAAGAGCTAGGGTGTGAAGTGAAATGGATGGGCAAGCCTGATAAGGTGATCTAGTCACATTGGTCTGGTTACCGCTGTTAACTTCACTTCATGTGAACCTTTAGCTTAATACATATTTCTCTTGCACTTGACTACTAAGATGAATTTTGAGCAAGGCTAGTTTTTGCTTTGAAGCAAAGTTTGGTGTTGAAATTTTGTAGATTGTTGCTCATATGTTTCTAGGCTAGCCTTTGTAGGTTTTGGGGTTTTCTTTTGTGACATATGTTCAATCATGAATTTGGAAAGAAAATGAATGGAAAGCCCCAATTTTTGGATGATTATGAAATGCATTTCTTTTCCTAGCAGCAGCTAGATGCAAACTTAGCTCATCACGCTTGTCAAAATGAAGTGAAGTATATAAAAGCATAACAAAACAGTAATGCCAAGGAAAACGAAGTCACTTGAGAGATTAGAAATCAGTATCAAAATGAAAATCGATGTCTTATGATTATTAATGTATCGAGTTGTGTCCGCAGAACCGATGTACTCAAAATCAGTGCACATTGATTTTACAAAATAAAAGTGATGTCTACAATGAAACAACACATCGGTTCTAGAAAAAGCAAGCGATGTACATCAAACCATTAAACATCGTTTTTCTTAAATGAAAACGATGTGCTGTGTTAAATGAAACATCAGGCCTTAAAAAAAAACCGATGACGCCTAAAGATACAGACATCGGTTCCAAGAAAATAATGTGCCAAGCTACATGTAAAAATGCCCACGAATAAACCATACTCATGGCAACTGATGTCTACAAGTGTACTGGACATCGCTTCTGGAATAGAAATCAATGCAAATGTTCACGTAGGTATTGTTTGACATATACTTTATTAAGCATAAAATGTGAAAATATGAAGAATTAGACATACCTAACATACAAAAATATGATGATTATAACGATTATACATCAATTTATTTTTTAGAATCGATGTTGGTTGTTGTCTGGGACATCGGTTGAAAACGCGCTTATACTGATGTCTATACTTTTCTCTACACCCACTAAGACATCGGTCCAGAACCGATGTCTATGAACAAAATTCTAGTAGTGCATGCTAAATTCCCAAGCTACCCCTCCAATATATCTCCCTCCCCTTTCCCACCCGAGCAACTAATTCCCTAGAACCCCGTCTTCTCTTCTTCTTCTTCTTCTTCTCAACTCTTAGTTATGGTTCCTCACTTCCTCCACCGATCAACATGGCTGGAAGAAGATGAGAGAGAGACTGATAAACAAGAGGGGGTATGGGTTCATTCTTCAACCTCTCATCAATGTCCTCCCTCGTGGCCAAAGATAATACTCACAACAAACCTATAAAATTTAAGTATTTGGGTGTGTGAATTAACCCAATTTGGTTGAGATGAATCCTCTAGATTCAACTAAGATGCAGAAAAACCAAATATGAAGAAAATTCAAATCAAGATGCATGTAAACCCATCATGAAAATCAAAACCAAAGATATAGATCTCTTCCCAAATCAAAATTTCATTCTTCTACAACATTTCGTTCTTTAATCCAAATCGGAAGCTCATTACCAACCACATCCAGCCCACTACCAACCACACCCAGCCCAAGAACTTCAAGCTCGTATGCAGCTCCAACGGCGCATTCCACACCCCGCCACCGTCTGGGAAGCTCCGCTAAGCCGGTGGCGAGACCCGGATCATCTCCAACGACTGGACCATTGCATTCTCCAAGCTTCAGTTGAAGATTTCCGATCTCTCCCCCAACTCCCCGACTCCGGATCGAGCTCCTGTGCCGCCCACGCTTCAACTCCGATGACGACGTCCGCGGTATGGTTAAGAGTTAGCCGAAGAGTTGAGCGACGATCAACAATTCACTTCTCTTCAGGTAACTCTAATTTTCTTCTCTTCAAATTCAATCAAGATCTAAATCCTTCCGCTCATTTTTCTGATCCAATTCTTTTCTCCACAGTCAATGATTCACGATCACAACTAGGATCTCGGGTGCTGGATTTGCAGTTGAAAGAAATCTCCGATGGAGTGGACGATGGTGCAGCATCCCAATCTACGACACGTCGCGCGGAGTAATAACCCCTGCAGCCTTATGTCGTCATAGACCCTGACCTGGGTAGAGGATGGGAAGGCGGTGGTTAAGAAACATAGCGATGAATCGTTGAGGAAGATGGTGTTGAAGCAGCAATTGCTGGCCAAGCAACCGTGTTTAGTACGTGGGTTTGGTTTTAGTAAGAGTGATATGGAAGATGGTTGCAATCATGATGAACCCCCATTTTCACTCTCATAGTCTATGGCCATTTTGGGAATTTTGCATGTGGGAAGGTCCCACAAATCTGATAGATCAGACGGCGTCTGGACACGTCAGCCTCTAAATAGTGGAAATTGACTGAATGATGAGGAAATGGATCGATTTGATGAAATTGAAGAGTGTGAGGACTTTTCTGATTAAATTAGAAGTGCAGGGACTGAACTGATGAACCCCTGAAAGTACAGGGTAGTAAGTAGAATTTAATCCTTTTTTTTTTATGTAATGGGGCAGAGAGAAAGGAAATTTTATTTTTGAATGTCTATTGGGGGTAGTAGAAGTCTATTGGGGGGCAAAATGCGTTTTTAAATTAATATAATCTCTTCGTTTTTTTTCTTTAATCAAAGCTTTATTTGTCTAATTTTAGGAATATTAGTTCCCATTTCAGCTACTGAAAGTTCTATTAGGGGGGCAATAGACGCCTATTGGAGGGCAATACATGGCTAATAGACGTCTATTGAGGGGCAATAGACGTCTATTGGGGGTAATAGACTATTGGGGCAATAGATATCTATAGGAGGCAATAGACGTCTATTGGGGGGCAATAGAGGTCTATTGATTTTCTATTAGGGGGTAATAGATGTCTATTGGGGGGCAATAGAGGTCTATTGATTTTCTATTAGGGGGTAATAGATGTCTATTGGGGGTAATAGACCTTTCCGGTGAGGTTTTCAGAAAAATCGGTAGGTGGCTACCGGTGACTGGATTCTGGCGACCGGTGACTGGATTCCGGAGGCCGGTTACCGGATTCCGGCGATCGGTAACCGGAATCTAACGACCGGTGATCGGCTCCGGCGAAGTCTCCTATGGTTTCTCTTTCTTCCATTCTCTCTCTCTCTCTCTCTAAGTAATAATGGGGTGAGGGTAAATGGTATTAAAAAAAATTAAAAACAAAAAATAACTTAATGGGGTATTATGAAAGATCTCCTTAGAGTGTTTTGGGTAAGAGAGAATTAAAAAAACTTACTGCAGTAAGTGGGAAAAAAATCTCTAAAAATGGAGTAAATGGATAAAAACCTTTTTTTTTTTTTGTGGCAAATATCAACGATCTATTCTATTATGTAAAATATTATTTAGACCTAATATTATCTACATTTTTTTAATCAATCGATAAATAATTGTCATTAATAAATCTCAGACCAGAATGATCATTACATACCCCTCCGCTATCATTCTCAGATAGACAAGAGGTTGTGGGGGGTACCACATGGTACATAGGGACTAGACCATTCATTATACAATCAGTGCTCACATAAAAAGGCAAGCCTATTAGTACGATAACCTAGGACATAGTAATAGACTGAGTAAAACTATACTCATTAGCACCTGAAAGAAAAACTAACAAGCATAGTCCCTAGAAAAGGGTTATTTGATAGCCCTAGGTCCAAACACTTAGCCCAAGTGACAAAGTGATGGCCAGGACAATAGACAGCAGCCCAAAAGGACATCCTGGAAAGGTCCAACAGCGAAGCCTAGCCCATCTTCTCTCCACAGCCCCGCGCCTTCAAGCTCCACGCACCACCTTGTCGCCGTGACCCCTCCTCGCCGCCGCCACCACCACCGATCTCGCGCTTGTTAAGCAAAATTGCACACAGTGAGCGTAAATGTCACCCAACATAATTTCACTCGTATTCATTAAAAGAATAGAGTTTTAATTAGTTCGGGTTCGACCCATTCAAGACAGAATGTGTCTTTTAATTACAATCCCCATTACAGGGAAACACCCTTTGATTCTTATTATGAAGAAATCAATTGTAGGGATGTGTGTGTTTGTTTATTTTTGTGGCTGCACCCGGATGTCTGAATGGGTTGCCTACGTACCCTAGGAGAGGGATCAAGCCATTCGTAGTTCAAGATTTCCAATGGGTGAATGACCCATTGGAGGGTATGGCTTTTTGGAATAGGAATAGTGTTTGGACGAATTTGGTGTGAATGAACCAGGGATTCGATTTGTTTTGAATTTGTTTGGGGAGGCTACGACGTTTCCTGGTGTTTGGCGAAATTTGACTGATGAGGTCAGGGATTCGAATTAGATGAACCAGGGAGTCAGAGTTTTTGTTTGGACTTGCGGTTGCATCTAGTGAGTCGCTAGATTGCCTACATATCCTATGAAGGGATCAAACCGTTGTAGTTCTTGATGAATTTGTATTTCTGGTGTTAGGAGAATTTTTGTGTTGGCAGATGTACATATATTTATTTTGAATTGAATCCGTCGAATGTAATTCTTTTGCAGCCACCGGAATTTAATTTGGGCACCCTGATGTGTTGAATATTTTACTGGCCGTGTAAATGGGCTTTTGTGTTGTCGACAAACAAATTTAGATGGGCCCGAACATCAGGATAAACTGACTTAAAAGATGATCTGTATTTCTGGGCCTTTAGTTCCATGCTGGGTCAGGCCCAAATGATTTGGACACCCACTTTCCTTTCCAAGCCTTCAGCTTTAATATGCGTTAGGCCCAATTGTAAGGCCCACTCTATCCATGAAACAAAACTGATGAACTCTATCCTCACATCAGAAAAGTGAGATCTTTCGTCGTTGCCTCGAGCTAGTAGAGATCGTGTTGGAGATGGAAGCCAACTCTGACAGTTCGTCTTGGAGATGGAAACATGAAGGCCGTTTCTGCATAAATAGCGGATTGCATGCCCGTGATGTTGTATTTACGAACTGGGTAAGGCCTCCATCATTCTTCTCTTCTTAATGAATTTCAATCCATCGAAACACTGACTAAGACTCTCAAATTTGATTCTCTGCCACTGTAGGTTCAATTCCCCATTACGGCACTTGATCGATTAGTCAGTGAGCAAGAATGAAAAGTTGTTGCAAATTTCTACTGGTACGACTCTCCAGTGAATGTCCCAATATATTAGTCTTTCATTGTTGATTATCAATTGCCTGGGTTTAATTGGAATTCAAAGTCGGAGCATCTTCTTTCTTTTAAATTTTCCTTTTGATTGGGAGATGGGCACGTAGCATCATGTTTCTTGTTCTGATTTGCATTTAAAACCGACTTGCTGCATACTTGCAGAAAGTCTTGACTTGCAGCTCATTTTTGACAAGGTTTTATACAATTAAAGCTACTTGTCATTATTGACAGGTCTCTACAACCAAAGTCTCAGAAAGGTCAGCTCGACTGCACAACATCATTCTTGAAGGCAAAGAAATTGTTGGTTAAACTTTGTCCACTGCTGCAATTTGCCTTTGTTGTTGTCTTCATAAGCCACCGCTTCACACATTCAATTATATTTGGCAATATAAACCATGTTTTTGTCTTCTTGCTTATGACATAAAGTAAAGCCATGTTTTTGGCTTCTTGTTAGCATGATTCCAAAAAAAACAATTAAGGTTATGTTTGCTCCCAGCTTGCATCCACAGTTTCAAAGAAACCACATAATTAAACTTTGCCATCATTTGTCTTCTAGCTAATGCATATTCAAACAATTTAAGTCTTGACTTCAACTGGTCTTCCTACTGATCACTCATAGCTTTAAAGAGACCAATTAATTAAACATGCCTTCATTTGTCTCTATACGTAAAAAAAAGTGAGATTAGCCCCATCTTGTTATTCACTTGCTGTTCACATCACCACGTCAATATTGCTGACCGATTAACTGGATCTGCTGCCATAGCACCGCTTCACCACCGCATACCAGCTTTATAATCAAGCTTGCCTCTTTTGTCTTCTTTGTTAACTAAATTACTACTTTCGTGGACAAAGAAAGAAGTTCAATTAATTAACAAATGTTTTTTTTTTATTTGGTGTGCAGACTCGGTTGCTTCGCTACCGCTCAATGGACAGATCGACTTGTTTAGTTGACACAGTGAGTCTAAAACCTTTGAGCGAATGTCATTCTGAGCCTACGACTTTAAATTCCTCTAAACTCCCTTCTGTTTGCAGGCTGCAGAGAAGATCGGAACCAAAGATTAAGGGTGAGGCTCTTATTGCTTTGCTTGTTACAGTTGGTGTTTAGCTTGGTAGTAGTTTAGTGTTTGTATTTCTGGTTTTGAAAGTGGTGGAAGAAGAAAGGCAGAAGCAGGGGATTGCTGAATTTGCAGGGAGCGAAGATGGCATTTTGTGCAGACTGTTCTTTTTCTTCTTTTTTTAGCGTCGGAACTTGCCGTTCATGAACCACTTTATGTTCCTGTGCTAGGAATTGCAGCAGCTAAGTGCGTTGAGACTCCGGCCGTTCATGAACGACCATATATGTCTCAACGGAGGAGAAAATCACCATGAAGTTGGTCGTTCATGAACGACCATGTATTTCTTGATAACTTAAGAGAGACTCAACAAAAGAAAGAAGGTTGTTCATGAACAGCCTATCTTTTGTTGACAGCAGGCATTCCAGACGATGTATTTCTCTGTTAAAGAAGATGGGTGATGCGTAGTATACCTGAGCGTCGCCTTTGGAGCTTGAATGGTTGCCGGATCTGCTTTGATTTTGGCAGAACTTTAGTTTCTTGCTTGCTGATTTTTTTTTAGTCTCTCTCTCTCCGTGTGTATTTCGTTTCATGTTATTGTCCTTTTATAATAGTATAGCTGCTCCTCAGATAACTTTGCCTTCCGCAGGACTTGTAACTTTGAAATTTGAATGACAAACTTTGAATTTTGGATAACAAGCTTATCTTGTATTTTGACCAGCAACAATCCCGAGTTTGCTTCATGTTTGAAGTCTTTTTCAAAGCTAGTAAACTTTGACTGTCAGCATATCTCTTTTGCTTCATTTTGAATGGCCTATTTTCCGTTTGAAATGGTCAAGGCTGTAACAACATATACAAACCTATCCATGTGGGATTTTGAATGTAATTCATTGCAAATGTATTTCTTTTTTCTTTTCTACGGCAACCATATATATATGTAGCAAACAACCTCCTTTTTTTTAGTTCAACAGTTGATCGCAACTGCTTTTTTTTATATCTCAACAGCGCCCAACCAAGAAGAGATCGAGGGACGACCCGCACCATAGATTGAAACTCAACCCAACCTGGTATGGGTCGCACACGCACTGCAAAAACCAGCCGCTGTCTTCCGGATCGAAACCCAGCCACAGCCACAGCCTTCGGGAAAGAAGCCCAGTCGCAGCCGTCAACCTGAAACGGTACGCACGAACCTCCAGCCCCAAGTTGTCTCAATCTGAATAGGCCTAGCAACCTATCAAAACCATACGCAAGGATCCCAGAGGGCTACATCATAGGTCGCCCGTCCGGCAGCATCACCACCACATCAAGGCGATGCTAGAGAGCCATCGGACGAGGGATGGAGCTGCCTTTGTAGCCGCAAGTTTAGTGTTCGAGAGAGAGAGAGAGAGAGAGAGAGATATTTTGCTACCTGATATCCACCTCCCCCCAAAGTTTAGTATTATTGGGTCCAAGCAATCCCTAATATTATCTACATTAAGTAAATAACAAACTGATTAAACTTATTATAATAAATAGAAAATATATGAATTATCTACTTAGACACCTAAGGGGCTTTGGTATATCACTCATAAGGTTAGGAATCCATTTCGATAAAGATAAATATCTAATTAGTTGATATGATAATTATAGCATCTTTCAGAAATAACTCATTGGCTAAAATCAAGGATTCTTTTATGGGAAGACTTATCTAGTTTGTATATATAGGTGCTTGAAGCCCCTATTCACTATGTGACAAAACATTCAGTCATGCCCCATAGAGAGGAGTTAAACACATAGTTGAGTAGAAGATTTCTTGCGTGTGGCTGCTTGAAATTTTGGAGCTCGAATTATTTGTGTTGAATAGCTGTGTTGCTGCTACTCTTTTTGAAGGAATGGCTGTTATGCATGAAGCAGGTGATGCATCTCCTCTTGTTGTATTCTAGTTCATATTGTATTGATCATTTGGTTGTGTTTATGCATTTTGTGAAACGATCTTGGTTTGCTCATTAAGTTAACATATTAGAGCAAATGCACCCCAAGAGTCAATAGGTAAAGGCAAAAGGCAAGGTTTTGCCTCCCATTTGTGCACTATACACTAATATTACTTTTGCCTCCCAATTTTGCCATGCACCCCAAATAGGCATGGTCAATGCCTCTCAATCATTCACTATTTAATCTAATCCAATGGTTCTTATTTTTTTTAGATGTAATCCAATGGTTGGAACAAGAGCAACTGATTCAAATACATATGATCCCACCATGTTTAACTATAAGACAAAAATTATCAACAACCATTATCCTACGTCAGCTTCCATGTGAAGCCCATGTGCCATATTGGTCGACCAAGTCAAAGTCTAAGACTTGCCATTGGGTTTGGTCGGGAAGGCCTCTGGTCATCCAACAAGTTTGGGGTGCATGCAGTTTTTTTTTTGTTTTTTTGCCATTTTGTTGGTCTTGGACGTCCAAGACTATTGGGGTGCATTTTCTCTTATAGTCCATTTATTCTGATTGTTTTCATGAATACAAGATACAGACTAATCAAAAGAGAAGTACGAGTAAATTCGGGTCCATTTTAAGCCATGAACTATGGCCTTTGTCTTGCTAGTTTTTATTGGATTAGAGTCCGTCATTCATTACCTTTCATTCCTTCTCGTTCTTTTTTTTCTCTTTCCCTTCTCATATTATTAGACTTTTTTTTAAAGGGTAAAACAGTTCAATAAATAAATGTAATCAGTCACAAGGTTGGAATAATACTTACACCAATACAAGACATAGGTCTACCACCTACATTGGTATACAAAATTTTCCAAAAAAAATTAAAGCACAGGAGCCTAAAAACTAACAAAAGAACTTCTCTTCAAAGAAAAATATAGGCAGTCACTTAACCTACGCAGAGTACGCAATTGTGGCATACATGTTGAGCAACACTTCTAAGAAAATTCATAGAAGATCTTCAGCTAGGCTAGACTAGACCAAGACCAAACCCTAAGAAAGCATACTCTCCTCTCCCTTAGGGTTGGAGTTGTTTCTGTTATATTAGATGGGTATGGTCTAGTCCAACAGAATCACAGGGTGTCTTTTCACTATCGCTCTCGGTTTAATTTATCTGTAAAATAAACAAAGGTTAGAGGGAAGACCGGGTGTGCCACCTTCAATGCTCCGATGCCTAAGTCAGTATCATTATAAGATAAAGATAATGGAAAGCGATAGTAAACAGTTAACTCTTTAAGGTGTTGGAGATGACCCATTTGTAAGGGATTTGGGGGGATGCAGTCCCCTTGTTTCCAGTGTGGGGCGTTTAGGTTCCCAATATTGCCCTAAGGGATATTGCGACCCTTATCTTCGATATATCTTTGTCATCCTTTTGTGGCTAGATGAGCCTTGTGCTTCCGTTATTTGTGCTTGAAAGGTATATATACCAACAAGAGTTCCCAGTCTTACCTACAGGGTTGGAATTCTCATTGGAACCTTCCACAGTAGCAAAGAAGCACCATAGCACTAGACCCAACAACTACCAAGGGCCCAAATCTAAAGCCCAAGCCCTAATAGTAACCTGGGCCTACAGACTAGCCCATAACATTGTGAGCCTAATCCCAATAGGCCTCCTTGCAAATTTGGGGCACCTGGCATGCTTGGGCCTCTTATAAATGATTGGTTACCCAATTACTCAAGGTACCCAAACTCGTGGCTCCCCAAAACCAGCGCGGACTTCCAAGACAGCGCCGCCACCCTTCTCAGCCAACATATATATATATATATATATATATGCGGCCATATTACCATATCCTCGGCCCACCCCAAATGTAGACCCCGTCATGCTCCAAGAATAATTGAAGTTAATTAGCATCCTTCTCGATCTCTATGGGTGTATCAAGTTGAATACCGATGAGGCATGAAAAAGTAGTTCGCATAAAGCTGGTTATGATAGGGTCTTTCAGAAGAGGTATGTTCTTTTTGTTCTAACTTGGACATTCCAACCCCCATTGCAGCTGAAGTTATGGTCGTGATCTAAGCTATTAAATTAGCTTGGGTAAGAGAGTTGAAGAATACTTGGTTGAAAATGGATTTGGAGCTTGTTCCTAATTTCATTCACTCTCCTACTTTAGTGCTTTGGCAACTAATTGTAGAGTGCAGTAATTGTTTATACCGGATTTCTCACATATATATAGTTTCACACTTCTCATATTTTCCTTGAAGGCAACTGAGTAGCAAATGTACATTTTGGAAAATCAAGAGATAAATTCATCAGGTTTGACACGGTGGGACTTGCCACATGATTCTGTTCTCTCCTTTTGTAATTCTGGTTGGTTGGGGCTTCCCAATTTATGTTTATGTTAGTTTTCTTTGTTAGTTACGATTTGTAGGTTTTATTGTTTGTTACTATGAAATAAGGTCTATGTGCTTCCTGCTTTGGTGTACCCTTTTTTTTTCTCAATAAATTTATTTCAAACCGTTTGGGTTTAAGTCAAAAAAAAAAAAACAACAACAACAACATAAAGAGATATATAACCTTGTTAAGGACCAAATACCCCTCTATCTAGAATACTTTTGGGGTGGGCCAAAAAGTCCGAAAACCTGAAAAAGGGGCCTGGACTGGCCAGTTTGGGCTTAGTTGGTTCGGGTTTTAAATGAAAAATATCAGGTTTTTAAGGGCCCAGGCCATTGTCTATAAATTTCAGGCTGGTCTTGGGCCTTGAATTCATTTTAGGTCCCGTTACGTTTTTATGGTACAATTCCTTTCTGGCTTTCTTAGTTTCTTTCCTCATCTATTATGTGTCTTCGAAAGCTTCAAATATGTCACAAAACCAAAAACCCTCATTTCTTCTTCGATTCTCTTTGTTCTTCTTACATTGTCTATACATAATCAATTAATGTCTCAACTAAGAGATTTAATCAACCAAGAGTTTGAGAGATTTGATCAGACTCTCAGATTGAGAGTTTAATCGACCAAAGTCATTGGGATTGACTGACGAGTAGAGACGGGACATCTTCCAAAGTTGTCAAGCTGGGATTCACTGATGACTCTTGCTGTATCTTTGATCTTTGAGCTGCGATTGTATTCGTTTGTAATTTCCTTCTTTGCATTGTGTTGTGTTTCTGGGGCTAAATGGAGCTGTAAATGCTTTTTTGGGATTGTTGTGATGATGGTTAGGTTGTTCCGGCCAAGGTTTTGAATTTCGCTAAAACTACTGAAATTTCCATAGAAATTTCTGTAATTTGAAAGTAACGAAATGAAATTCATATGCTATATCATTTCCGTCAGGAGTTTCCCGAAATTTTTCAAAATTTGTTATTATTTCCGCGAAATTCTTAGTTTTTGAAATATTTACACACAAAATATATTTAAAAATTCACACCGAAATTTCTCTAAAATTTCTGTGAAATTTATATGTCACTGACAATGAATTTTTTACTCATACTTTTATAGAGAAAATATGATTTTTTTTTTTCAATCAAGTGGAATACAACAAAAAAAATTGTTTTTAATTTGCTTTTATCTGCTACCACATATAATACCCATGTGAAATCATTTTCAAAATTCATATACTTGTGAGCAATATTGTATGATACTAAATAGAAGCAGTTCAACCATGTGGATCGAACCACATCGTAGTAACTCTTCTTATTAATACTTTATATTACTTTTGTTGTACTTGTTTTTTTTCATTCACGGAATTTTGGTATTATGTCCCCTCCCTCCCTTGGTTGTATTTTTCTAATTATTAGTGAAAAATGCATGATGGATAGAAGCAGTTCAACCATGTGGATTGAACCACATCGTAGGAACTCTTATTATTAATACATTATATTGCTTTTGTTGTACTTGTTCTTTTTCATTCACGGAATTTTGGTAATACATGTCCCCCACCACCACCCCCATCCCCCCCCCCAAGTTGTATTTTTCTAATTATTAGTGAAAAATGATGGCCAAGCCTCCCACTGGGTTCTAGCCATTAAAAAAAAAAGGTAAATCACATCCACATTATCAATATACAACACATTTATAATTACATATAGATAAAAACACTAGTTTAACAACCTACTACAGTACTAGTTAATTACTTGTCCATATTAAATATCATAATTTTAGAGAGGTTACATTGCAAATAGGTTTACTATAGGTTAGTTTCGTCTATGTAAAAGTTTCATTCAAAAATATTATTTTCTAAATGTAATTTGTGTGAGGGCAACCTACTACAGTACTAGTTAATTACTCGTCCATATTAAATATCATAATTTTAGAGAGGTTACATTGTAAATAGGTTTACTATAGGTTAGTTTAGTCTATGTAAAGTTTCATTCAAAAATATTATTTTCTAAATGAAATTTGTGTGATTTCTTTATTTTTAACTGCAATCAAACTTTCTCCGAAATTTCCTTAAATTTGAGGTACCGAAATTGAAATTTGAATCCTTGGTTTTGGCCCAGGTTGTCTTCCATAAACTTGGACTTAGAAGCTTTGATGGTGGTAGTTAGGTGGGTTTGGAGAACGGAGCACAGCGGGAAGAGAGATCTCTTTCTTTCTTTCTTTTTTCCAAGTCTTTTGGGCTCGAAAGTCCGGAGAATTGGCCAATAATAAAAACGTCCGGGCCATTTTTTGAGCCCTGCCACAAAATTTCAGTCCAAGTCCAAGCTCTCCAAATTTTACATCGGGCCTGGCCTGTACCCAGCCCTATGCAAAGTTGGGAGAATGACATTGGTTAATGAGTTGGATTAAAAACAACATTTACAAAGAAACTGAATTTGAAAAATGTAACTCACGTTTTACACAACCTAACAATGTGGTAACTGACAAAGGAACAGGTGAAACAAGCAAACACTCCCTGATTAATAGGGATTATTATTAACAACAAATCCTAACAACTTAACAGACCCTTGCTGTCAAAAGTTCAAAACAGAAAAACTCACCACCAAAATACTTGAAATATCCATGAAAGCTAGATACTAGAGCTTTCATGTTAAGGATATATGAGTCCGGTAAAGAAAAGAGTACCGGTTAAGAAATAAAGAACATAAAAGAAAGACAGACAAGAGATCGAATGATCCATTATTAACTTTTCTGAGAAAAACATCAAAGCTTCAAATATTCTAGTCCAGAAACTCATTGATATGCCTTTTCATGTAGTATTCCACAATATAATCTTTCGCAGTGGTCTCTCGGTAGATTGGGGGATTTTTTTTATGATGTCAATTCTTTAATTGGTCCATACAATCTCCTCGAAGGAGATTCAAATGCAAGATGCATGAAAAAAAATGCCGCAGAAATTCTTGGACCTTCGGTTTTGGTAATAACTCTATGGCTGTTGCTTTTGAACTTGTCGTTTGTAATTACCTGCAGAAAGGCACACCTTATTAGAAACAAAGTAAAAGCTCTGTGTACTATCTTTATAATTGTTGGTTTGAAAGTTGACTGTATTTGAATATATATATATATATATATATATGGGCTAATTACTGTTTAGTATCATGTGGTATGGATTGAACATTAATTCAGTCCCTCGACTTTTAATTTCATCAAAAACACCCTACACTATCATTTATAGTCCAATAGGCCCATCCATTATGATTCAGTCAATTTCAGCCGTTTAGCTGATGACGTGGTGTTCCAAGTCAACACAGGTGAGGCCCACACGGAAGTGAAATTTCCAAATTGACCATGAGCAACCAAATATGAAAAAATCCAAAATAAATTCTAGTATTTGAGGTTGGCGAGACTCAAACTCTCACCAACACATACGCAAATGAAAAGCCCAACCACCAGACCACTTGCATGGTATTGCAATATTGCAAACAAAAATAACATATGTATAATAGTTTAAAAAACACTTTGTCATCCTCCTTCTCCACCTACCTCTCTCCTCCTCTCATCTTCTTCTTCCTCTATGCCTTCCACCCACCTTATCTCTGATACACCATGAGGCTAGAAAGATAGTCTCGTGACTAGGGAGACCTCAAATTCGGCTATGGGCCATCAATGATAGAAAAACATCAACATATCAACCGGTTATAGTTCTAAACCGGTGAACGAATTACATCTGCTTGGGTCAACTCCCCCTCCTGACTTGTGAATACAAACAATAGTTTTAGTTAATATACAACATCATTCATCAGTGATATGTTGTAAATGAAACAGGAAACCAACCATGAAGGATCAGACTTTTTTTTTTAACAAAAACAAAAAATTAGACAAAATTCAACTAATAGAAAAGACATAATGGAAACAAAAGATGTATAGTGCCAGGCTCGGCCTAAGATGGGCCTGGAACCAAAGCCAAGCCCCCGAAAAGGTCGGCCTTTAAAACCAAAGCCAAGCCCGAAAAGGTCGGCCTTTTAAACCAAGGCAAGCCTAGCCCAAACCTAACCCCCAAGGCCGCTCCAACCTCCTGTTGCAATCGAGCAAACAATCGCCTCCCCAACCCTTCACCATCCTGATTCGAATCAAAACAATTCCGATGTTTGTCATCGAAACCGCCACTCTAAATATGCGGCCTCACCATTCTGATGGATTTTTTTTTTGGCAAGGGCACCTACATCAAATTACTCCGTATTATTGTCAATGGCGAAAAATCTAGATTGCCTCTTATTTTAGAATTACATTTCTCACTTTACAATGCGCATTGCATAAACCACACCATATACATTTCCATGATCTTAGTTCAAAGCCTCAAATATTCCAATGCCGAGACCCCATTGAACCCTTTAGTATAGTAGTGCACAACAAAATCTTTAATGGTGGTCTCTCGATAAATTGGAAGATTCTTGTCTGATGTCAACTCCTTACTTGGTCTACATTTACAATATGGAGGAATTTTCCGGTAGAAGATGTCTAAAAAAACACGCCACGAAAATTCTTGGACCGACATTTTGGGCTAACACTTTGTGATTGACACTTATGAACTTATCATTTAAGATTAACTGCACCATAGCACACATTAATTAATTATAAAATAGTACCAATAAAACTATGATCACCAAATCTACTTGCCAAACGATGTATTAGTAGTTTAACGATTCACTTGACTATAACATGTCTCTAAGATTTACCACTAGAGCTCCAACGACTAGGGTAACATCCACCCGCTGATCTTCATGGAGGACTTGGAGGCCACCAATTTGGCCCTGTAGGAGCACTGTGAGGAAGGTACTATCAGAATGTTGAGGAGTGCCCATGGTTAATTCTGGTTCAGCCGTTCAGGGCATGCTGGGTAGTAGGCCTCATCAACGGGTCGGGCCGGGCCTTACTATATTTTAAAATAATAACGGGCTAGGTTGGGTCGGGTTTTATTGTAAATCGAATGATCCAAGTCCGTTCATATAAAATGGTCCTTGAGGGCTTTTTCGGGCTTTGGAGGGCCAGGCCTTGCGGGCTTTATTTACAAATAAATCTTTAAAGATACTAATTTTTTTTATAAACCTATATTTATATATCATACACTCCAAAGAGCAACCTCTATCAATTCAAAGAAAATGAGAAAACTAACTGTTGGATGTGATCATTACAATAAATTATGAGTGTGGTAAAAAATTTAGCCAATTTCACCATATTTTTGAATCCGATCGCATTGGTCAACCGTCGTCACTTCTATGTCTTCTTGGTTAACCGATGGCGTGACAACCGCGAAATGTGCTTATTATTTTACATTACGTCTATAAATATTCCATCGATGGATATGCGTGGACATAAGATAAAAATTTCAATCTTAATTATAAAGACATTGACCTATACCAATTTGCCTCATAAAGTTGTATGACTTATATATTGCATTTAAATTATTGAGGTTCACTCTAAAGCTATTGCATTTAAATTGTTGAGGTTCACTCTAAAGCAACCATGAAATGGAAAATGAATTTAGGAAACCCAACCGCTCGATATATAGAGAGATTGTAATGTTTTATGGTGGTTGTAAAAAATTCAGCCAATTTGGTTCTCGTTTAAAATTCGATCAACTAGGTCAGACTTAATTACTCTTATAAATGTATATTTATATATCATATACTTCAAACAGCAACCCTTATCAATTTAAAGAAAATGGAAAAACTGACCGTTGGATGAGATTATTACAATAAATTATGAGTATGGTAAAAAATTTAGCCAATTTTACCATATTTTTGAATCAGATTGAATTGGTCAACTGTCGTCACTTGCATGTTTTCTGGGTTGACCGATGGCTTGATGACGACGAAACGTGCTTATTTTTTCACATCACGTCTATAAATATCCCATCAATGGATGTATGTGTACATAAGATAAAAATTTGAATTTGAATTACAAAGACGTTGGCCTATATCAATTTGTCTCCTAAAGTTGTATGACTTGTATATTGCATTCAAATTGCTGAGATTCATTCTAAAGCAACCATAAAGTGGAAAATGAATTTAGAGAAACTAACTGCTCGATGGAGAGATTGTAATGTTTTATGGTGGTTGTAAAAAATCCAGCCAATTTGGTTCTCGTTATGAATTCGATCAACTAGGTCAAATTTTGGTACTCTTATAAACCTATATTTATATATCATACACTCCAAAGAGCAACCCCTATCAATTCAAAGAAAATGGAAAAACCGACCATTGGATGAGATTATTACAATAAATTATGAGTGTGGTAACAAATTTAGCCAATTTCACCATATTTTTGAATCCAATCGAATTGGTCAACCGTCATCATGATATGTAGAATATATATGCACATATTCTATATAGAAGTATGAGAAATTCCACACACTAACACACACACAGACACATATTCTTATAGATATATATATATATATATATATATAACACATATATAATAGTTTACAAGCTTTTGGCTGGCCGGGTTTTTGCGGGCTTTTGGACAAGCCTGGCATAGCTTTTGACCCTGCGAGCCGGCGGTACTTCATCAGCCCACTTAATCCGCGGATTTTTTGATGAGGCCTACTGGGAAGTAATGGCCTAGAAAGAATAGACCCTCTGCGCGACTCAACTGCTCGAGGTGGTTGGGGTTGAGCCCAAGTGCTTCAAATAATAATTCAAATAAAGTGGCTCCTACAGCCTTCACTTTTTCGGAGTAATCAGTCATTATATCCCCGCAAAAGTGATCAATATTCAAGGATTCCAAAGATGGCTAGTGATAAATGATGCTATCTGATTTATTGACGCACTAATCAACCAGTGGATCATGATTGTAATGGAAATGATGAAATCCTTTTACAATTGATATGTATGGATAGTATATTAAATTAACTTTGACAAAGACTAACCACCATAGGTGGTTGAGTTGGTAAGAGTCTCTAGGTTTGGAACTCGAATCTCGTCGACGTTGATTGAAGTTAAATCTCAATCTATTCTTGGTAGCCATGTGGGAGGAAGCGTTTTGACATGATCTCCAGCACGGATTAGTCTATGAGCCTAGTAAGCCTTTGCCTAGTATGGAACCTCCATGTCCAGAGTTCGAATCTCAACTCTCACTAGTTTGTGACCAGCAGGTTTGAGAGGCCTTCGAGTTCGTGCTCCTGTGATGAGAGATTAGTCTGCCTTTATTGGGATACTCTCGTGGACCTCGATCCGAATACTGACTGAGTAGGTGTGTTACTTGCTATTCGATAAAGAAAAAGAAAAAAAAAACTATCTGTAAATCACATTTAGTGGATTTGCATTGTCATTGGGGGTTGGCTATAGTTGCAATGAATGGGAGAAAATAGGATCTAGACATTTTTTAATCAAGTAATAATTTTCTTATAAAAGATAATAAATAATAAAAAAAAAAATTGGCGTGTTAAATTAGGAAGGTATAATGCATCTGTGTGACGCATAATGCATCCACGAAGAGTCGTTGGACCTAATCAAGTGTTTGGTGGGGGTATTAAGCAATGGTCAGATTGCATGCATGCTACAATGGAATCACGTTGATTTTTTCATATTTAATATTTTTAAGAAAAGATTCCTCATATATCTATTTGATAAAGAAGGACTATGATTTTTGTTTGGGGAGGGAGTTACCAGATTTCGTAAACATGGTCTCCGGGAATTCAATCTACCCAGACCGTCTCCAACAGCTGAAGGCATTCGACGAATCCAAAGCTGGGGTCAAAGGAATCGTCGATGCCGGAATCACCAAAGTCCCACCAATTTTCGTTTGGCCGCAGAAAGACGACAAGATCTACAGCCGACCAACCCAAGCTCATTTCACTATCCCAGTCGTCGACCTCGCTGACAATGCCGGCAGTCATGCTGAGGGGGTCGACGGAGTCCGAAGGGCCGCATAGAGTGTTGGATTCTTTCAGGTGATGAACCATGGGATACCCAAGAGAGTGTTGGACGAGATGTTGGCGGCGGTGCGTGAGTTTCACGAGCTGCTGACTTGATATACATTTACGCAAGCGTACATATCGTTGTCAAGATAGGGAAGTATTATGCCCAAAGTTAGCGTACCACGGGGATTAGTGGTTAACCCACAATCCTTGGGTAGTCGGAACTAAAGACACTTAGCATGCAAAAGAAGAACAAAATAAACAAAAATTTTACTCTAAGGCACCAAGCCTTAGCAATGCTCGGCTTTGGTTTTCACCAAAGCCTACTCAAAACTAAGAGCCTAGTGATGGATAATTACAATGACGTAAAATTGTCATTTGAAATTGTGATTGTAATTTTCTAATAATTAAATTGCAAGAATTTAAATGAAAGCTTTAGCTAACAACTAAATTAAATAACGAAAAGAAAAGTAAGAAATGGAAATTAGGTCACTAGGGTATCCTCCTAGCCAAATTTAATGCACAAATATATTCCAACAATTGTCATTCAATTCATAGTGGCATCAAGAACCGTACCCAAGGCTTTTTAAGGCTCATGGGTCATTAGATTCTTTAAATGGTATTCCTACTCCGGTTCAAGGGCCGTAGAAACTCAATTGGGACAATCTAGAGCCTTGTTAGGGCCTCTAGTGCACCAAAAGGCGAAGAGTCCTAGAATCAAGGTTCCCAAGCTAGCCAATACGGCAATCGAAATTGGTATTGTAACTAACCATGTTCTGAACAAGTGTCCTAGCCATAAATTAGAGAAGTGATTAAGTCTCCTAATTTGTTCTAGACATGCTCATCTACATATTCAAAAGTTAATCAAGCTCCTAATCATGCATCTAAGCCAAGTATTATAGAATAGAACATATGCCAAGCACAAAATTGAAAATCATTGAATGAAAACATATTTATTACATAAAATCCATGCTAGGGTTCAAACCCTAGTTTCCTAATAGACTACTCACAACCCATCAAAAACCCACAACAAAATTCATCAAATTACAATAAATTAAGAGAATATAGAGTTAAGAAAAGAGAGAGAAACCAATACTAGTCACAACAACACTAGAGAGTGAGCATGACTAGCTTGGAATTATACTCTCTATACCTAAACCCAAATTCTTGGAGAAGATGATGGAAATTAATTGGGTGTGAGGCTGTGGTCTTGATGGGTATAGGAGAAGAGAAAGAATGGTGGTGGTCTGTTGTGGGAAGAAGGGAAGGAATGGATCTAATGGGAAAGGACAAAGCCCTTCCCTTCTGTGCTGCGGCACTATTGTAGGTTTCTCCCCAGGTTAGAGAAGGGAATTGTTGAGTCTAAAAATTTCACAAACCCAAAATGAGAAAATTGGTTCGACGCAAAAGTGAGAGAGTCCAGTAACTTTCAAATTGGTTTAGCTTAATTATCTCTAAAGCATGATTACGTGGATTGATACTCATGGCATCAAAATTCAAATTCAGAACTTTGGATAATCTTCCTATCTTGCAAATTCAAGACCAAGTCAAGATGGGTGACATTTCAAATTATCTATCCAGCAAGGACAACAAAAGCTACGATCATTTGAACTTGTGGACTTCTCTTTCAAGTAGCAATCAGATAGCTCATTTTGCATCAAGCTTTCAAATTCAAGTTCCATACTGAAAGTTGTGGATAGTTCCCACGGTTAATAGTTTGAATATGGGAATGGTTATCGTCATCTGAAGATCATTTCAAATTCAAAAAAAAAAAAGAGTTATGGTTAACCCGCATGATCATATTCTTCTACGTTGCCTATATAAAGGCTCTTTACAACAAGTGAAGGGGGGCAGCAGAGAGGCAACGAAGGGAGGAGCAGAAAAGGCTGGAGAGAAGCAACAACACAGAAGACACATCACAAGAAAGGCTAAGCCCTGCTGCAGAGGAGAAAAGAAGTGTTCAGCGACTTTGTTCGAAGGAGGAGCCAACAAACAGACGACGAAAAGGTTGAGGCCTCTCTGACCTACCAGTGCTATTTCTTTCTTTTTACAGTGTCTCTTGTGTCACCATGGAGCTGGGGAGGTCCCCGGAGCGGTCGCAATCTCGTTTACGATACATGTGTATCCACGGGTGTATGACCAATCCAGTGGAATTTTTTAAGCCTCGTTGAGTATCAACAAGTGCTTTGCAGCAGCAAACCGAGTGTCATCTGCTCTGGAAGTCAACAACAATCACCACCGAAAGCCTCCTACCTCTTGCCTTCTTTTCCAGTATAACAAATCAGATGGCCTTGCAAACAAGCCACACAAAGAAATGATCAAGCAAGACAACCACACAAATCATCAAAGGTGGTGTCTGGCGAGGAAAGCTCACCCTTGATGTTCTCTTGGAAGTACTCCTGGTAACCTGCAAGCAAGGAGGAAATAAATCAGAAACCTGAGACCAAGATATGAAGCAGAAGCTTTCCCACCTCTCTATGAGAATTTTAGACTCACCTTGTCCACCAAATCCCAGCGATGAAATGACCTCTGCTATCAAAGTTCCTGCCTGTACTTGCTGTCAAACTCCCTGCCTGCACTTGTACCTGCACAAGATGATTGCAAGGGTGCCTAGGTGATGGAGACAACGAATGCCAAAGCTCACAAATCACCGTGAATGGAGAGGGCTAATTGACACAAAGGATTGCACAAACAAAGCAATCCCAGAAGAACATGTCAAAGCTTCTGCCTTTCATGGAGCCACAGCTTGTATGGTGTCTACAAGGCAATATTATAATCAAAGCAAAGAAAATGACGCATATGCAAGTCTACAATACCAGCGGCAAGAAGACGAGCAAGGAAATTCTCTTGGCTTCTCTACTGTGGTACTGTACAAAGCACAAATAAAGAATGAATTTTGGCAAATCAATATCAAACACACATGGCAGCAAGTCATT
The DNA here is from genome assembly GCA_024704745.1 of Rosa lucieae. Taxonomy (NCBI): domain Eukaryota; kingdom Viridiplantae; phylum Streptophyta; class Magnoliopsida; order Rosales; family Rosaceae; genus Rosa; species Rosa lucieae. The sequence continues at coordinate 6,327,055 of CM045495.1, read as the reverse complement.
TCTCAAGTAGCCAAGTTCAGGAAAAGGCTTTAAATATGTATAATTGAACATATTGATTATGTAATTGCCAACTATGTTGCAAGCTTTGCTTTGATTACGAGTCAGACAACAAAGAAACCATGCAAGTTTTGTTCTTCTCTCCTACTTTAATCATAAGGCGGTGACATAGTTTACAAAATAATGGTTTGATAAAAGAAGACCAACTTGCAGCCATGCCAAAGTGTTAAAGCCTCTTGCTTGCGGTGGGAAACTGATCAGCACACATCAAAGACAAAAAAAGTCATATGCAATTAAGCATAATTGTCAAACCACGTGCTACTACAGCTTTGAGCTAAAGACAAAAGCTTAAAAAGCATGATTGAAAATATGGTGTCCAGCAAGCTTCATTTGAAAGTAATTTAAACAACAAAGGGGCATACTCTAAAAAGCAAAGTCTAAGCTACGTGTTTCTTTGTCAATCAAGAGAAAACTATGCAAGAATCAATATTCAAAATGACCTTTGTACATTGAAGCACAGACAACGCAATTGAGTCATGGTGGACATCGGTGGAAAGTAAAGGGAGCAATTGGTGGCATCATTAAATCATCAATCGGTGGTATATTAAAATAAAGCATGAATCGGAGTGCAGTACGATACCCAACAATTGGTTTGAAGGAATGGTTTCTCACCAGTTCCGGGTTCCTCACAAAGTGTTCTGACAGATGTGTCTTGCGAATAGGAGTATGAAGTCAAGGCCTCTGCGAAGAAGAAAACAAGAAAGATTGGTCAGAACGAATCCTAGGATAAAAGATGAAGAATACCCAATCTAGTGCGCAAATGAAGAGCGAGTGTGGAATCTATCTCAGAGCCAACCCATTCATACCCACCTCGGGAGTACGACTCCTTCTCCAGATTGGACTGAAATATTTCCATCTCCAAGTTGATCTCTATCCTAGACTGATAACCACACTACAAATATTCTTCGAAAGAGACGAAGCTTATCGAGCCTGCTTAGATGGGGATGACGTCCATGACTGGTCTTTTTGGGTTTTGTCCAAGACATGAGGTGGGCTCAAATCGGGTGCAGAAATAAATTAATGGGTGTCCAGATCAATCTATGCACTACAAGCTCTTGGGTTCTGTTGAATCACTTGTCTACAAGTTTCGAAGCACTACAAAGCCCACTCTAAGTAAATCCATTTCAGGAGTGACACAAATCCCATTGCAAAGCTCGGTACATTGGGTGCCCAAATCAAATCAGCGGACACTATCAAGTTTGGTGTCCAAAAGAAATACAAACCGATGAACTACAGTGGTTTGATCCCTTCACAGGGTATGTAGGCAGTCTAGCGACCCACTAGATGCAACCGCAACTCCAAACAGAATCCCTGACTCTACCAGTCAAATTCAACCAATCCCAAATGAATCACTGACTCCAGTCAAATTCTCCCAGCACCAGAAAATCAAATCATTCCTAAATCACAAAAAATTCAAAGGCTCTAAACCTTTCAAATCTCTCAAACACAAATCCAAAATAAATGGGTCATCTACTCATTTAAATCTCAAATGCCAGAACTACATGTGGTTTGATCCCGCAAAGGGTATGTAGGCAATCTAGAACCAAATTTATCTAGATGCAACCGCGTCCTAAACACAAAATCAAATCCCTGGTTCACTTACACCAAATTCATCTCTCATTCCAAAATCAAAAGCCTCCAATGAGTCATCCACTCATTGGAACTCTTGAACTACGAGTGGCTTGATCCCTCTCCAAGGGTACGTAGGCAACCCATTCAAATATCCGGGTGCAGCCGCAAAAACAAATAAACACACATCCCATCAATTGGTTTCTTCATAAATGGAATCAAAGGGTGTTTCCCTGTAACAAGGGATTGTAATTAAGAGACACATTCTGTCTTGAATGGGTCGAACCCAAAATAATAAAAACTCTATTCACTAAATGAATACGAGTGAAATTATGTTGGATGACATTTATACTCACTGTGTGCAGATTTTCTCTCAACAGGAATTAATATATATATGGCTGGCTGTTCGTGCAGGAAGAGGGAAGGATAGAATGGGCTACCACGTGGCAGCATAGGAGTGGACAAGGAGAAATGAAGGTTGGTCTGGCACGTGCTAGCCTTCAATTGACTCAAGCTAATTAAGCAATTATGGTTTAATTGCTACACGTGAAATTTTGGTTGAGGTTGATTAATTAATCATTTAATTAATTAATACAAGGATTAATTAATCAAATAATTAATTAATACAACCTTTTCTTTGCTTCAATTTTCTTTTTCTTCTATTGCTTTCCCCAAGCTCAAACCAATGTTTTTCACATATTTGCTTGCATTGACGCGCTGACCATTGTTGACTTTTCGTCTTTTTGTCGATAACTCCAATTAACTCCATTTTTGCACAACTTGTTCCAAAATCCACAACTCCGCTTATTTCCTACAAGTAAATAAAAATTGATTAATTACATAAAAATTGACTTGAGGATTAACTTATTTTTAGTGCTTTAGATACAATTACATGCATAGAAATGCGTGTAATCAGCTGCCGAGGGAGGTAAAGGCCGAGTATTACAGCAGGGATCCGATGAGGAAAGTTAAGTTCTTTAGTAGCTTTAATCTATTCGAGTTAGCTAATTGGAGAGACAGTTTGTATGTTGACATGGCTCCAGAGCCTCTTGATCCTCAAAAACTGCCTATGGTTTGCAGGTATATATAAGACAGTTCTTGTTTCTTTGTAACAACAATCTTCTAACTTTGAGTATTGGTGTTTAAATCGCTTTACAGTGTGCACTGTGATTTTTATCTAGTCCTACTGTCCTAGAGCTTCCAAATCTAGTGACTTAGTTATCATTTTAATGTTGATGCATGTTTAAATAGACCTGAACAGATTTGACCATCCAATCAAATATAAATCCTTGCTTCTTGATAAAAAAATCCAAATGAAAACATTATCTAGTTATCTTATATATCAGGGAACATAGGTTTTGTTAGAGGTTAAATTTTGGTTCTTTGTGTTGGTGAACAAATTAACTGGTTTCATGAAGTAATGGTTTCCTAAAATTAATGAATTTGCAGAGATATAACTATGGAGTACTCTCAACATGTTTTCAAACTGTGTGACTTTGTTTGAATTGCTATCTGAGGCGCTTAAGCTCAAGCTTAACCACCTTATAAGGTGGCATTCATTGCTTAGCCACTACTATCCACCATGCCCTGAGCCTGAACTCACCATGGGCACCGGCAAACATTTTGATGTTTCTTTTCGCACCATCCTACTTCAGGACCACATCGGTACCCAGCGACCAAGCACTCCTGCCCCCAAAAGCGGAGACCGAACAGCCGCCAGGTTGTCGAGGACACGTCTGAAGAGGAGGCGGGCGCCCTCTAAGTTTACCACCCTACCCACTACTGGACTATGGGGGGCAGGCAGGCGAACGGGAATCGACCGAGAACCCGAACCCCTTGACTGACTGACCCCTTCATACTCGAGGGTCGGGGATGGATGGAACCAATCAGAAGTGCAAATCGCGCAAGCGAAGCGACCGCACCGAAACGGGATTCCCAATTCAATACCAAAACAAATGGATTGATGTTCCTCCTATGCCTAAAGCTCTAGTGGTGAACGTTGGGGATTTCTTGTAGGCAAGATCTCTATATCGTATATCTTCAGCACGGTTGTTTACTTCTGATCATTTTATTGTGTTCTATATATAGTTAGATTTATATAGGGTGAAATTTCCTCACACACACACACACACACACACACACACACACACACAGAGCCATTCAAGAGCGGACGTCCGCAACCCAGAAAAAGTGCAGACGTTGCTGCTCCGGCCTCGATCAAGTTGCGATGGCGCGGCGCGGCTTTCCGGAGAGAGGCCAGGGGTCGTGCGGAGGAGTTTGCGGTCGGGTGGAGTCGCCGGCCACGGGTTTTGCAGTGCTGCATAGAACCTGTATTTGCAGGTGAGGTGGCTGCCCAGAAACTGGCAACCCTAACCTCCTCCGACCTCTAACGGTGCCCAGAACGGTCCGGGACGCCTTCGGCCTCCCTCCTGCAAGCCCTGCGCCGCCATCGCTACCTGCTGCGTCGACGTCCGCACTTTAGCGATAGTGAGGACGTCCACCCTTGATCAGGCTTGTATATATATATATATATATATATATTGTGTGATATCCAGCAATTTACTTAGTTTGTTTTGTGACCTTGTTGTTTGCAGACCTTATTTATTTTGGTATTGTGAACTATTTTGTTGTTGAATCATATTATATTTTTATGAGACTTTATTTATTTATTTATTTTAGTACACTTAGTTTTAAGGTTAATTAGTTATTTTAGTAAAAAGGAAAATAGAAATTTTAAACTAGTTACAAACAGGTTGTGTTTACTTAGAAGTCTGCAACTTAATAAGTTAACTGAACCTATGAGTTTTGAGAGAGAAGAAAAGTGTTTCAGACGTGTTTAAGGTAGAAAAAGAAGAGAGAACAATGACTGCGTGCAAGGATAGAGAAAGGAGAAAATAGGTTAGGCTGCACTGACCACAAAGGCTTGAGAAGAAGTATCAAGTCTGAGATCTGGTGATTTTGTTACAATTTTGACCAGGTATTTTTATTTAAACGATTATGATTCTTTTATTATTTGAAATTAGACTTATCAAGGGTTATTTTGGAGTTGATTTCACAGAAAAAATATTAAGAATTGAATTTATGGTGATTTTTCAAAGTTGACATAGAGGAAACAGGTTTTCTACTGACAGAAGTTAGGAACGTGTTACAGTCATTGTTTGAAGAGCCAAATGCTTTGTTTTAGCTGTCAAATTTTTATCATATGGTAAATATTGAGCCTTAAATAGACTTGTAAAATTTCAACCAGTTTCAATATGAAATGAACCCGTGAAATTTTTGGAAGAGTCATTGTTGGTGAAGGTTCTATTACCTGGCCGGAACAGATGTCGGTTTTGGAAAATTATTTGGACAAGTTCTTAGTCTTCTTTTGGTTTAATATTTTTAGTGTAGATACTTGAGCATGTCTAATTTAATCCTGTAAATTTTTCAAGGGTTTTGTTAATGATTGTAGAAAGTGAGATTTTTCCTTTAGACGTAGGTCCTGCCAGATTGCTTTAACCGCAGGTTATAAGGTTCTAGTTCGTGTCTTATTTTGAGTTTTTGTTTGCTTTAGGCCAAGAAACTGCAACTTAGTACGCTGTACTAGTTGCTTGTATAACTTGCATAGTTGAGGTAAGTAACTTTTGTTTTCTCTGGAACCAGTATATTATTGATGATACATTACTATATTATATATTATACGCTTTATGATTTTGAGTGCACCATTTTTTGTTTCTGTTGTGAATCCTTTGGCTTCTACTAGTACGTATGCATCATGCAAAATTTGATAAGTTTTGAAAGAAATTTCTGTTAGATACTCTCTTGGCATATCAATACCAGTAGGCTGTCTGGGGAGAAATATGTTCTGTAAGTGCAAATTATGCACTGTTTTGTCTTTGCAGGTTCTGCATTGTCTGTTATATGGCCCACATAGTGGGTTCGTCACCGACGGGTGACGTCTGTCTCCCACCTCTAATAAATTTGGGTCTCACTGGTATGGTGTGTCTAGAGGGACCTAGAAAGTTTTGTTTGATTTGTTTTGAGTGCACTCCATGCACTGTGCATTTTACGATATAGTATAAAAGAGTGGAATGTCTTTCTATTTGTTATACGTGATGTGTTATAGTTACTTACTGAGTTTATATCTCATTAGTAATTTGTTATGGTTCCAGGTACTGAAGAGGAATTGAATACTTAGAAGACTTGGTGGCAGCTAGTGGTTGTGTCGGCGTCCCCTATAATAAAAGTTTTAGTTTCTTGTTTAAGATTGTTCTAAACTTTAGAGTTGAGCTTCCGTTACTTTTTTTTAATTTAAGATTTTATTTTCAAATTAACTAAAGTGTATTTTGAAGCTTTTCTTTATATCATTTTGACTTAAGAGAAGTATAGTTTTCACCTCCAATTTTTGGGGCGTGACACACACACACACACATATATATAGACACACACACGTATGTATATTTAACGAAGTGAGAAGTGGACTAGCTCACTGTCCCCTCAGATATATATCATGTAAATTTCAATTCCGGCATTATTTTGTAATGACTAATGGGTATGTTGATGCAGCTAATATCAAACAACAAGTTCATTAGCGTTAATCACAGAGTACTGTCCAAGAAGGAAGGCCCAAGAATTTCTGTGGCATGTTTCTTTAGACATATTTCATTAGAGAACTCCTTGAGAATGTATGAGCCAATTAAGGAGTTGATATCAAAAGAAAATCCCCCAATTTAACAGAAAACAAGTGTGAAAGATTATGTTAGCGGTTACTTCAAAAAAGGGGTTATCAATGGGGTGTCAGGACTAGAGTATTTGAAGTTGTGAAAAAGATCTATATATATTGGTGACTTATGAAATAAATATTTTTTTTTAATAGAAATTGATATCATTAGAATCAATAATCAATAGTCATTAGTTAGATATGTACTTAAAACAAGATAACTGGTAAGAAAATCCGAAACTCTATCTAAGTAAATGCAATTTATACAAGTTTGTTAAACTCGCTTTGTAGTGAACTTACAAGTAAAGAACAACTTCATGTCTTTTAGGAAAAAAAAATAAATCATTCACTAGTCTCTCATTAGCCTCACGAAATTTTGGTATCAACAGAACTCTACTTCCTAGCAAACGAATAGAAGCAACTCCTTACCCATAAGCTGCTTGAAATTCACCACTCACATTCAAGATAGTTATCAACTTCCATATAAGTTATGATCTGAATAAATTGGCACTTGAAGACTATGGATCGACCCAAAATGTCCAAGAAGGTCCAACCCTTGGGCCAGCTAGCCCAGATCACTAAATAATAAGTGAGGGTGGCAAAGTATCTTCCTTGAAAGTCTATAAATTAGGCCAAATCAACCTAAACTAAGATTTAGACCCCAATGCCGTCGTTACTTCTACCATTTTCAATGCCGTCGTTGACCAAGCCACCGTCGGCATTATGCTCATCACCTCCGCTACAACTTTCGACGACTGACCAGTCTAGTAAACCATTGATGAGAGTTCCACACTTTGCACCACCACCAAGACAATATCTTCACTGTTAAATCTACAGTATTTGCACAATATGTCCCACTAAGAAGGAATCGGGAAAAGCCCGATTCCACCACCTCTATTGATTTTGATCCAACCAAATCCATTATAGTAAATCAATCCTGCGCTTTGTCACCTCCTCGCACCACCAATGTCCTCAGGACAACGCTGCACTCGTAGACCTGTAACTGCCTCGTTGAACTTGTTGCCAAGAATTCACTGCGATGGCCAAAACCGCCTGTCAGCCAAATAGTCACCCTCAAGTATAAGGGGTATAAGTAATAGTATAGGGCTTTAAGAAAGGTTGACGAACCCATGAGGATTAGACATTTCACAAGCTAAAGTGTGAACCTAAGAGAGCTAGAATATGCAAATGTACAATAACAAACCTAAAATTACAAGAAAATCTAGGCTCATGGTGAGCATGTATAAGATGGAGTAGTGATTTGGTTTTGGTTTTTTAATATAGTTTTGAATTGAAAACAACTAGATGCTCAAATATAAACTTTGAATTACTCTAAACTAAACTAGTGATCTAATGGATGGAAGTTATGATTTAGATTATCTACCACTAACCTCCCTTGCAAGTATTGATACAATCAATATGAATGATGCTAAATTAATTAACCAATTTATCTCCTTGCATTCCTCTCGAGTATAACAAGGGACATGCTCTTTTTGTGATATCAAGCAACCATTCTCCGGTGTAGTACTTAACTACTTAAGTCATTCATTTCAATGTGGTTATGTATCTGTTGCCTTACCCTAAGTGCATCAAGTTTGGAGATGATGAAATCATGCAAACCAACCAAGCTTATCTCGAAGTGATTGTAATTCACAACCCCTAATGCGCTTTCATGCTTTAACATTCAAAGGTTACCAATCTCTAAACATTATATCATGACATGACAAACATGCATACTCAAAGTGGCAAAGTCTAAGCATATGAATTCAACTCTTGAACTAGCATGTAGGTATATTAAAGAAAATTGTTTAACATCATATTATAACATCAATCCATACAAGATTGGCTAGGGCTTTCAACTCTAACCCCAACAAAGTAACTACTCACTCATAATCATATAAGTTAGCGTCAAATCTATAAAATACATCAAGGTAAATTAATGAGTTAAGAAAAGAATAAACTAGTTGAAGCTTGACAAATTGATGCTAGGTCCTCCTTGTCCTCTTTGATTTCTCCTTGATGGTGGGATGAATAGATTATGAACTTGTTGATAGTGAAGATGAATGGAATGGTTATGAAGATATGATGCTCCTTTGGCTACTCTTGAATAGTAGTGATGGATTTTATGGTGGTTGCGATAGAATTTACATGGTGGAAGATAGTAGTTGTAGTGGTGATGATGGAAGAGATGTAGTATGCGTATTATGGATTTGAATTTTGGGAGGTAGAGATAGAGGTTATATGGTGGAGGTAGAGAGAGAAAAGAGATGTAATGGGAGATGGTTTGCTTGTAGGGAGATGAGGTCCTTAAATAGGGGGAAAGAGTGGTGTGAAAATGGGAGGAGAAGCAAAAGAGAGCAGCTCTAGCCTTGTAAGAAGCAAAGATATGGAGTGTTAGAATGGGTTTATGAGATAGCCCAAACCCAAAACAGTGAGGTTCTTTTATATTTATATTTGTTTGTTTTGGCAGTCATATTTTTCATCTTTGGTATCACTTGGAATCTTGGACAAGTCCTAGGGGGGTTGGGGGGTCTCGGAGATAAGGATAGGGAAGAGAGTGGAAAAGGGGGAAGAGGGAAAGAGTAAAAAAAGGAAAAAAAGAGAAGAAACGAGGGAGGTCGATAAAGAAGAGAGAAGGAGAAGAAGGAAGGGGAAAGAGGAAGGACGAGAGAGAGAGAGAGAGAGAGAGAGAGCATCAACACAAAAAAAAGGGACAAGGAAGAAAAAGAGAAGAAAGGAAAGGAGTTGATGGTTCTCTTTGTTTGATAGAACTAATCGAAAAGAAGATGGAACTCCGTAAATGTATTATTGCAAGAAATGGAACTCTACAGAACTAAGGTTCTGGTTTGAATTTTGGTTTCTTTTTTATTTGTCTAGTGTTGGATGTAGATTGTTAATGGTGAAATTGTTTGATTCTAGTTTTATTATTTCAATTAGATGTCGTTCCATATTTGACATGTTTGGGATGCAATTTATAACTTGTTGGTTTTCAATTGGAATGTAAAGGCCTCTGTGAATGGCTACTATATTAAACAAACATTTGCTTTTACTGATCTCGTGGTTATTCTACTTTGGATTAACAACAATTAATCGGACTTTGATATTATCTCATTGCTTTCGGTTTGGTTTGGTATTTCATATTGTGAAGTCTATTTGTATATCCGACAATATCATTGATAAATATTTCTGGATATTTGATTCATGAGTTATCTTGTAGGAGCATTGGAGTCATATGTAGTATCATGAGAACTCTCTAGCTAAGCAGAGGGTAGTGTTGACATTGTGTAGATTATATATGATGTGCCTATGGTTAATGGCATGATCATTGAGTTTGAAAGCCAAAGACATAGCTAAAGGACGTACAATGGTCGTCCATTATTATTATGGTAATGCATTGGGCTTAGGTAGCCCTAGGCTTGAATAGCCAAGACATAGCTAACGGGTGTGCATTAGCAGCTCATTAATAGTATATTGGGCTTAAGTAGCCCAAGGCTTTGCCATGACATAGCTAATGGGTGTGCAACGCCAGCCCATTTTTATTACATTATATAATTATGTGTTGTAGCCATTGTTTTCGGAAAGATTATCAATCATTGGGTTGATCTTATTTTGCACGGAAGTTACTCGGTAAAGAAATAATTTTACCTTCGTGCTGTTATCCAAAAGAGAATTGTGAAACCATTGTGCTTCATCTATGTTCTGCCAATAATAATGATTTGGTCCAATTTCAAGATCAGGTCATTTTAGTTTAGGTCCTAAAACTAAGGGAAAAAGGTATGGAAGAGATGAGGTAAAAAAAGGGAAGTAATGATGAGCTATTAAAGAGAGTCGAGTAGAAAAATATGACTAAGGGAGAGGGAGAGAGTAGCTAGCTTCCTTGATTGCATGGAAAACAAGCAAAGGAAGAATGTAGAGATGATTTTGGGTCAGCAGTGTTAAGCAGACAAGCATGAGAGAAATGGTGTGCATGGTGATATCTATTATCCAAAGGATAATAGAATGGATGTAATGATGTTACTCCAACTCCTTGGTCCTCCTTACTCCTCTTTAATTGTGACCGGAAAAGCTATGGTACCACCATAAATGGTGGTGGGCTGCCATTTGTGGTGGTTCGCCGGAATTCAGAATTTTTTTTTGCTTCACATTTGACCATCATTCTTCCTACCTCAAATTCTCAACTTGAAAGCCCCAAAGTTGATGTATTCTTCACTCTTACAATACTTCAAATCAAATAAGGAAATGATTTAATGAGAGCTAAAATGAGATTTAAAACAAGTTAAATTCCACATTTAGGGAGATGCATATATATATATATAGATCATATCCAGAGTGAGGCCTCACTTTGAAATTAACTTGTGAGGTTGGAGTTTAGGGTCACTTTTCAGTCTCATATCGACATCTCAACCATTCAGTTTTTAGGTACTAATGTATAGATCATCTCTGCAAAATTTCAGCCAAATTGATGACCATTAAGGCATTGATAATTGCCTTAAAGTTAGTACAGTTCATGGTGGATAGATTCAGTTCATCCATTGGTTTAAGTGAGTTAGATACCTTAAAAATCATCAATTTGGTTGAAACTTCGTAGAGATGATTTATACCTTAGTACCTAAAAACTGAACGGTCGAGATATGAATATGCGACCGAAAAGTAACCCTAAACTCTAAAAGCGTACTTTAATTTCAAAGCGAGGTCTCGCTCTGAATAGGATCTTTAAGGAGGCCTTCTATGGTAAGGAGGTCCTTAACTTAGCTTAAGGAACGGATTTTCATATTTTTTGACCACTTTTCAATCGCATATTCACATCTTAACCGTTCAGTTTTTAGGTATATATGAGTAGATCACTTCTGCAAATTTTCAGTCAAAATGATGATCGTTAAGGCTCCCAATTGCAATTTACATGAATGGTTCAGATTGGACATATTCGGTTCGTTCTTGTAAATTGCAGTTTTGGATGTCTTAACGATCATCAATCTGACTAAAAATTTGCAAAGATGATCTACTCATATATATCTAAAAACTGAATGATTAAGATGTGAATATGTGATCGAAAAGTACGTAGTCAAAATATGGAAATCCTTTCCCTTAAGCTAAGGTAAGGACCTCCTTAGCAGAGCAAGATTACACACACACACACAGCGTCGCTTAAATTTGAAGCCCTCAAGATTTCCTACTCTGACCCTCCAATATATCCTCTTAACCTATTTTTTTTTCTTTACCTTATCTATCACTTATGGAATAAACATCAGGCTCTTGGTTAGTGTTTCTTCGTGAAAATGCTTCAATGAAAAGGGATTCAAATTTGCTCACCACTCAATACAAAACTGTCACGTGTTATAAAACATAATTATAGTTTATCATGATGTTTTATTAAAAATTTATATTTTAAGTATTCAATTAATTCTATATGATGTGGCAAGTTTTAATAGGAGAGTGATATCACCACAAAATAAAAGTGGTGAACAAATTTGAATCCAATTAAAAGAGCCCCAAGGAAAAGCCCAAAGGAAGACCCAAAATAGACCAACAATACAGAAGTCTCTTGGTTAATGTAACACAACATGAGTCTCTCTTGCTTAATTGAAATTTTAATTTTGTCGGGGACAGGCAATTTTAAGTATTAACAGTAATTATTATTATTATTATTATTTTCACTCAGAAACTGCTATAAACATAAAAGGCTGGTTCTAGTTTGACCTCCAAATTTGATATTTGGACCTCTAATTTTTTTTCAATTATTAATAGATTTTGTCAAGTCATATGAAAAGACAAATAAGGACAAAGTTAGAAAAATGAAAAAAAAAAAAATAATACTCTTCTTACCTTCCCCAAATATAACATTCAATTAAATTATATATTACTTTTTGAAAATTTCCTTATATTATCATATAGTTTTATAATTTATCTAAAACAATTAAGTAAAAATAATAATTTCTATACATGGCCCACATTTAATACAAAAGTAAATTCAAAACAATCTGATTTGAAATTTTCTTAAACTATATTAATTGAATATTATGATATAGTTATTAGGGAAAATGATCATTTACCCAATTTTAGGCTAAAAATTGCCCACTTGCTCCACCAACTGTTTTTTAACCCCATTTACCCAAAACACTCTAAGGGATTATTTCCCATTTACCCAATTAATTCTTTTTCCTTTTTTTTTGAGACTTTTTTGCCCTCTCCTTCTTTCTCACTTAGAGAGAGAAGTCATCCTCCACCTTGCTGTGCTCCGGTGACAAGTGGCCGGCGCGGTCTCCGGCTACCGGCGACCGGTGACCGGACTCTGGCGAAAAGTGACCGGGTTCCGGCGATTGGTGACCGGAATCCGGCTATTATTGCCCCCCAGTAATCATATTACTGCCCCCCAGTAATTATATTATTGCCTCCCAAAAATCATATTATTGCCGTCCAGTGAATTGTATGAACTCCAAAAACCAAAATGAATACACTACAGGAACAATTGATCAATTTGTAATCATATTACTACCCTCCAGTAATCATATTACTGCCTCCCAATACAAAGTCCAATGTCTCTACTGCCTCCCAATAGACCACAAAAAATGCACATTTTTTTAGGATTCACAGATAATTTGACTTTAATACACAGAAAACAACATGTAACTTATCAAAACACCACACTATAGTGATCCCTGTCCCGCGTATCAAAGTCTACTGGGGGCCAATAATGTGTCTACTGCCCCCCAGTAGACCATCAAAATTAAAAAAAAAAAACTGATTTGGGCACCCAATCACCATCTTCGGCGGCACCATGGCTTCGACTCCGGCGTCTGAAGGCTATACATCGGTCGACGTTCAGGTCTGGACGACGAGTCGGTCGTTTTATAAGTCGTCGATCGCTCTTGGAGGTTGAAGAAGCTCCAGCGCCGGCTCCGATCACTGTAATTTCGGGTCAGCCACATCGGGCGTTCGGGTCGGTTGCGGAGAGAGATAGGGCCTGGAAAAGAACTCGGCGTCGAAGATGAAGGACTGGAAACGAACTCGGCATCGAAGATAAGGGTCTGGAAACGAAATCGAGTCGAACTGATGACTAGAGAGAATTGAACGTTGATGACTTCGAAGGTGGCCATAGAGAAACTGGCAGCTAGGTCGACGGAGGGCGGCGTCGTCGTCTTCAGGCCGAGAGAAGCAGGCGGCCTTGTCGACGGAGGGCATCGTCGCCATCGTTGCAACCGGATATGGTGATCGGAGATCAGAGAGAGAGAGATCGAATCTGGTATGAGGAGAGAGATAAAGACTGGGATTTTGTAATTTGGGGGCAAAACTGTCTCTATAGGTTAGATTGGGTAATTAGGGTTAAAAAACTCTTGGTGGAGTAAGTGGGCAATTTTCATGCTGAAATTGGGTAAGTGGTCGCGGACTCAATTTTTCGACCCAAAACTCATGAAATCCTTCTTTTAGCAAATTCAAAGGAATTCCAGGAACATATCAAGATCGAGAACCAACCTTCTGATTAATTTTGGTGGAGGAGAGATCTACTCATAAGAGAACAATATCATGTGATTTTGATTCTTTTTTTTTTTCTTATAGTTGAATATAGAGATAAAAAGTAAAGTAACATATTATTGTATCTCATGTTCAAGGGTGTTTTGGTAAAAATAAAGAGGTCCACTTAGCTTTTCAAGTATTCTAAAATATAAATTAGAGGTGTACTAAGTATAGGAGGTCCAAATAGCAAATTTGGAGGTCCAACTAGAACCACCAAACATAAAATTGAATATATATATTAAAAGAGCTAGCATTTTGTGAGAAAAAAAAAATAAATATTGTCCTCACGTACCAATAATTGAGATTTTAAACATCATCACAATCAAGCAAAAATGTGTCAAATTTCATAATCAAACTAATTTTGTAGAAATGAGTTAATCTATTCAGAACAAATTATGTGAGGTAGTACATTCCATCAAGATATTAATGAAACTGCTGCCTCCATCAAGATATTTATCTTATTCAAATCACAACCAAATGTACATTGTGCCAAAATTTTATGTTTTATGCTCAAGAACAAGCCACAAGAGCTTCTATTTGCACCTTCAAATTTTGGCCTCGTTCAAAATTAGTTGGCACCAAGACTCTAATGTAATTTGACTCTATTTTTTCACACCCTTCCCATCTTCCTATCTCCACACCACCCGTTCAGGGAAATCAACTCCTCTAACGAAGTCCTTTTCCTCCTCTGATAATGCCACTTGGCCTCTCCTCAATCGACAAGGTGATTTGTGTCTGTCTGAAATGGTACCATAGGAAGTGGTTTAAGCTCAAGTCTACAAATATAGTTGGAGTTCTAACAATTAACTATTCTTTCTTTTTTTTGGTTACCATTCTAACTATTACAACAAATAACAGAGAAGTAAACAAAATAAATATCTAGTAGCTGAGGGTGATAAGCAGTTGGGGTAGCCAAGCAAGTAAAGCACTCTCCAAAACTGAGTTTTGTGGTTCACGTATACACTCCAATTCGTCTTCAAAATATCAAGGACAGTAATCTCATATATTGTTTCATTATCTAAGTTCAAAGCTTCAAATATTCCAATGCCGAGACACCATTGAGCCCTTTAGTATAGTAGTGCGCAACAAAATCTTTGATGGTGGTCTCTCGGTAAATTGGAGGATTCTTGTCTGACACCAACTCCTTAATTGGCCTATACAACCTGGAAGAATTTTCTGGTGGAAGATGTTGTCTAAAAAAACACGCCACGGAAATTCTTGGACCAACATTTTTGGCCAACACTCTGTGATTGACACTAATGAACTTGTCATTTGAGATTAACTGCACCAAAGCACACACTAATTAATTACAAAATAGTACCCATAAAACTATGATCACCAAATCTAATCGGCAAACGATTAGTAGTTTAACGATTCACTTGCCTGTAACATGTCTCCAAGATTTACAACTAGAGCTCCCCGGACTGGGGTAACATCCACCCACTGATCTTCATGGAGGACTTGGAGGCCACCAATTTGGTCCTGTAGGAGCACTGTGAGGAAGCTACTATCAGAATGTTGAGTTGTGCCCATGGTCAATTCTGGTTCAGGGCATGCTGGGTAGTAATGGCCAAGAAAGAATAGGCCCTCTGCGCAGCTCAAGTCCTTCAGGTGGTTGGGATTGAGCCCAAGTGCTTCAGACAATAATTCAAATAAAGTGGCTCCTAAAGCCTTCACTTTTTCCGAGTAATCAAGCATTATATCCCTGCAAAAGTGGTCAATATTCAAGGATTCCAAAGAAAGCTAGTGATAAAATGATAAATGATGCTATCTGATTTATTGACGCACTAATCAACTAGTGGATCATCATATATTGTAATGGAAATGATGAAATGCTTTTACAATTGATATGTTTGGATAGTATATATATCAAATTAACTTTGAAAAAGACTACTTGTAAATCACATTTAGTGGTGGACCAAAAGAGTGATTTGCATCGACTTTGGGGGTTTGGCTATAGTTGTGAGGAATGGAGGAAATGGGACTAGGACTAAGATTATCAATTAACTTGGTGTAATTGTTGAATTATAAATGTGGTCAAGGAAGGGGTTGCAATTATGCCCTCATAGTCGTCCGGGCCTAAGTAGTTTAGTATTTGGGTCTAGAAACTCTTTGGGATATCTCGCTCAATCCGACGCAAAAGGTGTCAAAAAAATCAGAAATCCAAAATTCACCTATTAGATATTGTGTCATATTGCACATTGATCTTAAGGATGAATCTAAAACTAGAATTTACAGTCTCAGTTAGAACATAACGTACTAATTAAATTATTGCCAAGAGAACATTGAATACCTGCAAACTCTAGGCAACTCTTCAAGATTGGGAGCACGAGGTGCCATAACACATGACAGAGTATCCCTCCAATTAGCTGCAGGCGATTGATAAAGATCAAAATTAGTATTATAATAAACGAGTTTGTTGGTATAGTCCCTTGAATATAATTCCTTCTTCACTTCTTGGTCTTGCTCATGAAATCTCCTTATCCCATCGATCATCTCCTCCAAATCATGGACTGGAATCCCATGGTTGACCACCTGGAAAAACCCCCAACTCTCGCAAGCATGTCGAACTTGTTCGATAACACGAGCACGTACAGTTGGATCTTGGTTGATGCCCTCTAAGCTTATGACTGGGATACTGAAGTTGGAACCATCACAAGGACTGGTTGCTTTGTTGAGCTTCTGTTGTTCATGGATGAAAATCCTTGGTATCTTCGCCAAACCAGCATCTACGAGTCCCTTAACACCAGCTTTTGAGTCATCTAAAGCCTTCAACTCACTTTTCCTGTCGTAGTTGAATCCATCACTGGAGGTTGTTGTGAGCATCATTTTTGTTTTCTGCAATATCTTTTGTGGGAATGAGAGGGTACTATTTCTTTTGGATAAGATCATGGAAATTAAGCAAAGAGAATTTAGACACGTAGATGATTATTAAACTGTATTGTTCATTAGTGCTTTGCGTTAGACCGTGATGGCGTGATTAGCGCAGGCTGTAATTAAACACAACACCATTCGGGCAACAAGACAGAGGTGGCAAATGCGCCCGATGCGGCCATTTGACTGGACTTAGACATGCTTCGTGCAGTGTTCGGGTCGGTCTATTTATTTTCATGTCGGGTTCGTGCTCGACCATTTAGTTAAACATTAAGTTCAGTTCGGTCCATAACCCAAGCCCATATCATGCCAGGCCGTCCTCGTATCGGGTCATTAAATGGGTCGTGGTCAGGCTTACCCATTATAAAGCACGATTTTAAAATTTTAATTTGAGCAAAACATGTTCTTAATATCTTCTGTCTTCTTAGTGGGGTTGCTACTCAATGGTGTGTCTTCTTAGAGATCGTCATGGTAGACATGAATAATGATTCTTCTTTGCACATGGTTGATCTTTACACTCTCTCTCTCTCTCTCTCTCTCTCTCTCTCTCTCTCTCTCTCTCTCTCTCTCTCTCTCTCTCTCTCTCTCTCTCTCTCTCTCTCTCTCTCTCTTCTGTTGGTCATATTGTCATTACTTATTTATCTTTTCATGGAGGTTTTGTTTTGTAATGATTGAATAATGGCCAGGTCTTTTTGTTTAATATGCGCTTGGATTTGTAGTGTTGTAGGTATACATTACTAAAGCCTTTTCTCATATTATAGATCTGGAGATGCATTCGATTTGTATTGTCACCTGATTTGAGAGTCATGTTTGTGGTTAAATTTTTCAGCTATTAAGAACATGTTTTGTCATTTGCCTCAGTGTGGCTTGTTATCTTGGTTCTTTATTTATTTTTTGTTTCATAATGATTTGTTTGTCTCAACAGATTAACGCTTGATATGGCTTCTATTGTGACTACTTCTCTCCAAACAAGGCTTATAAACCAAAGATGTGGACTGAAGCCTAGATTGGATGGTTTGTGACCTATAATACGAATCAGTTCGTGTACTAGTAGTAGAACCTACTCGATCGTAAGGCTATTGATGATAAATGGCTCATAGGTTTATCGGCTTTGCAGTCGGCTTTGTGTTGAATAGCTTGGTCGGTGTATCAAGATGGGAAGCCGATAGAGGAAGATAGAACTGGTCTTGTTGGCTTTGCAGTCGGATCAATGACATGAGTGCTATGTAGCTTCATCAAGTCTTAAGTGCACAATTTTAGCATGAAATTCTCCGATAGATTCATAAGTTAGTCATAAAGTTACCAGTATGACTTATTATCTGGTCCTAATTAGGGTATGGAGTTTGGAGCCTAATCTTGTCTTTGTTTATTTCTTAATGGGATAAGTTATTGTTTTACTATTTTTGATATTTC
Organism: Rosa lucieae; assembly: GCA_024704745.1. Lineage (NCBI taxonomy): Eukaryota > Viridiplantae > Streptophyta > Magnoliopsida > Rosales > Rosaceae > Rosa > Rosa lucieae. Next base: position 6,308,931 of record CM045495.1, on the reverse strand, counting down.
ATTGCTCTGTTATATCTTCAAAAGAGCTTGATTCATGTTGGTTTGTTTAATGTTCTTTATAGAAACTGCCCAATTGATCTGAAGGAAGCAGTATCAAGTGTAATTTTTGCATCTCCTAGATGTGCAGCCGTACCAGAACTCATGGATATCCGCAAACACTTCACAGCAAAATATGGAAAGGAGTTCGTCTCTATAGCTGTTGAACTACGGCCGGATAGTGGTGTAAGCCGCATGGTACGTTTCTATACCTTGTATATTTTTTTTGGATAATCTTAATATGGACTCTGTCAAAAGTCAACAGATTTGTTGTTATTGATTATATTTTCTGTTTTCTTGTCAGTTAATAGAGAAATTATCTACCAAATCACTTGATGGCCCTACCAAGATGAAAATTTTGGCTGCAATTGCAGAGGAACATAATGTCAAATGGGACCCCGAGGCATTTGAAGAGAAGCCTCCTGAGGACCTGCTGGTAAGAATGGTTAAGCTCTTATTCATTTATTCATTGCTTGATATAGATGACATAAAACTATAGCTTCGTGTTTGTCTTATGTACACTGCATTTGTTTTGGACATGCCAATTGATTAATATAGTTTTTACTTTTCTGCAGAACGGACCAAATACATTTGGAATGGCCAGTATGGATTCTGCTCCGCCTCCACCTACTCATGATGTCAGGGGACCTCCTAATGTCCAAGTTCCGCCTAATAGCATGGCCAGTAAAGCTCATGTCCACCTGATCAACCTCTAATTGCTCAAGTTCCACGCAGAAATTATGAGTATCATGATGGACCTATGAATTCTAATGAGCAGAATGCAAGATCATCTCGTCACTTGGATGATTCTGCTTTTACAAATGTTTCTGCCAACAAAGCAACCACATCTGCCAAATTTCATCCAGAAACGACATCTTCAGGTACATCAATTTGTCACATAAAGATTGTGGTTATTGAATTCAACTGTTTTGTGGTTGTATATTGAATTTCTCATCTATTGAATTCAACTGTTTTGTGCCATTTCATATAGAAACCAAAAGCAGTCGAATGGAAATGCATGTAATATTTCCTGGGGATGAAAGTTCTTCGGGCAGGTAGAATTGGAATATGCAATTTAAGGATGCTGCATCTGCTGCAATATGTGCTAACTCGTGAAGCTTCACAATAAGCTTGGAGGTGATGCAAATGAGAATATATAGTGCACAGAATGCTTGATAAAATGGCACAAGAAGATTTTGTTGAAGCGAAAAGAATGCTTTCTTGTTTGGTACATTACCTAGTCACTTGAATGTATGGATGTTTGAAAAATGGTAATGGAATGATTTGGATTTGAGTACTTTTTATGTGGTAATTACTATCCAATATTTAGTCTTACAACACAATGCAAATCAATGTGTTGTCTGACTACTGTAGAAAAGTTCAGAATTGAGGCTTTTCCTACAATAGTCACTGGTTTGTAACCTAATTTGATTACAACATTCACACCACAGCTAACCAAATAGAGTAGTTGTGTGAACTAACAACCAACAACAAAAGAAAACAAAGTTCTGTTGTGTGAGATTCATAACACACAACAGAAATGAAATCATCTCCGTTGTTTGAGTAATCAACAGACAAGGGAGATAATTTCACTTCAGTTATGTGTTATTAATCTCATACAACAAAGAATGAGTAATATCTGTTGTGTGTTACATATCTCAGACAACAAAGAATTATTTATATCTGTTGTGTGTTATGAATCTCACACAACAGTGAATTCTTTCTTCTGTTGTCTAAATGTACCGACACATCCCCGCACATGCCATGCCAGCACATGCCTATGCAGAATTCACACAACGGAAACTGATATTCTGTTGAGCAAACTATTGTCACACAACGGTGAAATCACCGTTGTCTGATTTTTCAATCACATAACACTCGTTTAGACCACGGTTAGTTTGGTCATCACACAACAGAAAATCACCGTCGTCTGATGACCTTTTTGTAGTAGTGAAATGAGGTACATACAAATTCATTTCTGTTAACAAATGTCTTTGCTAGATCTACATTGATTGGCAAAGTACTTTTCCATCACCACTTTCTTCAGAAACAGAGGAACTAAAATATAAGTTGATCGATGAACATCAACTCATATATAGTTTGAAATGCTCTAATGGAGAGATCTTTCTTTGGAGAAGTAGTATGCCAAATAATCCTTAATATCAACTTCTTGGTAGATTTGTGGATTTTCTTCAGATAAGAGCTCCTTGATTGGCCCGTAAACTTTTGCATTCTCTCCATAAACATATGGCCTGAAAAAGCTTGCCACAGAAATTCTTGGCCCTACATTCTTCGCTCTAACTCTGTGATCCACGCTAATAAACTTGTCATTTGTGATGAGCTGCACGAAATATAACAACACTAAGATATCTTCTTTCGATATAAAGTCCATAAACATTATGATTCAATTATGTAAGTCTGACAACATAACACATCAAATCATACGAAAAGATGACCAAAACAATTAAGTTACAGCTACTTATGAATATAATGGACTTGCCTGGGAAAGGTCTCCAATGTTGACAACTAGAGCTCCTGCCGTGGGAGGCACGTTATGTTGGAATTTAGTTAAAATATTTCAAAATACCAGTTATATTTGAAATCTCTATTGGACTTTTAATTGCTGATGAAATAGTCATTAACTCTCTTTGATTGTGATTGACACAAAGATTTCATCAGTTTACTCATATATCATTCATTGTTCAAAGTCTGCAATTATGGTGGTTCTTTATTTGCTTCTTCCTTTTTGGTTTACTCATCAATGTCAAGATATATATTGCATTTCTGTTACATAAGTTACAGAGTTTAAATGTCATTCCTATTTTGACGTTTTCCTAATCAATGTCATAATATTCATTTCGGTTACATAAGTTACATAGCTTAATTGCTATCGTTAAATTGTCATCGCATTGATCATTCCTGCCATATATATAATCCCTAGCTTTCCATATAAAAAATACAACAGAAATTCAATCTCCTTTGTTTCCTTTCCGAGCTCAAAGTATTCAAGTGTTTCTTTTAATTTATCTATTCCACCAAAAGAAAGTTTCAAGCTGTTCGATACGATCCAACTATTGTGAGAATGTGAGTGTCCACCTACAAGGATCGAGGTTGTTGTACCCTGGAGGGTAGGGCGCCACAAACCTGCTACACCGAGACATTGTCTTTGATGGGCGAAATCTACTCTTAAGGGCATTGTTCACACGCCTCAACCACAAACTCTTTTTGAATGATCTGTCCTCCTGAAGCCTACAAATCCAATAGATAAGTGTTATGATTGTTGTTATTTTAGTCTATTATCACAATGAAATGATAATTGTTATTTGTTATTAAAATATTGTATTTATGTGCTTTTGTAGGAGATGAAATCTAGTGACGAAAATAGCATCCATCGACCAAATTTTCCAACACGTTAACCCACTGATTCTCATACAAAACTTGGAGACCACCCACTTGATCTTGCAAAAGAATGGTGATAAAGCTACCATTCGTGTGCTTGCTGATGTAAAGCCATAAAGACGAGCTTTACCTGCAAACTGAGGGTACTTCTTCTGGTTTGGGTGGATCAGGAGCCACAAAACAGGCAAATGTATCCCTCCAATCAGCTGCTAAAGATTGGTACAAATTGTAATTGGACTGATAAAACACCTTCGTCCCAAACCGCTTATAAAACTTCTTCTTAAGCTCACTATCCTGCTCATGGAACTCACGTATTCCATTTGCAATCCTATCTAAGACATCAACAGGAATTCCATGGTTCACTCCCTGAAAGAAGCCCCATTACATGCATATCGAACTTTCTGGATGAACTCAGCTCGTAAATCTGGGTCTCCTTGCGCTATGCCCTGAAGATCAATAGCTGGTATACTGATTTCGGCATGATCATTGCTTCCCTCCCTCTCGATTTGTGATTGAGAGTAGAAAATGCTTGGGATTTTGTGAGGCCTGCATCGACTAGCCCCTTCACACCAGCTTTTGTATCTTCGAATGCTATTAACTCACTTCTTCGCTCACTTGTGACTAACATTTTCTTCTGTGCCGAATTTACAGTGGATCAACAAGACTAGTAAAATGCCTAGCTTGGGGATGGTTAAGAAATACAAGGATGCAAATGGAAGTAGCTCATGTAGGTGGCAGAACAACCAGGACCCTTCATTTTGGGAAGTTTGGAAAAAGGAGAACACCTTTCAACTCTGGATTTAAAATCATTAAATAATGTCCACTAGCTTTATTTAATTTATTCTAGTTCATCAATAATAACAATAAGATAACTCAGGAACATCCACTATTGTAATTCTTTTTGAAAGACACTATTGTAATTCTTGATTAGTGGCTGATTCTTGCTTAGTGGGAGATGATGGGGACAAATCTTCCTCCAAAGGGAAAATGGTTCGTACGGTACCTCGCCTTTGGCTCCTTATAACTTTTGGTACCTGACAAAAAAAAATATCAATACGGTACCTGAAGTTCTTTGCCCGACCGAAGATTGGTACATATGGCCGTTACCTCCGTTACGGAACTTGCCAGCTGGCAAATTTACAAGGGTACTTTCGTCCATTCACATATCGATTAATTTTTTTTTCTCTAAGCATTTGTCCTCTCTCTCTCATTATCCTTCGTCTGCTTCTCTCTCTCTCTCTCTCACTCTCACTCTCTCTCTCTCTCTCTCTCTCTCTCTCTCTCTCTCTCTCTCTCTCTCTCTCTCTCTCTCTCAGCACTGAAATTCAAGCCCCAAATCCAAACCTAATTGAACCCTAAACGATCTTCCCGATGAAATTCAGATCCAAATCCTCTCCTTGATTTCGACCTTAGAGGCCATCCACAACTCCCTCGTCTCCCGCCAATGGCGATCCCTCTGGTCCCGTCTACCCTTCCTCGACTTCTCCTACCACCTCTTCCCGGTCAACGACTCCGAACCCCTCCCCGTCACGAGCCACGGCTTCTCCGAGTTCGTCAATCGCGCTCTCATTCTCCGCCCCAATTCTCCGATCAAAACCTTCTCCCTCTCTTTCATCTTCTACCAGTACTACACCTCCCATGTCTACTCTTGGGTGCGCTCCGCCGTCACGCGCTTCCGGGTGCGTGAGCCTGACCTCGACTTCTTCATCGACAAAGAGTACCATCTCTGGAGTGAGGAAGATCGAGCCCCGCGTGGAGGCAGATTTCTCCGACTTTTGCTCACTGATTCTGCTAATTTCGAGGTTCGAGTTGCCGAGCTTCTGGTACTACAACGCCGTCTTCTGGTCCTGCTTGGCAATGATGGTGGTTGGTCTGAGAGAGCCCCTCCTCCTCCGGAGGCTTCTTGCGGTGGTTCTGGTCTTTCGAGGCGAGTAAGGTGAGGTTAATACGGCGGCGTGGTTGCAGAGGAAGGCAGTGGCGAACGAGGCCATGGCGATGGGTCAACTTGCTCCGTTTGCTCTCGGCCCCTTATCAGAATTTAACTGTTAACGAAATCAAGGTTCTAGAGTGTGTGAGAGACTGTGTGACTCTAGTGCGGCCATTACAAGGAGCATAAATTCATTGCCCCTGTTTCTTTTGCATTGCCTCCAGATCCAAGAAGCATAGCTGCATTGTTAGCTAGAGATATTTTAGTCTTCCTTATGGCCCAGCTATCTGTTTTGTTTGCTAGCTATTCCAAATAGCTTATGTACTGAAAGTCTGAAACGAGGCCATTATTCAAGCATCCAAGAAATGAAGTTAATATGCCCCAATTCTGGGTTTCTTCTTTTGGAAATGGTCTGGAGAAGATGATGCGTTTGAATCAATGTAAGACACAGTAGAGCAATACCCAATGTTCGGTCGAATCAATTCGTTACCCGAATTTGAAAATTCATCAAGAACTCTAGAAATTCCACATTTTGGGAATTCTCAAAAGATTAAACCATAAGATTCAAAACATACCTCAATGGATTCGTGATGCAAAGAGTAGTAAAAACCCAGAAGGATTCGCATCAATTTGGTTTGTAATTCCATGAAAAGAAGCTTGAAAATTACAAAAATGGAGGAGAACTGAGGAAAAAATGTTCAAAAAAGAATTGAGGAAAAAAGAAAACAAAAAAAGAATAAAGGGTTATTTCAAAATAAAATAAAGGGTAAATTGGTCATTTTATGATCAAAATTGCCAGCTGGCAAGTTCCGTAACGGAGGTAACGGCCATATGTACCAATCTTCGGTCGGGCAGAGAACTTCAGGTACTGTATTGATATTTTTTTTTTGTCAGGTACCAAAAGTTATAAGGAGCCAAAGACGGGGTACCGTACGGACCATTTTCCCTCCTCCAAAACATTTGTAAAATGTGACGTGGTCATATATGGTCGTCGATTATTTAGGAAATTAGAAAATAATTATTCCCACCTTTCCAAATTACTTTGTTTTACATGCTTTGTGAAAGGAAAATTTTAATAAATTTCTCGATGTATGAGTCTTTAATTATTTCAATCTATTAATTAGTGCTTTGAAAAAAAAATGCATATTAAGGAATTAAATTTTGAAAGGAAACCATTAATACATACTTTAATTAGGAAAATAGAAAAACATTTTTATGTTTTTTTAAAATAATAATTTATTATTTTTTTAGCCCCTCCAAAAGTAACTGTCTAGTTCCGCTACTGTTCTTGATACTGCATTCTTCGGTTTAACTACATGATCCACGCTATAAAATTGGTAATTAAAAGTTAATTATGCAGAGTAAGGTTATGGTATGTTAACATTTCTTATACATGTAATGTTATATGTAATATTTTTTTTTATTTTGAGGACTCATGTTACTACTTTAACAACTTATGTGACAACTAATAAGAAGTCCTCGTTAAGGTAAATAAGAGGTTCTCAATCCTTTGAATTATTAAGTCTTTAAAAATGATAGTTGTATGTGTTATATGTTAACATATTGTAAATTTTTTGTAATTCTACATCAACTACGAACCTAAACTCCACACACTTTTTTTATCCCCTTAAGGTCATTTTTATTGTCACAAACCACAATAATTAAGGTTTTAGAAACTTATTGTCAGCCAATACAACTTTCAATGTTTTTTTTTTTTATCGGGTAGTTAGCTGTTAGTAACTCACACACCCATGCAGTGGTATCCCAGCGCCAGGACACCTGCACCGACATTGCGTCATCCAATACAACTTTCAATGTTAGACCTAGATTCCATGTAATTGATTTAATTTTAAAAATTGAGAATCTTAAAGTTAATGTGGTGCTGTAAGGAAGTACAGAAGTTATTCCACTAGTAACATATTTGTGAAACAACAAAAAAATGGTAAATCAAATGATCTGTAGGAGAAGTTTCAGCTTCTTACCGCATTGGAAAACTACCCCTGTTTTGGTGAAATAATCCAAGTTTATTGTTCAGGTAAAAAAAGTTAGTTGAATTTAATTAGCAAATAAACATCGGAGCAACAAAGATCGTTGATATGAAATTTCTTTATTTTATCTTACAATCAGCAAAGTTCTTTGCCAAATTTCACATTTATTGACGAATTGGACCATTGGTACTTCCATTATAATTAACAGAGCTTAAATGTTCTTGATGGGCATCACCTCACAGCTTGAAATGTAGTAATGGGGAGTTCCCTTTCCCTTATGAGTAGTAGTGTTTGAGTCCAAAAGTATTTTTTACAAGATCCCTTTAGGAGATTTAGCGTTGCGAGCCGATACCTGCGGCCCAAAAATAAGCCTACTTGGGTTTGGGTCACAGCTTCACCCATTCTAAGATCCATAAGGAAAACGAGCCCTTATTGGAATCATGCAGCAGAGATTGAATAGGAAACTTCAATCAATAATCCTTCTATGGCAAGGAACAGTCGAAACCCTATAGTATAAATACCAGGTTTCAAGGACGAAAAAAGAGACAAGTCCTCAATCAATCAATCTCAACGATTATCAAAGCCTCTCCGGAGCAAACCTACCTGCAACCTAGTTGCAAACCAGCGAAGTAAGGGTAACGCCCTCGCAACCCAGCTAAGCTAAAGTCACGCTTTAGCAAACCCTGTGTTTTCTCCAAACTTCCCAGTGATTGCTCTACTTAGTCTACAACACTAAGTATCAATTTGGTGAACGCAAGAGATCACAACCAAATCCCTTATCCGTAAGGCAAGAAGTCTTTTTTCGGAAGGCAAAGAAAAGAACCTTGTGACGAGATTGGTGCTCTCCTCGTCCACAACGCTCGAGAAGAAGTCAGGTCAAGGGATTCTCTGACGATTGCACCCCACGGTGCTGGTACGTCTGCGCACACGCTCAAAAGAGACTGTTTGCAACCAGACTGGTTTTGGAGCCAAACAAGTAGTACCTTACATAATTTTTAATATCAACTTCTTGGTAGATTTGGGGATTCTCTTCTGATAACAACTCCTTGATTGGTCCGAAAACTTTTGAATTCCCTGCAAATATGACAAAGCTTGCTACAGAAGTTCGTGGCCTTACATTCTGCGCTCTAACTCTGTGAGCCAAGCTAATAAACTTGTCATTTGTTATGAGCTGCACATATGTAAGCAACACAATCAATAAAAGTTAACCAATGACAATATTCTAATAGTCCATGATTTGTAACATAACATGCATATATGCATGTCATATTGTCTGAGAAGAAAACAACAAAAGATTAAGCTAATAACAATGGACTTGCCTGAAGAAGGTCTCCAACATTGACAACTAGAGCTCCATGCATGGGGGGAACATTAACCCATTGATTCTTATAGAAAGCTTGGAGGCCGCCTACTTGGTCTTGCAAAAGAATGGTGATGAAGGTACCATCAGTGTGCTTGATGGCACCGAAAGTGAATTCTGGCTCGGGGGGGGGGGGGGGGGGGGGGGGGGCGGTTCCGGTGCAAATTTTTTTCAATATCTCCCTTATTTAGATATTTTATTCATAGATTATTAATATATACCATATTTATCTCACCAAAATTAATATATTAACCAATCACAACCCATAATAATTAATATTTGGTATGACTTTAGATTAAACTTGTGTTTTCTTTTGGAAACTATTAAACCCTTATGAAATATTTAAGCTTCTTTCTTACTAAATTTTTTGTTCAAACATAATTATAAATTATGGTATAAAACTATTAATTACTTCTTTGCTAATTAGCTTTTATGATTATTTTGAATACTTGGTATTTACATTTAAGAAAATTGCATTTTGGACCCCCCCAAACTTTCAATCCTATTTCCGCCCCTGGGCTCAGGGCATGCTGGATGGTAGTGGCCCAGAAGAAGAAGCCCCTCGGTGCAGTTCATGTCTTTAAGATGGTTCGGATTAAGCCCAAGTGCCTCAGACAGTATCTCGAACAATGTTAATCCCAAATGCATCACATGCTTTCAGTACTCGATCACTAGATCTCTGCAACTCCATTTCTTATCTTATTTAGTTCATTTATCAAGTGAAACTACACGTCTTCTAAAAAAAAAAAGAAGGCGAAACTATACTTAATTAGCTCACTACAAAATGTATATGGATGTTTGCATAAATTTTCAAACTTAGTACTTGAACATTAATTCATGTCGTCAAACTCTTATTTGTCTGGATTACTACATAAACCGTTACTTTGAATCAGCGATTAAGAGGTACTATCTTTGCCTAAAAAGGAAATTAGCAGCAGTACTATTATTATAAGCGCAAATATATCTAGATGTGTGGTCACTACTACAAAAAATTAAACAGACAGGATAAATTATACGACGACATAGACTTATGCCGATTCTAATAATTAACAATCTAATAACATATAACATGATATATATACTATTCTCAAAAAAAAAAAAAAAAAGATATTTACCATATGTAAGAACAGATCATGTCAAGGTGAGAACTTGAGATCAAGCCTTACCTGCATATTGAGGGTAATTCTTGTGGTTTGGGTGGATTAGGCACTATAAAACAGCCAAGTGTGTCTCTCCAGTTAGTTGATGAAGCTTGGTACAAATCATAATTAGACTGATAATACACTTTCTTCCCTGAGTCCTTGTATAGAACTCTTTCTTGAGCTCACTATCCTGCTCATCGAACTCGCGTATACCTCGAATCACCTCATCCAAAACATTTACCGGAATTCCATGATTCACTACCTGAAAGAAACCCCATTTCTCACACGCATGTCGAACTTTCTCAATGACCTCATCTCGTAAAGCTGAGTTTCCATGGGTTATGCCTGGAAGATCAATGATTGGAAATTGGAATTGTTTGGCTCCAAAACCAGCTGGTGTGCAAACAGTCTCTTTTGAGCGTGTGATTGCGTAGGCGTGCCAGTACCGCGGGGTGCAGTCGTTGGGGTAGTCCCTTGACCTGACTTCTTCTTCAAGCGCTGTGGACGAGGAGAGCACCAACCTCGTCACAAGGTTCTTCTCTTGCCTTTCGGGAAGGACTTTTGCCTTACGGATAAGGACTTTGGGTGTGATCTCTTCAGTCACCAAAATCGATACTCAACGTTGTAGGTTGAGCAGAGCAATCACTGGGAAGTTCTGAGAAAGCACGAGTTTTGCTAAAGCGTATCTTTAGCTTCGCTGGGTTGTGAGGGCGTTACCCTTGCTTCGCTGGGTGTATCGGTGGCAGTAGTACTGGCAGTCGGCTCGCGAGGAGACTAGGACTGGAAGCACGGTCGCCGGGTTGATCTGGTGATGTTGACAGTCGGCTCGCGAGGAGACTAGGACTAGCGGGCTGTCACCGGGTTTCAACGAGGTTGAAGGTTTGCTCCGGGGAGGCTTTGTAATCGCTGGGATTGATTCATTCGAGAGAGCTCATTGATTTCACTGCTTAACCCTGTATTTATATCCTAGGGTTTCGACTGCTCCTTGCCTTAGAAGGATTCTTAATTGAAGTTTCCTGTTTAATCTCTATTACTCGATTTCAATAAGGTTTCGTCTCCTTATGAAACACGGAATGGGCGAAGCTATAACCCAAACCCGAGTGGTTTTATTTTTGGGCCGCAGGTATAGGCCCGCTGGCTCGAACCCACCAAAGGATTTTGCCAAAATTGCTTTTGGGCTCAAACATTGCCCCCCAGGCCGCGAAATCAGGCCCGCTGGGACGTAACTGATTGAAGGGGACTTAGAAAGACGTGCCGGTCGCTTGAAACGATGCCATTAATGAAGGTCGCGTCCCTTCGTTTGCGAAACGCTTTCTGTCGCATCGTTTCCCTCACAAAATCCTTTATTTAAACTCACAGCCGCAACCTTATCACATCAGAAACCCTTCAGTCTCTTAAATCCAGAAAAACCCAATTCTGCCAACATCTCCTCTGCAAACAATCCAGAAATGGCTCCTCCTAAGAAAATGATCATCGATCAAGAAGAACAATTAAACAAAAAGGCTGCTCGGACTTGGGGCATCAACATTGGTGCTCGCATTCATCTTGAAACCTCTATTCACCGACCCCTACTCCTTCGTTTCTCCGACCATCACACCAGGTTGGGCCCAGCACCGCAAGGCGTTATTCCGGACGACGCTATCGCTCTATACGGCCTCCCTATTCGCCGACCCATTCCAGTCCTCCGAAGGACTCCTAGAGACTTTAGCGGTTGGGGTGCCCAAAACCATCGAGCCAAAATAGGTAATTGGCCGTCCTCCATTAGTGTACCGGAGACTTCCTGGTATCGCGAGACGCGGACACGAGATCTAGCTCGCTGGAATGCAGCAGGCATCACCCACACTATTGACCTGTGTTTCCATCTTCCTCGCGGTGGCAATCGCTCGCCTCTCGCTGCCTTCCTCTGTTTTTGGAATACCGCCACCAACACATTTGACTTCAGATTTGGTCAAATGAGCGTCACTCTGTTGGATATCCTCTCCATCACTGGCCTGCCCATCGATGGCGAGCCTTATGTGAATGGCCAATTTGACTCTGTCAACTTCACCTCAATTATGGCCCAGCACGGTCGCAGCGCTCACAGTGGCTCCTACCCGCGGTGGTTGGCGTACTACAGTAAGGAACACAATGCGACCGGCGGAATTGCTTTTCTTGAGTATTGGCTGTGTAAGTTCATATTCTGCACCTCTTCCTGTAAGCCCACTGGCACTTGGACCTTCTTAGCAACGGCCCTCTACAACGGCCGCAACATCGGGCTCGGACAACCGGTACTGGGGGCCCTCTATCGCATGCTATACCAAGCGACGATGAATCCATTTGAGACCAACATATCTGGCCCTTTCTGGATTTTGGACTTTTGGATCCAGACATACTTTCAATTCTTCCGCTGTGAGGATATCCCGCTACTTCCACCGGCCGATCAACTCTTAGGTCGATGGTTTTGCCGCGAGGACAAGCACTTGTCTCCTCCCTATTCCGAGTTTTTTTCTTTTCTATACTTGCTGGATGAGATTCCGTACTGTGACATAATTCTGGGCAGAAGATTCCCATCTTTGCTCGAATATGGTTTTCTTCCTGGCGATCCTTGCTATCCCAACTGCGCTCGCCTGGCTTTTCGCCGCACGATCTCCTGCTCAGACATCAGAATCTCCACCGAAGAACTCAGCTACGAGCTATATGCTCCCAATCACTTTGCCTGCCAGTTCGGCCTTATCCAATTGGTACCAGTCCCTCTATACGACTCCTGGAACTACAACACCTCTTGGCGCAGATTCGGGCCCCCCTCAGGGCCCCCGCCGGCACAGAGCATGCTCGCGCTAGTCGATCTCCCTGATTGGGCCCAGACCATCGACGCTGTAGACGAAACTGAAGAAGGATATGAAATTTGGTGGGCAGAAGTCTCCGTCAATTGCTGGACCCAACCAGACGACGAACTCTTTGCAACTCTCTTCGGCAAGCTGAGGAATCCTTATCCTGCTGATATTGAAATGCTCGCTCGCTTCTCTGAAGACATTACCAGGCCCCGGCCTCTCCAAGTGGTCCGACCGGTGCGAGCTCCTCGCCCGGCCCAGGCTGGCATCGTAATTCGTGAACCTCCTCCAGAAGTAAGTACCGTAACTTTACCCTCTGCAAATTCCTTCATTGTTCACCCTTTTACTCATACTTCTTTGTACTAGGGGAGTGCGCCGCGCCCTGGCCACAGCACAACCAGTACTTGCCCGGCCGCCGGACAATCTGGAAAACAGAAAGTAGTGCTCGCTGAACCTGCAGCTGAAGATTCTTCTTCTTCTGATGACGACGATCCATACACCGTAAGAAATCCTCTATCCTCAGGCTCATGTTCCGTGGGTTAAGTCCTAACTTCTTGATTTTGACAGGTCGCAGCTGCTCTAGCTCGCAAGCGCAGCCGCTCGGACCCTCGCGCTGACCCCTGGGCAGGAGATGAACCACCGGCTGATCGATTGGTAAGAAGCAAAAAGCTCATACTAAGGATTATCCACACCTTCGCCCAAACCTCCATAACCTTTTCCTTTGCAGGTTCGTTGCCGGCCATCTGGACACGTTGGGGAGGGCTCTTCAGCTGCTGGTCCAGGAACAACGGCTTCACAAGCGCCAGAGCCCGTGGGCCTTGAAAACCTTCCACCTCCTATCAGCACCGTTGGCGATTCGGCCTCAATTCCTGTGCAGATCATAGAGGACAGCTCACCCGAGCCGGAAGAGAATGCACGCCTGCCAGATGCACCGCCCGAGGAGCCGATCGCTGTACAACCCCCGGCAGACATATCGCTCAATCCTGATTCCGCCGCGGCAGTTGAAGAACCTGCAACAACACCAACTACAGACGAGCCTCCAGTTGCACAGGTAACCCCCATTCCAAAATCCATGCCTCATCTCTTGATTGTCTCTGTATATCTTGATAAACTTTCCTCAACCGTAGAGTAACGTCCCTGCTGAGGAGGTCGCTGTCGCTGATCCTGCTGAGTCCGCTGGCGAAGGCATGGTAGCTCAAGAACCTGCCCCCCAGGTTCTAGAAGTAGGAGCTGAGATAAATGCAGCACCAGAACCAGACGCGGCCCCCATCGTCGAGCCTCAAGAAGTCCCTGCCGGTGGCCGCTATTGATGCTAACGCTATTGCTAATGTTCCTCCTCCCGAGCCTCCTAACAGGCTAGAAAGGCTTGTTCGCGTACTCGAAGTGGCTCCTCTAGGAGTCATAGACGAAGCGAGGGACGGGCTGCAGCGGCTTCTGGGTCCTGATATTTTACTGCCGGGCGCGCCTGTTAGAGCTTAGGAATATTTGATGGTGCTTCGCCGCGAACGTACTATCACTGAAGCTGAATTTGTTGAGATATACGAGCTGCTACAAAACCTCCCTGCACAGATTAATGAGAGAACGACCGCAACCGCGCAGGCTAGGCAGGTTCAAGCTCACTATTGCGGCCTTGCACAACAAGCAGAGGCATCTCGCAACTCTTTAGGCGATCGAGCTATTCGCGTCAGGGACCTACGGATCTCGCAGAACCACCTTCGGACCCACATTCAAGACCTCCAAGCCCAATTGATCGAAGCAAAAGCCCAGTTGGTGGTGGTGACGGCCCAACTTGAGCAAGAAGAACCTCAGATAGAGCAACCCTTAGCAGCCTTCGAAGCGATGTCTCAGAACTTGGCTCAAGCACGCGAAGCAGTCCGACAAGCAGAGCGAGCTGCTGCTGACGCTAGTTTTCGTCTGGATAAACATTTACTTCGCTTAACCCATGCGGGTCGAAAACTTTAGGCCTCTCACATCAGGCCCATTTTGCTTTGTATGAACAACATTAATATTTAATATTTAATATTTAGCCCGCTTCGCTCTGCCCAAATATCATTTTAACTCTGACAATTAATGACAAGCGAAACCGCTGAAAAGATAACCCCAATTTGGGCGGTTACCTCCTTGGAGACTGCCCTGCTTCCCACGCGTTTTCAATATCTTCCATTTCCGAGGTTGTAGCATTTGACTGCATTGATTCTCTTATTGATGGCATTGAAAGTACTTCAACCGCTTATCGCGCAGTGCAAGGTTGGCCCTATAAATACCGGTATTTAGAGAACACAGATAACCAAACCACCATGTCTTTCCCAAAGATAACCTCGCAAGACCTGTTGCTCTTTCTCCAGTTTCTAAAATCTTCCCTCCATGATTTCACCCTTAGCCACAAATTCTTAGGCTTCATGGCTTAATCTCAAGACCTGGGTAGGCCTCATGGCCTAATCTCAGGTCCGGCGGCATGTCTTTGGTTTCTGAAAACCTGGATGAACTTGCCAGTCTCAGTTAAACTGAAGAACATGCCGCGCTCTTTACGCGGCAGAACTACATTCTGAGGAGTCCAACTCTTCAGACTGCCCGCGAGGAGTATGGGGAAGAAGGGCTGAAGGCCACTTTGAGGTCTACTGTTCTTCCTCGCGATCTACCTCCGGGGCCTGGGTACGAGGTTTCTGTTTTTCTCCAGGAGGTAGATGTGGTTGTGAGTCGCGCTCGCTCCGGACCCCAACTCCTGCCCGGAGGGAAGGCTCAAGGAAGGGGTATGAAGGATTATTCCCTTCCCTCTTCCTCCGGTACCGATGACAGCAGTGGCGACTCAGATCGGAGGAGGATCTGGGTGAAAAGAGGAAGAATGCCCTGAGGTAGCGCCCAGATCCTTCTCCCCGCAACCAGATCCAGTCACTTTTAAACTTTACGCTCCTGTCAGAGCCACCTTTGGCCTTGTAATTGCATGTGAAATTGTATTGCTCTATTCTGTTGTATGCTTCTGGCCGCAAAGCCACTTTATGAATGGAATTTTTGTTTTAAACAGAAATTTGTTAGTCTAAAACAAAGCCTCTTGTATAGGCTCACATTTCTATTCTTCACACACTTTGTCAAGATATGCAATTTGAAAAGTTGAAAAAGTAACTACAATAATAATGAAAAGCCTCGTGTATAGGCTATTACATCATAAAGCCTCTTGTAAGGCTCAACTAGATATGGAGTTGCCCCCCAATGTTCGTCGGGGAGGCAGAGACAAGAACTATAGGCCACAAAGAAAAGGCCGAATGCTTATATAGAAATGATGCGAGCCGATGAAGATTAAGGTTGCCCCCCAGCCGGGCAAGAACAGGATCAGGTGGATCTTCGAACTCCCAAACACTTGGGTAATATTTCTTCAAGAAACGGCCATTAATGGGGTTGCGATGGATGTCGCCATCGACATCTCTGAGGTGAAAAGCCCCGCGCTCCAAGATCCGGTGGATAACAAAGGGTCCCTCCCATCGCGGCGTCCATTTACCGCAACCGGTTAATTTCTCACCCAAGGGTAAAATGGCCTTCCAAACGAGGTCGCCCTCTTTGTAACTACGACTGCGCGTCCTCTTATCACAGGCGCGTGCGATACGCTGTTTTTCCATCACCAAATTGTCCAAAGCCGCCAAGCGCTGCTCGCTTAAATCTTCGTGTTCCTGCCGCATTACTTGAACGTAATCTTCACCAATCAGATGTTGCTGTTCTTGCACGCGGAGGGAATGGACGTTAATTTCTAGCGGTAAGACAGCGTCATGACCGAACATCAGTGCGTACGGCGTTGTTGCGGTGGGATTCCATTTAGAAGTGCGATAGGCCCAAAGTGTCTCATATAGAGTGTCATGCCATTGTCGAGGGTTCTCTACCAACATCTTCTTCAGTAAAGTGATGATGGTCTTGTTGCTAGCTTCCGCTTGACCATTAGATTGAGCATAATACGGAGTGCTATGGATGAATTGAATACCAAAATCATTGACCAGTTCCTCGACCGGGCCTCCCATAAACGCTGCCCCCTTGTCAGAAACCAACACCTCAGGGATACCAAACCTGCAGAGAATGTTACGGAAAATAAACTGGCGAATGGTGGCACCGGAAGCCTCTTTCAAAGGCTCTGCTTCAACCCATTTAGTGAAGTAGTCAGTGGCGACGATGATAAACTTGTGCTGAAGGGAAGAATGAGGATGGATCATCCCAATCAAGTCCAGTGCCCAGCCACGCGGGGGCCAAGGCTTAATAATAGGCTGTATAGGAATGTTAGGCAAATGTTGGAGTGGACCGTGCGCTTGACAGTCCTCACAACCTCTGGAAAATGCGATACAATCCTTCAAAATGCTGGGCCAATAATAACCATGACGTCGCAGAAGCCAGTGCATCTTAGGTCCCGCTTGATGGGCCCCACATATCCCCGTGTGCACTTCACGCATCAATCGTTTAGCTTCGCGACCATAGACACACCGAAAGTCTATACCATCCTCCCGACGTCGTCGCAATTCATCGCCTCGAAGGAAGTAGTTTAATGCGAGGAAACGAATCTTCCTGTCAGCTCTGGGGTCTGGTTGTTTGAGGTACTCAATCAGCGGGATTCGCCAATCCACATCAATAGGTTCTAGCACAGCGACTACGGGGTCATCTAGTGGATCAGGTCGGGCAAGCCACGAAGGTAATGTGCGACGCTCAACTTTCAAAATGCGCTCGCGCACTCCATACTTCAATGTGATGCCTGTGGCCAACTGAGCGAGCTCATTAGCTGCAAAGTTACGCTCGCGTGGTATATGTTCCAGATCGACATCGGTAAATTGGTCCAGAAGCTCGATGGCGCGATTCAGATATGGTACGAGCAACCAACTCGCACAGCGATATTTTTCCTGGAGCTGGTTTATAACGAGCTGAGAATCGCCGCGAATCTGAACGTCCTGTACGCCCATTTCCAGTAAGACTTCGAGTCCAATGATAAGAGCTTCATATTCAGCCTGATTATTAGTACATTGGAATTCTAGCTGGAAAGAATAAGAGAAGCGGTCACCGGCTGGGTTTTCCAAAACAATCCCTGCACCAGCCAGTGTGTCAGTTCTTGAGCCATCAAAGAATAATACCCAAGGCTGCAGAGAGACAGTAGCTTGGTACCAAACCGCGTACTCAGGGATGCACGCCAAATCTGGTCGAGTTGTAGTGGTGGAGGCTATCTCTAACTCCTTCAGTGCGGGTATCTCTAACGTAGGATGATGTGCGAGAAAGTCTGCGATGGCCTGCCCTTTGACAGCTTTTTGTGGTACATATTGGAGCGAAAACTCTGAGAGAGCCAATACCCATTTGCCAATGCAGCCTCTCAAGATAGGGCGCGACAACATGTATTTGACCAGGTCGGTTTGAGCGATGATGCAAGTGGTAAAGGATAGCATGTAGTGTCGCAACTTGCACGCTGAAAAGTACAGAGTTAGGCACAGCTTCTCCATAGGGGTGTACCTTGTCTCGCAGTCTGTCAATGTGCGGCTGAGATAAAATATAGCATGCTCGACACCTCCCTTGTCGTCCTGAGCGAGCAGGCTGCCAATGGAGGCCTCAGCTGCTGAAATGTATAGCTTTAATGGGATCCCGGCTCTGGGTGGAACCAGGACTGGTGGGCTTGCCAAATAGGTCTTGATACTGTCGAAAGCCTCTTGATGTTTAGCCTCCCACACAAACTCATTCTGCCCTTGTAACCTCAGCAAGGGCGAGAACGGTTGGATTTTGCCTGCAGAGTTAGAGATAAAACGTCTTAGGAAATTGATCTTACCCAACAGACGCTATAATTCCTTTTTCGTCCGCGGGGGAGATGCGTTGATGACTGTGCTCGCCTTGTCTTCGAGGACCTCAATTCCTCGCTGATGAACTATGAACCCCAGAAAGTCTCCTGCCTGGACCCCAAACACACATTTGGCCGGGTTCATCTTGAGTCTATGTCTTCGCATGCGCTCAAATACTTTCCTGAGATCCGCGATATGGTCCCGCTTATTCTGAGACTTGACGACTACGTCATCGATGTACACCTCTAAAACCTTTCCCAGTATGTTGTGGAAGATCAAGTTCATGGCTCTCTGATACGTCGCACCAGCATTCTTCAGGCCAAACGGCATGACCACATATTGGAAAACTCCCGCGAAGCCAGGGCAGCGGAAAGCGGTCTTATGTCTGTCTTCTTCAGCGACCGGAATCTGGTGATATCCTGCAGTACCGTCCATGAAGGACAACAACTCATGTCCTGCCACAGCATCTACCAACATATCCGCGACCGGCATGGGGTAAACATCCTTAGGTGTAGCGAGATTCAAGTCTCTATAATCAACGCAGACTCTCATCTTGCCATTCTTTTTCCGGACAGGCACTATATTAGATAGCCACTGATTATACTTGGCGACCCTTATAATACCCGACTTGTGCATTTTCTCTACCTCCTCCTTTACGAGAATCTGGGTCTTTGAATTCATTCGTCGAGGTTCCTGCTTGACGGGCCTCTTGTCAGGAAGAGTTGGTAGTTGATGACACACCAAATCTGGTGACAGGCCGGGCATGTCTTCATATTTCTCCGCGAAGCAATCTTTAAACTCTAATAGTAATTCAGTGAGCCTCTGTTTCTCGCTAGGCTCTAGGTAAGCGCTGATAGATACCTCCATAGGCTCGCTCACTGTGCCCAGATTAACCTTCTCTGTAGGGTCTCTAACTTTAGGAGGTGTATCGTCCAGCGCTGCCGGGGCAAGTTGAATGCGGACTTCATCTTCGTCCTCCGAGTCAGAAAGTTCTTCATTAACGACCTCTAAGGTCGCGATGCGATCATAAGCCTCTTTTTCCACCATGTATGATGACAGCCGTTCATGTATCGAGTGGAAAGCCTCTATCCCCTCGTCTGAGAGGTTGTAATCCATTAATCGGTTAAAGGTTTGGGCACAGCGTGGCCAGGCCTTTCCAAGCCTTCTTTTGCGAGTGTGAGCCCCCACTGTGCCAGTTCAGAGGCCGTCACCCCTGTGGGGCGGCCCTTATCATCGATGCCACTAACCTGCAATGGAGTGATAAGCTCCAAATAGTATCTGGCATCTACATAATTTGCGGAGACCGGGAATGGACGGGGATCTGCTTTGACCACTTCCGCCGTATCTGTTTCCCTATTCCACATAACCAGCTCTTGATGAAGTGTCGAGGGTACATAGTAACTCCTATGGATCCAGTCTCTGCCCAAAATGGCACTGTAGGCCGCATAGCAATCCGTCACGAAGAAGGCATAAACCCCCTCTGCTGGTCCGACCTTAATACGCAAGAACAATAACCCTAAGGTTTTTGTTACAGTGCCCGCGAAATTTTTGAGTGCAAGAGACGTGGACTGGATTTTCTCCCGCTTGATCTCAAGCAAGTGCATGGTCCTAGTAGTGACGACATTAACGGCCGCTCCGGTGTCAATCATGATTTTGCTAACTTTGATACCGCCAATGTCTGCCGTAATGTATAGCGGTCGCATGTGTTGGACCATAGCTGGCGTTGGCCCATGAGTGACCCCTTGTTTGGAACCTCTTCTGGTTCCTGCGAGACCCTGTCTTCTACAGGTGTCGCGGCTGCTGAAGTGACCTGCAATGGTTGTACACTCTCCTCTTCTTCTCCCACGCAATCCTGAGCAGCGACTGGCAATGCATATCTCGCGGGGAGTACATAAACCATGTTGCAAGAAACGTCAGCTGTCTCAGTCCCCTCTATGTCATCGTCCAACTAGAGCTTGGGGTCCTCAACCGGGATATCAGTTTGGAATTGCTTAGCCAAACGATCTACCAACGACCCTTCCGTGAGGCCTTTTACCTCGCAATGTTCAAGCTCTTGTGACCCAAGTTCTTGCTCCGCAACAGCCGGCTTAGGGTTCTCTGGTTCCATGCGCTCCTCTGAGGCAGAGATGACCACGCTTTGGATTTTCTTGGGTCGCCACTACAAGGTGTCACTAACTCTGTCCTTGCCCCCCAGCCTGTCGAAGACCGAAGCCTTAACCACTTGCGCTTCATGGAAAAGCCTGCGCCTGACATGCGGACGCCGAGTTGGCGAGTTCTCCATTCGAGTAAGAGGTGGTGAGCGCTCCTTAGTAATCCTGCAAAACACACTGGGCTTTGAAGCCCCTATTAGTGAATCTGTTTATCTATTAAAACCACGGGGAGGTCTCAATGGTTTAGCGGCCAGCGCTTCCATCTCTTTTTGGTATTGTTCGGGCGACTTGACCAGTTGGGAAGGTTTGATCAGGCCCTGATCTAAGGCCTCTAGAGCGCGCTTGGCTTCTCCAAACCTGCGTTGCAGCTTCCGTTTCCTGGACGAGCTAATCTCCACCGCCTTGCCCTTTTCCCTGGTATACCATTTGCCCTCTTTGATAGGGTTAGCTGAAGCAGGTGGTATATAGGGCTTGGTTAGGATATCTTTGCAGTCGCTCCTGGCCTTTTCCTGTTTTGGACCACCTGCGGCTGCTTTTAGCTTCATGAATAAGTTGGAGTCTCTGGGGGATGGTGGTGATTTCGTCTTCTCCCTTTCTCTTGGACTGGAAGGCTGATAGTTCTGTGATGACGAAGCCCACTTAATTGGTGGTAGGGAGCCAAAGTGAAATGACTGCTCGACTTCTTCGTGCGGTATTTGGATACCGCATTCTTCTTTACACCGCGAGCACAAAATCACAGGTGAGGCCTGGTTGGTTGACTCAATTCTACCCTTAGCTGGCGCTTCATCCTCAATGGACCTATCACTCTGCTCGCTCGGAACCAGATCTAGAGTTGGTTTCCGTCGCTGCTGTTTATTCCAATCCACATTGACCATATTGATCCCGGTGTCAGGGAAGGGATCCATGTCAACTAGTTTCGCCGCTGTGACTGGAGCCTCTACCTGCAAACTACCGTTATTAAACCATACCTGTATCTGGTGTTTGAGCTTTATACAGTCCGCGGTATTGTGGTTTCACAGATTATGGAACTTGCAGTACTTCTTTCCCTTCAACTGCTCTGGTCGCGGAAAAGGCCCAAAATCAGTCTTCACCATCTTCGCAGCGATCATCTCGTCGAGGATCTTGTGAGCTTTATTGGCATCATAAGTATATGTCGCGAACTCCGGTTTGGTGAAGGCCATCGATTTGAGCTTAACAGGCTCCTTGGAAATCTTCAACTGCTTCAAGGACGGGTTCTTCTTCCCGGTTAGCTCGTAAGCCGCTATATCATTATCCTCGACTTCTTCATCATCCTGGACCGCTTCTCCAGTGTTGTGATGGTAATAAGGGTCGTACGTGGCCGGTTGGTAGCTCAGGGCTGCTACCGTACGATGTTTACCTGGCACGTACGTTCCTCTGGAAGCATTTTTCCTCGCGTCTGTTTCTCTGAGAAGATGCTCGAAACTGCCCACCTCCGTGATGAGTTCTCCCATCGACTGAATCATGCTGCCATGCTACTTCTTTCGTTGTCGGGGGTCCAAGCCTTTGACCGCCAACTTGACTAACTCCTTCTCGGGCAGGATGACATTCAGTTTGGCTTTCTGGATTTGAAAGCGCTGAACATAAGCGACTGCTGATTCTGTAGGCTGTTGGGCCATCTGAGTGAGGGAAGCTAGGTCTACTTCAGGTTCAATAGTTCCAAATGTCTCACGGAAAAGTAGTTCCATTGCCGGCCAATCCACCACTGTCCCTGGTCTGAGTTTAGAAAACCATCTGAAAGCAGCGCCCGACAGAGAAGTGTCAAAGATCCTGCACTTGAGGACATCATCATTCTGGTATTGGCCACATTGTACCCTAAACCTGGCTAGGTGTGTTGCCGCATCCTCAGTGTCCTCCCCTGAAAAAGTAGAAAAGATGATATGTGGCGGGAAAGGGGCGAGCATGATGTGTGGCGGGAAAGGGGCGAGCATGATGTGTGGCGGGAAAGGTCCCTCATAAACCCCATCCGGCTGGGCTCTAGGGTTGGCCAATCTGATCATCTCCTCTACTTCATCACGTCTTACATAATCTGGGCCCGGAGGAGGAGGAGGTGCCACCGCAGCTCGGTGAGTAGCTTGCCCAAGCGCTGCCTGGTTCGCCGTTGCTGATCCTTCCCCGGCATGCACAATGCGGGTAGTAGCTTGTTGCTGGAGAGTTACTGCAGGCGTAATCTCTTCCTTCGACAGAGCCGTTATCTTGATCGGGGGGGCCAGTCTGGTCAAGCGCATAATAACTCCCCGGCAGTTCTTGATATATCATCTCTGCCCCGTCACTGTCGTACTGGACGAAAGTCACGGGTTCCGACGCAGTTCCTGCGCCCTTCGAGACTTGGTGCCTCTTGGTAGCATGTCTGCTTGATGAACCAGTCTTTTCCTTGCTGCCACTAATAACCAAGGCTTGTTCTTTGTTCTTCGACGGAGCAGTAGCGACAGTAGCTGAGGAAGAAACAGCATTGTGGTTAGTTTTCTCGCCCTGATTTGGCGGCACGTATTTGCCTGAACCGGATGGCTGGCCAAGAGAGCCAAGGATAGCGTTAGGATCCCCTAAGGCTTTGTTCAGTACATCTCTCGCCTGATTCAATTCTGCTCTCTGCATAGCCACCTCAGTTGCCAGGTTGGCCCCATCCTTGCGAAGATCTGTTATATTCGACGCGGTCTGCTTGGTGTGATCCGCTATAGCGTCCAAAATTGCCTTATGACGCTGATCCTGCCCGCTAGCGATACCTGCAGCCTGTGCCTTCACATCACATTCTGATTGTGTGATCTGCTACCGGGTACTCTCCGTATGTAAAGTCATTCGCTGCTCAAGTTAACGGAGAAGTTTTTCAGATTTTGCGGTTTCTCTGGCAAAATCAGCGTCCATCTTCTTGCGATGGTTCTCGACATTCTCCATGATGATCATAAACTTGACTTCAGCGGTCGCTCCTTCCGGGATAGGCTTCGGAACAAAAGCCTCTTCATCTCCACTTTCCACTGCAGTGTCGACAGTGGCGGGGACAACAGGCTCGCTGGCCTGATTAACATTGACGCTCTGACCCTCAGTAGCGGTCGAGCGATTCTCATCTTGTCAAGTTGACATACCGGGTGATTGGGGCTGATGAGAGAATCGTTGCGTCACTTGTTCTTCAGAAAGACCACGACAGTCCGCGCGAGAATGCGGTCTGTAACTAGAGGTCTTATGTTTTGAGTAGTTAGCGTAGCCTTTTTGATAGGGTTATCGCTAGACTTCCCAATGGATGCGTTCACAAAGAAACACTATTGTTGTCCCACTGGGCATGCCAAAATGTTTGGCTCCAAAACCAGCTGGTGTGCAAACAGTCTCTTTTGAGCGTGTGATTGCGCAGGCGTGCCAGCACCGCGAGGTGCAGTTGTTGGGGTAGTCCCTTGACCTGACTTCTTCTTCAAGTGCTATGGACGAGGAGAGCACCAACCTCGTCACAAGGTTCTTCTCTTGCCTTTCGGGAAAGGACTTTTCCCTTACGGATAAGGACTTTGGGTGTGATCTCTTCAGTCACCAAAATCGATACTCAACGTTGTAGGTTGAGCAGAGCAATCACTGGGAAGTTCTGAGAAAGCACTAGTTTTGCTAAAGTGTATCTTTAGCTTCGCTGGGTTGCGAGGGCGTTACGCTTGCTTCACTGGGTGTATCGGTGGCAGTAGTACTGGCAGTCGACTTGCGAGGAGACTAGGACTGGAAGCACGGTGGCCGGGTTGATCTGGTGATGCTGACAGTCGGCTTGCGAGGAGACTAGGACTGGAGGGCTGTCACCGGGTTTCAACGAGGTTGAAGGTTTGCTCCGGGGAGGCTTTGTAATCACTGGGATTGATTGATTCGAGAGAGCTCCTTGATTTCGCCGCTTAACCCTGTATTTATACCCTAGGGTTTCGACTGCTCCTTGCCTTAGAAGGATTCTTAATTGAAGTTTCCTGTTTAATCTCTACTACTTGATTTCAATAAGGTTTCGTCTCCTTATGAAACACGGAATGGGCGAAGCTATAACCCAAACCCGAGTGGTTTTATTTTTGGGCCGCAGGTATCGGCCCGCTGGCTCGAACCCACTAAAGGATTTTGCCAAAATTGCTTTTGGGCTCAAACAGGAATACTGGGATTGTTGTGACTCCTGCATCGAGTAGTCCATTCACACCGGCTTTTGTATCATCAAATGCTTTCAGTTCACTTGTGCGGTCACGTGTGGCCTCCATTTTTCTTCTGGTTTTCAAGTTCACAATAATAGATGGCAACAAGATTATACAGAAGACTTTTGTAATTTGCCTTGGCTGATTAAAGAGTAGTGCAAGGCTACAAGTAGCTGAAGACAAAAAACATATATTACTCTAAT
Organism: Rosa lucieae; assembly: GCA_024704745.1. Classification (NCBI taxonomy): domain Eukaryota; kingdom Viridiplantae; phylum Streptophyta; class Magnoliopsida; order Rosales; family Rosaceae; genus Rosa; species Rosa lucieae. The sequence continues at coordinate 6,283,976 of CM045495.1, read as the reverse complement.
GATCATTAAAAAAACATATATTACTCTAATTGATCATTTTTTCTTTGGTCAATGGTACCCTAAACTCGACTTTAATCTATCACTCATTTTGGAACAATTAGAACCAGTCATTCTGGAAGGTAAGAAGACGTAGAAAAAAGAAAAAAGAAAAAAATTAAAGAAACGGTTTCTAATTCAGTAATTCTAATCAATCCTGAACACCAAATTTTCATTTTTTAGTAGATTATTCTAAACACAACAATAATTCAATGTGTTCTAATAAGTAATTTTTTATTTTATTTTGTTGATAAGGACAATCATCCATAATATCCATAACATTACACAAACCCCACATGCACTTTTTTTTTTTTTTGAGGAAAAAACCCCACATGCACTTAAAACTTAAACCAGCGCTGCAAACTCATGGCCACCCTCTCCCTCTTCTTCCTATCTTTTCTTACTTTCTCCAATTTCTAATTTCATGACTGTTATTATTCGTTTTTCATCTATCTTCTGAAGTGTGTGGATGTAAGCTATCTATTAGTTTTTTGGAAATAATGTAATAATTGATAATCTTCACCATTGTTGTAGTTGAAATATTTTTTAAGGCTAGGGGATTAAACTCTTATGCCACATCATAGACTCCATCTTGAAAAGCCATATTATTCCACAAAACAAACAATCGGTTGCCCGCAATAGAATACCCTCTCATCATCTCGATATATCAACAACTCTGCATCATATTTCTAAACATAGGAAATCCTTGTCAAGCAGTTGGTCAACAAGTTTATATCTCAATCATAAGTTCATGTCCCTCACAATAAAACAAGTAGTATATGCAGTAGTAATGGTTTAAAACTATGTTGTATTTTCAAAGAGTAGCGCCGCGGTGCTCCTCTCTTTCCAAGTTCAACCTTCAAAGCTTGACATGAGACAAGCCAGATTTACCATCGAGGCCTTTCTGGTTGCGGTACGCAACATAGTCCCTCACAGTAGTCTCCCTGTACTTTGGAGGATTGTCTTCTGATAATAACTCCTAGATAGGTCCATAAAGCTTTGTCGATGGCAGCATCCCTGTGCAGAAAAAGCTCGCAACAGATATCCTTGGACCTCTATGGTTTGCCAGTACCCTGTGCTCTACACTTTTGAATCTGTCATTTGATATAAGCTGCATGTAACCGCAAAAGATCGAATTCTATGATCAATAAAACAGAAAACTCAAAATTGTTACTTTTAGATTGTCAATTGAAAAGGTAAAGAAGAATGATACTGCTGCTTGCCTGAAGAAGATCGCCAATGTTAACCACTAGCTAGAGCCCCAGTCACAGGAGGAACATCAATCCACTTGTTCTGATGAAGAACCTGTAGACCACCGATATGATCTTGCAAGAGGACTGTGATGAAGCCACCGTCCGCATGCTTGCTTGTGCCTAAAGTTAATTCCGGTTGTGGACAAGCAGGATAGTAATGGCCTAAAACCAGAAGCCCCTCACCACAATCTATGTCATTCAAGTGACTTGGCTCGAGTCCAAGAGCCTCGGACAACAACTCAAACAATATCTTCCCCAACTTCATTAGTTCCTTCGAGTAGTCAGCAATTTCGTCTCTATAAAGTTAATTCTCAAAATAATTAAAATGATCATGTCATCCAATTCTTCAAGAAGTACATTGGTTCAGAATCAAGCTACTATTATATATAAACTTACCAATTAATTCTATATGTAAGAGTTCTTCATTGTCACATACCTGAATACTTGGGGCAAGTCTTCTGGCTTTGTTGGAGTGGGAGCCATGTAACACATGAAAGTGTCCCTCCAATTAGTTGACGGCGCACTATATAGATCAAAGTTGCTGTTGTACTGCAAAGGCCTGCTGAAGTCATCGCGACTGTAAAACTGTTTCTTCACCTCAGCTTCTTGATCATAAAATCCACGTACCCCATTTTGAATCTCGTCAAGAACAGCAACTTGACTATCTGGAAGAAGCCCCATGTCTCTGATGCTTCTCCAACTTTTGCAGCAATCATGATCTCCTTTTGTGTTGTTGGATCGGAAAGGCCTCCGAGGTCAATTACTGGGATGCTGAATTTGGTTTCTTCTGATCAGAGGTATTGCTGATGTTGTACTGATCTGGTGGATGATGAAAAATTCGAGGAATCTCGGTTATGCCAGTATCAACAAGGCCTTTGACACCATTTTTTGTGTCATCAAAAGCTTTTAGTTCACTTTTCCTGTCATAATTGGTTGCTGCAACCTCAATTGTGTTGGTTAGCATCTTGGTCTGTGGCAAAGTAAGGTAATAGATTTTTCAGACTGGATTAAAAGTACGCATAATAGACCAGCAGATAAGATCATCCATAAAATGATTGAAATCACAACCATCGCAATAAACCTTGCTCTTTCAAGGTGATGCAAGATTTATTTTAATATTTGTGGCGGCCAAGCAAAAGGAATAGTGATAACATTAATATATGCTTATAAGTGGACAAAAGTTTCTGACAGATGGGTAGTAGGTAAAAGGCAGCCACTGAATATTTCTAGACAAATAACATAGCTGATTTTACATTTTATTACTGGACAAAATAAAATAATTTAAGCTCAATCTTAAAAGATCTTCATTTGCATAGTCTTTAAAAGGACATCTTTGCCAAACATAGTAGGGAACTGCATATTCATAACAGTAATGCTCCTTGAAAGTATGGATTGACTATCAAGAAGCACTTGGTTTTGACGTTCTCAGCCTGATGGTACCACAATGATCACTAAAAGGAGCAGGTTCATTGAGGGGTACAACCTCCACGTTATGCTCCAAAAACGTCTCATATATAGTATGGTTTCAACAGATGTCCATTCACCTTGAATGTTTCACTCGTCCTTGAGCTTTGAATTTCAATCGTACAATAAGGATAAACATTAGTAATAACAAAATGACCAAACCGTCTAGAACGTAACTTATTTGGGAAGAGTTTAAGGCGGGAATTAAAGAGAAAACTTTTCTGCCCTATCGTAAAGTCCTTTCAAGAAATCATTCGATCATGGAAAGCCTTAGTCTTTTCTTTATAAACCTAAGAACTTTCATAGTCTACTGATGTATTATGTGGAAAAACTTTATTGTTAGCATCTTATTAGTTTACTCGCCCTAAGCTTCACTCAATTGGTGGAGTGATATTGCATTTAGCAGTTGTCTCTTTTTGCCAGCGCCACTGGGTCGGGTCACTGTGTAATATTACTTTTTTTTTCATAAAAAAAGCTGATCTCCTTCTACTACTTAAAAAAAAAAAAAAAAAACATGTCAAGACTTCTAAATAACTTTTTTAATCAAGAAAAACTTCATTAAGAATGAACTGCTTACAAATGAGTTAAAGGCCTAATCTCTGCAAGGCAAACCAACATGGTAGCACTTAAGGAGTGATAAAGTAATCTGGGGTTCACATCCAAAACAAATTGGCAATGGATGGAGTGGCCCAAACCCTTATAAACTCATAGGTAAGGTCTTATTTTTCCCATGTGGGATGTATATATTCTCAACACGCCCCCGCATCTGTGGCGAATTTTCAAGCCATACACGTGGACAACTTTGGGTGACGTGGAGCCCGTGTGGCCGTTAGGCATGCACACGTGGGTAACCCTCTCTGATACCATGATAAAGTAATTAGGGGTTCACATCCAAAACCAATTGGCAATGGATGGAGTGACCCAAAAACTCATAGGCAAGGTCCCATTTTTCCCATGTGGGATGTATATATTCTCAACAAGGAGAGACCTTACTAGACTTCACCCTGGAAATCTATACTGACAGACTCGTGGAGCCACAAAGGCCCTGACTAAAAACACAAAAACAGACTACTAACTCTTAACGCCTCTTTTGCTAAACGGTGGGCAAACTTATTGCCCTCACTTTTCACAAAGCGACTACTACTAATAGCAAGAGACTGAAATAAAAACTTAACTTCGTCAATGATATGACCTTCCAAACTTAAATCATCTGAACTATCATGCAAAGTGTTGATGATTGAGAGAGCATCACCTTTGACCTCAATGTTGGAAAAACCACATGAGTTGCGAACCTGAGTCCATGTAGCAACGCAAGAGCTTCCATCGATCTTGGGGGTAGATAACCAACTTGAGGGACCACCAGTGCCCCCTTTAAAACTCCCTGATGGTCTCTAAATATTACCCCCAGACCACATATCCCCTTCTTTGGATCGCATGCCCCATCAAACTTTAGTTTTATATTTCCATGCTTTGGAGGTTGCCAAGTTGCCACCTGCTGGACCGCAACTGCTTTGTCCTTTAACCAAGTGTCATCCAATTTCACCAACTCCTGCTGCCATTCAATCGCTAACAGTGCAATTGCAATAGGCTCCATAAATTCCTCACCATGTCTATGCAGATTTCTGTTCCACCACAGCCACCAAGTAGTAAAACAAAATAACTCAAACTCATCCCTGGTTGTAGTAGAGCAAACATGCTGCACTAAATAAAAAAACGTTGGCTCCTGCCACACTTTGCACACATTATGTAAGAAAGTCTTCTTCCAGGTCCTTTTAGCTTTCAGACAGTCCCAAATAACGTGCACCACTGATTCAAAAGGGCTTCTGCATTGCCAGCACCAAGGGTCATCCAGAATTTTCCTTTTCTTAAGGTTTGTTGCGCACGGTAAAAACTCATGCATCACTCTCCACATAAAAACTTTGATCTTATGAGGTGCCCTTAGTCCCCATACTTTCCCCCACACTTCCTTATTGCCATTGTAGCTTGAGCTCACTTCAGGGCCGCGTTTCTGTTTTTGTAACTCTCGAGCTGCCCAATATCCAGATTTCTCGCTATAGACACCATTTTTGGTGTAATGCCATACCAACTTATTAGGGACTCTCCTATGGCCCAGGGGCATACTCAATATCATAGAAGGTTCATGAGGTAGAAAAGACGAAGTGATGAGTGGAACATTCCATACTCTAGACTCGGTAAAAAGGAACTCCACTTTCTGCTGAACAAGATGAGTTACCACCTTGAAACTTACCGGGCTAGGCAGCCATTTGTCAGTCATAATGCTCACCCCTCTTCCATCCCCAATTCTCCACCTAGTCCCCCAATCCACCACCTATTTTCCCCACAACAAACCTCTCCATATAGCAAATGGATCGCGTCCTAAGCTTGCATTATGGAAACATATATTAGGGAAATATTTGGCCTGAAGCAGAGTACTAACCAATGAGTGTTTCCCCAAAAGATCCTTCACACAATTTTAGCCAATATAGCTTGATTGAAAGCCTGTAAATCATGAAAGCCAAGTCCTCCCTCTTCTTTTCTTTTACAGAGTTTATCCCAACTACACCAATGAATTCCCCTTGTATCACCACCATTCCCCCACCAAAAATTGCTAACCTTGGACTGAAACTTTTTTCATAATCCCTTTGGTAGCTGAAAAACACTCATGGAATAAGTAGGAATAGCTTGAGCAACCGCTTTGATCAAAACAAGCTTACTCGCTTTTGAGAGGAACTTTCCTTGCCACCCCTAAAGATGCACATCAAGCCCTTCATTCAGCTTCTTAAACACATCTTTCTTGTTTCTAGCAATTGACGTTGGTAATCCAAGGTATTTGTCATAAAAATCAACCACCGACACACCTAAAATACCCTTAATTTCATCTTGAACATGTTCTGGAACATTTGGTCCGAAAGAAAGAGCAAATTTTTGGAAGTTAATGCGTTGTCCAGCCGCACACTCATAAAGCAACAAACATTGCTTCAAATAAACACATTCATGTACCGTAGCATTAACAAACAAGAGGCTATTGTCTGTAAATAGTAAATGTGAGATAGAAGGTGCAGTTGGGGCAACTCTAACCCAATGAATTAGGCCTGAAGAGTCAGCATAATGTAGAAGTCTAGAGAGGCCTTCCGACACAAATAGAAAGAGATATGGTGATAAGGGATCACCTTGTCGTATCCATCTAGTTGGTCTGAAATGTCCAACTGATTGTCCTTTCCACAATACTGAAAAGGAGACAGACTTAACACACCTCATAGTCAACTCCACCCACTGCTCTGCAAAACCAAGTTTCAGCATTACTTCTTTGAGAAAACCCCACTCCACCCTATCATAAGCCTTGCTTATATCTAATTTGAGAACCATCTTTAGGGACACGGTAGATTTTTGAATTCTGATGGTGTGGACCGTTTCGAACGTTGCAATCACATTATCTTGGATGTTTCTTCCTGGGACAAATGCACTCTGAGTAAATGAAATTATATCGGGAAGATATCTCTTGAGCCGGTTTGCCACGGTCTTCGAAATCAGCTTATAAATGATGGTACAAAGACTAATTGGTCTAAACTCCGTTACATTCTTGGGGCTCAAGCATTTGGGAATCAGGGAAATTTTAGTATGATTGAACTCATTCAACTCTCGCCCATCATTAGTACCCCAAGGCAGAAATCACAAACCGAATCCCCAACAATATGCCAATAAGTTTTGAAAAATAAAGTAGACATACCATCAAACCCCGGCAATTTTTGTGACGCCATATGCTTCAAAGAAACCTCGATCTCCCATCTTTCAAACTTCTTCAATAATTTTCCATTAACCTCATCAGACACATGGCGAGGTATCTTCCCCAGGATTAGCTCAAGATTCCTACTCCCCTCTGAGGTATATAGGGTTGAAAAATATGAAATAAAAGCATCTTGTACGTCATGCATATCCTCACACCAATTACCATTCTCATCAAACACTCCTATCACCTTATTTTGTTTTCCACGACCCTTAGCATAGGCATGAAAAAATTTAGTGTTTTTGTCCCTCTCCTACAGCCAATCAATCCTAGATTTCTGCTTCCACATTACTTCTTCGTACTCTGCAAATTTTCCCAGCTCATCTTTGATCAAAGCACATTGTTGCTTGTCCTCATTACTTTGAACATTAATTGGATACTGTTGCAAAGACTCCTTCAGTGCTGAAATTTTCTTGGGCACATGACCTATGACGTTCCTATTCCAGCAAGAGAGCTCCTCTGCACACTTGTTTAGCTTTGAAAGGAGGTTACCATGCTCATTATCTTCCTGTTCCCAAATGTTCTTAATGATGTCACCGCACCGGTGTTCTTTGGTCCAAAAACCTTCAAATAGGAATCGTCTTCACCTCTTATGTGTTTGTTGAAGCCCAGAACCGACAAAACCAAAAACAAGTGGTAAGTGATCGCTTGCTCCGACATCTAAATGATATTCATGCACCTTCGGAAAAGTTGTTGCAACATCATTATTCATCAACCCCCTGTCTAATCGATCATGCACATTACTATTACTCCATGTAAACAACGGTCTTGAAAACTCCACTCCCTATAAGGAACAATCATTAATAGCTTGTGTGAATCTCTCAATCTAACCGGGTGGTCTCAATCTACCCCTACTTTTCTCTTCATTACTAACAATCTCATTAAAATCGCAAAGACGAACCATGCCACATGAGGAAATAAATGTGATAGACGACGTAAAGCCTCCCAAGAATGGTATCTTTCCCCGGCTTCTGGATTTCCGTAAAACCCTATTAATCGCACCTACTTCCCTTCAAACAAAACCAAAATGTCAATAAAGCCCACAGTAATCACATCAACGCTCCAAGAGTCCTTCCAACAAAACACCAACCCTCCCCCTTGCTTTCCTGTTCTCTCCACCACCTTACAGTTAGCATACCCTAATGAACCACATATCTTCTCCATTGCAGCCTTCTTCTTTTTTGTCTCCATAAGCAAGAAAAAATCGGGATCTTGAGACCTTAAAAGTCTCTTAAGGGTGTTGAATGTGGACGGGTTCCTAAGCCCGCACACATTCTAGCATAGTAGATTCATTGTTCGTGGTGGGCCTGGGCTTCGGGTTCCACCACATTAGTCCCCATCAAGGAACTAGAATTCACAGTAATACCACTTTTCTTCTTCAGTTGCTTCTTCGGAGAACTGAAAGCAAGCCGCTTACTTAGGGAACAAGATAATCTGAAACCCTTGCTCTTCTTTCCCTTCCCCGGGGATGAAAAATCTTGTTTCAAGCTTTCATCAGAGACTATACCCTCCTCCAATACCTTCTTGCCCTTTCCTCCTCCTTTCTTCTTAGGGGACATGCAAGCGCTACCCTCTCCCTGAGTCTTACCAACTCCCTGACTCTTACCACCACCTTTAGCTCTCTTCTCTACAGGAGTAGTTTGGCTTGCCCATTTCAGACCAAGGCTGCACTTAGTAATTTGAACATTGAATAATACTGGTTCTATCTTCTCCTTTGCTAATAACTTGCCATCCACCTCCCACCTTTGTTCTGCCGCCTCAGGAGTGGACTTGGCCATTGTTACTTCTTCCACTGGGTTCTCCCAAATGAGTTTGGACGTTTCACTACACGACACAGCTCAAACACTCCAGTACCACTTTCCACCCTTCCTTCCAACCCGTCCCCTAGTTCATTCCCTTCGTCTCTACCCTGTATAACCCCACTCAAACTAACCTCAGAAGCCTTCATATACCACATTTTCTTGTTTGGTAGCAGTCCAAAGGATCGCCCTTGTAATGGATCATGAAGTTCAAACGAGAAAATATCTTTAGATAGTGTCCTCCACCTACTAAATTTTCCCTTAGTTAACCTTCCATCTATTCTTGCCCGACAGTTAGCTCCCACATGGTCAAGCAGTCCACAGAAGAGACAGAAGTGAGGCAGGTGTTCGTACTCGAGAGCTATCTTACTCAATTTTGCATCCAATGGGTCTGATTGCAGACGCAGACCTTTCTGCAAAGGATTAGATACACGAAGTTTCACTCGTAACTGAAGGAAATTTCCACTTCCATCTCCAGTAACATTCTGGTCTGTCGTGACAAACTCCCCAATACTTCGGCCAATTTTCCTTCCCATATTGTCAGTCAAAACTCTTGAACAGAGAGATCAACTATTTCCGGGTCAACCATCCTATCAGAGGGCACTAGAGCCAGCAGCGAGTTATCAAACGACCATGGGCTCCCCTGCAACACTCGAAGCCGGTCTCCATCAGATTTGAAAGAGTACACAAAACACTCCAAATTATCCCATTCCAGTATTGAGAACTCCTCCTTCGTCAGCCAAATCTTCCGGATAACACGTCTAAAGGAGTCCACATTAACTTTCTTATTGGTGAGAACCTTCCCCACAAGCCATTATCTCTCTGTGATCAGTGACTTGGGGTCATGCACCCTTATTACTTCTAGGTCATCGTCGTCTTGAATAGCAAGACAACGAGAGAAGTCCCCTACTACCTCTTCCATTCTTATGAGAACCGTCTCAACTACCGACCATACTCTGTGCATAGCAACGAGAAAACCCCACATACAGCGTGTACCGTCGTAGATTCCTCGTTGGAAAGATGCGGCGGCACTAAGTTATCAAACTGCGGCAAACCCTGCTAACTCTCCAAACCCTAACTCCGAAAGAGAAGGGACTCTCTCTATTTCACGCCCCTTTGAGACCCCACTTCTAAATAACTTCTAATTATGAAAAAATAGGCCCCACACACTATGTGTGAAAATTGATTTTTTTTTTAACTGAGAGTGCATAGTTTTATTTTTTTACGGGAGTGGGTAGTTTTTTTTTATTTTTTAAAGGAGTGGGTAATTTTTTGTGAATAGTTTTTATTTCACGTACTTATCTACTTCTCACTTTCACAATTTTTTAGTTCTTTTTTCTGTTTATTTTATAAATTGACTATTTTACCCCTATCTATTTTATGATTTTTAAAATAATTTAGGGTCATTAAGGTACATTTTTTTTTTTACTAACAAAGTCTCTTCTCTTAATAATAGTATAGATATACAAGTCAACCAATAAAATTAGGGGAAAATATCACAAATGGTTACTGAGTTATGATCCATTTGACACTTAACTCACTGTATTTTCAACAATATCACTTAACTTACTCACTTTTACATCCGTCTTTCACTTAACTCACTGTCGTTAATTCTATCGTTAAAAGTCGTTAAAATTGTAGGGTATATTTGTCTAACCACTAAAAAAATGCATTTCTAACTTAAAAAAAAAATATATATATATATATATTCTGAAAAAAAAAAAAAAAGACAAATTTTTTTTCAAATTATATTTAAATTAAAATAAAATCCTTTTTATTAGAAATTTCAGAAATTAAAAAAAAAACCTAATAAATTTAGAATTTTTTTTAAAGTTAAAAATGTATTTTTAAGCGTTTTGATAAATACACCCTCAATTTTAACTGTTTCTAACAGTAGAATTAACGGCAGTAAGTTAAGTGAAAGACAGATGTAAAAGTGAGTGAGTTAAGTGATATTGTTGAAAATACAGTAAGTTAAGTGTCAAATGAGTCATAACTCAGTAACTATTTGTGATTTTTTGCCTAAAATCAAAGCATTTTTTAAAATAAATTTGGGTTGGGGGTGGGGCACTGACCACTTCGGCCCCATGTAGTTCCGCCATTGATTATGTTACTTATCATAATAAAAATTCGAAGCACTACATTACTTATTTTGACAGGGTTACCAACTTACCATATTTCTCTTTCAATTACCTATGCAAGCTATGCTTACGAACTTATTCAATTCAATGCTTGTATTACTAGTTTGTGACTTCTTTTTTTCCTTGTTGATTGTAAATTGTAGTTAAGGAGGTGATATTACTATTAACACACGTTTTTTCTTCTTTTTTATTTTTATTTTTATTTTTATTTTTTACAGAAGATAATCAAAACTTAAAACAAATGAGATTTAAATGAGTAATGAAACAATTTAAAAATACTAATCACACAACCTTTTGTGTTCTAATTAACACACAAAAGGTGTGTGATGATTAGTAATTTTTAACACCAAGAGGGTGTCAAAAAATCATCTCCTTATGATGTATATGTTAATGATTTTGTTGTTCCTCCCTAATAAAGTTTATGCCTAAAGTTTATAAACCAAATCCTATATATGCATTGTTAAAAGCTATTGCATTTTGTTGTTTTGGCTGAAACTAGAAGCTAAGAGAGGCAGAAGCCCCTTAACCCCTAGAATTTATTGAAAGTAAATGAAATAGTACAAGAGGAGGAGGGGGACAGAAACCAAAGCTCCCGAAACCAAAACCAAATCTAGCTACCGCAAATGAAATTGCAGCAGAACTAAAGTGATTACCAAATGATGGTGATAGTAAAGGAAAGAGTTTTTCTATTGGAACCTCCAAATTTACTCACTTGACCTCTATACTTTTTACACCTCTTATCAATTTTTCAAATACTAAATTTACTCACTAAACCTCACTAAACTTCCTCAAATAACCTCACTCATATAATTTGCAAACAAATTATTATCTTTAAAATAAAAAATTTAGTCATTTAAATTATTTAATCACTCTATAAATCTTAACTAAATATACATTTCTTAATCAAACTTGAGTTTCAAAAATTACTGTCTAATCAATAAAAAAATGCCATGAACTATTCTGTATTTTTTTTTTCTATTTTAGCTGTGCAAAAAAAAAATCATTTTTTTATTCTAAAAAAAAATCATTTTTTTTTAATGTTTATTTTTTTTGCTGTATTTTTTGTACCACATTTTTTTGGTCTGAATATTTTTTTTGTACCACATGATTAATTATTTAAATATTTTTAGTTTTTTTTAACTGATAGTTTTTTTTTTTACTAATATAATGGATTGACTTAGATTTTGGTCATAAATCATAAGAGGATTTATTTTATTTTCCCTCACCAATATGTGTTCAACATATATAACATATATTTTTATGTCACATGATCTTAATCATATTTTTAGTTCTTGTTAAATATATATGAATGCTTTAATGAGTATGTAGTGAAATTGGAAAATGAAAATAGATAAGGAAACTAATAAGAAATACAATATAATATTATTGAATTGGAAAGTCCACATAAAATAAATATATTATTTTTTTGGTATAATTATTGTCCTTAATTGTCATTTTATAGTATGTTATATATGTCATTTAATAATTCATAATAGAGTGAGGTCAATTGAGTAGATTTGGAGGTCCCAATAGAAACTCTCTAAAGGAAAATGATTAAGACACCAAATATTTATACCAAAACTGATTACCGAATGATGTGGCATACACCACCTCATCAATATCATTCTAGAAAACTCGATGACATGGATTTATTCATTTTCAATTTAAAAACACAATGTTTGAGAAAATATTTTGTATATATCAAAACCCTAATGTTTTACAAAAATCAAAACAATTCCAAATCCAGTACTGTAACAGAGAAATTGTGATGGGGGTATCCAAGTTTTCATCTCAGGGCCGACACTTTCTTGTTTCCTTAGGGAGAAGCAACAATGATCTCTCTTGAAGATTTATAGTCCTTGGCTGATGTTCAGCTCTTGGAAAACCAGCAACAAGTTGGCTTATTAATGAACTTTGGAGGAAATAGAGGAAGAGATGGAGAAGAAGTGGATTGCAGAGATGTGAATAACAATCAAGGCGGAGAAAGCTTGGCATCAAAATCGGTGAAGCATTTCATGGAGAAAAATGTAGCATTCTTTTTAGCACTCCTCAATGGCACTAGAAATGGGATCTTGAACACCATTCAACAATTGGGATCAGCAAACAATCAGAGATCAGTTAAACCAGAATGACGACAACTCTGTGAGTCTCCATGTCCCCAAGAAAGGAACTTGATAGCACATGTTTTTTTTTTTTTTTGGCTCCAAAAGAAGTTAAATTTTATTAAATGAAAGAGAGATCAACATCAAAAGGGGGGACAAGAGACCAAAACCCTTATAAGGAATAAAAATGCAAAGAACATTATCAACCCATGAAAATGGTTGAAGATTAACCAAAATCCAAACGACTAAAGGTTGAGACACATCGTAGGTGTCCGATTGCGTGCACGATACCTTGAACTTGTTTGACATTTTGCCTTAGATTTTTTGTGCTGAGACTTTGGGAGAGCGCGAAGTGTATTCTCATCTAAAGCTGCTTCACCCTCATCAAACCAAGTTTCATAATTGATCTTAGATTGAGCATAAATTGTATGACCAAGAGGTTCTTCATTTTCCAAATCACCCCAACAAAACTTTTGAACACTATGTTTCACTAAAGCAGAATCCTCATTGTCAACCAAAGTGTTTACGGGGAGTCCAACTATTTCTTGTTCATTTGCAACAATAGGCTCTTGTTGCACTTGAGCAAGGATCTCAAAACTGTTACTAGTTGAAACATGGACATTACCTGCAGATCCTATTGGAGCTATGCTCTCCACATATGGTTCACTTGGACCAGCCAACACAGTCACATTTGAATCAATAGGCCCAATCGCATCAATAGATGCATCAACTAAAGCAAGCCTATTATCAGTGCTTTGAGCAACCAATGGATTAAATAGCTCCGTGGATACCTCATTCTCAATGGTATCTTCAATGTGGACATTCTCTGGAGAAGCAAGCTCAGTTTCTGTTGTTCAACATGTGAGACAATATTTGGAGTAGCCTTGATCCTATATTCTTGACGAACTTTTTTACCTCTACTACCCTCAGCATGGTCATCACAAGAGCGGCCTCTTGGCTTCTCTTGTTCCTTAAACTGCCATGGCAATTTCTCATAAGCAATACCTACAGAGAAAGCATGACTACCTTTTCCCAGCATAAGAGAAGTTGGCAGATCTTGACTTAGTTCAATATCAACCGAGATGCGGGCATAATAACCAAATTGACGCTCTTTCGTAGCTTTATCAATAAGCAATGGTGTCCCTACCCCACGGGCAATCTTCATGAGATGGCGAGGATGCCAATAGTCCTGGCTTAATCCTGAAATTCGAATCCACACTTGAGTATGTGTTTGAGGAAGGTTAGCACCTGGTTTGAAGTCTGGTTTCCATTCGAATAACCGAAAAATTCCATTAGCAAGGGAACATGTACCACTTCTCCAAATTCTTCTCATGTCATCTTCACTATTGAAATGAATGTCAAAGAAACCTTTGCCCAAAGGAACCAAGTGCCATGGGTTCATAGGGTTCCATTGAGCTGCAAGAGATGCTTTCAGAGAATCAGTTCTCATAGGAACCGACCCTTTACGAAGTAGAAGTCTACCAATGAGATTAGTGCGAAAATTCTTCAATTATTCATAATATAAATCCTCACTAATCTTGACATAAATCATGTCACCATGAACCTCTGGGCTTGGTAATTGCTAAGGATGGTGTAGTCAATTGCATGAACTGAACCCCTAACAATGGAAGCGAAGGTCTGTGTTCCTATGATATTCTGGGTCTTTGGCGGAGAGCCAGGAGATGGAGACAATGATATTTCGCCTTCAATAAAATCCAGCCCCAAGGGCCTCGCAGATGTTTCACAAGGAGCAGCCAAACTGACGACGGCAATAATATCCTCCGTCACTCGCGTTGCTGCTGACATAGTTGTCGCTATGTGGATAGACTGTGTTGCTGGGATTGTTGTCATCCCTGCTGGGATCGACGCTACCGAGGTTGACGTTGTCATCATTGCCGGGATCGATGTTTTAACTACCGCTGTTGCTGGGATCAGCGTTGTCATCGTTGCTGGGTCGTGCGTAAGCTTCACCGTTGGGGCTTGCCCAACAATGAAATCAAGCCCGAGAGACCGATCTGACATGGCTCAAAAAGAGCCTATCAAACTAACGAAGCCATAGTTGAGCCGCCGGAAATCTGCAGAAACCCTAGGAAGAATTTTCTCATGGGTGCTAACCCTAATTAGCCAGATAACTTGATAGCACTTGTATTATATAAGTAAAGCATTACATTAGAGTGACGGAGTATGCTGCAACTCTCATTTTCTTCTCTCATGTAATTACTCTATTGGTCTGGACTCGGTCTCACATATTTGAAAACCTTTTGATTTTTCACAAAACTCAAAAGTAATTCATCCATGAAAATAACAAATAAATTTGTAGTATTTAGGAAAGAAGGTTGAGAGTTTTCCATGTTGTTATTCTTAACTCTATTGTTATTCTTAACTCATAATCTTATGAAGAGAAACAAAATCAAGACACTAATCATGGATCAATCTGGTTGTTTCATAAAAACTCAAACATCAAAGATCCATTTATAATATTTCATGTGGCTCTCATTATTATTAATGGGTCCTTGACCCAAAGCTCCAAAATGAGCAAAAGTTATCCCACTTACCCAGCAACATATTTTAATTCCCACTAACCGAATTTGAAATAAAATGTCAATTTTGCCCTAAAACTAATTAACAAATTACATTGTATGTCACTCTTATCTCTCCCCAATCTACAGCACACACACACACACACACATACTCTCTCTCTCTCTCTCTCTCTCTCTCTCCCTCTCTCTTCCTTTTCCCTTTTTCCAGCGAGTTCTCAATCAAATTTTGAAATCACAGTCAGGCTCGCTCCACGACGGAGGCTCCAGCTTCGAAGACGAGGGCCTCTTCTTGACGAGCTCGGTATTCACCCCGATCAAATCTAGCGAAAGACCATGTCCATTCTCCACTGTATCCGGACCAACTCGGACCTCGACAAGGAGTCAGGCATGTCCTCCCCTTCCTCCTCTACGTTTCCCTCTGCCTTTTCAATTACTCACGGCAAAATCCAATTCGGCGGGATCATTGTCTCCTTCTTCTTCTTGTACGTCGTTGTCAACATGTTGGCGGGCAGTAACAGCAAGCTAGAGCTGCACAGGTATGGCAGCGTGGTTGGAAACTGGAAAAAGGGAGAAGAGGATGTGGGTGCCCATATCATTTTCTGGGTGCCCAGTTCATTTTTTTTTTGGGTAAAATGGGGCATAAGGCCCAGAGAGAAAGAAAAAATGAAAAAAAAAATGATTATATTGGGGCAATAGAAGACTTTTAAATGTCTATTGTGGGGCACTATACGTCTATTAGGGGCAATAAACGTTTTGAATTTATGCAATTTCTTCGTTTTTTTTTTCTTTAATCAAAGTTTTATTTGTCTAAATTTAAGGAGATTAGTTCCTATTCTGGCGACTGAAAATCCTAATGGGGGGCAACAGACGTCTATTAGAGGGCAATACATGACTAATAGTTGTCGATTGGGGGCAATAAACCTTTATGGTGACCTTTTTTGAAAAGTCCGGTGGACGGCGGTCAGTGACAGGATTCCGGTGACCGATGACGGGAATCGGCTGCAGGTAACCAGATTTCGGCAACCGGTAACGGGGCTCCGGCGAAGTCCTCTATGGTTTCTCTCTCTCTCTCTCTCTCTCTCTCTCTCTCTCTCTCTAAGTAACAAAGGTGAGGGTAAAATGGTATTAAAAAAAAATTTAATGGGGTATTAAGGAAGACCTCCTTAGAGTGTTTTGGGTAAGAGTAAATTAAAAAAACTTAATGGGGTAAGTGGGAAAAAAATTCCTAGAAATGGGGTAAATGGACAAATACCCATTATTAATTGCTTTTGTTCTAATATTTTGATCTGGCATCAAGGTTACAGAGAGCTAGAACGCCAGAACAACTACATCTATTTCTAATCTAAATTAATTTGGTATTTTGTTTAATTGTGATTTTTATCCATATATAATTTTTTCTTAATTCCTAAAAAACATGAATTTTTTTTTTATATCCAACAAGGAAATGCATGTCAACAGAATTTTCAAAAGAACTAATGATATGGCATGTGCCATGTCATTTGGTAAGTAATTTTGGTACAAATTTTTGGGATCCTTAGCACTTCTCGACAGTAAAATATCATCCTCACTAATCAAAGATCAAACGTTACTATTGTTGTTACAATTGACATAACCAACTTTGTTTGGAAATGTATGCTATCGTTGTACTATCTTTTGAATTTTCTTTTTCCTAAATGTTACGTTCTTTATCTTCTCCTTTCATACTTTAACGTTTTGTTGCTTTGTAACTTTAACAGTTCTGTTGCAGATTGGAGTCCTGAAAGCAGCTGAAAAACGTGAACTTCTGTCAAACCAGAAGCCCACTGTTCTCCAAAAGTCTCAAACCTCTTGTTTTGAGATTGAAGCTGTTGTGTTCTCCCGGAACTGCTTCTCATCTCCTTTATAAAAAGGCCTCAGCAGTGTCCATTCTTCATCCCCATTTCTCTAATCATTGATAGCTTTAGGTTTCCTATAAAATGAATGGTGAAGGTTTTTGAGGCATCCAAAGCCCATGATGATGAGGAAGAAGATGATTGTAGCCTTGTAGGGTCGCAGAGCCTGCCTATGACTCTAAACAACTAATCAGATCAGTGATTTACCAGGGTACACTTCTTCTCGGTGTTAAAGAATTTGAGAAAAGTATACTAGCCGGAAGAAGCAGAAGGGTTGACCAGGCCGATTGCAGTTCCTCTCTCTCTCTCTCTCTGTTTTTCTCTTCTTCTTCTTTTTTTAAAGGGCTCTATTTTTCAATTCATTTTCTTCCAAATCAGTGGCTTGGTCTTTTCCACATGATCAAGCAGAAGTGACCAAGGTGAGAAAGATGATGAGAAGACTAGCATGATTCCTGAAATGGTGTTTGGAACTTGCCAAGATTCTTGTTATTAGCTATGATGTAGAAATTGGATCGAGGAATACCAAATCTTGCTGCTGTGGTCCAAAGTTGTAATTAAGAGAATTATAGATCAAGGAGAAGTATTTTATCTCAAACCAATTGTAATGAGTTTGTTGTCTTTCTGTAGTTTCGGACATGAAGTTGTAATTTAGAGAATTATAGATCAAGGAAAACTACTTTCATCTCAAACCAACTGTAATGATTCTTCTCTAGAGTCGTTGTCTTTCTGTATTGCTTATGTCTATTATGGATGTTGTTAATTATGACTTACTGATGAAAAATCCATAGTATCATAGGCACTCTTTGTACATTTTAATTGCAACTAACCAAATGCTTTTAGTTCAGTTGTTGCAACCACATTTATGTTGGTAGCTATCGTCCCAATCAGTGGCAAGGTAAGCTAGTAGAACTTTCAGACTAGATATAATGCAGTCATGCAGACCAGAGGTGCCCACAAGAGACCAGATAAGATCATTTTATAATGATGAAGTCACAAAGGAGGAACAGTACTTTTGTAACCGGAGGAAAGATAGCAATCTTCTTCTTTCAAGTTGATGCTTGTGTTTGGCTCCAAAACCAGTTGGCGTGCAAACTGTCTCTTTTGAGCGTTTGCGCAGGGGTGCCATCACCGTGGGGTGCAGTCGTTGGGGGGAGTCCCTTGACCTGACTTCTTCTTCAAGCGTTGTGGACGAGGAGAGCACCAACCTCGCCACAAGGTTCTTCTCTAGCCTTTCGAGAAAGGACTTCTTGCCTTACGGATGTGATCTCTTCGCGTCACCGAATCGATACTCAACGTTGTAGGTTGAGTAGAACAATCACTGGGAAGTTTGGAGAAAGCACGGGTTTTGCTAAAGCGTGACTTTAGCTTTGCTAGGTTGCGAGGGCGTTACCCTTGCTTCGCTAGTAGTATCGGTGGCAGTAGCACTGGCAGTCGGCTCGGAGAGACTAGGGCTGGAAGTACGGTCGCCGGGTTTCAACAAGGTTGAAGGTTTGCTCCGGGGAGGCTTTGTAATCGCTGGGATTGATTGATTCGAGAGAGGTCCTCCCTTCGTCCTTTAACCCTGGTATTTATACACCTAGGGTTTCGACTTTTCCTTGCTTTAGAAGGATTATTAATTGAAGTTTCCTATTCAATTTCGGCTACTTGATTCCAAAAAGGTTTCATTTTCCTTATGGATCACGGAATGGGTGAAACTATATCCCAAACCTAAGTAGGCTTATTTTTGGGCCGCAGGTATCGGTCCATTGGGTCAAATCCACCAAAGGATCCTGCTAAAAATCAGGGTTCTAAAAATCGGCCTAGGCGGTGCCTAGGCGCTGAGCGGCACTCCAGCGTTCCGATTCATGCCTAATCGATAGAGCTAGGTGTCTGGCCGACTTGCAACCGCCTAGGCGGTCCTAGGCGGTCCTGGGCGGTTCTAGCTGGGCGCCGATTAGGCGTTCTGAAAATGATTTTTTTTTTCTTTAGTTAAGGGCTTAAGGCTAAGGTTAAAACGAAATCGCCGAAATATGGTACCCAATTCCCAAATCGTGAAACTGCTGCAGCCATCGAAGCAGAACCCTAATCTCCCGCGGGTCGCCATCGCCATCGCCACTCCTTCAGTCCATCGTCATCGCCTCTCTCCAAGTCTTCAGTGAGTTCAGTCATCGACTCGTCGCCGTCGCCTCTCTTCAAGTCGCCGTCGACTCATCGCCATAGCAGTCTGGGTTCAAATTTTAAAACGACGAAGTCGCCGCTCTCTGGCTCTGTTTTGCCCCCTCTGGCTCTCCTCTATCCTCTGACTCCTTTCTAGCTCCAGCTCCAGCCTCGCCTTCGTCCGATTGAGAAGTCTTCAATTTCTGGGTAAGTTGAATTTCTTGGTTTTGATTTTTGAATCGATTTGTTGTGGGTTTTAATTCCCTCCACGATTTCTCACTCTTTCATGAATTTCTGGGTTTTCATTTTGAAGTATCGAGCTCGTCAGCCTCACCTTCAAGTCTTCAACTGGTTGCCTTCGAGTTCTTGGTGCGATTCAGAAATTGAACTGGGTAAGTTACTGTCTTGAATTAGATATATTGAGTTTGGTTGATTAGGCGTGTTGGATTTAATGAATATGCTTGATGCTTCTAGGTTTGTCATTCATGAATTAGGCAGTTTTGATGTATTGAGTTTGGTTGTTTTGATGCTTCTGGGTTTGTGATTCATGAATTGCAGTTTGTATATGTGTTTTGACTCTAAATTGCAGACTTGCAGTTTGGCTAAGTTTTGTAGTTTGAGTTTGTGTTTTGAGTCTTTTGACTCTGAATTGCAGTTTGGGTTTGATTGTAGTTTAGAGCCTAGGAGAAGTTGTAGACTTCAATAAATAAATTAGAGAACTTCATGAGGAGGATTTTGTATCGGATGAAGAGGAAGAAGATGAGATGAATTTTGAGTTTGAGTCCGATGAGGAGGGAGTACTAGAGGGATATGGAGAAGAAGAATTTGAGGATTAGGCTTGGAAGAATCAAATTTGCAATTTTTTCAGCTTTTTAAGAACTCATTTTTGATTTCTTGTTGAACATTTTATCTATATTTTGAGTATTTTAGCTTTCTAATACATTTTATATTTTTATCTATATAATTATATGTTATAA
Organism: Rosa lucieae; assembly: GCA_024704745.1. Lineage (NCBI taxonomy): Eukaryota > Viridiplantae > Streptophyta > Magnoliopsida > Rosales > Rosaceae > Rosa > Rosa lucieae. Next base: position 6,263,873 of record CM045495.1, on the reverse strand, counting down.
AAATTAAAAAAAATTAAATAAAAAAAAAAAAACCGCCTAGTCCCCACCTAGGCGGGAGGCGCTAGTCCCCGGCCTTCCGCCCGACTAGCGCCTAGCGTTTTTTAGAACCTTGCTAAAAATACTTTTGGGCTTAAACAGCCTGCAAGATTTCAATTTAATTGTTGTTGCAGTCAAATGATAGTGGAAGAATGTATAGTCATTGTTGACAACATTATTTGATAGATAGGTGGTAGAAGCATAAACAAGTCTTCTCTAAACAGCCATCAGATGTTAAATCCTTCTAGAAACAAAGAAAAGTAACAATAACAACTAGAGTTTACATTTATTGGACAAATAACCATCTTAGTCCTTCAAGGTTTAATTTGGATATTGTTACACAAAAGAAATGTTTATAGATAGTATGGCACTTAGCAATGCTCCTTTTCCAGGTTCAAACCTTAAAGTGAGACAAAGCAGAGGTGCCATCAAGGCCTTTCTTATGGAAGTAGGCAACATAGTCCCTAACAGTAGTCTCCCTGTACTTTGGAGGATTGTCTTCTGATAGTAACTCCATGATTGGTCCGTAGAGTCTTGGTAATGGCAACAATCCTGTGGAGAAAAAGCTTGCAATCGATACTCGTGGACCTCTACGATTCGCCAGTACCCTGTGTTCGACACTCTTGAATCTGTCATTTGATATGAGCTGAAACCCCCAAAAGTATTCTATTTAGTATAGTAACAGAAATTAGGAAACTCACTCAAATTTAGAGTTTGAAACAATCTAACAACAATAGACTCATAGGCAAATAGCTTAAAATGTATGTATGTGGAGTTATTATGTAACAGTAGTACTAATTTTGGCCAAGCTACAAATTTGGTCCATATAGTTTAGGGTAGCTTTGTATCTAGGCAGTAATTACAAATTTATCAATCGGGTACTGTAATTACTCAACAGCTGCAAATAAGGTCAAATGAGGATTTAGCCAAATGAATTTATGGATTTCCCACATAGAATGCATGGGAAGGTCTATTTCAGTGTTGGTATGCTACATTACAGCACTAGAGATGCATATCCAAGTCCAAAATACACCTTCGCGTACATGCCATGCCATTAGACGGAAATTCTGATCAATTTGGCCTTATTGAAGCCATTAGCACACCAAAGTTGTCAAAATTGAAATGACATGATTAAACATTCTGATAAGGAAATAAAAATCTCATTCTGTAACCAAGAAAAGATAAAGACGAATGATGCTTATACTTGCCTGCAAAAGATCTCCAATGTTAACCACAAGAGCCCCCGGCATTGGGGGTACATCAATCCAGTTGTTCTGATGAAGGACTTGAAGACCACCAATATTATCTTGCAGAAGGACAGTGATGAAGGAATTATCTGCATGCTTGCTTACTCCTATTGTTAATTCTGGTTGTGGACAAGCAGGATAGTAATGGCCTAAAACCAGAAGCCCCTCACTGCAATCTATGTCATTCAAGTGACTTGTACTTAGCCCAAGAGCCTCAGACAACAACTCAAACAATAGCTTCCCCAACTTCATTACTTGCTTCGAGTATTCAACAAGGATTTCTCTGCAAATTGGAAACCCAGAAAAAACAAATTATAAAAGAAAAGAGAAGTAGTATGATATATAAACAACCAAGAGGTGTGTATATATTGAAAAAGTGTTTCTGATTAATTATTGTATATGCTGATTTTGAACTCAATTCAAAATATATTTGTTGGCTATTATATATAATTCATGGTTGATGCAGGACGAGAATGGACCCAGTTTAGCCGAAAAACCATAAAAGTAAAGAAGCGGTGTAGAATCAAGAAGAGTGATTGGAAAATAGGTAACTCACGCGTAATCAGGTTACTAGCCGTTGGAATATTCAAGAAGATTTGGTTTTGGACTTTTCGGGTTTCTCGTGCGAATAGTCAGGTTTTGATTTTGAATCAGATTTGACTAACTTTTGGCCAGAATGTCCGTTTGAAACGCATCATACCTTTCCAGAATGGGAACGACGAGATCTTCAAGACTCACTTTAGTGAGCCCTATCAGATTTAGGCCAAAATGTATCGTCTTAATTATCCGAATCGTGATTTAATATTTTTAGGTTAGTTTTACATTCTTTTTATTTTAGGTTTTCTAGTTTATTTTGGATTTGTTTTGTTTTGATCCGTGGGCTTTAGGGTTTCATTGTTAGTCGCCCTAGGGTTTCTTTTCCCATATATAAGCAACCTTAAACGGCTGCAGAACCATCTTTTATCATATTATCAATCAAAATGGAGAGTTTTCTCTTTTATCTCTGGTGGACTCCAAAATCTTGTTTTAGGTTTATTGCTGGTAAACCTAGGGTTACTTCCACCCGCGTCAATGGTGAAGAGGTATGATATCATTTCAAAAAGCATGATATTCCTATATATAGGGGATAGTTCTCTACAGATTTGCATATCAAGCAACCTTGTTTTCTCTCTTCTCTACTTCTTTCTTTCAAGTCATTCAATCAATCTTCCTCTCTCTTACACAGATAAAATCTAGAAACTATAAAACTGCAGATATATTTTCTAGCAACCTTGAGCCTCTTGAAAACCTTTGATCGAGTGTTAGGTTGATCTTCATAAGTGCAAGACGCCATCAACAATAGAAGGATCGCTAGGCTTCATTGTATCCTAAAGGCTTATTTGATCAAACCCCTTTGCACACTTGTTGTGGGCCAAATAAAGTCTAATGGAAAGCATAAATCCTTACGTGCCTTTGAAGCATTTTCCTTCATTAGCCATAACCCATAACTACAAAAACATTAACAATCTTTAGACTTTATTTTTCAGCTATGACATCTTTGAAGGAGTTTACTGCAAACTTTGTGAAACTTGATCGTCTTGATGGAGCAAATTTCAGACAATGACAAAAGAAATTGCATTTCCTGCTGTCAAGCCTAAAGGTGGTCTATGTGCTTATTATTCAAAAACCTCAAGAAACAGAAGATGAAACCCTTGCTGCACAGCGTGAACGAGTTAAGTAGGAACAAGATGATTATGTTTGCAAGGGCCATATTTGCAACTTCATGTCTGATGCATTATTTGATATCTACCTTGAGATGACTACTGCAAAGGAAATATGGGACACTCTTAAGGCTAAGTACATCTCACATGATGCTACTAGTGAGAAATTTCTTGTCCAAAAGTTCTTTAATTACAAAATGACTGATGATAGATCAATTGTTGAACAATTCCATGAGATTATGCATATACATAATCAGTTTAATCAATTCAAAATGCATATGGATGATTCCATAATTGTCTCTGCAATTATGGATAAACTTCCAGCATCTTGGAAGGAATGCAAAAAGAGCCTCAAACATAAGAAAGAGGACATGACCATAGAGAAATTGGGGACACATCTTCGCATAGAAGAAGAATGCAGATCCCGTGAGAAAACTGATGAAGCTAATCCCTCATCCAAAATTCACATGGTTGATGAAGGACCTAAAAACCCAAAAATTAGCCATAAAAATAATAAGAGGAAGTGAAATTTTTTCAAGAAGTTTATTCTGACCAAGGTTTGTTTTTAAACTTGTCATTGAATCAGACAAGTTTATTCTAACCAAGGGTGGTACTTTTGTTGGGAAAGGGTATATGTGTGATGGAATGTTCAAACTTAATATTAATAAAGTATCTACTATTTTTGCTTACATGCTGGATTCTTTATCTTTATGGCATAATAGGCTTGGGCATGTTAATACTAGAAAACTAAATGAAAGGGAAATTCTAGATTTAATTCCAAAACCTGTGAATGATATGCCTGATAAATGTTCTACTTGCTTGCAAACAAAACTGACTAGACAGCCTTTTCCTAAGATTGCAATAACCTCTACTTTGCTACAAATTATTCATAGTGATGTTTGTGATTTACATAGTACTAGAGGAGGAAATCAATACTTTGTGACTTTTATAGATGACTTTATAGTAGATTCTGTTATGTTTATCTTATGCATTCTAAGAATAAAGTTCTAGAAAAATTTAAGATTTATAAAAATGAAGTAGAGAATCTTTGTGAAACCAGAATAAATCAATAAAATATCTACTACCGGATAGAGGAGGAGAGTATCATTTTCCTTCATATTGTGAATCAATAGGTGTTGTCCGTGAAACTTCAATAGCCTATACTCCATAACAAAATGGAGTTGCTGAAATAGATCCCTTGTAGAGATGGTTAATGCAATGCTTCAAAACTCTCATTTAAGTAAGGGATATTAGGGAGAAGGATTGCTCACTGCTTGTTACATCCAAAATAGGGTACCTTCTAAGGCATTAAAAATCAAACCTTATGAAATATGGTTTCAAAGAAAGCCTAACTTAAACTACCTTAAAGTTTGGGGCTGTAGAGCCATAGTTAGGCTACTTGGACCAAAAATAAAGAAATTGGGACGACCAAAGGCAATAGAATGTGTATTCTTAGGATATGCAGAACATAGCAAGCGATATAGGTTTCTTGTTATAGAACTCAATATATGATTCTATATCAATTAACACAATTATAGAATCAAGAGATGCCGAATTTTATGAAAATAAGTTCACTTCTTTATCTAAAAATAACAATAAAGAGGTGGAGGTTTTGCCAAGAAATAATGATAGTGAATCAAAGTCACATAACAAATCCAGACTCCATAGTGAGTCTGATGAACATATAGAAATTCGAAGAAGTAAAAGAAGAAGGATAGAAAAATCTTTTGGACCAGATTTTATTGTACCTTGTAGAAGGTACAAGAGACTCACACAAAAGGCAAACAACGGTTACACCTAGTATAGAGTTTGATCCTCTTACTTATGAGGAAGCAATGAAATCACAAGATGCTTCTTTCTAGAAAGAAGCTATTGATGATGAGATGGATTCTATCATAGCAAACAAGACCTAGAAATTGGTTGATCTACCTCATGGTTCAAAACCAATAGGATGTAAGTGGCTATTTAAAAAGAAAATGAAAGTAGATGGAACCATTGACAAGTTTAAAGCAAGGTAGTAGCCAAGGCGTTTACACAAAAAGAAGGACTAGATTATTTTGACACCTATACTCCAGTTGCTAGAATTTCCACCATAAGGGTTCTTATAGCTCTAGCTTCTATCTATAAGTTCCAAATACACCAAATGGATTTGAAGATTGCTTTCTTAAATGATGAATTAGATGAGGAGATTTATGTGCATCAAGAACAAAAATTGTGCAAGCTAATTAAAACATTATATCGTTTAAAGCAAGCACCTAAACAATGGCATGAGAAATTTGATAAAATTATAATCTCCAATAGATTTAGAATTCATGAATCTGATAAGTGTGTCTAGCCTAAAGTAAGTTCCAAAATAACAAGGGTGTAATTAGTACTGGGCATTTGGCACAGGAAATCCGTTACCGAACAGACCGAACAGCGAATTCTGGTGCTACAACCGATCCGAATTCAAAACGAAGCCGTTCTGAGAACACACCAATCGAACCGCTCCACTTCGGGTCGAAATCGGGTCCAGGTGTCGAACCGACCGGATTAAAACCGACCGACCCTTAATTTAAATTAATTATAAATTTTCAATTATTTTTAATACCTATCAATCTCTTATTGGCCCTAAGACCAAGCTTACCTAGACTTGGCCACACTCGATCTGGCAGAAACCCTAAAGAGGGTAAGACCCTAAAGTGGGCGCATTCGACCTGTTCTCTCACTCTCTCCTTCAAGGCCAACCGAAGCCTTCGACGACTGACCGTTGACGGCGCCGGTGCCGGTGCTTTGTCTCACTACTCAGGTGGATTTCCTTCTATTTCTGCACTCGATTTCATCTTCTCTTCTCCTCAACTTAACATCTTCATTTTTTCATGTTTTTAAAGGAGATCGAGAACTGCAAGGTGGATTTCCTTCGAGCCCAGCCGAAGTCTTTGACCATATCCTCTCACTATTCAGGTTCGGATACTCGATTTCTCGATTTCTCTTCTCGATTTCATCTGTATATGATTGGTTTTTCATTTTTTGAAGGAGTTTGAGAACTGCAAGCTGGTTTGGTGTTTAGGGTTACTGGGTATCAAATGAGAGAGGATGATTGGTTGGTGGGTTACTTTGGCAGATTGCATTTGATCATTTTAACGTTTGAAGTTCAATTTGGTATTTTGGCTATTTGGACTTTGACAGATTGCATTTTGAACATTTGTTAGTTTGGCATTTCAATAGGGTACTTGGATAGTTGGATTAATGGATTTCACTCATTTCAGTCATACTTGGTTTTTTTTTTCCACCCATTTTTACAATTTGGTGCAGACTGAAACCACACCTGCCCGAACCGGAAAAACGGTTACACCTAAAATGCGGCCCAAATGTTTGGAAATGCGGTTGCGGTTGGGAAAAAAGACAAACCGAAATAAACGATTTGGTTGCGGTTTCAGGCCCAAACGGGCCCGATCCTAACCGAGCCCAGCCCTAGGTGTAATTATTTGTTTATATTTGATGACATGCTTATGTTTGGAACTGACATAGAAAGCATAGAATCAACTAAGAAATTCTTATGTTCTAGTTTCGATATGAAAGATATAGGAGAAGCTGATGTTATCCTAGGTATAAGAATTAAAAAATGTAGTGATGGTTTGATAATAACTCAATCACATTACATAGAAAAGATACTTAGGAAATTCAATCATTTTGATATAAAATCAGTTTCTACACCTTATGATCCAATGTTGAAGTTGTATCCAAATAATGGTAGAGCTGTAGATCAATTATCATATTCTAGAGTGATTGGATGCTTAATGTATACCATGTCCTGTACTAGATCTGACATAGCTTTTGCCGTAGGCAAAATTTTAAGAATAGTACATGAAGTATAGGCCACAGATCGAGAATTAAGGTTTATATACTTTACAAAACATCGCAATGGTACATGAGGTACAAAGGTCAACGGTGTTATTGACGGCATGTACTAAAATTGTGTTGGGTTTTGAACCTCGTGTACCATTGCGATGTTTTATAAAGTATATAAATCTTAATTCTCAGTGGTATATACCTCATGTACTGTTCTTAAAATTTTGCCTAGTAGGTATACTAATAATTCTAGTCAATTACATTGGAATGCAATTTCTAGGATATTTCTAGGATATTGAAGTATTTAAAAGGTACCATTAATTATGGAATATGGTATAGTGGTTATCCTGCAGTTTTGGAAAGATCGATATACTGATGCTAGTTGGATAGCTTATCCTGAGGATCATAAATCCACCCAGTAGTGGATTTTCTCACTTGGTGGAGGAGCCATTTCTTGGGGCTCTAGGAAACAAACATGTATTTCAGATTCCACCATGATAGCAGAATTTAAAGCCTTGGCTTCATGTAGTAAAGAAGCAGAATGGCTAAGGAATTTATTGATAGAGATACCAATATGGCCTAAGCCAATGCCTCCCATCTCTATACAATGTGATAGTGAAGCAACACTTTCAAAAGCCTATTGTCAAGTATATAATGGCAAATCAAGGCATATTGGCTTGAGACATAGCTCTGTGAGGCAACTAATAACTAACGGCGTAATAACCATTGATTTTAGGCCTGGGATTTTCAAACCGGGAACCGGTGAAACCGGCCCGGACCGAGCAGGAACCGGCGGTTCGGTTCGGTTTGTAGTTTTGGAAGTTGTCATTTTTGTCTTAACCGAACCGTTTCCCCCCTACCGGTTCGGTTTCAGTTCCTCTTTTCTACAACACTTGGGAACCGGCAAGAACCGAGTCCAATACCTTATATATATATATGGACCCATTATACTGAAGCTTGTGAGTCCAACAGCTTATATAGATATGTATATGTATATATTAATCTATGGACCCATTATACTGAAGCATGTCAGTGCAATAGCTTATATATATATATATATATATATATATAAATGAAGCATGTGTAGCCCACTAATCCATAACAGGAAGACCTGCCTAGCATTTAGTCAATTTCAATCAAACACACAGTCCACGAAACACACCTTCAGTTCTTCTTCTTCCCCAAATCCGGCCATCTTCATCACTTCAAGTCTTTAGCCGAAACTCACTTTCATTTGATCACTGATTCACTTCCCCAATTCCCAATTTGAAGGACATGGCTTCGAATTCCAGTCCCCAATTCCCGATTCCTTCGCATTCAAGTAGCGAATATCCTGGGAATGAGATTGTACTTGCTACATCAGCACAACAAGGAGAAGAAGAAGTTCAGTCTCATAATCCTTCCACATCGAGTTTGGGAGTATGAATTTGCTGTGTGGCTTGGTGTTTGACTATTTGCAGACTTGATGGTGGCTTTAAAGTGTACAACTTGCTTTCAATTTTTAGATTTGCTGTGTTCTTTGATGGAGAAACTGAGAAAATTGCAGAACAAGATGTGGCTGGGAAGCTGGGAAACTGGATAGCTTTGCAGCTTTGCTAATGTTTTGCTATATGTATAGGAACCAGTTAGAAACCGTAACCGAACCGAACTAAACGGTTCCGGTTCCAAGTCGGTTCCGGCAAAAAAAAACAACAACACCGAACCGGAAAAACATTGTCGGTTCCGGTTCCGGTTCCGGCAAAAAATGACATTTTTAGAACCGATCCCAGGCCTAATTGATTTCGTAAGGTCATGCCAGAATTTGGCTGATCCATTAACAAAAGCACTTGCAAGGAATATGGTGTGGAAGACATCAAAGGGGATGGGGCTAAAGTCCATTTCTGATGATCACCAATAATGAAACTCAACTCAACACTTGAAACTTCAAGTCCTTGAGTTTAATGAGCAAAGTACATCATATGCAGTGATTGCAAGCACTAATATAAATTGAATATATATTATACATATATATCAAATCCAACCCAAGGTAAGAGTGCTTGGTACCTGTAATGAATGGTGGAGGTTGAGTTTATAAAACTCTTAATAAGCATGATGGAAGGCAACACTATAGTTACAGGGGCACTACATGCTTACCTATATGAGTGTGAATGTGGTGCCGCGCCTTCTATGCGACTTGGGATAGTCTTTAGAGCAGTTATGAAAAGGATATAAGACACAAGGCCAATCCACGTGTCGGCTTTTAAAAACACTCAAAAGAAGTAGAAAACTAGTGTGTGAAATATGTCCGGTTAAGTCACAATAGGATCGCAAGTTCAAAGCAATGCTACTTCGCCATCCTGATTTAACTTTGATATATTCTCACTAAACTAAGGTTTAAGTCCACAAGACACCTTAGTTTATGCACTATGTTTTCCAAGATTTTACTCAAGGATTTTCCAAAATATTTTAAACTCATATATATATATACACACACACACACACACATTTATATTTTGAAAATGATGGAGGATTGTTAGAAAGATTTTCAAATTATAAAAGAAATGTGAAGTAGTATGATATATATATATATACACACACACACAACCAAGAGGTGTGTATATATTGAAATGGTGTTTCAGATTAATTATTGTATATGCTAATTTTGAACTCAATTCAAAATATATCAGTCGGCAATTATACATAATTCTTGGTGAAGAGGTATGATATCATTTCAAAAGGCATGACTACTCCTATATATACGGGATAGTTGTTCTCTGCAGATTTGCATATCAAGGAACCTTGTATTCTCTCTTCTCTACTTCTTTCTTTCAAGTCATTCAATCAATCTTCGTCTCTCTTACAAAGATAAAATCTAGAAACAATAAAACTGCAGATATAGTTTCTAGCAACCTTGAGCCTCTTAAAAACCTTGGATCGAGTGTTGGGTTGATCTTCGTAAGTGCAAGACACCGATCAACAATATATAATAGGATTGTCAGGCTTCATTGTATCCTAAAGGCTTATACGATCAAACCCATTTGCACACTTGTTGGGGGGCAAATAAAGTCTAAAGGAAAACGTAAATTGAAGCATTTTCTTTCATTACCATAACCTATAACTACAAAAACATCAACATGAGAGGCAGTCATATATACAATCTTGTTTCTCCTAAAACAATAGTATATCATATGGGTGTGTAGGGTATACACACGCTTATTACTATTACAATATAACATATCTGCAATTTTATTTCTTTAATGACCAATTCCTTTATCGAATTGTAAATGGATTGAAACTAGTTAAATAGAAGGTTTCTTTATACAGAATGGTAATTTCTTCAATACAACGTATTGCTAGGCACAGGGTTTTCTTAATTCAAGCCAACCGACTAGCCTATAGTAATGTTCGTTGCTCACTCATTCATAGACGAAACCAAGAGATCACACTCTCTTATTCGAAATATGATTCTTCATGTCCATGGCATTCTACCCTAAAACCCCTCCGATATCAGATAAGCGACTGAGCCAGTTCTGACACAGGCCAAGTACTAGCAGAGACTAGCTTGTTATGTGATGCTGCCTACCCATCTGTATAATTATTACAAGTACTTATCTGATGGGTCTGTTGTCCAACAGACCTATACCCTTAAGCTGGTCAATATATAGCGTCCCTAGCTCTTAGTTACCAAAGTGGAAATGTCAAAACATAATCATACTATCTAATTGACAATGGAATCAGAATAAACTAAACACAGTCATATACTTACCAAGTATAGCACAGAGATAAAAGAGTTGAACACTTATGCAAGTACCTGCATACTTCTGGCAAGTCTTCTGTCTTAGGAGGAGTAGGAGCCATATAACACAAAAAAGTATCCCTCCAATTAGTTACCGGTGCACTATACAGATCAAAGTTGCTGTTGTAGACGACTGGACCACTGGAGTGATCACGAGTATAAAACTGTTTCTTCATTTCACTATCCTGCTCATAAAACCCACGTACCCCATCCTTAATCTCCTCCAGCACATCAAAAGGTATTCCATGATTGGAAATTTGAAAGAAGCCCCAAGTCTCTGATGCATCTCCAACTGCTGCAACAATTTCCTTTCTTTTAGTAGGATCGAAGAGGCCTTCGAGGTCTATGACTGGAATGCTAAACCGGAGTTCTTCCGAATCAGAGGTATTGTGAATGGAACATTCTTCAGGTGGATGATAAAAGATTCGAGGAATCTCGGTTATGCCAGCATCAACAAGGCCTTTAACACCTTCCTTTGTATCATCAAAAGCTTTTAGTTCATGTTTTCTGTCATAGTTGGTTGGAACCTCATTTCTGTTGGTAGCTACCATCTTGGTCTGTGCTATGGTAAAGCTTAATGCATCTTAGACTGGACAAATAAGATTAATACCAAAAGTGTTTGAGGACGGCAAGTAAACACTAAACGATATACTTCTGTGGCCACACAAAGGAGAATGGCAAAAAGTCACTGTATCCTTAATTGGATATCTACAAGTTGCACTATTTGACAAAAGTTCAAATGTGTTTTTCTACATATGAAGCTGAAAAAATCAATATTTCTAAAACAGTCCTTGCAACCTTCAGTGAATTTTTTTTTAAATGGTGGACGATTGAGCTACCACCCTAGGGCCGAGAGCAACTTGGGTATGGCCCCTCCCCAAGTGATGTTTTTCACAAGCTGGGGTTCGAACCGAGGAATCTCGGTTATGCCAGCATCAACAAGGCCGTTAACACCTTCCTTTGTATCATCAGAAGCTTTTAGTTCATGTTTTCTGTCATAGTTGGTTGGAACCTCATTTCTGTTGGTAGCTACCATCTTGGTCTGTGCTATGGTAAAGCCTAATGCATCTTAGACTGGACAAATAAGATTAATACCAAAAGTGTTTGAGGACGGCAAGTAAACACTAAACGATATACTTCTGTGGCCACACAAAGGAGAATGGCAAAAAGTCACTGTATCCTTAATTGGATATCTACAAGTTGCACTATTTGACAAAAGTTCAAATGTGTTTTTCTACATATGAAGCTGAAAAAATCAATATTTCTAAAACAGTCCTTGCAACCTTCAGTGAATTTTTTTTTAAATGGTGGACGATTGAGCTACCACCCTAGGGCCGAGAGCAACTTGGGTATGGCCCCTCCCCAAGTGATGTTTTTCACAAGCTGGGGTTCGAACCGAGGAATCTCGGTTATGCCAGCATCAACAAGGCCGTTAACACCTTCCTTTGTATCATCAGAAGCTTTTAGTTCATGTTTTCTGTCATAGTTGGTTGGAACCTCATTTCTGTTGGTAGCTACCATCTTGGTCTGTGCTATGGTAAAGCTTAATGCATCTTAGACTGGACAAATAAGATTAATACCAAAAGTGTTTGAGGACGGCAAGTAAACACTAAACGATATACTTCTGTGGCCACACAAAGGAGAATGGCAAAAAGTCACTGTTGTTGTAAAACGATAGTAAAAGAATTTGAGAGAGGGAGAGTTTAGACACCAAGAATGAAGTATGAGAAATGAAGTGATTTTATTCATCTCACAATGAGGTTTATATAGGAGTACCTCAGGTTTACGAAAGGTAACTATTTAACGATTACATCAATCACTCGTCTGATTATAATCAATCAATCGCTAATTATATTTTGTTAATCACCAATCAATCTTAATTGGCGTATATCACGCAACACTAATTGCTATTACATGAATAGCCACATTAATATTTACAACACTCCCCCTTGGATATTCCATGTCAATAGTGTTGCCCCTGCTATGCGCTTCTAAGTTGCCTCGTCAAAAACCTTGCCAAGTAATAAAAACCCTGTGGGAAAAAACAACCTTGGTCGAAGGAGAAAAAGAGCACAACGCGCTTGAGTGTGGAGTAGCAGTATCACAGCTTCAGAGATAGGTGGAGTCTTCTTATCAGCACCATAAGTAGGTAGTATGTCTACGAGAGGGATGCATTAGAGTTGCTACACCAAAACCTTGCCCGGTAAACCTAGTGGGAGAAACCCGTGGTCAAAGGGAAAAGATGAGCAAATGCATATATGTCAAATCAAAGCATCTTCAGGATGTACTATAATTGGGGTGACCATGCTAAAGATGTGCCTCGTTAAAACCTTGCCAGGTAACAAAACCCAGTGGGACAAAATAACCCTGGACGAAGGACAAAAAGAGTACACGATGGTCAAGTGGGTATGCTTCAGGATACTCCCCCTGATTTCGACTCCCCCTGAAAATTACATGTTAGGTAATTCAGATAGTTTACGTAGACCAATACCTTGAACATGCTTCTGGAATGTAGACTTTGGTAGTGACTTGGTAAAGAGGTCTGCATGACTGTCTTCAGATCAAATCTGCTTAACTTCAATCTTCTGATGCTCTTGTTGTTGCTGATTGAAGGAGAACTTCGGTACAATATGTTTGGTGTTGTCTCCTTTGATGAAACTCATCTTTATCTGCTCTATGTAAGCAGCATTATCCTCGTAGATAATGGTTGGTTCATCAGTGGTGGAATACAGTCCACATGCGAACATGCTTTGTAACAGCTTTCAGCCATGTACATTCACATACTGCTTCGTGAAGAGCTAGTATCTCAGCATGATTCAAAGAGGTAGCAACAAGTGTCTATTTCGTAGACCTCCAAGAAATTGCAGTATTCCCAATGGTAAAGACATAACCAATCTGGGGACATGCCTTGTGCGGGTCTGATAGATAGTCTATATCAGCATATCCAACAAGGCGAGCATCATTCTGGGGATCAAGGGGGTTTGATCCATTCCTTGATGCATAGGGATAGAATAAGCCCATATCTGCCGTACCTCTAAGGTAGCGAAAAATGTCTTTTATGCCATTCCAGTGGCAGCGTGTTGGCGCAGAGCTATATCTAGCTAAGAAGTTCACATCAAATGAGATGTCCTGTCTAGGGCATTAAGCCAAGTACAATAATGCGCCTATTGCACTTAGATATGGGACTTCTGGCACCAATATCTCTTCGTTATCATCTGCAGGACGATACGGTTCTCTCTAGACTTTAGACGACCATGGGTGTGCTTGCTTTTATCCTCATTAAAGCATCTTAACATCTTCTGGATGTAATTTGGTTGATGGACCAAAATTTCATCTGCACTGTGCTCGGGCTCCAGGTCGAGACAATAATTTGTTCTCCCAAGGCCTTTCATCTCAAATTCCAACTTCAGGTGCTTTGCGGTTTCCTTGATCTCTTCAGGAGTATCGATCAAATTCATGTCATTGACATAGACCGCCACAATTCCAAACTAGGAACTTGTTTCCTTAATAAACACGCATGGGCATAGTTTATTATTCACATATCCCATCCCGATTAAATATTCACTTAGACGGTTATACCACCTCCGTCTGGATTGTTTCAATCCATAAAGTGAACGCCTCAAAACTAATGAAGAGCGTGTTCTGTGGTCTAGAACTATTTGCATCGGGTATATTAAGTCCTTCTAGAACTTTTATGTATATCTCTGTGTCGTGATCCCCATAGAGATAAGCTGTGACCACATTCATAAGCTGCATATTCAGTTTTTCGGAAACTACCAAACTGAAAAGGTAGTGGAACGTTATGACGTCCATTACGGGAGAATACGTCTCCTCGTAATCAACCACAGGGCGTTGAGAAAATTATTGCGCCACTAGACGAGTCTTGTGTATCACAATCTCGTTTTTCTCATTACGCTTCCTTACAAATACCCATTTAAATTCTACGGGTTTAACATGGGGAGGTGTAGGAACAACAGGTCCAAACACCTTTCTCTTTGTCAAGGAATCTATTTTGACCTGTATTGCTTATTTCCTTGTTAGCCAGTCGTCTTTTCATTGATATTGATCAACAAAGCAAGGTTCGAGGTCATCGCTTATTATATTTTCGGTGGCCACCGCAAATACTAATATATCATCGATGATGATCTCATTCCAATTCCAAATCTCACTAAATTTACCGAGATTTCTCTATTCTCGGGAATCTCGGGAGTGGGTTCAAATGTTGGAGCGTCCCCCAACATAGTCTCTTCTAGGACATACCCATAATCTGGATTTATCTCGTGAGATGAATCGATTTGAGATTGCGATGTCAAGAGTATTCGTTTGTGCCAAGTTTACCCTCTTCTGGGGATAAGAATCCTTCGAACCTAATGGTCTCCCTCACTTCTGGCAGGGACATATGACTGGTTAGCCGCCATGGTCGTACCTCGTCCATCTGGGATGACACATCCTACAGGGACGTCTATCCTTGCAGGCACATTTGCAGCAGGTATATATGATCTCGTCACTTTAGCTAGATCAGAGAAAACGTTTGGCATATTTTGGGCTACACTCTGTAGATCTAGAATTCTCCGCACTTCATTATCACATTGTGCGGTTCGGGGATCAAGATGAGACATAGTGGGGACATTCCACGTCAATTCACGTCGTTCACCAGGAACGGTAACGTTCTTATCTCCCCCTAACGGGGGGAAGACTGTCTCATCAAAGTGACAATCCGCAAATCTAGCGGTAAAGAGATCGCCTGTCAAGGGCTCTAAAGAGCACATAATGGATGGGATTCATAATCGACATGTATGCCCATCCTTTGTTGAGGACCCAATTTTGTACGTTGTGACGGCACAATTGGCACGAGGACTGCATACCAAAATGCGCGTAAGTGCGAAACATCAGGTTCGTACCCAGTCACCAACTGTAACGCGGAGTAAGGTTGGGTAGCAGTGGGCCTCAACGGGACCAACATAGCTGCATGTAATATTGCATAGCCCCACACAAAAACTAGGAGCTTGGTGCGCATTACCAAGATTCTATTTGCGAGACCATCTTGGGTGTGAACATAGGGAACTATATGTTCAGCATCAATCCCAAGGGATATGCAATAATCATCGAAAGACTTCGATGTAAACTCTCCGGTATTATCAAGTCTTATGGACTTTATGGGATAATCCGAGTGGTGAGCCCTCAATTTCATGATCTGGGCGAGAGTTTGGCAAAAGCTGTATTTTCTTATGGACAGTAGTGTAACATGTGATCACTTTGTCGATACATCAACCAAAACCATTAATATTTAACCGGTCCACATGGTGGTTGGATATGTCCACAAATTTCCCTTGCATTCTGTGCAGAAAAATGGTGGTGTATGTACTAGTCTTTGCATATGATGGTCTAGTATTAAATATTCTTAACGAGTATGGCATAGTGTGTCATTATATACAGGACCCTTATTCAGAAGGGGTTGCACCTACGATGAGTTGAGGATACAGTGCATCATACTTTGACCCGGGTGTCCCAAAAGGTCATGCCATAGCAAGTAGTTGCTTGAATTAGTTAGCTTCTAGCTAACAGATTTCAATTTCTCTAATGTACGCTTCTGGCCGCACACTCAGAGGTTATGCAAAGATATTCCACGCATTTTTCTCAGTGGTTTCAGCGTGATAACCGTTGGTTCGAATATCCTTAATACTCAATTACATTCTTCTGGAACGTGGAGATTATAAGGCCTCATTAATGGTAGGTTCAGTACCATTGGACAACATATAGTGGGTTTTGCCATAACCCTCTATCAGGTTGGATTGGCCTGATACGGTTGTCACAGAGGTATGAATAGACAATAAGTTTGAAAAATATCTCCGATCTGGGAGTATGGTGTGCATAATAGCACTTTTAACCAGACAACAAACTTCCCCACAGAATATGCCTATTCATTTATTTAATTCAATGGATCACATGTATGAATAAGTTTATTGAATTAAATATATTCGAACATAACCACATTTCTATAATCCAAAATAATTGAAAACATAAATCACCAAAAATAATCCGAAGATGTTTCATTCATTAAGATGAAATAGATATGGCACAAGGGGCCAATTATACCCATGTCTTCGAGTTCTAATCCTCGGTATGTTCAGTAACTGCCTGAAAATCCGTGATCTCTAGTGTGGAATCAATAGAAAATTACCTTCAATAAAGTTGGTATTTCGAGTTCCGCGACTGGCGTAGTACTCATCTACTGCTTCGGCTATCGCACAGCAGGTGCGAGACCAGCAGTTAATTCCTCCATATTGATAACAAAGATCATGCTAATTTTGGTGGCGGCGGGCCGAACCAGTGTTCCTCTCCACTTTGGCTTGTTAGGCAGGGGCACTATAACATGGGGCCATGTTTTGGGCCGGTTATATGGGCCCACCTCTCTTTACTTGTCTAAAAAGATCAGACTCTTTGTCCCTTCCACGGTCACAATCTCTCCTTTTGAGATTAGGTTTGCGATGAGCAACATCAATTCCTTCAAGCAAAAGTGCTGCTCAGGTACCGATGGGCTTGGCTTGATCATTCCTCAACAGGAGGTTGTTGTTCATTTCAGTGAGCAACAAGATTGTGATCAATTCTGAGAATTAATAAAGTGACTCTCCTTGTATTCTTTTGGGCAGATGGGCTTGTTCAATATCTTGCTAATCATGTCTTGCTTCAAGTAAGAAATGGTCATCTGATGGTGAAAATGCTCTTCCAGAGCGACCCAAAGAGTCTGTGGATCCTCTTCATCGGATAATCAATTTGGAGTGCTTTCTTCTTATGTTTCTTTATGAACATTATGGCACTTGCCTTAAAAGCATCAGTGACGACATTGTCATGAGTATCGATTGTTGATCTCATCTTCTTTGTAGTCAGATGAATTTTCACATTTTGAGTCCACTTTAGATAGTTTCTTCCGGAAACCTCCAAAGCAACAAAGTCAAATATGTTGAGATTTGACATTTCTTATATGAAAGGAACAAATAATATTAGTGCTTTGGGTAATATCGTCCATAAGCAAGTAATGAGAACTTCAGGTTCTATAACATGGTATGAAAATCGGATTAGACATGTAAAATCTACTGGTTTTATCATGTGTGATGAATTTATGAAGGAAACTTCAAGTTTCTTAAATGGCATTATCGAAACTATAAATTCAATTTATGTATGAACTACTGGTTCATTTAGAACTTCTAGTTCATTAGGTACCTGCATTTTCTACACATATATTCTAGTGCGAAAATTTAGACAAGTAACACAATAATATTGAATTGAGTAAATTGAAATAATATCTCACAAATTGGATAAATGGAAATCATAAATCAATTGAGATATTAATTGCATGCTAGTAAAATAACATATTAATTATCACACAATTATGTGAATAAATGCTTCTGGCAATTAATTACACATATTAGATATGGTGAATTTATTTACAATATGATTTACAATATGAAATCATTTTTATTTTGATTCTGCTGGACCAAAGAAGGAGTGGGCTTGATAGTGAAGCCTATCGGGCTTAGTCTGCAGGCTTGTGACCCGGGCTTTCATGCGTAAGTCAAATGGTGTGTGAGGCATGCTGGGCTGCTTGGTCCCACGGAGGGAGAGTGGGCCTACTGGGCTCAAACTGGTCTGCCAAGGAATGAAAAGTTATTACTCAACCCTTTCGGTAACTCCAATTGAATACGACCAGGTAAGGAAGGATGAGGTTTAGGTGGAGCGAGGCTCACTTAAGTACACGGCCTCATCTGAACCTTGCCTAGACATCGCATCCAATTGGATGAGCCTAGTTTGAGAAGATTCATAACTTTTGTCATGGCAACATGTAGTGAGCTTCTATTCTGGCCTTGCAACTTGGGCCTGAGCTTCTGGCTCTGATTTGTTGTTGTGACTTTGGGCTTGATTTGAGCTTCTGACTCAGCCTCATTTAATATTCACCATTAACCTGTCTTTTTTTTTCTTCTTTAAATGCTTCTGGCATTAACGCTTCATTAACCCCATAAATATTACATAATCATTATGGCAATAAACTTAATGTCCAACATTAAGAAATTGTAATGAAGTAAATAAATATCATAAAGTCAATAATGAAATCATTATGGTGATGAGCGTAATATACGGCATTAACAGGAAATGATGCACATTATTATGGCAATTAATGATTTGAATAAACGCTTATGGCATTATAGTAATATTAAATAGGAATCCTACATGTCAATGTGTCATGGTATATGTCAATCAAATCCAAAAACATGAACAAATATATATGACAGATATATATGTATCAACCAAATAAATTAATAAAGTAAATTTGGGGGTTCATGCATCATGGTGATTGTTCATATAATCAAGTTTGAAAACATGAATTAAAATTAGAATTTGGAAACATTACTTGATGAAGAGCGGATGAATCTTCAGTTTATATGTGCAGAACTGAGAAGGTTGTCTTCTCAGCCAATCCAAGAGCTATTCGCCTTTTCTGGACAGCTCCCACTTCGAATGGTGTACAGGTCTCAAAACGACTCCAATAAGGCTGAAATTTGGAGGGCAGATAGAAGAGGCAGAGGTGAACAACTTTGATGAAGGAAATATTTTGATCTGAGGTCCCGATCAAGAGGTTTCGGGGTGTGCAAACAGGCTGCAGCAGGGGGGTTTTTTTTTCTCTGGCTATGGCTTGGGTTAGAGCTTCGTGCTGATAACGTGTTGTAAAACGATAGTAAAAGAATTTGAGAGAGGGAGAGTTTAGACACCAAGAATGAAGTATGAGAAATGGAGTGATTTTATTCATCTCACAATGAGGTTTATATAGGAGTACCTCAGGTTTACGAAGGTAACTATTTAACGATTACATCAATCACTCGTCTGATTATAATCAATCAATCGCTAATTATATTTTGTTAATCACCAATCAATCTTAATTGGCGTATATCACGCAACACTAATTGCTATTACATGAATAGCCACATTAATATTTACAACAACTGTATCCTTAATTGGATATCTACAAGTTGCACTATTTGACAAAAGTTCAAATGTGTTTTTCTACATATGAAGCTGAAAAAATCAATATTTCTAAAACAGTCCTTGCAACCTTCAGTGAATTTTTTTTTTAAATGGTGGACGATTGAGCTACCACTCCAGGGCCGAGAGCAACTTGGGTATGGCCCCTCCCCAAGTGATGTTTTTCACAAGCTGGGGTTCGAACTAGAGACCTCCTACTACCTGGGGGATCCCTGCAGCATCCGCCCCACTTGCAGCCTAGCATGCTTCCACCCTAAAACCCTAAAATGTAGTGGGAGAATATATTTAAAACTCAAAATAATAGTAACACACGCTACAGACCATATCTGCTGATGGGAGCTTTCAAACTGCACCCGCCGTACTGAAGCGTTTAGTGTTGATCTTCGTTGTACAAACTCTAGTTATTTACTATAACAACTTATTGCTCCAATAGTAGGAAATCATTTTACTCTAAATAACCTGATCACCGCAGCAAGCTCTTCATAATCTTCTTTAGAATTTCATTTGCAAACGACTAAGAAAGTAGGAAGTCATAGCCAAACAACCAAGGAAGTCATAGCCAAACAACCAAGTAACATGTACATCACTCATATAACTATTCCAATGATAGAAACCAATGTATTGCCTGAAGAGTAATACTACAAGAGGATATATAATTCAGTGTGACACCTAGTGTTCATGGCAGGGGCTCCTCTGTCTCTAGTTCAAAGCTTATAATGAGTCAAGGTAGACCTGCCATCAAGGCTTTTTTCTCTGTAGTATGCATCATAGTCCCTTAAAGTGGTCTCCCTGTACTTTGGAGGATTGTCTTCTGATAATATCTCCTTAATTGGTCCGTAGAGCTTTGCCAATGGCAGCAGTCCTGTGCTGAAAAAACCTGCAACTGAGATTCTGGGACCTCTATGGTTTGCCAGTACCCTGTGTTCTACACTCTTGAATCTGTCATTTGATATAAGCTGCAACCTTGAAAGCATACTAGTCAATATGAAAAACCAAAGCAGGAAACCAGATTGAATCAAAAATACAGACAAAATGCGTGCTCTGTACAATCATATGTAACAGTTCCCTTTTCTTTCTCTCTCTTTTTGCCGACTTACAAATTTTGTTCACCATTTCAATCATCTCCGTACCCTGTATCAACAGTCAAATTAAGGCCATATCAACATATCCGCCAACTTAATTGACAAAACATCCATGTAGAAAGAGAGAAGTGAAAAAGTACTACTCAAACAATGAGAACCAAATTACCGATTTATTTTCCCAGTAACTAAACAAAAGTCAATTGTTTTATTTATAAAGATAAAAAACAATTGTTCTGATGAAGAATAATGTTAACCACTAGTGAATTATATTATACTTGCCTGTAGAAAATCTCCAATGGTGTAGAAATTGGACCACCGGATTACCAAATCTTGCTGCTGCATGTGGTTTGGTTCTATATAAGTTGTATTTAAGAGAATTATAGATCAAGGAGAACTATTCTGTCCCAAACCAATTGTAAGGTGTTTGTTGTCTTTCTGTAGTTTCAGACGAGTTGTAATCAAGAGAATTATAGATCAAGCCAAACTGTTTTTGTTATCTCAATTTTGCTAATGAATTTGTTGCCTTCTGTAGCTGTGATTGCTCATGTTGTTGAATCTTTCTAGAAACAAACCAAACTAACAATAGCAGCTGAGTTTACATTTTGTTGGACAAATAACTACAGCTTATTGGTGCTTGAAAGTTTCGTTGCATTTTCAACACAAAAGAAATGTTTGCCAAACACAGAATGGATTTCACTGCGGTGATGCTTGTTTGTTTCCAAGTTCAAAGCTCAAAATGTGACAAGGCAGAGGTACCATCGAGGCCTTTTTGATTGAAGTAGGCAAAATAGTCCCTAACAGTAGTCTCCCTGTACTTCGGAGGATTGTCTTCTGATAGCAACTCCTTGATGGGTCCATAGAGTTTTGTTAATGGCAGCAATCCTGTGCAAAAAAAGCTTGCAACCGATACTCGTGGACCTCTAAGGTTTGCCAGCACCCTGTGTTCTACACTCTTGAATCTGTCATTAGATATAAGCTGAAACCACCAAAAGAATTGTATTCAGTATAGTAAACAGAAAATAGGTAACTGAATCAAATTAAGAATTTGAAAAACATCAACAAGCGCATGCTAGATATACTCATAGCCTAGCTAAGAGGCAATAACTAAGAATGTACATATACATGTGGAATCATAAGTTACTTTTCCAAGTTATGGCCTATATTTAGTCAATGTAGTTTGAGGTATCTTTCTATTCTTTGGGTCTGTAGTTTACAAATTTATCATATGGATTCCTGTAATTACTTAACAGTTGCAATTAATTAAGGTCAAATTAGGATTTTTGCCAAATCAATTCTGGGAACCACAGCACTAGGGTATCCAAGACCGAAAAAGCCTTTCACGTGCATGCCATTTGACGAAAATCCAAATCAATCTGGCCTTAATGAAACCGTTAGCTGATTACAGTTGGCAGAATTGAAACAACATGATCTAACATTTCTCTATAAAAAGTTCCATCTATAACTTGAAAAAGATTAAGAAGAATAATCCTTGTATATACTTGCCTGCAGAAGATCTCCAATATTAACCACAAGAGCACCGTGCACGGGGGGTACATCAAACCACTTGTTCTGGTGAAGGACTTGAAGACCACCAATATGGTCTTGCAGAAGAACAGTAAGAAAGGCATTATCAGCATGTTTGGTTGCGCCTAGAGTTAGTTCTGGCTGTGGACAAGGGGGATAGTAATGGCCTGCTAACAGATGCCCCTCAGTACAATCTATGTCATTCAAGTGACTCGGCTTCAATCCAAGAGCTTCAGACAACAAGTCGAACAATAGCTTCCCCAACTTCATTACTTGGTTCGAGTACTCAACAAGTATGTCTCTACAAGATGGAAACAAAAAAGAGCATGAAAACATATGTTCTTGATTTCTATGGTTGTTCTTGACAGAAAATCAAAAACAGCGTAGTATAAAATATAGGAAAACACTACTGCCATAAAGTTACTAATTACAGGATAAAATATATATGAAGAGCTTCCTTGTCACATACCTGCATACGTCTGGCAAGTCTTCTCGCTTAGTAGGAGTTGGAGCCATGTAACACGAAAAAGTATCTCTCCAATTAGTTGCCGGTGCACTATACAGATCAAAGTTGCTATTATAGAGCACAGGATTCCTGAAGTGATCGCGACCATAAAGCTGTTTCTTCACCTCAGAGTCCTGCTCAAAAAACCGACGGACCCCATTTTTTATCTCTTCAAGAACATCAACAGGTATTCCATGGTTGACTATCTGAAAGAAGCCCCAGGTCTCTGATGCCTCTCCAACTTTTGCAACAATCTCCTTTTGTTTAATTGAATCGGAAAGGCCTTCAAGATCAATGACTGGAATGCTATATTGGGTTTCTTCTGGATCACTGAAATCATGGATGGAGTACTCATCTGGTGGATGATGAAAAATTCGAGGAATCTCAGTTACACCAGCATCAACAAGGCCTTTAACACCTTCCTTTGTGTCATCAAAAGCTTTCAGTTCACTTTTTCTGTCATAATTGGTTTGAACCTCAATTCTGTTGGTAGCTACCATCTTGGTTTGTGGCAAAGTACAATTGTATGCAAGTGAGCAGAGAAGATCAATAATTTTATAATGATTGAAGAGGTCGCAAGTTGACTCTGGCAGCCAAAGAATAATACTGTCAACAATTCAGTCTTTGACCTTCATTGGCAATCAATAGGAAAAATTTACCGGCACTCCTTTGTTATTATCCTAGAAGTAACTGTATGGTTCTATCTGTTGGGCCAGATGGCAATACAGCTAGAAGATTGGAGTCGGTTAAACAGGGAAGTTATTAATCTGGTAGTATATAAAAAGGGAGGTTACTGGTTCTGTTTTTATGTGTGAAACAAAGAGTGAACTGAAGGAAGAAGTGAGAGATTATTGTAACTAAGAGATAAAGAGAGATTGTTGTAATTGAGAGAGAAAAGAGTACTGTGATTGTTTGTTTGTAATTTGATTGTGTTATGAGTTTATATGATCAAGGATTACTGGAAGTTCTTTCATTGTGTTCTTCAAGCTTTTCATATCATGTGCTAGTATTCTATGCTCCTTTTTGTCATCTAAAGCTTTTGTTGCAACCTTATTTGGTCTGTGTAGTGGAATTAGTTCAGACCAGAATTGAATATAAGAGAGCAGAGAAGATCATTTATAATGAAAGAACTCGTAACGGAGAAATTTATGAAGAAATGCGCGCTGCCAGCATCCTTCCTCAGTTCCTCTTTCATCGGTTAACCTTCTTCTTTCAAATGGACGCAAGATTTATTTTTATTTTTGTGGCGGCCAAAGGATAGTGGCAGAATGTATATTCAACATAACTTTCTAATACAACTAGCTAGCCACATTTGAAGCTGAAACAAAATGATTGTGATAATGTGAGCTGACTTTACACGTTATTTGGATAGGCTTCATTTGCATATTCTTACACTGGGGAAATATTAGCCAAATATAGGCATAGGAATATATAGTGTGGCACTGTATATCCACTGTAGTAATGCTCCTGTGTTTCCAAGTTCAAATCTAAAAATGAGACAATGCAGAGCTACCATTGACATCGAGGCCTTTCTGGCTGCTGTGCACAAAGTAGTCCCTCACAGTAGTCTCCTTGTACTTTGGAGGATTGTATTCTGACAATAATTGCTTGATCAATCCGTAAAGCTTTGTAGATGGCAGCATTCCTGCGCTGAAAAAAGCTCACAACCGATACTCTTGGACCCCTTCAGTTTGCCTGTACCCTGTGTTCTACACTTTTGAATCTATCATTTTATATAAGCTGAAAAACCCCAAAAGAATTCTATCCATGGCGCCAGTATAGTAAACAGACTAGGAAAATCAACTTAAAATTTAAAGCACTCAACATTCTAGAGAGACTAATAGGCAAGTGAATAGCTTAAAATGTATATGATCAAACATTTAAACAATGTAGTTTCTCTCTAATTGAAGAAACAGTTCAATCTATAACCTAGAAAAGATAAAGAACAAGATGCTAATATTTGCCTGCAGAAGAACTCGTATGTCGACCACAAGTCTCTGATGTTTCTCCAACATGTGTAACATTCTCCTTTCGCTTAGTTGGATCTAGGAGAACTTTGAGGTCTATGACTGGAATGGTAAACCAGGCTTCCTCTGAAGAAGAGGTATTGTTTAATGGAGTACTCATCATGTGGATGACAAAAAATTTGAGGAATCTCGCTAATGCTAGCATCGAAAAGGCCTTTAAATCTTCCTTTGTGTCATTAAAAGCTTTTAGTTCATTTGTTCTGTGATACTTTGTTGGAACCTCATTTCCACATAGTAAATCATAGCAGCCAAACTCTCCAACAGAAGCTCTTCATCATATTACTCTAAATAACCTGGTCATCTCAACAAGCTCTTCATTATCTTTTTTCGAATGTCATTTGCACATTAACAAGTATATCACTCGTAACTATTACAATTAAAGCAAATAATGTATGCCTAAAGAGTACTGCTGTAGGTGTATAATTTAGTAGCACACCTAGTGTTCATGGCAAGGCAATTAAGCTCCTCCTCCAAGTTCAAAGCTTAAAATGAGACAAAGCAGAGGTACCATCAAGGCCTTTCTCATTGAAGTAGGCAACATAGTCCCTAACAGTAGTCTCCCTGTACTTTGGAGGATTGTCTTCTGATAATAACTCCTTGATTGGTCTGTAGAGCTTTGTCGATGGCAGCATTCCTGTGCTGAAAAAGCTTGCAACTGATATTCTTGGACCTTTACGGTTTGCCAGTACCCTGTGCTCTACACTCTTGAATCTGTCATTTGATAGAAGCTGCAACTTCAAAAGAATTCTATTCAACATGAAATTTCAAAACAGAAAACTAGCTAGATTGAATCGAGAATGAAACATATACTAAACATAAGATCCTATACACGCCTTTAGCATAAAATAGACCTGTGTAGTCTGTGCAATCATAGTATAACAGTATTCTCCTTTTCTTCATTTTTTACTAATTGCAACTTAGAAATTTTGTTCATTGTGTATTCGACCATTTCGAGTTTCTCTGTTGTATCATTGTAGTATATTAATGGTCACAATTAAGATTGGCTGTAGGTGCAACTATTAATTTAACTCTAAAAATAAGACTGATGATATTGAATTAACAGAGATAAAAGTGAAAAATTACTCAAACTATGGGGATCAAGATAGTAATTCTTTTCCGTTAAATAAATAAAAAATCAATTGTGTTATTTAGTAAGATAGAAGCAATGATGCTTAAACTTGCCTGTATAAGATCTCCAAGGTTAACCACTAAGGCACCCGGTACATAGGGTACATCAATCCAGATGTTCTGATGAAGGACTTGAAGACCACCAATATTATCTTGCAGGAGGACAGAGATGAAGTTACTATCTGCATGCTTGCTTGTGCCTATTGTTAATTCTGGTTGTGGACAAGCAGGATAGTAATGGCCTAAAACCAGAAGCCCCTCACTGCAATCTATATCATTCAAGTGAGTTAGTTTTAGCCCAAGAGCCTCAGACAACAACTCAAACAATAGCTTCCCCAACTTCATTACTTGCTTCGAGTATTCAACAAGGATTTCTCTGCATATTGCAAACCCAGAAAAGCATATGAGGCAGTCATATATACCATCTTGTTTCTCCTAAAACAATAGTATATCATATGTGTGTAGGGTATACACACGCTTATTACTATTACATGTCTGCAATTATATTTTTCTAATGACCAATTCCTTTTGGTCTATCAATGTATATCGAATTGTGAATGGCTTGAAACTTGTTAAATAGAAGGTTTCTTTATGCAGAATGGTAATTTCTTCAATACAACCTATTGCTAGGCACAGGGTTTTTGCAATTCAAGCCAACCGACTAGCTCAGTAGCTAGCCTATAGTAAAGTTGCTCACTCATTCATAGAAGAAACCAAGAGATCGATCACTCTCTCCTACTCGAAATATGATTCTTCATGTCCATGGCATTCTACCCTAAAATCCCTCCGACATCAGATAAGCAACTGAGCCAGTTCTGACACAGGCCAAGTACTAGCAAAGACTAGCTTGTTATGTGACTCTGCCTACCCATCTGTATAAATCTGCTTACAAGTTCTTATCTTACGGGTCTGTTGTCCAACACACCTACCCTTAAGCTGGTCAATGTATGAACTCCACCCCCCCCCCCCCCCCCCCCCCGTAACAAGTGGAAATGTACCATCTAATTCACAATGGAATCTGAATTAAATAAACACTCATAAACATACCGATTATAGCACAAACAGAAAAGAGTTCAACAGTACTCTTCACGTACCTGCATACTTCTGGCAAGTCTTCTGTGTTAGGAGGAGTAGGAGCCATATAACACAAAAAAGTATCCCTCCAATTAGTTGCCGGTGCACTATACAGATCAAAGTTGCTGTTGTAGACGAATGGACTACTGGAGTGATCACGAGTATAAAACTGTTTCTTCACTTCAGTATCCTGCTCATGAAACCCACGTACCCCGTCCTTCATCTCCTCCAGCACATCAAAAGGTATTCCATGATTGGAAATTTGAAAGAATCCCCAAGTCTCTGATGCATCTCCAACAGCTGCAACAATCTCCTTTCGTTTAGTTCGATCGAAGAGGCCTTCGAGGTCTATGACCGGAATGCTAAACCGGACTTCTTCTGAATCAGAGGTATTGTGAATGGAGCATTCTTCAGGTGGAAGATAAAAAATTCGAGGAATTTCAGTTATGCCAGCATCAACAAGGCCTTTAACACCTTCCTTTGTATCATCAAAAGCTTTTAGTTCATGTTTTCTGTCATAATTGGTTGGAACCTCATCTCTGTTGGTAGCTACCACTACTACAAAAATTGAATCAGACGACGGCTAAAAACCGTCGTCTGATATGGAGGCAAACCGTCGTATATCAAGGCGCCGTCTGATAAAGGTCGATTGTAGAGAACCGTCGTGTGAAGGGCTCGGCAGCATGGCAGCAGCATGCCGGCAGCCTATCGACAGCATTAGCTGTTGCGTGCCTATTCTTCAGACGACAGGTGACTTTAGAAACTGTTGTGTGATTGCAATTCAGAAGTCGCTTTATTTTATGCCCGTTGTGTGACTTTCATTCAGACGACAGTTTTTCAAAGTATCTTTTATCTATCTTAAATTCAGACGACAGTTTTTATTTTTGGGTCATTGTGAATATTGTGCACATACGACAGTTTTTTTGTGGTTATTGTTGTCCTAATAGAATGAATCAATGCATTGTATATGCTGAAATTGAAATAAAAAATGATCAAATTAACAGTAGTTGATCAATATATAGAAGAAATTGTTATAATCCACATCATGCACCAAAATAGATTGTGCAAAGATAATCTTTCATCTACAAAAGGAGTACATCTAATACTACTCTCCTAGCAATATACATCCAAAAATTTACTTAACGAGTCTAGCTTTGCAAGCTTTGCTGCTCTCATGGCCTCATTGGAGTCTAGCTTTAGAAGCTTCTGTAGGAGCTTTTTGCTCTCTTTCTGTAGTTGCAGCTACAAATGGATCAATAGTTCACTGAGGGGTACACATGCCAAAACAGAAACACTGCAATTCAATTATACCCTTTCTCATCAGTCAATGCTAGGATCACGTACCTGAGATTAGAAAAATGAAAACAACATACTTATTCACATATGTGGTCAATGAAATACTGAATTTATACATGTTCTCATCATTTAGGAAAGGAAATGCGTCATTTAGGAAAGGAAACAACAAACTATCATACACATGGAGAGATACAGCTTCTATTTCATATACAAAGGGCTTTCAACCTTGCCATGATAAGTATTAATTGTGTCTGTAATGTAGAGCCATTAAGGCATTATTTATTTTTAACAAGACTGCAGAGTATTGGATATGTTGCTTATCCTACTTGGCTCATAGAATACATAGCACACTAATCTTCATGAGTAGTAATTGTCATGGCAAGAGCACTTGATGAATCTAACAACACTAGAACAACAAAACAGAACCACCCAACTAAACCTCACAATAACAAAGGTCCAAAGCTAGAAGACAATGAACCATCAATATGCACCATCAACTTAAAATCAAAATAAATCTTAGGATTTTTCCTAAGAACTTCAGTCTGGGGCAAAAAACAGTAACTTAAAAACAATTCTTTGGACCAAAACCTAGACGCACCAATTCCCAACCATTCAGGACATGTTCCAAATGAACGTAAAGAAGATAATTATTAAGAGATATCCCACATGGAATTATCAAAATTCAGCCACCACAAGACAAATGGTACATAGAGGATCAAAATGAAATGCACAACCCATCAGAAAACAAACATTGATCAGAGTAGTAAGCTTAATTGAGTAGACCCCGGTACTTCAACTAGCAAAACCAACCAACTGGTAGACAATTATAATTCCCTTGAGTCACTTCTTCACACTAGAAACTCTTATACGAAATAAGTATCGAAACCAATCCTATCAAATAATGCAACAAAGATAACTACTACTGATGCAAATAGAACTAAAACCGAGCACAGAAAAAGGCCAATTCCATGAAATGTAAAACCCACCTTCCTTATGAACGACTCCCCAAGCCTTTCCATGCCTACCATCTTGTCAAAATTGAAAAACCCTTAAACAATCAAGAAAACGCAAAACAAAATCCACTCCCACATGTATAAATAGCAGGTGGGATTTCAACTGATGGCGACGCTACCTCTATCAATGATTCACAACCACTTATGTCTAGGCCAACCTTTATCAGTGTAAGATGGCATGTAGCCTTATTATGCCTTTGAGGGCCCAAAAGGCACAGCGAGCCTTCACATAGTATACCAATATCAATGATTATTCAACAAATGTAAAAATGTTGGCACTAGACAAAAACATACAATAGACTGAAATGATTTAGCATCTGATTTAATACTACTTTAGGAGATTTACCAGAGAACCTCTAAAGGTAGCCTGTGCCTTTGTTGCAGCTTGCTCTTGCATGATTTTTTCAGGATCATACGCTGCATTTTGTAGTGTAGAGCCTTGTGAATCTGTACTTTGGCTTCTTGGCCTTCTATCACCAAATGCACTTGGAGCTTCCTTGTCTTCAATTCTAACCCTTTGTTCCTATCTGTAGTGTTTGTGCTTTCATGAAAAACCACAGGCGGATCTGCAACAAATTCAGTTGTAGCTGCCCTGGCAGCAACCACCACCTCTTTCTCATTTACAAATCTTTGAAACCATAGACATAAGACTAGTTAGACA
Source organism: Rosa lucieae (assembly GCA_024704745.1). Classification (NCBI taxonomy): domain Eukaryota; kingdom Viridiplantae; phylum Streptophyta; class Magnoliopsida; order Rosales; family Rosaceae; genus Rosa; species Rosa lucieae. Next base: position 6,233,938 of record CM045495.1, on the reverse strand, counting down.
CAAGAATAGAATTTGCGTATGTTACTTCTTCTATACAGATATAGACAGTAAGTAAACTTCTCAGATTGAAGGTATAGCTCCAGCTTTAAGAATAAAAATGAAAAATAAAGTGGAAGTTTCTTTTAAAGTGAAAACTTAAGAAAACTATTTATAGTAAGGTGTATGCATTTGTTTTGAAGTGGTACATTGTTACCTCTCTTCCTTTTGATATATTAGGTTTGGATGACTTCTTCCCAAATATGACAGTCTTGATCCATTTAGCCGGTGAATTGCCCATTGCAGGAAGGCCGATAACACACAATCCTGAAGCCCGTTTTCTGCAGAGTTCCATACGATCACAATTTAAATATACATGAATTACAAATTGAAACACAAGATAAAACTATATTAATGCAATGGATTCCAAGAAACAAGAAGAATATCATAAAATGGTATTTTTGAAAATTTTCCAGAACCAATTACTGTAAGAGCAATCTCTGGATGCTTATGATAACACCAGACAACTGATGAGGTATTAACTTCAGACAATCTAAAAGAAAAGGCTTTATCATTTTAGCTTAGTCAATTCTGTTCTAATTACAAACTAATGAGGCATGCATTTCTAAGAACTGCATAAATCAAAGTACACATCCAATAAGAGAGAGAGAGATCCTCAAAGCATTTTTCTTTTGATCTTAACATGCCTAAAGTTTCAAACTTCCAACCATCAACACCTTGAAAAACAAGAACCATATGCCAAAACATAATCCACATTTGATCTATTTGAGCAAATTAACTACCATACCATACCATACATTCCAAGTAAAAATCCCTCAACACTATCAAAACCAACCACCATTTATGCCAATTATCCTAACCCAGAAACAACCAACCAAGCAACCACATCACACCCACTGAACCCAAAAAGGAAATCCACCCAGAAATTCCAAAACCCACAAGATCTTACAAGCTTCACAAATTACAAGACACAAATGAGCCCCAGCTACCCCAAATCTGAAACTCACTTACCAAATATAGAACCTTCCAAATCCCTAAACCAACTTTCCCTGCAAGACATTGTCAAAAAACAATCAGACCCAGTAAAACACACAACATAAAAAAGCAGCTTCAATCATTACACACACAACATCCAATCCGCCTCTGAACCAGAAAACCCCAAACCAATCAGTTCACACACAAAAACGCAATTCAATTCCTTCAATTTCATAAACAAAACAAGAAGATGACGATGAAGAACATGTGTTGGAAATTCCAAGAGAGAGGAGGTTGTTATCGGTGAGATTGTTGGATTTGATGTTGGCCTGAGCGCGGTCAGAGTAGAGCTCGGAGTTGTTGGAGTCGACGGTGATGGCCTGGGTGTAGAGGATGACGGTGAACTCAAAGTGGTCGTCGATGAAGGCCTTCACTATTTCCCAAATCGAATAACCCATTAGGTTTTAGTCGGGGTTTGGCGAGAAGAGAAAGAGAGAGAGCTTTTGGTTGGGGTTTGTAGAAGAAGAAGAGAGAGGGTTTGACGAAAAAGGATTTGTCGAGTAGAGAGAGAGAGGTCGGGTTTGTCAAGAAGAGAGAGTTTTGGGGTTGACGGTGAGTTCCAAGTGTGAGGTGAGTCGAGAGAGTGTTTTGTTATAGGTTTGGATCTGTCGAGAGTAAGGAAAGTCGAGAGTGAGGCTCTGTCGAGAGAGGGTTTTGGTTTTGGGTATGTTTTGTTATTTTTTTGCGCAAGCATTAGGGTTTCAAGCCCGACCCTATCAATTTGGACAAGGGCTCACACAACAGATTTGTATAAGAATGCGGTCTGAATGTAGCCATTTAAATTTCAAGTTTGTCTCCTATTAATTTGGCTTCCCTCTTTGGGGAGTTGGAGAAAAAATTTGGTGGGAGATCTCCCTCCTTTCTGTCAAACATATTAATCAGACCACAGTTTTATTGTTTCTCGTCATATGATTAATACACATTCAAGGAAAATTTGGGGTTTGAGATCAGGTTTGGCACCACATACATGGTGGGAAACTTGCCGCTCAATTTTTTTTAGGGTCATACAACGGTTTTGTCCTTAAACGTCCTCTGAACTAATTCATAATTCTATATCAGACGACGGATTTTATAAAAATAACGTCTAAAAAAATAAAAATCAATCAGACGACGGAAAACTACAATGCGTCATCTGAGAGGCGTCGTCTGATTCAATTTTTGTAGTAGTGTACCATCTTGGTCTGTGCTATGGTAAAGATTAATGCATCTTAGACTGGACAAATAAGAAAATACCAGTAGTGTATGAGGACGGCAAGTAAACACTAAACGATATACTTCTGTGGCCACACAAAGGAGAATGGCAAAAAGTCACTGTATCCTTAATTGGATATCTACAAGTTGCACTATTTGACAAAAGTTCAAACGTGTTTTTCTACATATGAAGCTGAAAAAATCAATATTTCTGAAACATGGTCCTTGCAACTTCAGCTGACAAAAATGTATTGGAAAAATATCTTTAAGACTCAAATAATGGTAATGAAAGCCACAGACCATATCTGCTGATGGGAGCTTTCAAACTGCACCCACAGACCATACTGAAGCGTTTAGTGTTGATGTGCTTATTACAGACAGACTATCCTTTTTTTTTATTTTTTTTTTTTTATAAAACCGATATAGGATCAGACGATATTAGTTCCTCGGAGGTAGGCAATGTAGGGAACAAGTCTCACCCTCAATCCCAAAGGAGATTACAACCAGGTTGTTCATACAAAACATAATAAAGAAAAGATTTCACCAACAATTCAATAAACAACTACTAACCACAAAGTCCACAAACCAATTAACAAAACTATCAAATAAGTAAATAATCTACCAAGAATTAACAGAGTAAAAAGAATGGTCTTTCACCAAACAAAGATGGCACCCGCTTTTGGACAACTAACATTAATTTACATTTGAAAATATACCCATCTCTTTAACACCTAACAGAAATCGGAGGACTTGACAATCATCTAACAAGGTAAAGTTAGAACAACCAAAGAGAAGAATATGAACGATTGCACATGCAGTACCAATTAAGGAAGTCGCACTCACCCCAAATTCCTAAATGGAACAAAAATAGAACTCAAACACATGCAGCTTAAGTATTTTTGCCCAATTCCAAACTTTACCTTGACAAACAGACCACCTCGGGTAGAGGATATCGACGATGATCTTCTTCCGCTATTGTTCCAAGTAACCCAACTCGTTGTTCTTATTATTGTTGAGTCTTCGTCTTCCTCCTCATCTTCTTCATCCAGATTTCACTCCCCCCTCCTCTCTTTTCCTCCTCCTCCAAATCCCCAAATTGAAAACCCTAATCCCGTGTTTTCAGAAGATGGTGTTCTAAGAAGATGGGTTATGAGAAGAAGATGGGTTTGGAGATGAAGATGGGTTCGATCCGTAAAGAGAAGAACACGGCGGGGTTTTGCTTTGAGATATGAGTTTTCAGGTTTTTGTCGAAGACTAGCTACCCCAGTGTTGAAAATGGCCAAGTACATTTAAGTTTTGCTGTTTTGTCGAAGATGGGAGACAATATGTATGCCCTAGCTATTAATTCTTGTCAGAGTGTGGTAGACAAAGTGCATTTAAGTTTAGTTTTTTATTTGTATAACCAATTCAGACAACACACAAAATAATTTTGGTTGTCTGATATTTTACAATGAAACTTCAGCTTAGAGATCCATGACTAGCAAATCTCCTGCCTAGTGCAAAACAAACTCATTTTTCCCGCCTAGGATTACCATTGTACATTCACACAACAAAAATAAGTCATTCTGTTGTTGGAGCTTACTATCGTGTAACGGCATTTCACTCAAATATTGGCCTTTTTGGGGATACTCACTCACATTTTGGGGTACATGTGATTTTCTTCCAAACTTGCACAACGGAAACAAAAAAAATGTGTTGTATGTTATTTTGCAACTTACTCTCATACAACATATACAACAATACTGTTGTGCAAGGTGAGTCAAAATTTCGACCCAAATTTGAGCAAGGTGAGGGGGAAATTTTTTTTACATTCACACAACAGACAAATCCTTAAAACTGTTGTACAATAATCTTGGACCCAAAAAAATTAATGAACGACCTCCTTATACAACGCCAATCTCATTAAACCTGTTGTGTGAAGCAGTTTCAATGATCACACAACGAAATTTTTTTTTTTCGTTGTCTAAAAAGTGTAGTGTGATGCAGTTTTTGGCATAGTGAATCCATGTCAAATTAGATTCCTTGACAAAGAGAAAGGTGTTTGAACTTGTTGTTCCCATACCTCCCCATGTTAAACCCGTAGAATTTAAATGGGTATTTGTAAGGAAACGTAGTGAGAAAAACGAGATTGTGATACACAAGGCTCATCTAATGGCGCAAGGATTTTCTCAACGCCCTGTGATTGATTACGAGGAGACGTATTCTCCCGTAATGGATGTCATAACATTCCGCTACCTTATTAGTTCAGTAGTTTCTGAAAAATTAAACATGCAGCTTATGAATGTGGTCACAGCTTATCTCTATAGGGATCATGATACAGAGATATACATAAAAGTTCCTGAATGACTTAATATACCCGATACAAATAAGTTCTAGACCACGGAACACGCTCTTTATTTCTTTTGTGGCATTCACTTGATGGATTGAAACAATCTAGACGGAGGTGGTATAACCGTCTAAGTGAATATTTGATCGGAATGGGATGTGTGAATAATAAACTATGCCCATGCATGTTTATTATGGAAACAAGTTCCTAGTTTGCAATTGTGGCGGTGTATGTCAAAGACATGAATTTGATTGATACTCCTGAAAAGATCAAGGAAACCGCAAAGCACCTAAAGTCGGAATTTGAGATGAAAGGCCTTGGGAGAACAAATTATTGTCTAGACTTGGAGCCCGAGCACAGTGCAGATGAAATTTTGGTCCATCAACCAGATTACATCTAGAAGATGTTAAGACGCTTTAATAAGGATAAAAGCAAGCACACCCATGGTCGTCCGAAGTCTAGAGAGAACCGTATTGTCTTGCAGATGATAACGAAGAGATATTGGTGCCAGAAGTCTCATATCTAAGTGCAATACACGCATTAGCTAGATATACCTCTGCGCCAACACACCGCCACTGGAATGGCATAAAAGACATTTTTCGCTACCTTAGAGGTACGACGGACATGGGCTTATTCCATCCCTACGCATCATGGAAGGGATCAAACCCCCTTGATCCTCAGAATGATGCTCGTCTTGTTAGATATGCTAATACAGACTATATCTATCAGACCCGCACAAGGCGCATTCCCAAACTGGCTATGTCTTTACCATTGGGAATATTGCAATTTCTTGGAGGTCTATGAAATAGACACTTGTTGCTACCTATTCGAATCATGCTGAGATACTAGCTCTTCACAAAGCAGTATGTGAATGTACATGGCTAAGAGCCGTTACAAAGCATGTTCGAAGCACATGTGGACTGCATTCCACCTCTGATGAACCAACCATTATCTACGAGGATAATGAAGCTTACATAGAGCAGATAAAGATGAGTTTCATCAAAGGAGACAACACCAAACATATTGCACCGAAGTTCTCTTTCAATCAGCAACAACAGGAACATCAAAAGATTGAAGTTAAATAGATTTGATTTGAAGACAATCGTGCAGACCTCTTCACCAAGTCACTACCAAAGTCTACATTCCAGAAGTATGTCCAAGGTATTGGTCTACGTAAACTATCTAAATTACCTAACATGTAATTTTCAAGGGGAGTATCCTAAAGCATACCCACTTGACCATCGTGTACTCTTTTTATCTTTCGTCTAGGGTTATTTGGTCTCATTGGGTTTTGGTACCTGTCAAGGTTTTGATGAGGCACATCTTTGGCATGGTCACCCCACTTACTGCATCCTGAAGATGTTTTGATTCGACATATACACATTTGATCATCTTTTTCCTTCGACCACGGGTTTTTCCCACTGGGTCTACCGGGCAAGGTTTTGGTGCAGCAACTCTAATGCATCCCTCTCGTAGACATACTATATACTTATGATGCTGATAAGAAGACTGCACCTATCTCTGTTGTGATACGACTACTCCACATTCACACGCGTTGTGTTTTTTTTCTTCTTCGAGCAAGGTTGTTTTTTCCCATAGGATTCTTATTACTTGGCAAAGGTTTTTGACGAGGCAACTTAGAAGCACATAGTAGAGGAAACACTATTGACATGGAATATCCAAGGGGGAGTCACTACTACAATAAACGGATACACGGACACCAAAAGAGGACACATAATTTTTATATAGTCCTTAAAAGGTTTTTAAGGACACACATCATTTAATTGAAATTTTTAAGAGGAGGGAAAGTGTTTGAACGACACATGGACATCTTTAATGTTGTGTCCTTAAATTTAGTTACGCCCAATTTTCATTAAAATAAGAAAACGCTCCGCAACACTTTGCGTTTTCCCTCTTGAAATTTCACTTCCCTCCTCTCCCAATTTTCAACTTCCCTCTTCAATTGAAACCCACCAGAAGAAAAAAGATATTGTTTCATTCATTCTATTTCCATTTTTTTAGGTGTAATTGAAAACAGCACTGAGGCTTCTTCTTTCGATGAGCTTCCCACTCGCCCTAATCTCACGCACACCTCACTCCTGCTCCCTCAGCCGTGACTTTGTCAGATGCCCCCACAGCCTCCGCCCCTCCCCCCCCCCTACTAGTGACCTCAGGTCGCTGAGGAAGAACCGGTACCAACGTCGGCGTACGTCAGCATCTGCTGTCACGGTTCTTGATTAAAGCGTCTCTCGATTCTTGTTGAAAAGGAAAGATCCCACATTGGAAAAGTGACAAATAAAATATAACTTATAAGTTAGTGGATCTCACCCAATTGTACCGAAGCCTTTTGTGATTAAAACTCAACACCTAACAAGTGGTTAAATTGGGACAATATCGGTACAATGGTGGGTCACGGGCCACGCTTGTCGCTGTTTAACATGGTATCAGAGCGGGTCCTTCTCCAATTGCGTCTCCACGTAGGCATGTATCATGAGCCCAAATTGGGGTTCCTTGTATTGCCATCGAAATTACCAAGTGTCCAATGTGGGCCTTGGATTGTATCGACCAAGTCTCCAATATGAAACTTGTGTCCCAATTTCCAATGTGGAAATTGGATTAATTAATTTCAAGTGCAGACCTAGAGTTAGGTTGCACGTGAGGGGACGTGTTGAAGAGGAAAGATCTCACATTTGAAAAGTGACAAATAAAATATAACTTATAGTGTGTGGATCTCACCCAATTGTACCAAGGCCTTTTGTGATTAAAACCCAATACATAACAGGCGGTTAAGTTAGGACAATATCGGTACAATGGTGGGTCATGGCCCACGCTTGTCGCTGTTCAACAATTCTCACTGGATTCTGGTGTTCGTCACCGTGGTTATGTTCTCTGCGGTGTGAGTGGTGTACTTCAATCGGTCGTTGAAGCCGAAGAAGATGAATCGCAGAGAGGTTAGCGAAGATTATCGAAATGAACCAAAAGAAAACACTAATGTATTTGTTTGTGTGAAAATTTGATGAGAACAACCCTCTTTACATCCAAAGTTTCACTGATGCCGATGACGCCCTCAAGCTCCACCACATCGTCCACTGCTCTCTCGACGTCGTCGAGAGCGAGGTAAATTTACGGATCTGGGTCTCTCTTACTTTTTCATATACCAATCCATTGCTCCTCCAGCAAGCTTTTACTTTTTTTTTTTTGGTTGAAGAATTTATAATTGGAATTACAAATGCAATTCTGGGTTCAGTTCATTTGGTCTTACTTGGGTATGGTTGGAGTTGGAAGTGAACAGAACAGTTGGATCATATTGGATGATGATACATTTGGATCATATTTGAATTTGTGTGTTTCACCGTGAATTTATATGGGTGTGTGTATGTGTGTGGTTTTGTAGTTAACAATCCGAAGAAGTCCGGACCAACACTGAATGAGTTCTTGGGTCTGCTTTATCCAATTGAAAATTACAAAGTGTGAGTGCTTTTGCCGCTTCTCTTGTGTATGGTTGTCACGGGGGTATTGCATTGTGTTGTTCTTATATGGTGATATTGTGTGTAGGTATGGCTATTTGACTAATACAAAGGTGAAGTTTATCTTGGTGACTATTGATCTCGATGTTAAAGATGCAGATTTCAGAAATGTGAGTATTGCTCTTGATTTGATGCTATTGTTACTAAAGAATTCAGTGTGTGAAAATGAAAACTGATGCAGAATTAACCCAGCAAATTTTCATCAATCTGAATATGTATTAATATTTCTTCTCATGCTTAATGATGATGAAAGATTATATATGTAGCTCCAAGTTGATCTAATTAGTTCATAAATTTTGACCATCTTAACAAGATTTCTCTTTTCTGGGAAATGACCCAAGACTTATAGGAAACAGTGGAACCCATGCAAGTTGTTGGGTGTAACTGAGTAGGATTAGTTTTACGTTTTGCCCGGTAGTGTGCTTTTGTTATCTGAATGTTGAATACATATCATAGATTCCCTGTTTTATGTTTAGTCTGGTGATATGAGAAGGAATCTGATACTATCATGCATAGCATTAAAGTGCATGGCTTTTACATCCGGTAGTTTGTTATAAACTCATCCCCAAATTTTAGTTACGTGATTTGAAGGAAGTGAAATAAGAGGTTGCCAAGTACAAGGTGAGTTTACTCGATCGTTTTTTTTTTTCTTTTCTTTTTTGATATGTTTTGTTTATATAATTTGTTTGATATGTTCAGTGTGTATTGATCTTGGATTGTGTTACGATTATGAATATGAATCTTGTTTTGGTTTTCTGGTTTGCAGATTGATGAGAATGTTAAGAGGGAAATCATAAATCACAGATCCTTGAGGCATCCAAATATTGTCAGGTTCAAAGGGGTAATCAGCTAGTATTGAGTTAATTGTGTGCGTACAGGCACTTTGGAGTGTGTATGGTGTGTTTGAGTGTTCCAGCTTGTTATTGTGGTGTTTTGACAATCATATTAGACTAATCTTATGTAAAGATAACTCCAAGACGATAATTATCAAACTCAACGTGAGCACCAAAGAACTAAGATAAGGCAGTCTTGAAACGAATGCTTGAAGTATACTTGTTTTGCTGTAGGTCTTGGTGACACCAAGTAATATTTTAGCTATTGTCATGGAATATGCAGCTGGTGGTGAGCTATTTGAGAGGATATGTAGTGCTTGTAGATTTAGTGAAGATGAGGTTAGTTCTTCAGTAGTTTTTCTGCATATAGGAATTACTTAATTAGAAGTTGTTGATTCACGAGTATTTGTTGATTGCAATTCCTCTACACAACAGGCAAGATTTTGTTCTAGCAGCTGATATCTAGAGTCAGCTACTGTCATTCCATGGTAAATTATATTTGATGCAGATACATTATGAAATGGTTTCCTTGTTTAAAATGGGAAATTCTAGTGTAGTGGTGGGTATCTCATACCCACATTTACAAAAGTGAGAACAAATTTTGTTGTCAAAGTTGTAATTTGAGTCCTACTTTGTGTAATTTTAGTTCTAATAATGGTAATTACACCTCTTACGAAATTTTACAAGTTTTTAAACAAATTCGTTGTCAATGTTGTAATCTTAGTTCTAATAATGGTAATTACACCTCTTACAATATTTTTACAAGTTTTTGAACAAATTCATTGTCAATGTTGTAATTTTTATTTAACTATATGTAAATAGCGTAAATGAATATGGTAACTTTTGTTCTGAATGTTGTAATTTTAGTTCAAATACTTGTAAATTTTTGTTCAAATAGTTGTAAATGAGGGTATCTCATACCCACCATTACACTAGCCTGTCTCGTTTAAAATAATGATTATCTGAAATATGGTATGTTCTTTTGTTCACGGGTTGAGATAATTATGTGGGGAAGTGAGCTCGGTGAGAAATTTAATGGTTGTTAGATTATGCTCAGAAGGACTTGGGTGCTATATAATTGAAATCAATGCAACCATGTGCTATATAATTGAAATCAATGCAACCATTGAATTTTAATCCCTGCATGCATGCAATCTCTTATAGTTACCGGTTTAGTCACTTGTTTATTAACAAGCTATAAGGATTTGTTTTAATATAGGATGTTCTTTTGGGCTTCATTCAAAGCATGCTGAAATGTTCTTCATTTTAAATGCTGATTATTGGTGATAATATTTTCGTAATTAATGGTCAGATCACTAGCTTACTGTTTTCTTACTGAGCTCTTCATGGTGCAGTGTCATTAAGATGTTTAATGCTCAAAAGAGAAGAAAGAATTGTAAAGCAGTTTATTGAGAGGTGGTTAAGGTACATTTCTACTTAACCATGCATGTATATATATTTCTTATTTCTGGAATGAATTGAGTTATATATATAGCAGCAGCTAGCTTTGAATTATGTAGGTTCAAAACAGTAGTAGTAGTACATTAATTCTGGATGTTGGACTTGTGGTTTTTGCAGGTTACTTGTTTTGGATGGTATGAATTGAGTTATATATGTAGCAGCAGAAGCTAGCTTTGAATTATGTAGGTTCAAAACAGTAGTAGTAGTACATTCGGGATGTTGGACTTGTGCGTGGTTTTTACAGATTACTTGTTTTGGATCTTGGACATGTATTAATGGATGTTCTATATATATAAGGACTTGTTTAATGTGTAATCGATGTTATGCAATTTTGATAATATGAGAATGTATTCCCTTATGGATTTACTGACTCCATTTTCATAACTTTGAGGACATAATTTATGTGTCTTAGTATAGAAAACATAACACATATGGGAATGTATTTTTGTGTCCTCGTATAGATTTAAGGACTCTATTTCCAGAGTTTTTAGGACACAATTTATGTGTTCTTGTATAAAATAGAGGACACATTTGAGAATGTTGTTTTTGTGTCCTCTCATAGATTTAAGGACTCTATTTCCATAGCTTTTAGGACACAAGTTGTGTGTCCTGGCCTCGTATAGAAATGAAGACACTTATTTGATAATATAAGGATGCAATTTGAGTGTCCTCTTAGAGCAAGTTCACCAGTTGAGTCACCGGGTCACCTACTATTCACTACTTTTTAGTATATATTTTCATTCTCTGGATCACGAAATACACTGTGCCCATGACCCAGGGCACGAAATACACTGTGTTCGTGACCCAGAGGGTGAAATTAACACTAAAAAGTAGTGAATAGTGGGTGACTTGGTGACCCAACGGGTGAACTTGCTCTTATGGATATAAGGACACCACATCCAAAGCTATTAGGACACATAAACTGTGTCCTCGTATAGATAAGATGACACATGTCCAGTGTCCTTATTTGGGACTTATGATGACACCCGGACAGATGACACTTTTTTTAAAGAGTCCTTGCATGCATTTAAGGACATGGTTTCAATGTCCTTAAATCATGTTATTGTAGTAGTGAGTGTTGTAAATGATTATGGTTATTCATGCAATAGGTATTGCTTGATGTATGCGATCACTATTGATTGGCGATTGACAGACTCGTGATTGTATGAGTGATTGGTATAGCTATTATGTATTACCTTTTGTATACATGATGTAACCCTATATAAACCTCATGGTGAGATGAATAGAAGACACACATCCCATTCTGTGCATCATTTCTCTCTTCTCTCAAATTCTTTTACTATTGTTTTACAATAACAACAACATAACCATAAACATATGGTGCTGCAGTAAATCCTTGCTTCAATAGAACCATGAGTCCACCAACTTTTAGGAATCACGCTGATAAGGAAAACCCAAGTCATCCATTTGAAGAAAAAGAGAGAGAGCAGGCGGTGGAACCTCATGCCATACCAACAAAGAAGAAGCCAAACCCAAGTTAGCCATTCTGTCTGCAACAGTATTCCCTTCATGAAGAACATGAGAGCAATAAAAGGACATCGATCGGATGCATGATAAGCAATTTAACCATGCAATACCAAAAGGCCGTGGTGGAGAGAAGGAAGAAGAGGTAATGCATGAAAGAACACTAGTAGAATCACTCTCAAGCCAAATATAGCTCCAACCAAACTGAAACGCATAGTCAATCCCAAAAATAACTCCCATTAATTCGGTGAAGAAGGCAGTTTGGTTACCTAGTCCACGACAGAAACCACCAATGTAATGACCAGTTCTATCTCTAAACACACCACCACAAGCTGCAGGCCCAGGATTACCCTTAGCCAAGCCATCAGTGTGAGACCTTGAGGTACGCTGAACCCAACCCAATCAATAAATTATTATCTAAAATACCACTTGAGTGACCAAGCATGTGAGGAGCAGTGAAACGAATCCAAGCTTTAGTGAACCTAAAAACTCTCATAAGAGAAGGAGGTTTATCATCAAAGAGTAGCCTATTGCGTGTCTTCCATATAGCTATTAATACATAAAGACAGCCACCAATCCAAAGATTTTGGTTGAGGAGAAAAAGGCTTACATGTGATTGAGTTTAGAAAATCACCAATAGAGCCATTAGAAGGCAATGAAGTCCCAAAGCAACATGCCAACCATTGCCAAACATGTTGAGCAAGGGTGCATGAGACAAATAAGTGATTTGAGTCATCCAAATAGCCAAAATAGCATAGCTGACAAACAGAGACCATAGGAATGCCACGTCTTTGAAGTTGATCATCAGTGAGCATCATACAAGAGACGCCACACTAGCATAGAGTAATGTGGAGGAATGAAATGCTGCCATATCTTTGTTTCCCATTCAACAGATGCTAGGCGTTGGCAAATAAGCTCATAACCCTCTGAAAAAGAAAAATGCCCAGAGCTAGAAGTTTCCCAAATTAAGTGATCAGGTGTTGAGTTAATGGGAAGAGGTGTATGAAGAATTTCAGCAGCCAAAGTAGGAAAAGAAGTAATATAGCTATTTGGTATGACCCATTGCTGACCAGATACAAAAGACTCCACTTTAGTCATTAACGGTGCAGGAAAGTGTTGAGCTTGAAGCTTGTCAAGTAGAGGAGTATCGAGCCAATGATCTGACCAAAACATAACAGATTTACCATTCCCTACAAGCCATCTGGAATTCTGGAAAATTAGTGGAAGAATAGCCTTTAAACCATGCCAAATTGAAGAATCAAAATATCTATACCTCATTTGACGACAAATAGAGAAACGAGTGCATGCAAAAGAGCTCCATAAGGATACAGATGTAAGAACATTCCAAATTGAAGAATCAAAATATCTATAGCTCATTTGACGACAAATAGAGAAACGAGTGCATGCAAAAGATCTCCATAAGGATACAGATGTGAGAACATTCCAGCCTAAACTTTGAAGAGCAGCAATGTTATTGGATTTAAGATCACGTAAACCAAGACCAAATTCTTCCTTAGGAGCACAGACTTGCCGCCAAGAAACGGTGACAATCTTTTTAGGTTTAATTTCAGTTTACCCCCCTGAGATTTGGGGGTGTCATCATTTCACCCCCTCTCCTCTCAATTTTGAATTTTTACCCCTGAACTTTTCAATTTTGCTCAACCGTGTCCAATGTCTCATTTTCCGTCCAAATTGGACGTTAAATCAGATCTTGATGCCCACTTTAAGGGCTAAAATGATCAGTTCAAGATTTAAAAAAAACATATTCGACCTCTCTCTCCCTAAAACCATTTCTCCTCTCTCTCTCTCTCTCTCTCTCTCTCTCTCTCTCTCTCTCTCTCTCTCTCTCTCTCTCTCTCTCTCTCTCTCTCTCTCTCTCTCTCTCTCTCTCTCTCTCTCTCTCTCTCTCTCCATTACCATGGCCCCCGACCAAGACGACGCCGAAGGCGACCTCTCCTCCTCCCCCCAAGACGAGGACGTCGACGACTCCGCCTCTCCTTTCTCCATCTCCGATGGTGTCACCTCCCGACTCGAAGAAGCCATCGCAGCCTCCAATCCCTTGTTTGACAACGGTGTCGCCACCAAGGAAATCCATATCAATCCTTTTACTTCTCTATCTATTCGAATCTTCCTCCCCGAATCCGCTCTCAACCCACCGGAGCCCTCCTATAAATCTAGGGTTTGACAGCCCAATCTGAATTCTCCGGCCGAGTCCGAACGAGCCGTTCCACCCTTCCAGCTGCAACAGCTGTGGCAACGTGTTGGTGGCGAATACGTTGAGAGCCGAGCTCAGGAGGAACAGCTACGGCTTTAGCTATGGTTTCAGCAACGTCGTTGAGGGGTTGAATTTGATGGCCGGAGTATGCTCCGGGGTCTACAGAGGGTACTCGCCGGGTCAGACAAAGCAAGAGATTACAGCCACTTATTCGATTAAGTGCGAATCAAGATAAGCCAACAAGTCCACCAGTGATGCGAAATCTAGAGTTTCGTCGCCGATCTCCTCCTCCCCAATGCTCTATTTGGTTACTCTAAGACCAACAAAAAAAAATAGAGAAGGGGATTGTTGTGTTTTTATGGTGACTGATGAAATTTTTTGTGTTTGATTAGATTCAACAGTGCCGGACAATAGGTACCTGGCGGCGTTTGAAGACGGGTTGAATTGGTTGGGGAAGCAGGCTGATATTACTGTAATGTGGTTTGCATTGCTTGCAGTCAACGTTTTAGAGTTGATTAGAACTGTGAGTTGATTTCTGAGTTTGAATTTATTTCTTTCCAGAAGATAACGGGTCGTACTGAATCGTGGTCATCGCTGGCGCGGTGGGTGTAAGCAGAGTATGGAACATGATGGTGACAATGGGAGGAGAAATGGTTTTAGGGAGAGAGAGAGAGAGAGGAGAGAGGTCGAATATGTTGTTTTTTTTTTTTTAATCTTGAATTGACCATTTTAGCCCTTAAAATGGGCCTCAAGATCTGACTTAATGTTCAATTTGGACGGAAAATGAGACATTGGACATGGTTGAGCAAAATTGAAAAGTTCAAGGGGTAAAAATTTAAAATTGAGAAGAGCGGGGGTGAAATGATGATACCCCCAAACCTCAGGGGAGTAAACTGAAACTAATCAATCTTTTTAATAGCCAAGTTCCCAGACCAAATAAAATTACGAGCACAAGTGTTTACTATAACAATGTATTACTCCCATAGCAGGAAATCATATTACTCTAAATAACCTGATCATCGCAACAAGCTCTTCACAATATTCTTTAGAATTTCATTTGCAAACGATTAAGAAAGTAGGAAGTCATAGCCAAACACATAAGTGACAAGTACATCACTCATATAACGTACTATTACAATGATAGAAACCAATTGTATGCCTGAAGAGTAATAAGAGGGTAATTTACTATGACACCTTGTGTTTATGGCAGGGGCTCCTCTGTCTCCAGTTCAAAGCTTATAATAAGACAAGGCAGACCTCCCATCAAGGCCTTTTTCTCTGTAGTATGCATGATAGTCCCTTAAAGTGGTCTCCCTGTACTTTGGAGGATTGTCTTCTGATAATAACTCCTTAATTGGTCTGTAGAGCTTTGTCAATGGCAGCAGTCCAGTGCTGAAAAAACCCGCAACCGATATTCTGGGACCTCTATGGTTTGCCAGTACCCTGTGTTCTACACTCTTGAATTTGTCATTGGATATAAGCTGCACCCTCAAAAGAATACTAGTCAATTTGAAAAACCCAAAGCAGGAAACCACATCACAGTATAACAAAAATGCATGCTCTGCATAATCATATATAACAGTATTCCTTTATGCCAACTTACAAATTTTGTTCATTATTTACTTTGTCTTCACCATTTTAATCCTCCGCACACTTTATCAACAGTCAAATTAAGGCCATATCAACATATCCGCCAACTTAATAAACGAAACATCCATGTAGAGAGAGAAGTGAAAAAGTAGTACTCAAACTACGAGAACCAAATTACTGATTTATTTTCCCTGTAATTAAACAAAAATCAATTGTATTATCTATATAGATAAAGAACAATTGTTCTGATGAAGGACAATGTTTACCACTAGTGAATTATATTATGCTTGCCTGTAGAAAATCTCCTATGTTAACCACTAGGGCACCCGGTACAGGGGGTACATCAATCCACATGTTATGTTGAAGGACTTGAAGACCACCAATATTATCTTGCAGAAGGACAGTGATGAAGGAATTATCTGCATGCTTGCTTGTTCCTATTGTTAATTCTGGTTGTGGACAAGCAGGATAGTAATGGCCTATAACCAGAAGCCCCTTGTTACAATCTATGTCATTCAAGTGACTTAGCTCTAGCCCAAGAGCCTCAGACAACAACTCAAACAATAGCTTCCCCAAATTCATTAGTGGATTTGAGTATTCAACAAGTATCTCTCTGCAAATTGGAAACCCAAAAGAGCATATGAGGTTGCCATATTTTTCGAATCTTTCTTTTAAAAAGAAAAATTATACATAATATATATAAACTTGACTCTCCAAATTTCTTCATCTAATGACCAATTCCTCATGTATAAATTGTAAATTGCTGGTTACTTGTTAGATATAAAACTGACATATATGCAGAAATGACAATTTCTTCATTACAACCTATTATCCGGAACAGGGTGTTTGTAACTCGAGCAATAAGATTTAGCCTATTAGGTCGAGATTATTGTCCATGGCATTCAAGCCTAAAACGCCTGCAATATCAGATAAGGAACAGGGCCAGCTGATACTGCCTGTCAGTTGTCACAGGCTAACCAAGTAGAATAGCTTGTTAAGTGATGCTATACATCTATATAAATCGCTATTCTTGTACGATGGGTTTTTCATCCAACTGAAGGATAGTGAGTGATCAACCATTAAGCTGGTCAGTGGATTAATGTACTGAAACTGAAGAATCAACTCATACAACATACCATCTAAATCATGATTGAATCTGACGTAAACTAATTAGTTTCGTAGATTTACCGGTTATAGACAGAATTTTATATAAGAGTTATGCCATTGTCACATACCTGCATACTTCTGGCAAGTCCTCTGTCTTAGGAGTAGGAGTCATGTTACATCTAAAGGTATCCCTCCAATTAGTCACTGGTGCACTATACAGATCAAAGTTGCTATTGTAGACGAATGGGCTACTGTAGTTATCACGAGTATAAAACTGTTTCTTCACTTCAGTATCCTGCTCAAAGAACCCACGTACCCCATCCTTAATCTCCTCAAGCACATCAACAGGTATTCCATGATTGACAATTTGAAAAAAGCCCCAAGATTCTGATGCTTCTGCTGTAAGACACTTACGTTTGGACTCAATGACATTTATCTAAGTGATTGTGATTAGTTCAGTGACTAGGTGATTAAGTTATAAGAGTTTGTGATGAGTTCCACTTTTGTGTCGATATTAAGATTAATATCTGATCTTATATTGATAAGTACTTGATTAATTATTTGCTTATCTACTTAGGCAAGTAAGAGATAAATACTGATGATGATATAGAGGATCAGTCATAGTAAAACAAAGTCTCTCTTATGGGTAGAACTCTGTTAATGACACCTCTATATAAATGAGGTCCCTGTGAACTCTAAAACACAAGTCTTCATCGTCTTGCCCCATAGAGAGACTCTTGGACTTTAGAGCTTCGCAGAAGATCTTGTTTGCACTATCTCTATTCCTGATCCATGGCTGCTCCAGGTACGTGACCATTAACTCCAATACGTACATGTTTCATAACTACTACAAACACTTGAACATAACTGTGTCTAAACTATTTGTTGGTGATCTTGATTGTGTTTATATTCTGTGTTTAATCTTTCAATTGGTATCAGAGCTTGCCACAAAAATGTTTAGATCGTTTTGTGTGTTTGTACTTTAGATTTTGGGATTTTTTTTTTTTCAATAAATAAATAAAATGAAATAAAAATTGTTCCAAGCCGAGGAAGTAAGGGACTGCTTTAGTTTTCTGGCTCAAAACAACGTATGCGGGTTCTAGGGCCCAAAACCCATTTTCCTTATGAAAAACTATTAAATGAATTATGAACTGATTTTGCCAACTACAATTTTTTTCTGGGTTTTGAGTTCTATTACGCTGAGCAAAATGTTTTTGGGGGTTTGCTTCTCAAATCAATTCAGATTAAAAGGTTTTGTTGTTTTGGATTGGAATGGTTGAAATAGCATGCTGCGTCAATGAATTATGCTTCCGCTAACGAAATTATGCAGTTTTTGATGCAGCTGGCTAAGGTATGTAATCAAGATTCTTTTGAAAAATTTTCATGCTGGTTTGTGATTGAAAAGCATATAGGTGAAATACCTAAACCTTGTTTTTGATCATGTGATATGAGTATGAATTGATTGTACTAAACTTGTTAAAATTGATTCGTATTCTTTTGACTTCAGAAAAATCTTTCAATTGAATGATGTTGCTTAATTGATAATATTACTCCCAGTATTGTCATATATGTGAATTCATATGCAACGAAATGGTTGTTTTCATAACATGTGAAAACCTTAATAAAACCAACTATGATTTGTAATTGTTTGAGGATTTTGACAGACATGGTGCACACAGCACTTTCTATTGAAGTTTTCAGATAATTCTTTGGCTTAACAGATCATGAAATTGTGTCTTTGCATTTTAGAGTTATGACTGTTTTCTTCCACAGAAGGGTAATGATCTTTACATAATTTTAAGATGCAAAACAGCACACAACAAGTTTGACAAATGCATATTAAGATACGTAGATTTTCTTCTGCCACACAGGTGATGAACTATCTATGGATAACATGTTTTTGTTAAAAATTTGGTTGTGTGATTCAGTACTTTTGTTAATGTTATGTCTACTGCCATACAGGTGTTGCTAACATTGTGTTGTAGTAAATAACTACAGCTGGGGTATCTCTGATATATATAGATATATATACTGATTGTATGTATATCCTTCTTGTTAATTTTTGGCTGGTAGTTTTCCTGTGTTTGTTCTTGTTTTTGGTTTTTTCGAAGAATTTGACTAAAACTATCATAAAACACAGAAAACTTAAGCTAAAGCTTATTTAACAAACTCACAGAATCACTAATACAATTTTTCTTTCATTTGCTTCCATAGGTGCCCCATCCTTTAGCCTATCCCAGATTGAGCAATTGACTGGTACCAACTTTAAGAGTTGGAAAATGGATATGGAGATTGCACTAGGACTTCAGGGGTATGATGTAGCCTTGAGAGAACCAGAACCTATTGTCACTGCTGAGAGCACACAAGAAGAGAAAACTAAGTATAATGACTGGCAGAACAAGAATAGGATGGCCCTTTTACTTATGAAGAGAACAATCACCGAGACTGTGAGAGGAAGTATCCCTGCGACTGAGAATGCCTTAGAATATCTGCAGTTCATCTCTGATAGGTACCAAGAGTCAGAAAAGGCTGAGTCATCAGTGCTTATGCATTCACTTGTGACAATGAAGTTTGATGGCAAAGGTAGCATTCGGGAATACATCATGAGGCAAATAGATGTAGCTACCAAGCTCAGAAACCTCAATTTTGAGGTAGGTGATCAATTCTTGGTCCATCTGGTGCTGAACTCTCTGCCAGCTGACTACACCCAGCTCAAGGTGACACACAACACCCAGAAAGACAAATGGGGGCTGAATGAACTAATTTCCATCTGCGTTCAGGAAGAGAGCAGACTTAGGGCTGAAACAGCAATCCCTTGTAAACCTGTGAACCTGATTACCAAGAAATGGAAGAAATCCAAGCTGAAAACTAAGAAGAGTCCTATGGCTGTAGTTACCAAAACTCCTGCACCTACTGCACATAAGGCCAACAAGACCTATCAGGCCAAGTGCTTCTTCTGTAGGAAACCAGGACACTTCAAGAAAGACTGTCAGGGTTTCAAGGATTGGCTAACAAAACGAGGTAACTTAGAACTGAACCTTAGACCTTCCTTTTCCATTGAAATTAATTTAGTTCATTCCAAAACTCATTCTTATTGGATAGATAGTGGCTCACCCTTACACATCACCAATTCCTTACAGGGGTTAACAAACAGGAGAGCACCAAGGCGTGAGGAGCTTCAGCTTTGTGTAGGAAATGGGATGCGAGTTGCTGTCAAGGCTGTAGGAACTCTTAGTTTGGATTTAGGCCTAGGAAATTTTCTGGAATTAGACAATGTCTTCTATGTACCTTCCTTAAGAAGGAATTTGTTAAGTTTGTCATTATTGACAAAACTTGGTTGCTGTTTTTATATAGATAGTTTTGGAATAAAAGTATCCCGAAATTCCCTACCATTTGCATCTGGTTCTTTTGTTGATGATTATTTACAGTTACATTGTTCTTTACCTACAAAAGAAATTTTATATGTTAATAACAATGTTGATAATCATAATAACCATAACACTGTAATAGGTGTTAAAAGAGCAAAGGTAAATGAAAAATCAGCATACCTTTGGCATAGAAGACTAGGACATATCTCGAAAGAGAGACTGTCAATTCTAATTAAACAGAATATACTCCCGAGCCTAAACTTTGATGACCTTGGTGATTGTCGTATCAAGGGAAAACTCACAAATTCTAGGAAGAAAAATGCCACTAGAAGTCTTGAACCACTAGAACTCATACACACGGATATATGTGGACCCTTCAAAACTAGAACCATTTGTGGGAACAAATACTTCATAACCTTCATAGACGACTACACTAGGTACTGCTATGTTTACCTCATCTCTGAGAAATCCCAATCTCTTGAAACCTTCACAGTCTTTCATAAGGAAGTGGAAAAACAGCTTGGTAAGCAGGTAAAGATGGTGAGATCAGATAGAGGGGGAGAGTTTTATGGAAAATACACTGAGGCAGGACAGCAGAAAGGACCTTTCGCACTATATCTTGAGCAACACGGCATAAAAGCACAGTATACTACACCTGGAACTCCTGAACAGAATGGTGTGGCTGAGAGGAAGAATAGAACACTATTGAATATGGTTAGAAGCATGATGAGTACCTCTGGATTGCCTAGGTTTTTATGGGGAGAAGCTTTAAAAACTGCAAATTACCTTTGCAATAGATCACCGAGCAAGGCAGTGGACAAAACTCCTTTCGAGCTATGGAACAATAGACAACCAAGTCTATTTCATTGTCATGTTTGGGGATGTAAAGCTGAGGCTAAAGTATACAATCCTCATATACAAAAGCTTGACTCGAAAACCATAACTTCCTACTTCATTGGCTATCCAGAAAAGTCTAAAGGTTACCGACTTTACTCACCTAATCATTCCACAAGAATTGTTGAGACACATCAAGTCAAGTTCTTAGATGAAATGTACTACAACCATGCTCCAGAAGACTTTGAATTAGAACTTGAAGATGAAGTCACTGATGATACTATTGAGAACACAGTACCGAAAATTTCGTTTGATCATCTCATACCTGCAGTCGAAACAGATCAGGATATGCCTGATGTAGCTGAAGACAATGGTGAGCAGCAGCTTAACCTTGATGTTGCAGAGCCAAATGAAGTTGTACAGCAGCCAAATGACGTTACAGAACCACAGAATAATGTCATTGCACCAGTTCAACAAGTTAGAAGATCAACAAGAGAGAGAAAGACAGCCATTGGGAGTGATTATGTGATTTATTTGCAAGAGACAGACTATGATTGGGGTGAAGACAATGATCCTGAAAGCTTCAAACAAGCTGTTAAAAGTGAGTTTTCAGATAATTGGTACAAAGCAATGCAGGCTGAACTCAAGTCTATGAGTGATAATAAAGTGTGGACATTGGTCGAACCAGTTGGTAGTCACAAACCAATTGGTTGTAAATGGGTATTCAAAACGAAGAGGGCAGCAGATGGTAGTGTGGAGAGGCACAAAGCAAGACTAGTTGCTAAGGGCTTCACTCAAAAGGAGGGCATAGACTTTACTGAAACTTTTTCACCAGTTTCGACTAAAGATGCCTTCAGGATAATCATGGCTATGGTGGCACATTTCGACATGGAACTTCATCAAATGGATGTCAAGACAGCCTTTCTAAATGGAGAGCTTGAAGAAGAAATATATATGCAGCAGCCAGAGGGTTTTGTGCAACCAGGCAAGGAGCACTTAGTCTGTAAATTGAATAAATCGATTTATGGATTGAAACAGGCTTCTAGACAATGGTACAAAAAGTTTGATGCAGTTGTCACTTCGCATGGTTTCACAGAAAACTTGGTGGATGAGTGTGTGTATTTGAAGACTGATGGAAAGAGTTTTGTGTTTCTGATTTTGTATGTGGATGATATCCTTTTAGCTAGCAGCAGTGTGAAGTTACTCAACAGCACCAAGGCTTTTCTGTCAAAGAATTTTGACATGAAGGATCTTGGGGAGGCAAGCTATGTTCTGGGAATTGAGATCAAAAGGGATAGAAGCAGAGGTTTGCTTGGGTTATCACAACAAAGCTATATCAACAAAGTTTTGAAGAGGTTTGACATGCTGAAGTGTAATCCAGGGGAGGTGCCTATGTCTAAAGGTGACAAATTAAACAAGAAACAGTGTCCCAAGAATGATCTGGAGAGGGAAGACATGAAATCCAAGCCTTATGCTAGGCTGGTAGGTAGTTTAATGTACGCTCAAGTCTGCACTAGACCTGATCTTGCATTTGCTGTAAGTATGCTAGCTAGGTTTCAGTCCAATCCAGGTTTTGAACACTGGATTGCAGGGAAGAAGGTACTTAGGTATTTGCAAAAGACTAAAAACCACATGTTAGTGTATAGACATGTCAAGGATCTAGAAGTCTTAGGTTACACAGACTCGGATTTTGCAGCAAATTATCCGGAGTCTAGTAAATCAACTTCTGGATATGTTTTTACATTAGCAGGTGGGGCTATTGCTTGGAAAAGCATGAAGCAAACACTTACAGCAACCTCAACCATGCAGGCTGAGTTTATTGCAATCTACGAAGGTGTTTGTCAAGGGTTGTGGATTAAGAATTTTCTGTTGCAAACCAACCTTGTAGACTCCATTGTGTCCAGACCTCTGAAGGTGTTTTGTGACAATTCAGCTGCAGTCTTTTTCACCAAGAACAGTAAGCGATCCACCAACTCTAAACATATAGATCTTAAATACTATAGTGTTAGAGAGAGAGTGAAGCACCGAGAAATTGATATTGTGAAGATTGACACTCTTTCACAGTTAGCAGATCCATTTACGAAAGCTATGCCTGTTGCTTCTTTTCAGAAGCATGCCAGAGAGTATGGAATTTTGCCTGCATTAGATGCTTAGCTTAGTGGGAGCAATTAAAGAACTTTGTTTTGTATTCGTATTCTGGTTATTTTCATTCAAGTTATCCTGATTCTTGTTTGGATTTTAACATGTAATATCTGGCATTTGATTTTATCAATAAAACCTTCTTTTGGTGATCTACTGATCTTATTGTCCTCAGAAGCTTATTTTGCAATTGTATTATTTATATTTGCTTCTGTGATTATTTTTCAGTCAATAGCTATTCTTTGGACTTTGCATGAATGGAGTTGTACTTGCTGCAACAATGTTTTGAGGAAACACATACAGAAATGATCATTCATGCAGGTATGCATTGTGTTTCAAGATTTTGAAAGTCAAAATCCTTCAGTAGGACCATACTCTATATGCTTTCAGTTAGCAGATATATCAAGCATGAGTATATATATATTTATTTCTGTTATGACTTCTGTGGTCTGCAAGGAATTGTATGGTGGTTTTGGTGTGGTGTATCTTTTAAGGTACATTTTTCTCTTAGCCCTGTATTAATCCTTGTTGCATTGACTGAGTCGGAATCAAGTCTGGAAACATCACTCTACTCACGTGCACACTTCAGTTGCAACTTTATCAATTTCATTGTCTTATTACAAATTAAATGACATTGGTCCAAGTGGGAGAATGTAAGACACTTACGTTTGGACTCAATGACATTTATCTAAGTGATTGTGATTAGTTCAGTGACTAGGTGATTAAGTTATAAGAGTTTGTGATGAGTTCCACTTTTGTGTCGATATTAAGATTAATATCTGATCTTATATTGATAAGTACTTGATTAATTATTTGCTTATCTACTTAGGCAAGTAAGAGATAAATACTGATGATGATATAGAGGATCAGTCATAGTAAAACAAAGTCTCTCTTATGGGTAGAACTCTGTTAATGACACCTCTATATAAATGAGGTCCCTGTGAACTCTAAAACACAAGTCTTCATCGTCTTGCCCCATAGAGAGACTCTTGGACTTTAGAGCTTCGCAGAAGATCTTGTTTGCACTATCTCTATTCCTGATCCATGGCTGCTCCAGGTACGTGACCATTAACTCCAATACGTACATGTTTCATAACTACTACAAACACTTGAACATAACTGTGTCTAAACTATTTGTTGGTGATCTTGATTGTGTTTATATTCTGTGTTTAATCTTTCATCTGCAACGTCTGCAACGATCTCCTTTCGTTTAGTTGGATCTGAGAGGCCCTTGAGGTCTATGACTGGAATACTAAACTGGGCTTCTTCTGAATCAGAGGTATTGTTAATGGAGTACTCATCAGGTGGATGATAAAAGATCCGAGGAATCTCGGCGATGCCAGCATCAACAAGGCCTTTGACACCTTCCTTTGTGTCATCAAAAGCTTTCAGTTCACTTTTTCTATCATAGTTGGTAGAAACATCATCTTTGTTGGTAGCTGCCATCTTCGTATCAGCTGAGGTAAGCCTAATGCCTGTTCGAAATCTTAGACTGGACAATAAGATTCATAGAAATAGTGTATGTAAAATCTCAGTAATTTTCACAAACACCACATTGCAATTTGCAAGTAGACGGCAAGGAAATATTATTGCGGCCGACCAAAAGTCCAGTAACCTTAATTGAATAACGACTAATTGCACTAATTGACAAGTAATCACATGTGGTTTTCCATATATGAAGTGAAAGTTTGAATATTTGTAAACCTAATCCTTATGAAACTTTTATACCAAAAATAAAACTGCATCGTAAATAAAACTGCGTCGTTTTAGACTTCTATTTAACCCGAACATATGACTTGAGAACATGACATCTATACATCACTTCCTGCATAGACAACATCCACAGGACCTTGGATAGAACCAATAACTGCGTGATGCATTCTTTCACTTATGTCAACGTTCTGTGTTTGATTGAATCTTTTCAACGCCTCCAAAGTTGGAAAGACATCTTGATGCTAGAGACATCATCATTAAAGGCGTGATGGATTGTTGGGGATGGTATGTCAATTACTTTTTGGTCCTTCAACTGGGCTTTTCCTTTTCCACTTTACTATTTAATTCCTGAGCAAGATAGGAATAATTTAGACGGGTCACTTAAAGTGGCTAATTTTATACATCATTCTACTTGGAACAAACAAGCTTTGATGTCAGTCTTACTTATAGATATTGTTGATAAGACAGTTGCTATTCCTCTTCCTATAACTCCCACTGCAGATGAATTCATTTGGGGACTTTCTTCTAGCTTCTGGTACATTTTCAATTAAAAGTGCATCTTGGATACAATATGACAGGCCAGATCAACCCTCGTTCAAAATCTCAAATTTTGAATAAAGTTTGGAAGCTAAATATTCCTCCTGAAGTTAAGATTCTTGCCTGAATTTTACTTCGAAATAGACTCAAAACTAGAGATAAGATAGCTATGTATAATCATTCTATTTCTCATTTATGTCTTCTTTGTAATCAAGATACTGAATCTGTGGAGCGTTTATTCAGAAAGTGCAGGTATACCATTGAGGTTTGGTCACATGATCTCCTTAAACCTTATGACTGGAATGGTTCTTTCTTTTATTGGTTAGATTATCTTAGTAAAAGTAAACATAGTTCTGATTTGTTAAGCATTTCCCTCTCATTATTTGGTCTATTATTTGGAATTCTAGAAATAAAGTAATGGGCTAAATACAATTTACTACCCTGTGGTTTAGGTCCAAAATCAATTCAGTCCCTGGACTTCTAATTTCATCAAAACCACCCCTACACTTTTAATTTTGATCTAATAGGTCCAATGTGTTAGTTTTTCGACAATTGAGTTATTTAACTTGTTAATGTGGCTCATATATGACCTATGTTTTATGATGTGATGTCGAGGTGGTCTGCATAGTCAATTTAGGAGTGAGTCCTACTATTAAAAATTAATATTTTTTCAACAAATAATCCAACTATAACTTGAATCCATAACAGAATATTAACAAATTGGACCTATTAGATCAAAATTGAAAGTGCAGGGGTGTTTTTGATGAAATTAGAAGTCCAGGGACTGAATTGATTTTGGACCTAAACCATAGGGTACTAACTAGTATTTAGCCCTAAAGTAATCTTTCATCAAAATCTTGCAACTCCTGCTGGTACGTACTTGGTTTGAAGCTTTCAATCTAGGTTCTAAGTACTCCCAGGTGAATAATAAAAATCATATTCAAAAGGTTGTTAGAAACATTCACATTAAATGGTATCCTCCTAATCACCAATATGTCAAATTAAAATTTGATGGTTCTGTTAGAAATGATGAGGCTTCTATTGGTTTTGTTATTAGAAATGCTGATGGGAATCCTTTAGTTGCTGCTTTCAGGGTCATAGGTACTACAAATATCTTTTTTTTTTTTTTTTATCAAGAAGAAACTTCATTAATAATGAACTGGATACAATGAGTTTTGGCATCATCTCATACACAGAAATGGCCACTAGACTTCACACTGGAACTCCAAAATGACTGACTAACGGAGCCAACAAGGCCCCGACTCAACTACAGACTTAACTTGCACTACAACAAAAGGCAAAGACAAAACTATATGATAGACAAAAGCGCAGAAGCAGTGAATCCTTGACATCTCACCTCTCGTCCAGCCAGTAAGAACTCTAAACTAGACAACTTACTTGTGTCGACACTAAACTCACCCAACAGAGTCCTCCAGACCAGCGTTTGATCAACCAAGCCAACACTCATTGTGACCTAAACCAGACCAAAAAGGTTGCCAGACAATTAGACCTGGGACTAAAAAAACTCAACACCATCACCACCCTCTTGTCAACACCATCCATCCACCACTGCTCCAAATCGCCTTCGCCTTTGACCCGATCTCAGATAGGAAGGACCCACTAGAAGGCCAAGGATGATTGTCTATAGCTAGACATTTTCACCACCGCTGCTGACCCAACTCCAGAACAAGAACGACCTCTCGACCGGCGAAGAGAAGATTGTCTACACCAAAAATTACAGTGCGACCCAACAGCAAAAACTAAACAAACCTACAAAAGAGTTATTGATGAAAACTAAATAAAGAAACCAAACACCAAAAACTCTCAGCAGGTCACCACACCCGCCACCACAGCCAAACACCACCGCCTGCATCGGAGCCTCACCTAGATTGGGCCACCATCTGCCACAGACCACCGCCTGCAATAGACCGCCGCTAGCATCTGAACTCCCCAACCTGCATCAGATCGCCCTCGCCTGCATCGATCTCCCACCTGCCGACAATCACCTCTGTCAGCGCCCCGCCAACCTGATTGTCCCAAAGCCTAGCTATTCTGGCCACCCTGTCCCTACCAGATCCGGGGGCAATACCCATAACCCTAATCCAAGATAACCTAATCCCCAAACCCCAACCCCGACCCCACAGGTTTCAAGCGACTACCACCGGGCCGGCGCTACACCAGGAATAGGACAAAACCCAAGAACGGCAGATCGAAACCGTAGCAGCAACCACGCTTATCCTCCATCTCATCCCTCCAGACCGCCTGTCCCCATCCATCCCTTGCCAAGCACTGCAGCCTAACCGGCCATCCCATATACTCAACCTAAACTCCGATCTGAACCGCTTAGGAACGAGTGGTTTGATCTCAACAGCAGCCCAAACTAGGCCACCACCATCCTCGCCCTCAGAGAGAAGCATCACCACGAAGGCCAGATCCCGTCCGGCTGCACGCCCCACTCGCAGACGAGGCCAGAAGCCCGCGCCGAAGAGGGTGCGCCGCCGGACGAGTAAAAGTTTTTTTAACGGGGAAACCCTAGGTCTAGAGAGAAAACAGATCAATGCTGCAATTCTAGAGGTACTACAAATATCTTAGTTGTGGAAGCTACTACTTTTAAGAGAAGACCTCCATATAGCTTATCTTCAAAATATCTCTCATATTATTGTGGAGAGAGATTCTAAGCTCTACTCATTGGCAGTATTCAAGGCCACTAGGCAGCTCCTTTGACCATGAAGCTTTTAATCAAAGATATCAAACAGTTAGCCTCCAAGTTTCAGGACATATTTTTTAGACATACTAATAGGGAAGCTAATTTTGTAGCTAGCAAACCATTTAGCATCCTTAGCTTATAATTGTCAGAACGCTAAGGTTTGGTTTTCTTGCCTTCCCCTTTCTGTGTGTCCAACGTTCCAGTTAGATCAGCTAGGCAGGAGAGTATATCATGGTTTTTCTTTTTCTCTGTAAGCTTTTTTCTGTCATAAATAAAATAAAATATAAAATAAAAAACTACATAAATGTTGAAGGTTGTTGACATCATGTGTGCCTCTTCAAACTAGGGTTTTTAGTCATAGAGTTGTAATAGGAGAAGGTTCTATATTTCCTAGTTATGTTAGGATTCTATTTCCTTTCATGTACTCTGTAAATCCATATATAAAGGGCTCCTATTATCAATAATACAACACAATTCTCTCTGGAATTCTATTTTTATTTAACACGTTATCAGCATGAGTCCTAACCTTAGCCTAAAAGGGGGAAAAAAAAGAAAAAAAAAAAACCTAAAACCCTTATCACCAAAATCTACAGCAAGCTACCGCAAGGCCTAGCCTGTGCAGCCCTGCCTTCCGCCCTACTACTTCCTTCCGCACACCCTGCAGCACCTGCCGCAAGCCCTGCTGCCCTGCAATCCGCGCCCCGGCGCTCCTGCCAGCCCTCCAGCGATGCACCCTTACACTTCTGCCGCACACCCAGCGCGCCCGTGGGCCAGTAACCTTTGCGCAACACCCTCGCAGCAGCTAGCCTTGCTACCCTTGTATCTGCAGTCCCACAACGCACCAACAGCCCCTGCTACCCGTGCACCCGACCAGCTGCAAGCCTCGCT
Organism: Rosa lucieae; assembly: GCA_024704745.1. Lineage (NCBI taxonomy): Eukaryota > Viridiplantae > Streptophyta > Magnoliopsida > Rosales > Rosaceae > Rosa > Rosa lucieae. The sequence goes on along the minus strand of CM045495.1, from coordinate 6,204,985 downwards.
TCATCATCTCCTCGGTTAGCTTCACTCCATCATGCTTGCATCAACAAGCGCGTGACCCAAACCCCAAATCAACAAGTAAGTTTTTACGATTAAAGTTCATGCTTTCTTGTCTTTAAATTCCTTTATTTGCTGCAGATTTGTATAGTATGAACATGGTTTTGAGTATTTAATAAGCGGAATTGTGGGGATTCACGCTTAACTAACTAAGAGCGTCGTAATCAATGAACTAAGAGGGTTCATAATAAACGAACTAAGAGCGTTCATAATCAATGAACTAAGAGTGTTCATAATATTCGAACTAAGAATGTCCGCAAGCATCAAGTTGTGACCATATTAAAACATCATTCTTTGGTCTAATCCAAATATTCTTGGAAATTGATTTCTTGGTAGTATAGCTCAAAAATCTTATTATTTTAGTTTTCATAGAAGTTTAGCTCCGAAACTAATATATTTTCTCTTCTTATTTTCAGGATGTCAAAATGAACCTAGACTCGACTTTCTCATGCTTGACTTAACAGGCTCGGATTACCATAGTTGGGTGACCGATGTTGAGAACCACCTCACTTCAAAGGGAATATTACCCATAATCCAGGAACCTAAGCCGAATCTCGTGTTCACACAAACACCTACAAAGCATGCTCAAGTAGTCATTTTGATGGGACATCATATGGACAAAGCACTCAGATTGGAGTAAATGTCGATCAAAGATGCAAGAGAGCTATGGGTAGCTTTAGAAGAGAGCTTTGGCAATGTCCAAGATTCCCTCCTCCCTGACTTGAAGGTTGAATGGAAAAATATGTGCTTCGCTGACTTCAAGTCTATTGCTAAATATAATTCAAAAGCTCTTCGCCTAGAATCCATGTTGAGATTTTGCGACAACCTGTCACAGAGCAAGAGCTAATTGAGAAAACTCTCTCCACCTTCCCCATTTCAGCTATTGTGGTATCAGAGCAATATCGTACCGAGGTCAATGCTGGATGGATCACGAGGTTTCATTAGCTTATCAATGTTATATCTGTAGCTGAGAAACATGATAACATACTCGTAAAAAATTATGGATCACGAGGTTTCATTAGCTTATCAATGTTATATCTGTAGCTGAGAAACATGATAACATACTAGTAAAAAATTATAATTCAAGGTCCATTGGAACTAAGAGCGTTCATGAGGTGAATTATAATGCACCCAAAGGAGGGCGCAAGGAGCGGAACCCTAATAAGGGACATGAGGGACGTATGGATCCATATAACCGCCCTAACAAGGAAGGAAACTGCAAGTTTGGTGCGGATACACATGGTGGCAATGCCACACATGGGAGAGGTGGTCGTGGTATCCTTGGCCATGGTGGTGGCCCCATAGGTCGTGGTGGTAGCGCCAACCCTCCTAGGGAATGTCCACAACATGCACCTCAATTAAAGGGAGCCAACCACAATGATGTGTGTCATCGATGTGGATCAAATGAGCATTCATTCAAGAAATGCAAGGCAAGCGAGCAACTAGGTGCAAGATACAGGGCATACAGGGACCTGAGGGAGCAAGAAATATATGTTGCAGAAGAAGAAGATGGTGAAGATGTCAATCTCACCACAGAGGACTTCAAAGCTGGAGATGAAGTGCACAAGGATGTCGCAGACTTTGATTAGAATAGTCCTTTTATTTTCCAAGAATTTTGTAATGGCAATATGCCTTAGTCAATAAATGACAATTGTATTAACTCTTTCTTATGTGGCGCACCCAATGAAATATGATGTCTAAGAAAGTAATTGAGATTAGTGGTACTTAAGAGAGCCTCGCTCAACCAACATCTCTCTCTACCTTCCTGGTCATATTTGATTGGAGTTACCAAATGGATTGAGTGACTGCAATTTGTCTAAATTTGATTTTCTTTATTTTGGATTAGACTTTTGGGTCCTTTGATGTAATTGTTAATGTATGTGACCGAAAGGTCTAATTAACGATATATATATATATATATATATAGAGAGAGAGAGACACACACACACACACATAAGAAGTATAGTGGTTTGTCTCCCGCCTTAGTGGGAGACTACGTCCACTTGAAAGCTTAACTATGTGTGTTGGGCCTTGCGACCCAAGAGGATTACATGAGATGTAATGGGATGATTGTTTAAGTGGGAGGAAGGGTCCCTTTTATAGGTAAGGGAACCCCTCTCAATTACATGTTCTTCAATGTGGGATGCAAACCCACTATTCTAATGTAGAAAGGCCTCTTATGGAGGCAACTTGGTAAGGCCGGGAAGGAGGCTTCCCGACAAGGTATTGGCCGCTTCCGACTACCGCGGCGTAGCTTGGACATCAGGCTACAAGATGTAAGTCGCGATTGGGTCCCACCTCTGCTTGTGGGCCTCCAAAGAGGGTGCTACTTATGCTTGGTGAGATAGCAAACTAGCTTGCTAGTAGAGGTATCTACAACTCCCCGAAGTCCCCAAGTAAGAGGAGCTTCTTAGTTGGGAGTTATACACATGATGTCATCAAGCATAAGTAAAGTCCGAGCGGCGCCTAGCCCCTACAAGTCCCCGAACTCCTTAAGCATGAAGGGACTCGTTAACCTGCATAAGAAAGACAAAGCACGCATATGTAGAATGCTTGTTGCATTGGGCACCAAATGTGAGTTGAACTGATATGCATTAGCATATATGAATATATGAGGTTCATGACACATGTTGATGTATACATGTGAATGGCGTCGAGTATGATCGGTTATGACGTATAAACTCGAGAACGCGTTTGGTTGTGTGAACATATCACGAATAAGCATATGAATTGCATATGATGCGTATGGTGATCGCCAGAGAACGAACGAGGTCGAGTTAACGAGGTTACAGTTTGTGTAAGTTGCATGAATGCCATGAAGGTAAGATTTTGTAATTCATGAATGATGAATATGCGAACGCTTGTGTTTGTTTGGTTGTCACTCGTATTAATAGAACGCGAAAGAATTCAATTTGTCGCGAGCAACAATTGGTAAAAGAATTCAATGTTTCATTAATGTGTATTATGTCTAGGGGATGTGAGTATAACACTTGGGAATGTCGAGAGGCAAGAGCATGGAAGCTCAGGGGTGCCGGGAAGGAGTGAGCGGAAGGTCAGGGGATGCCGGGAAGGCATGAGAGGAAGCTCAGGGGTTGCCAGGAAGGCATGAGTGGAAAGCTCGGGGGTGAGTGGAAGCTCGTGAGCGGGAAGCTCAGGGGTTGCCTGGAAGGCATGAGTGGGAAGCTCGAGAGTGAGAGGAAGCTCTGGGGTTGCCAGGAAGGAGTGAGCGGAAGCTCGGGGGTGAGCGGAAGCTCGGAGGTGTGAGCAGAAGCTCAGGGGTTGCCGCGAAGGTGTGAGCTGAATCTCGCGAGCAGGGGTTCCTCGAAGGCGTGAGAGGAAGCTCGTGAGTGGGAAGCTCAGGGGTTCCGCGAAGGTGTGAGTGGAAGCTCGTGAGCGGGAAGCTCAAAGGTTGCTGCTAAGGCATGAGCGGAAGCTCTTGAGCAGGAAGCTCAGGGGTGCCTCGAAGGTGTGAGAGGGAAGCTTGGGGGTGCTGCGAATGCATGAGTGGAAGCTCGTAAGCAAAAAGCTCGGGGGAGCCGGGAATGCATGAGCGGAGAGCTCGAATGTGATCCCCTGAGGTGTAAACGTAACCGTTGTTAATTATGCTGGGTTGTATGTACAAGTCCCCGAAATCCCAAAGTAAGAGGGTTTTCTTGAGGCGTTGATACCAAAGCGTAGCTTTGTGCCGTATTGCAAGCATAATTAGTGCAAGTGCGTCGTCCATCTAGAATTGGTCAGAGCGAACGCTTATGCCCTTTCGGGTGGGCCCCTGCTAGGCCCTCCAATGAGTCCCCCACTCCTGGGTATAGACCTCCGTATAGTCGGAAAATTGTTTGATGAGGGGAGCTGCGTATAAGCAATAAGGGTTAGGTAGCGAACCTAATCTTTGATACCCAAGCGTCGGGGGTCAACTGCCGGATCAATGGCTGCTGTGGGCTTCGTTAACCATCCCTTTACTCTTTCTCGGAGGAGAAAAGCTTGACTTCAATGCCGCGTAACGGTCATTATCATTATGAGGCGTTGATTTGCCACTTGGCGGTTGGTCGTAGACCATAGACTCATGGAGTCTAGACCCATTTAGGTCTCTTTCCCGTGGGAAGAGTTTGACAAAATATGGTGCCCGGAGGCTAGCCAATATATTTACACATAAAGTACATGTAAATATTGCTAATTGTATGGGCAACAAAATAACAAGTGATATTTATGTGGATCTTATGACCATGTAACATGCACAATAGATAGTGACAAGTGTGATGGGTGTCCAAATAAAATTTTGAGAGTAGCTTCCGATGAAAGCTATGAAGCATCGTGAACTTAGAGCTTAACTAAAGCATGTTGGATATGTTTGAGCGAGTTAGGTTGAGTTAGAGCAAGTTGGGTGCAGTTGAGCGGATAGGTGCTGTGCAAGCATGCAAGGCGTGGCCCAAGCAAGTCACGACCATGCTCGATACCCAAGCGAGTCATAACCATTGCAAGTTTTAATCCGAGCATGTTTAACTAAATTGTAAGTGTCACAAGCTTCTGGATGTGGTATAGTTTGTTTAAGTGAGTATCACATTAAATTGATATATTTAAGCATGTAATGTGTATAGCATGTACTTGTAGTAAAGTTTGCTAATAACATTTTGTATTTTTGTAGACATGCTTAAGTTTTTTGAGATATAAAGTAGGTATAGTAGGTGTGCTACTAAGACATATAACGTGTTATAAGCATGCTTTAAAAGTCATTTAAGAGCATGTAAAGGCATGTCAATACCTCAAATTGCAAAAGAGTAAAAGATAAGATATAGTTACTTATCTTATGCCGATTTGGAGCGAGTTGGAATTAGAATTGATATAGGTACTCAAATCATGTTGGAGTTGTCCAAGCATGACGTTCCATTGCTTTTCGTGAGTGTGCCGTAATAGATGACCAATGCTTCATTGACCGAATGAGTGTTCGGTATGCCTCACTGTTTTCCAGTTTTTGGTAGAAGGAAGACTTTGCGCTGTATCGAAGGCGCTGATCACAATTTGGGTGATGAGCTGCACCCAGAAACCGATATCATGAGGTCGTTAGTTTTGGAACCAGCAGCAAGGAGGGACTGCAAGATTGAATGGGTGCCCAAAGTAGTTCTAGGTGACCAGGAGACTGAACCTCCGCCAAGAAAATTGAAGCTCTATCCAAAAGATTTAAGTTCCGAGGTTGCCCGACTGTGAAGTTGCTTAGCGAAGGTCGTTGCCAGTTAGCGGAGTGGAGTTTTGGCCACCAGAGCATTTGTCCAGCAGAGGGCGATTGCGTGCTGGGCATGGTTAGCGGCGCTCTAGGCCACAGGCCCTCTTGACCAGCGGAGGAGCTTTGTGGAGAGAAGCATTGGGCTGGTGGTGCTTGAAGAACATGGGTTCTTGGCGGAGGTTGTGAGCACAGTGGAGACCTGGTCTGCTGACGCTGATTGTTGGCTTGTGGTGGTGCTCGACGATGACCCTGACCTCTTGGCTGTGTTTTAGCTTAGCAGAGATAGGTTGATGAGTAGTTCGAGTGCTTGACGCAACTGTGCTTGGTGGATCGATCTTCAACTGGAAAATCCATGACTGATTGATCCTTGATGGACCATCGTAACGCTTACTACTTGAGAGAGCTTCTGGCTGAGGAGAATTGTGGTCAATTGCTGCTGATGTATCTTAGCAGAAGAACTACCGCTAATGGAGATTAGCAGAGCTTTGTTTCCCACTGATGAAACCTAGCGGAGAAGTTTCCCGCTAACTAAGCTCAGCGGAGGAGCTTGCACGGTGCGTCAAGATGGCTGGTAGTCAGCAGAGCTATAGAGTCAGCGTAGACTTAGAGCTCACTAGCGGAGGCGCTGGATGGCACTCTTGACAGCGGCAGCAGAGGTTTCGTCAGCGGTGGTGGAGTTGGCATGGGTGCCCAAAGTAGTTTTTTGGGTGTGCAGAAAAAGTGGGCGACCAAACTCTTTTTTTTTTTTTGCACCGTTGACCTTTTTTTGAGTTGTCATTTGACCAGTGTTGACTTTTTTATGGGCGTTGACCCGCCCTGAGTTATGTTGACCAACCCTGATGGGCGTTGACCGGCCCTGAGTTGATGTTGACCGGGTTCTCGTCTCTCCATATAATTGTGGGTGGTCTGTTTATATATAGTGTGAAGAGAGACATCGACGTCAAAGGATAAGCTAGCTTCATGTGGGAAAATGACCAAAATAGGCACGTGGCTCGATCTGAGCTTCTGAAGTGAGAATCATGATTAATTAAACCTGGGCTGCACGTGTCAATGATGGAGTGGTTTGCATCTCATGTTTAATTAAACCATCACCCATGATTAAGCTCCTGCATGCATGCATGCCGTGCATGGCTTCTACCAAAGCTTGATTAATTAAGATAATTAATCAAGTGATTAATTAACTTAATTAATTAAGCTGCATCATTTATTTATTTCTTTTTCCTTTTCTTTCTCTTCTTCATGTAATTCCGCACACACTATAAGATGCAATTGGATTGACAATGGCTGATCCGTATTAACAATTTCATCCTTTTGTCGGAAACTCCATTTTGCTTAATTTTCCATCATTTTATCTCGATTTCCGTAATTCCGCTTATTTCCTACACAACAAATAAAATTGGATTAATTACATTATAATTGACTCAAGGATTAGCTTATTATAGTGTTTTAGATACAATTACATGCATATAAATGCGTGTAATCAGTTGACTCGACACTTACGGATCAAAGTTCGTGGTAGGTGACGAAACCTTTGTGTTGGCTTCCCACAGACGGCTCCAATGTTAATGTATGTGACCGAAGAGTCTAATTAACGATAAATACAGAGAAAGAGAGAGAGACACACACACACAAGAAGTATAGTGGTTCGTCTCCCGCCTTAGCGGGAGACTACATCCACTTGAAAGCTTAACTATGTGTGTTGGGCCTTGCGGCCCAAGAGGATTACATGAGATGTAATAGGATGATTGCTCAAGGAATTATAGAACACGATGATATCAAACTTCGCTCCATTGAAGAATGTCAACAAAGAGCAGATTGACCTAAATGGAAATATGCGATCTAGGTTGAATTGGATTCACTAACAAAGAGACAGGTATTTGGGCCTATAACGCTGACACCCCCAAGTATAAAGTTTGTTGTCCATAAATGGGTCTTTGTTAGAAAGCGTAATGAGAAAAATAAGGTTGTTCGATACAAAGCCCGCCTTGTGGCGTAAGGTTTCTCACAACACCCTGGAATCGACTATGATGAGATATATTCTCCCATAATGGACGTTATAACGTTCCGCTACCTTGTCAGTTTGGTAGTTTCCGAAAAACTTGACATGCAGCTTATGGATGTGGTTACAGCATATCTCGATGAGTTAAAGGAAACTGCTAAATACTTGAAATCCGAATTTGAGATGAAAGATCTTGGGAAAACACGGTTTTGTCTCAGACTAGAACTCAAGCATTGTAGTGATGGCATTATGATCCATCAGTCAGTGTATACTCAAAATTACTAAGGCGCTTTAATGAAGATAAAGCGAAGCCTGTGAGTACTCCTATGATCGGCAGTAGTCTTGAGCCCGGAAAAGATCAATTTCGTCCAAGCGATGAAGACGAAGACTTATTAGAGACTGAAGTGCCCTATCTAAGTGCAATAGGTGCATTATTGTACTTAGCTCAATGCACAAGACCGGACATCTCGTTCGCAGTAAACTTGTTAGCTCGACATACCTCTGCACCAACACACCGCCATTGGATTGGTATAAAGACAATCTTTCGATACTTGAGAGGTACGATTGATATGGGCTTATTTTATCCCTACAAAGAGAAAAGAAATAACAGGAGTGTGGGATCGGACCCCACAAGGCAAAATGCCACCTTCCGTGATGTTGACGCCGGTGACCCCATCCATGGTGGCTGACGTCCTCCTCCTCCCCTCCATCAAAATGACAGCGATGTCTTGATGGGTTTTGCTGATGCAGGGTATCTCTCTGACCCTCACAAAGATCACTCCCAAACGGGTTATGTCTTTATCATGGGAAGCACTGCGATATCTTGGAGGTCTACAAAGCAAACCTTTATTGCTACTTCCTCAAATCTTGCAGAGATTATTGCTCTACATGAAGCCGTGCGAGAATGCATATGGCTAAGGTTTGTAATTAGACATATTCGAGGAACTTGTGGTTTGAAGTCTACCACAGATGAACCTACATGCATTTATGAAGATAATGCAGCTTGTATTGAGCAAATGAAATTAGGTTTCCTCAAGGGCGACAACATTAAGCATATATCGCCTAAGTTCTTTTACAATCAGCAACAACAAGCACTTCTAAATATTGAAGTGAATCAAATCCGATCTGAGGATAATGTAGCGGACTTATTTACTAAGTCATTACATAAATCCACCTTCGAGAAACATGTGAAGAGCATCGGATTAAGAAAGTTATCCGAACTTCCATGATTGTTGAAATCAGAGGGAGATATTGACATCAGGGGGAGGTATGATGTCTACATGTTCGATCTCGAAGAGTGAAGGACGTGTTGTGCTCATTTTGCCCTTTGACCAGGGTTATTTTTGTCCCACAGGGTTTTTGTTACCTGGCAAGGTTTTTAGTGAGGCAACGATCAAAACGTCATCACCAAGTTTGAGCGGCACAAGGGGGAGTGTTGAAGGATGTCGACATCATGTGTGCCTCTTCAAACTAGGGTTTTTAGTCGTAGAGTTGAAATAGGAGAAGGTTCTAGATTTCCTAGTTATGTTAGGTAATAGAATACGTTCATGTACTCTGTAACTCCCTATATAAAGGGCACCTATGATCAATAATACAACACAATTCTCTCTGCAATTCCATTTTTACTTAAACAATAAATAAATAAATAACTGTTTTTGACAAAATCAGTCTTTGACCTTATTTAATTAGTTGATCATCTTTTGTCACAAAAAATAAAAAAATAAATAAATAACTAAATAAAAAACTACTTTTAACATCTGTATTTTTTGGCGTAATAAATTGGTGTTAAGGACATTGCTCCTCCGCTATCACTCATTGCATCAAAAAAAAATCTATTTTTGACAAAATCAGTCTTTGACCTTATTTAGTTGATCATCTGGTATTTATAAAAAATAACAACACAAGAAGCCATATACACAAACAGAAATATAACAGCTTATTACTCCAAATAGGAAATCATAGCAGCCAAACTCTCCAACAGAAGCTCTTCATCACATTACCCAAAATAACCTGGACACCAGGTCATCTCAACAAGCTCTTCATTATCTTCTTTACAATGTTATTTGCACATGAGTTTGAAAACAGGGAAATCATAGCCAAACACGTTTTAGCAAGTACATCACTCGTAACTATTACAATCAAAGCAAACAATGTCATTTGCACATGAGTTTGAAAATAGGGAAATCATAGCCAAACACTTTAAGAAGTACATCACTCGTAACTATTACAATCAAAGAAAACAATGTATGCCAAAAGAGTACTGCTGTAAGTGTATAATTTAGTAGCACACCTAGTGTTCATGGCAGGGCTAGCTCCTCCTCCTCCAAGTTCAAAGATTCAAATGAGACAAGGCAGATTTCCCATCGAGGCCTTTTTAACATAGTAGGCATTATAGTCCCTTGCAGTGGTCTCCCTGTACTTTGGAGGATTGTCTTCTGATAATAACTCCTTGATGGGTCCGTAGAGCTTTGTCGATGGCAGCAATCCTGTGCTAAAAAAGCTTGCAACTGATACCCTGGGACCTCTATGGTTTGCCAGTACCCTGTGCTCTACACTCTTGAATCTGTCATTTGATATAAGCTGCAACCTCAAAAAAATTCTATTAATTCAACATGAAAATCCCAACAGGAAACTAGACTGAAATAAGTACCGAGACATATCCTAAACATAACATCCTAGACCAGCCAACTAGAATAGACATGCATGATCTGTGAAATCATAGTATAACAGTATTTTCTTTCTTTATCATTGCAACTCAAAAATTTGTTCATTGTTCAATTTGACTTCACATTTCAACTCGATTGTGTTATTTAGAAAGATAAAAGAAACGATGCTTAAACTTGCCTGTACAAAATCTCCAATGTTCACCACTAAAGCACCTGGTACATGAGGTACCTCAATCCGTTTGTTCTGATGAAGGACTTGAAGACCACCAATATTATCTTGCAGTAGGACAGTCATGAAGTTATTATTGCATGCTTGCTTAAGCCTATTGTTAACTCTGGTTGTGGACAAGCAGGATAGTAATGGCCTAAAACTATAAGCCCCTCACTGCAATCTATGTCATTCAAGTGACTTGGATTTAGCCCAAGAGCCTCGGATAACAACTCAAACAATAGCTTCCCCAACTTCATTACTTGCTTCGAGTATTCAACAAGAATTTCTCTGCAAATTGGAAACCCACAAAAGCTAGCATATGAGCCAATCATATATATCATCTTGTTTCTCCTAAAACAAAATTATATCCTATGAGTGTTTAAGGTATACACACGTTTATTACTATTACAGTATAACATATCTGCAATTTTATTTTTCTATTGACCAATTCCTTTTTGTATATCAACCTATATCCAATTGTAAATGGCTTCATACTTGTTATATACAAAGTTGCTTTTATGCAGAATGGAAATTTCTTCAATACAACCTATTGCCAGGGACAGGGTTTTTGTAATTCAAGCCAACCAACTAGCCTATAATAATGTTGCTTACTCATTCATAGATGAAACCAAGAGATCACTCTCTCTTATCTGATATATGATTCTTCATGTCCATGGCATTCTACCCTAAACCCCTCCAATATCATAAGCAACTGGGCCAGTTCTGACACAGGCTAAGTACTAGCTAAGACTAGCTTCTTATGTGATGCTGATCCATCTGTATAATTCTTACGAGTACTTATCTGATGGGTCGGTTGTCCAACACACCTATACCCTTAAGCTGGTCAATGTATAACTTCCCTCTTAGTTACCTAAGTGGAAATGTCAAAACACAACCATACCATCTAATTGACAATGGAATCTGAATTAACTAAACAGAGTCATACATTAACTTACCAAGTATAGCACATAGATAAAAGAGTTGAACACTTATCATGTACCTGCATACTTCTGGAAAGTCTTCTTTCTTAGGAGGAGTAGGAGCCATATAACTCAGCAAACTATCCCTCCAATTAGTTGCCGGTGCACTATACAGATCAAAGTTGTTGTTGTAGATGACTGTACTAGTGGAGTCATCACGAGAATAATACTATTTCTTCGCTTCAGTATCCTGCTCATAAAACCCACTTACCCCATCCTTCATCTCCTCCAGCACATCAAAAGGTATTCCATGATTGGAAATTTGAAAGAAGCCCCAAGTCTCTGATGCTTCTCCAACTGCTGCAACGATCTCCTTTCGTTTAATTCGATCGAAGAGGCCTTCAAGGTCTATGACTGGAATGCTACACCAGACTTCTTCTGAATCAGAGGTATTGTCAATGGAGTACTCATCGGGTGGATGATAAAAAATTCGAGGAATCTCGGTTATTCCAGCATCAACAAGGCCTTTAACACCTTCCTTTGTATCATCAAAAGCTTTTAGTTCATGTTTTCTGTCATAGTTGGTTAGAACCTCATTTCTGTTGGTAGCCACCATCTTGGTCTGTGCTATGGTAAAGCTTAATGCATCTTAAATAAGATTAATACCAGAAGTGTATGAGGATGGCAAGCATATACCAAACGATATACTTCTGTGTCCATACAAAGGAGAAATGCCAAAAAGTGACTCTGTATCCTTGATTTAATATCTACAAGTAGCACTATTTGACAAAAGATCAAATAGTTTTTTCTACATATGAAGCTGAAAAAAGAATATTTCTAAAGCAGTCCTTGCAACCTTTAGTTGACTAAAATGTAGTAGATAAATATATTTAAAACTCAAAATAATAGTAATGCATGCACCCGCAGTGTATACTGAATCGTTTACTGTTGATCTTCTTTTTACAGACTATCGTTGTTTACTCTAACAACTTATTGCTCCAATAGTAGGAAATCATTCTACTCAAAATAACCTGATCATCGCAACAAGCTCTTCATAATCTTCTTTAATTAGAATTTCATTTGCAAACGATTAAGAAAGTAGGAAGTCATTGCCAAACACCCAAGTAACAAGTACAACACTCATATAACTATTACATTAATGATAGAAAACAATGCATTGCCTGAAGATTGGAAATTGGAAGTATTTCTCTGCAAATTGGAAAACCGAAAAAGCCTATGAGGTTGTCATATCATTCATATCTGTCACTTAAAAAGAATATATATATATATATATATATATATATATATATATACAAGCCGGTTCTGAAGCGGACGTCCTCACTTCACGAAAGTGCGGACGGCGACGCAGCAGCGTCGTTCCAGGAGGCGACGGCGGCTCGGGGCTTGGCGGACGAAGGCCAGAGGCGTCCTAGACGGTTTTGTGCAGTGATCGAGGTTGGAGGAGGTCGAGGTTACAGGTTCTGGGCAGCAACCTCACCTGCAACTGCAGGTTTCTGGGCAGCGCTGCAACCATGTCGCCGGCGACTCCACCGACTATAGACCGGTCCGCCTGACCCCTGGCCTCCTTCTGGCAAGCCCCGCCACTCCGTCGTGCCCCGAGCCGAGCTGTAGCATCGCCGTCCTCTTTGGAACCGTTCCGTAGATACACATACATACATACATACATACATACATACATACATATGACTGGAATGGTTCTTTCTTTTCTTGGTTAGATTATCTTAGTAAAAGTAAACATAGTTCTGATTTATTATGCATTTCCCTTCTCATTAGTTGGTCTATTTGGAATTCTAGAAATAAAGTAATCTTTCATCAAAATCTTGCAACTCTTGCTGGTACTTGGTTTGAAGCTTTTAATCTAGGTTCTAAGTACTCCCTGGTGAATAATAAAAATCATATTCAAAAGGTTGTTAGCATCCTTAGCTGACCATTTAGCATCCTTAGCTTATAATTGTCAGAACCCTAAGATTTGGTTTTCTTGCCTTCCCCTTTCTGAGTGCCCAGCGTTCCAATTGGATGAGCTGGGCAGGAGAGTATATCATGATTTTTCTTTTTCTCTGTAAAATTTTTTTTGTCATAAAAAAATAAAATATGAAATATAAAACTAGCTAAATAAATAACTATTTTTGACAAAATCAGTCTTGGACCTCATTTAGTTGATCATCTGGTATTTATAAAAAATAACAACAAAAGAAGTCATATACACAAACAAAAATATAACAACTTATAACATGGGGGATGCTCATATTAGGCATATTTTCAGATAGTGCAACATGACTGCAGACGCCTTGGGGCCAAAGATAGTATTAACCATGAGCTTGGTTTCATTACTCTTGATGACACTCCCATTCATGTTGCTCAACCTTACCTCGATGACATAGCCTCTGTGTCTAGAGCTAGAAGAAGTGCTTACTTGTTGAAAGAAAATCAAGTTTAGTGTGCCTTATCAAACTAGGAATAGGAATAGGAGAGAAGGTTCTAGATTTCCCAATCCTACACGGATTGGTATTCCTTGTAACATTAGAACTAGCACTTTGTAATCCCTATATATAGGGCTCCTATTCTCAATAATAAGAACACATCTCTCTCATCAATCTCTCTCAAATACATTATACTTAAACACGTTATCAGCACGACTCTAACCACAAAACAGAAAACCAAAACTCATTCACAAAGCAGCCCCTAGCCCGAGCTAGCCGAGCCTTCGCTGCAGCCCGAGCGCCCGTGTGCTTGCAACCTTGCACAGCAGCCCCTGCTGCCCCCTTCCTGCAGCCCTGCGTTCCAGCCTGCTGCCACCGAAGCATCCCTGCTGCGCAAACAAGCCAACGCACACCCACTGCATCTTTTTTCCGTTCCTGTGCACATCCGTCTTCTTGAAAGCCTCGAAACGTCTAGTTTGGAAGCTCAGATCGAAAAACTTTCTTCATCAAAGTTGTTCGTCTATGTCTCTTCCATCTAACCTCATAATTTCAGCCTTATCGGAGTCATATTGAGATCTGTACACCAATCGAGGTACAAGCTGTTCAGAACAGAATCTGCTCCGAATTTTCACCAAGTAAGTATTCAAAAGAGTAAGTTTTAAAGTTCCTAAAATTTGAAATTTGAATATTTCTTCTTTTTCTCGGGGACTTAAAAACCTCCCTTCTTCTTCATCCCACCTTTCTTATAATGTGGGTTCGATTCTTGAAAAGCGGAATCGTGGGGATTCACGCAATTAACGAACTAAGAGCGTTCGTAAGACTTCGGACTAAGAGTGTCCGTAAGCATCGATTTAACGAACTAAGAGCGTTCGTATGCTACGGACTAAGAGCGTTCGTGAGCATCTATTTTGACCATTCAAACATCATTGTTTCGGTCTAATCCAATTATTCTTGGAAATCGATTTCTTGGTAGCATAGCTCGGAAATCTTATTTATATTAGTTTTCGTGGAAGCATTGACTCCGAAACTAACTTGTTCTTGTTTCATCTTTGAGGATGTCAAACATGAACAAACTCGATTTTGTTCCATTGGATTATGCAGGCAAAAGGTACTTAATTTGGGTCATTGATGTCGAGATCCACCTTATTGCCCGTGATTTATTGCATACTATCCAAGAGCTTTGTCCTATAGAAACAGCTCCAGACCCTCAAACTGAGAAAGATAATTCCAAGGCACTTGCCTTCATGAAACGTCACATGGATAGTGACCTACAGTTTGAGTTCATAAATGAGGATAGCGCCATAAAGCTTTGGCATGCGCTTCGCGAACGATATGGCAATGTTCGTGACTCCATACTTCCGAATACAGAAGCAGAATGGAAAGATCTTCGCTTCTCTGAATTTGACACTGTCATGCAATTTTATTCGGAAGCTCTCAGTATCAGAGCAATGATGCGTCTCTGTGGAAAGATGATCACAGAAGACCAGTTGATTGAGAAAACCCTCAATACCTTCCCCGCCTGTGCTATGAGGTCCTCTGACTTATTCCGGACTCATGTAAATGCAAGACGGATCACAAGTTTTCAACAGCTTATTGAAGCTATGGCCACTACTGAAAGACATGGCAATGAACTTGTGCAAAGAAGATTTGATAGGCTTCAAGATAGCTATCAAGAACATCGTCCTATGGCTAGAGAAAGTCACCATCGACGTCATGATCCATACGATCGAAATGCTCAAGAAGGTAATCGCTCAAGGCGACAATCACACGACCGTAGAAGGCGTGATTTTGAGGGAAATAGGGTTGGAAACCATGGAGCCAACGTTGGCCATGGGCACCACTTTCCAACGCCACCAATCCTAGGGACTATGCATATTGCGCCAATGCGCCTCAATCAAGGGAGAATCCTCTTTATGGTGTCTATTTCTGATATGGAACGTCTGATCAATGGACCTAAATTTGCAATGTACCTACGAAGGTAGTCGCATCATGGTGATCAAGACTTCGAGTTCACAAAGACTTTAAATCTGGCGATGAAGACAAAATGCCGCAGATTTTTATTTATAGTCTTTTATTTTATCCAAGAATTATGTAATGGCAATTATGCCTTAAATCAATAAAATGACTTATTGTATTAACTCTTTCCTTCTAGGCGTACTCAAGAGTACTTGTGATGTCTAGGCAAGGTTTGATCTGAGAGAACGGTTTTAAAAGTGAGCAACGCTCCACCAAAATCTCGCCTTACCTTACCTGGTCACAACTAAATTGAAATTACCAAACGGATTGAGTGACTACGATTTGTCTACGGTTTGATTTTTATATTGGATTAGATTTTGGTCAAGAAACTTTGATGTAATCATTGGCTATTATTAATAAAGTATCGATTGATTTTATCTCATGTCATGGACATATTTTTCGAACTTTATTAACTTACAAGATGTAAGAGCCAATGGTTTTCATGTGGAAACACATTGTGAGAATGGACAAGAGTTCCTTTGCATCACCTCTAATGACTACGGACATAAACGAGTCTTAGAGAAACTTATGTGTCGCTCTAGTGGGTTGTATGCAACCACTATTCGAGTCATTGAATCCAACCATGTCATGAGAGATGATTTATGGGATTCCGACACATATAGGCTTTGGCACGACCGTTTGGGACACCCAGGTAGTGACATGATGATCCGTATATTAAAGACTTCACACGGACGTCCCTTTTTCCGAACGAAAGGAAGTAAAACTCGAAATTTGGATCAAGGAGGAGCACCTGCGCCTCACGACGCCTTCCCCCTTCAAGTCCGGCCACCACTAGCCGGCGCCGCCATCCCCCTGCGGCTCCAGGGTGGCTTTGACGCCACCTCTGCTCCCCTGACTCCAATTTCTGCTTCTAAAGTCAAATGTGACTTCATGGCTCAACCAAAATCCTCATTGGTTATTTCTAAAGCCCATTATTCGTTCTGCAAAGCCTGCTCTTTAGCAAAGTTAGGATCGAGACCATCCTATGCAAAGGACACCAAAGAAAATATACCATTCTTGCAAAGAATCCAAGGTGATATTTGTGGACCTATTCAACCATCATGCGGACCATTTCGATATTTTATGGTATTGGTTGATGCATCGACACGCTGGTCACATGTCATGTTATTGTCCACAAGGAACGCTGCATTTGCTAAACTCCTAGCACAAATAATTAAGTTAAGGGCTCACCACCCTGATCATCCTATTAAGTCTATCAGATTAGACAATGCTGGAGAGTTTACATCAAAGATTTTTGATGATTATTGCATGTCCATTGGGATTGATGTTGAACATCCTGTTCCTCATGTTCACACCCAAAATGGTCTCGCAGAAGCCGCCATTAAACGACTACAAATGGTCGCTAGGGCATTGGTAATGCGCACCAATCTCCCTATTTCTGCTTGGGGCTATGCAATATTGCATGCAGCTATGCTTATTCGTCTGAGACCTACTGCCACTCAACCTTTTTCTGCGTCCCAGATGGTGACTGGGTATGAGCCCAATGTCTCACACTTACGCATATTTGGGTGCGCAGTTTATGTGCCAATTGCGCCTCCACAGCGCACCAAAATGGGTCCTCAACGACGATTAGGCGTTTACGTTGGTTATGATTCTCCAACGATTATCCGCTACATAGAACCCTTGACAGGCGATCTCTTTACTGCAAGATTTGCGGATTGTCACTTCGATGAGACAGTCTTCCCATCGTTAGGGGGAGATAAGAACATCAATGTTCAACAGGAACGACCGGAATTGTCGTGCTCTGTCCCCACTCTGTCTCATCTTGATCCCCGAACCGCACAGTCCGAAATTGAAGTGCGGAGAATTCTCGATCTTCAGAACGTAGCAGAATCGATGCCTGATGCGTTTTCTGATATCGCTAAAGTGACGAGATCACACATACCTGCTGCAAACGTGCCTGCAAGGATTGATGTCCCTAAAAGTAGAGGACATGACGCCAACTCAAGAATGCATGAGCATGGCGCCAACGTCCCATCTCTCAATGATGGTGACGTTATGGCTAGGCCCACGGCTCCTGCCAGGAAGCGCGGGAGGCCCATAGGTTCGATGGATTCTCGCCCAAGAAAGAAAGCGAGTTTGGCACAGAATAATCCATTAATCATCGATATAAATAATCCATCTCATGAGAATATTCCGGATTATGGTTATGTCCAAGAGACATCATTGGGGGACGCTCCAATGTCAGAACCAACTCCAGAGAATAGAGAGATCTCCATAAATTACACTAGTGTACATGAGATGATGGATAGAAATTCTATGGCGATTGATGATGCATTTGCATATCATATTGCGAAAGGGATTATAGAATATGATGATATCGAACCTCGCTCTGTTGAAGAATGTCAACGAAGAGCAGATTGGCCTAAATGGAAAGATGCGATCCAGGTTGAATTGGATTCACTAACAAAGAGACAGGTATTTGGGCCTGTAACGCAGACACCCCCAAGTGTAAAGCCTGTTGGCCATAAATGGGTCTTTGTTAGAAAGCGTAATGAGAAAAATGAGGTGGTAAGATATAAAGCCCGCCTTGTGGCGCAAGGTTTCTCACAACGCCCTGGAATCGACTACGAGGAGATATATTCTCCCGTAATGGACGTTATAACGTTCCGCTACCTTGTCAGTTTGGTAGTTTCCGAAAAACTTGACATGCAGCTTATGGATGTGGTTACAACATATCTCTATGGGGATCTAGATTCATAGATATATATGAAGGTTCCAGATGGACTTCAATTACCCAAATCAAGTGGCTCTAAACCACGGAGCGCGTTTTCAAAAAGATTAAAACGCTCACTATATGGATTAAAACAATTCGGACGGATGTGGTATAACCGTCTAAGTGACTACTTGATTGGCAAGGGATATATTAACAATGAAATATGCCCATGCGTGTTCATTAAAAGAACAAGTTCCGGATTTGCAATCGTAGCAGTTTATGTCGATGACATGAACCTAATTGGAACTCTAGATGAGTTGAAGGAAACTGCTAAATACTTGAAATCCGAATTTGAGATGAAAGATCTTGGGAAGACACGGTTTTGTCTCGGTTTAGAACTCGAGCACCGTAGTGATGGGATTTTGATCCATCAGTCTGCATATACTCAGAAAATCCTAAGGCGCTTTAATGAAGATAAAGCAAAGCCTGCGAGTACTCCCATGATCGGCCGTAGTCTTGAGCCCGGAAAAGATCCGTTTCGTCCAAGGGATGAGGACGAAGAACCCCTAGAGGCCGAAGTGCCCTATTTAAGTGCAATAGGCGCATTATTGTACTTAGCTCAATGCATAAGACCGGATATCTCATTCGCAGTGAACTTGTTAGCTCGACATAGCTCTGCGCCAACACGCTGCCATTGGATTGGTGAAAAGACAATCTTTCGATACCTAAGAGGTACGATTGATATGGGCCTATTTTATCCCTACAGAGAGAAGAGGAATGACGGAAGAATGGGATCGGACCCCATTAGGCATGAAGCCGCCGTCCACCACAACATAGTGGCCGGTCATGTTGCTGCCAACGCCGCCACCACCATCAAGGGTGGCCGGCCTCACCCTATCCCCCCTCCATCAAAACGACAATGATGTCTTGATGGGTTTTGCTGATGCAGGGTACCTCTCTGACCCTCACAAAGGTCGCTCCCAAATAGGTTATGTCTTTACCATGGGAAGCACTGCGATATCTTGGAGGTCTACAAAACAGACCCTTGTTGCTACTTCCTCGAATCATGCAGAGATTATTGCTCTACATGAAGCCGTTTGTGAATGTATATGGCTAAGGTCTGTGATTCGACATATTCAAGGAAGTTGTGGTTTGAAGTCTACCACAGATGAACCTACATGCATTTATGAGGATAATGCAGCTTGTATTGAACAAATGAAGTTAGGTTTCATCAAGGGCGACAACACCAAGCATATATCGCCCAAGTTCTTTTATAATCAGCAACAACAATCACTTCTAAAGATTGAAGTGAAACAAATCCGATCAGAGGATAATGTAGCGGACTTATTCACTAAGTCGTTACCTAAATCCACCTTCGAGAAACATGTGAAGAGCATCGGATTGAGAAAGTTATCCAAACTCCCACGATTGTAGCAATCAGGGGGAGATATCGACATCAGGGGGAGTTATGATGTCTACATGTTCGATCTCGAAGAGTGAAGGACGTGTTGTGCTCTTTTTGTCCTTCGACCAGGATTATTTTTGTCCCACAGGGTTTTTTTGTTACCTGGCAAGGTTTTTAACGAGGCAACGGATGAAGCGTCACCACCAAGTTTGAGCGGCACAAGGGGGAGTGTTGAAGGAAAATCAAGTTTAGTGTGCCTTATCAAACTAGGAATAGGAATAGGAGAGAAGGTTCTAGATTTCCCAATCCTACACGGATTGGTATTCCTTGTAACATTAGAACTAGCACTTTGTAATCCCTATATATAGGGCTCCTATTCTCAATAATAAGAACACATCTCTCTCATCAATCTCTCTCAAATACATTATACTTAAACATTACTCTAGTTCTTAGTCTGTTTGTTTTTTGTGTTTGGGCCTGCTAGGTCCCGTTTGTAACCAAAATATATATATATAATATATATATATATATATAACAACTTATTACTCTAAATAGGAAATCATAGCAGCTGTTTCTAGTGGCTTTCTTCGAGTACCTCACACAGAATGCTATACCACCTGGGGTACCGATCCGACTCCTAAATCCTGTATCAAGAGCACGGCATTAGAGGGATAAACCGTACCGGACGGTTTACGCCTCTCTGATGCCTAAGTAAGGTATCAATATATATAAGCGAATCGAGTAATAGTAGATAAAGGAGTTATTACCCCTAAAAGGTGGTTGTGCTGATGCTTTAATACTCGAGCAAGGGAAAGGGGTTTCCCCTTATCTTTGATGTGGGACACATGCTGTACCCTTGCAGCTATATCAGCTTTCTAGTGTATATTTAGATGGACTGTACTGATCAGGTTCGGACCCCTCTGTGCCCAGGGTGCCGTCTCTGACGAGAACCATCATGGCTGGATGTGAACCCGGCCCGTGGGCTGGTACCTGGGTCTTCCTACGGGCCCCAGTTGACTACCAAACCTAGTGAACTACCTAGTAGTACGTACAAGTCTCCAAAGTTCCCGTTTAAGATGTTTCTTGGGTGGGGACTTGATATTTCTGGTCACATGGTTTAGCACAGATATTCCTGTAGGAAGTCCCCCAAGTACACGTGCAAGGGATGTCTTGAGCGGGTTACACTGCAGGTAGCTACTCTACAGTGCTCCAATTTAACTCTTTTGGGTTGGAGAAAGCCTCTGGTACTCGATGGGGTTGAAGGAAGGCTTGAGCCTCTGGTACCTGATGAGTTTGAAGGAGGGCTTGAGCCTCTAGTACCCGATGGGGTTGAAAGAGGGCTTGAGCCTCTGGTACCCAATGGGGTTGAAGGAGAGCTTGAGCCTCTAGTACCTAATAGGGTTGAAAGAAGGCTTGAGCCTCTAGTACCCGATGGGGTTGAAGGAGGGCTTGAGCCTCTAGTACCCGATGGGATTGCAAATGCATGCAAGGCACGTGGCGCTTGGGATCCGGAGGGGGTAATAAATGCCTGTCGCCTCGGGTTCTGGTTGTTGGCGTGCTGAAGGAGTTAAAGAGTTAGTGGGACAGGGTGTGATCTGGCGGTTGGTGACGCTTCGTTATCAACGGTTGTGATTGCGAATGAGTTGAATTTAAGAGGGAAAAACTCATCTCTTGCTTTCACTCTGCGAACACTGTGGAAAAGCTCTGCCCAAATTTTGCACTGGTTTCTGATAGCACTGTGGAGAAGAAGGGCGATCAGGTGATCTGATTTCATGGAAGGCTAAACCAGACTAGCGACTGTGGTATTGTGAGGTAAGAAATCGTTTCTTGGCTTGTAGATAAATCTCGTTTTTTCTATGTTTTTTTTTTCTGGTTTGAAACTATCTGGCTTTCTGGGATTTCGCAATGTGTGAAGAATGTGGTTTTCGTTTGCCTTTGAACTATCGCTTGTAGTACCAAATACGCTTATTAGTGACTAAATCGGTGTTTAGCAATGATAGATAGATGCAGGAATGTCTAGATTTTCTGCGTTTGATGAATATCTGGGCTTCTGGGTATTTCTGGGTTTATGGTAGTGGGGAGAGATTCACACTACCATGGGGCCCTAGATCTGGAACTAGGCTGACGCTCCCTTTTTCTGATTCCAGGTAGACATGAAGATTAGGACACTCGTAGGTTAGTAGGATGGAATCAGAAATGAAAGCCACACTCGGGGGAGAGTCGTCGCATCAAGCCTTGGAGAGGCAGGCAGAACAGGTATTAGATGCGTATCTCGCAAGCAACGGTACCCGCCGTGGGTACCGGAATGAGGAGACCGTTTCGTCGGCCAGGGTGGTATCTGTAAGTTCTGAGAGTGAGAAAATAAGTGGGAGCAAGGAGGGTCCAGGGTCCGAGGACGAGGTAATCGTTACAATTCTGGAAGGTGTGCCAGTACATAGGTATACGTTGATGGATGGAACGAAGTGCGATGAGCCAGTAAGAATCATGACGATGAAGGAGATTACTTCTGTTAGGTTAAGGTGGGGAGTACCAGACCAAGTGGAGCTTAGGCCTCTGGGGTTGAACGAGTTGGCATGTAATCCACCGAAGGGATGGGTAGCGCTATACGAGAATCAGCTGCATTAGGGGCTATCGTTACCATTGTCGAAGCCAGTTCAATATATACTAAGGATGTTGAATTTGTCACCGGGGCAATTGACCCCTAATTCATGGAGGCAACTTCTCAGTATGCTGGGGATGTGGGACCTATGCAAGCAGGGATGGCCCATAATAAATGAGTTTCGGGCAGTGTACCGAGTGACTTACTCGAAGAAGTATGGAGGGACCGTGACCTTTAATGCACTCGAGCCGCTTGTTATTGATCTACCTACCTCACAGAGTAAGAAGTGGAAGAACAAAGTATTCCTCGCCAGAGGTAGGTGGCAGATCAAAAATAAGAAATGGCAGGTGCCTGAAACGTACCAAGCCATCGGGGACCAGTCCTATGTGCTATCAAATGTGGAGAGGAAACGTATTATAAGGGTATATACCGTATAGGGTGACACAGAAGGAAGGAGCTCTTACAGATTCATCTAGTACCCTATATTAGATCAGTTGGGCTTGGGAATAGTACCTGGTGAGGAACGATGCCAGAGTACTTGTACTAATACTAACTTAATTTTTATTTTGATTGACTCGTGTCCTTGTTTTGCAGTCAAAGTACCTAAGAGGAAACCAAGGAAAGGCAAGGAAGAAGACAAAATGGATGACTTGCAACTGATGGATAGGTTGATGAACCAGAGAGATGCGGCCCTACGGATCGACGTGGACCTGGAGGGTAAGAGGACCCGGACCTCCATTGAGGATATCCTGTTGGAGATACCGGATGAAGGGTATGGGGAACCGGACCCCAATGCTCCAATTGTGAGGCAGGAGGCTTCTGGACCGAAAGATGTGCTTACCATGGTGGGCTCGGAAAGGGGTAAGGGAAAAGGAACAGGGTCTCAGGCTTCTCTCTCCAGGGGGTCTCTTGGTAGCGAGGGCGTGCTTTTTCCTGGAGAGAAGAGGAAAAGGGTTCATCGCCACCGTCACCATAGTGGGGCGAATGTGGAGGTGACGTATATTGGCCTGGATGTAATGGGGGGCTCGAAGAAGTCCAAGAAGAGTCATCTGGCCCTTCTGGAGTCGACCAAGTCACTGAGGCTGCTGTCTCCGGTGCTGCCGGTTGTCCCTAAGAAACTGATCAAGCAGCTGCTCTCCGAGTATGGTGTGGCAGATGAAAAATTTGTGAGGTCGATGCATGGGGACCTCAAGGACATCGACCTGGACAGCATCCGGGCCAAGGATAACACTCCCCAAGAGAACAGGAGGCTGGCGAGGGAGTCGATGATGCGGGTACGTGGCTTATTGTCGTATAATGCTATGTGTTCATACTTTTATGTTTTATTCCTTAGTGGAAATAACAGTACTACTACCTTGTGCAGGCACTATACAATGTCTAAGCCAACAATGCTAGTAGGAAGATACTCACTTGAAGGAGGAAGTGAGTAACCTCTCCGAGCAAGTAAAGTATCTTCATGGGAAGAAGGCTAAGCTGGACAAGGAGCGGGACTCCATGAAGAGGAAGGTAGAGTCATTGACTCCCAAGGTAACTGAGCTAGAGGGGGCAATGAAAAGGATCTCGGAGCTTGAGGGCGAACTCTCCAAGGCCAAGACTGAGATAGAAAGTGCCCAGGGCTCTCTGAAAGAAGCTGAAGACTCTATCAAGTCATGGAAGGAGAAAGTAGAGCATCTGGAGGAGCGCCTTCCCACTGAAAGGGAAGAAGCCGTTGCCGGGTACAAGGGCTCCCACGAGCATATTGATATTCTACTTGCTGCCCAGGACAAAGCCTTGATCACAAAGTATAGAGAGTGAGTGGCAGTTGGGTACTTGGATGAAGGCAAATTCCGGCGGGGACTTCTTGAGAAGAAGAAGAGGGAACATGAGGCTACTTCCAAGGGAGGTGCCAGTGGATTGCAGGGTGCCGCTCATGACCAGTAGGAGTTGTCCGGAACTTTGTTTTGTTATTATTATTTTTTTTAGTAGAGGATGTCTCAGTCTTGAACAATGGCTATAGAGCTGGTGCTTAATCCTTAATTCCTTTGCTAGGTAGTCCTAGCTTTTTGTGAATGGTGATTTTTTGAACTTGAATGGGAATTTGAAAGGAATTAAAATTTCTAGGATTTTATGCCTCGTTTTAAGCGTTTGCTTGCATTACTTATTACCGGAATTGATTAACTGACAATAGTTGTATCCGAGAATGCCTGGTGTAGGTAAAAATGCTAGAAATGGTCTGAATAATTCATTTTTCAATTCAAGTACCACATGGTGGTTGATAAAGAATGAGTACCCATTGGGTAGCTTGCCATAGCTGTATGGTCAAAAAGCAAAAGCTAGGACAAGATGCTCCAGGAGCTACTTGTAATAGTATCGGAGGCGCTGCCAAGGTTCTAAAAAATGCTAGGCGCTAGTCGGGCGGTGACCCGAGGACTAGCGCCTAGGGGCCTAGGCGGGAGCCTAGGCGGGGACTAGGCGGTTTTAATTATTTTAGTTTTATAACTATTTTTATGACATATAATTATATATATAAACATATTTAAAATTTGCAAATTAATTATAAATAGTGTAATTAATTAAAATAGAGAAAAGAAATTAAGAATTTAACAATAAATAATACTTAATATTAGCCTAAGTGGGTTTGTTATATGATTTGATCCAATGCAAACTAGAAGGACACTTTTGTTTGGTTTGGCAAACGTGTCAACTTGAAACATCCTTTGCAGGGTTGTCTCTTAATCTTTTTTCTTCATTCGCCCCCTATACGGCTATACCAGAAGACAAAGCCTCATTCTCTCTCTCCCACGGCGACCGCATACACCGTTTTCAACCACCACCACTCCATTCCCATTGGCAATGGGCCAGCTACTATTCCTCAGAGAAAGGCTACAGGGGACAGCTACTATTCTCTTGAAAGAGTTTCTGTTAAGCATAACAAGAATTCTGAGAATTCAAGGCATGGAGTTGAAGAAGTTGGGAGCTACCAATTGCGAAAAAAGAATTCCAACAAACCTCAAGGTTTTGTGGATGTTTCAATCCACATTTCTGAGGATGTGGAAGGGAAAAGCTCATACACAGGTATTCCTAGAACCCTTCAGAGAGTTGTTCCTTTTCAGTCTGTTTCATATGTAATTTGAATTCTCTAGTTGAAATTTCGTGTTAAATGGAAATATGATCCTTGAGAATGAAAATAAATGTGATGGAATCGAGTTCTGCTTTGTAGGAAATGAGGGAGGACCTGGGGATCATAACAATACGACCTGATCATCAACCACTTAATTCAGTCTTCGCTGGAACACCACCCTCGCCATCGCGCCACTCACACTAGCAAACTCGACCCCGATAACAACTTGTCTGGGTCGGAGTTCGAATTGCCGGAAAGTGAGTCTGTGAGTGAGTGAAGAGTATTAAAACAAAAACAGGAACCGCCTAATCGTCGAGTGCCCAGCGCCCAGACAATCCCGCCTACACTGCCTAACCACCGCCTAGCCCGACTAGGCTGCCGATTTTCAACCCAGCGCCTAGCTCTATCGATTAGCCTAAAATCCGAACGGCATGGAGGCGCCCAGTGCCTAGGCACCGCCTAAGCGGCCGCCTAGGCCGATTTTTAGAACTCTGGGCACTGCGTATTCCATCGGTGTCGGGAAACGACTCTATCCATGTCTAGGATGTAAAAGGTTACTGGGCCTACCTCTTCGATGATCTCGTAAGGGCCTGTCCAAGATGGATCTGGCCCTCGGGACTCTAGGTAAACCTATTTCAAGCCCCAGTCCCCCAGTTTCAATGTTCGGGATTGTAACTTGGCATCGTAATAACGAGCTATCCTCCACTTGTTTGCCAAGTTATGCATGTGTCCCACATCCCTTCGTTCCTCGAGCAAATCAGCATAGAGTTGTAGGCCTTCCATGTTGGTACCCACGTCGAAGTATTTGATTCTGGGACTCTAAATTTGAGTTTCAATGGGGAGGACCGCCTCAGACTCAAAAGCCATGCAGAAAGGGGTCTCTCCTGTGGCTTCTGTCACCGTCGTCCTAATAGCCCACAATACCTCTGGGAGTTTAGAAGCCCAAAGACCCTTGGCCTCATCGAGTTTCTTCTTCAATATTTTCTTGATTATCTTGTTGACAGCCTCAACCTGACCATTGGTCTGGGGGTGAGCCGGGGACGCATAGAGGATTCTAGTGCCCAGGTTCTAGGTGTAAGCCCTAATCTCATCATTGTCAAATTGGGTGCCATTGTCTGTGACTATGGTGTCCGGGAATCCAAACCTGCAATAAATGTTTTTCTACAAGAAGTTTTCCACAAACCTGCAATCTGTGATAGGGAAGCTTACCGATCAGGTCCAAGCCCCATTGGCAGAATGGCCAAGGTGCAAGGAGTATGGAGAGAGCAATGGGCGGTGCCCTTGGGATGTTTGCATACATTTGGCACTTATGGCAAGAACTTGATATTGTTTGAGCTAGGGTCGACATGGTTGGCCAGAAGTATACTACCCTCAGGGTCTTGTGTGCAAGAGACCGAGCCCCTGCATGGTTACCTCATACACCAGCGTGTATGTCCTTCATTATTTTGTGGTCGTCCTCTGGTGTCACACACTTGAGGCTGGGGAAGCAATGACCTCTTCTGTACAATTTTTCGTTCATGATCGTGTATCGAGCTAACCTTAATTAGAGTCTCCTGGCCTCAACCTTATCGTCCGAGGCCAAACCGTCGACCATGTACTTTAAGATTGGATACATCCAGGAGGCAGTGTGGTCTATCGTGAATATTTCTGACACCGTTTTAGAGGTGCTCGGCTTTTCTAGTATTTCAACCATGGTAGCCCCGTAAGCTGGACTTGGAGAAGTAGCCGCAATCTTTGTAAGGGCATCTGCTTCGTCACTTTTTGCTCTGGGTATTTGAGTGATAACGCAGGAGGTAAATCTCTGAACAAGTACCCTAGCTAGAACCTGGTAAGAAGACATGTGCGGCTCTTTTGCCTCGAAGTTGCCCTGTGATTATACGCATTTATATGCGTGTAATTACATCTAAAACACTATAAATAAGTTAATCCCCGTGTCAATTAATATGTGATTAATCCATTTTTATTTATTGTGTAGGAAATAAGCGAAATTGCGGAAATCGAGAGAAAATTATGGAAATTGAGCAAAATAGAGTTTACGACAAAAAGATGAAAAGCTAACACCAAGTAAACCATGATCGATGGCATGAAGGAACGGAATCCAATTGCCTCCGATAATTTGTGTGGAATTGCGAGAAGAAGAGAAAGGAAAGGGAAAAAAAAAAATGCAGCTTAATTAATTAAGTTAATTAATCACTTGATTAATTAGCTTAATTAATCAAGCTTTGGTTGAACTGTTGAAGCCATGCATGTGCAGGGGAGGGGAGGGGAGGGGAGGCGCAGCCACTTAATTATGGTTCAATTAATGAATATGTGCAACCATTCAATTTTTGACACGTAGCAACCTTAGCTCCTCTTTTCTCTGCAAAGATGACTCTCACCTCACATGCTTTCACGTGCCTATTTAACCCTCAGACTGCAACACCATATATAATCATCCCTTCCCTCTTCAACAGAGAACCCCTGATACACAATTCCGCCGCACCCCATATATCCCATCAGACCCATCCTCCACCAGATTCAAAATTCCCATTTTTCCTTCATCAACCGAAACCACGCCACCTCCTTATCTTTCACTTCACCTCACCAATTTCTTCCCCTCACCAAGATCCACCTCACCAAGATTCACACTTCCTCACCAAGATTTACCTCACTAAGATCACATCTTCTCATCAATTCCACAAATTTCAAAGGGGAAGCCCAAGCATCAAAATCTTCATCAAATCAAATTTGGGTAAAAGTGGGGAGCCATAATTCAAGGCTAGCCATAATTGCTTTATAGCAATTTGTGGCTTGTTCTTGTTACTCCTACTTTTCTTCACTTTGTTCCTCTTTAAATTATGTATATTGATGTTTGTTTAATGATGGGTAGTGAGTAGATTTGTTGTTGGGGGCTAGGGTTGTGTGCCCTAGTCCAAATCTTGTGTAAAAGATGTTTATTTTAATGTAATGATGCAATTTTCATATAATGGATGCTTATATCTATTTTTGTTGGGTTAAAATGCACGTCTAGGAGCCTAGTCAACTCTAGGGTGTGTATTTTGAGCATGTCTAGGATGGAGCTAGAGGCTTGACCATCTCTAATTCCTAAGCTAGAAACCTTCAATTTCGTATTCGAGGGGTTATAAGCACGGTAATTTGCACCCGTTGCGTGAATGCTCGGGCGGGTAGCTTAGTAGTCTAATTCCTCGATCCTTAGGCCCCTTTATGTGAATTAGAGACCCTTGAACTGGCTCTAATTCATGCCAAGTGAGTTCCTACGACCCTTGAACCGGAGTATGAATACCATGAAAGGGAATTTTGGTCCTTGAGCCTTGAACTGCCTTGGATATGACTACCGCCAAAGTAGGAAATTTGCACCTACATTAGATTAGATTCCGATACATGAGATTTGGGTGAAGGAACCTCCCTAGCACCCGACATTCTCATTATATTGTTCACACTTCTCTAGTTTATTTTCCTTGCATTTTTATTAATTGCTTTGCATTTTATTACTTTTTGTTAAGTTCAAATCAACTCTCAAACATTAAATCAATCGACTCATTTGTGTATACCCATCTTGAGGCTACAAGTTAGTGGCTTTGAATAGGCTTGGTGTGAGCCAAGCCGAGCATTGCCAAGGCTTGGTGCCTTGATTGTTTATAGTTTTTATTTTACTTTTTTTTTTCTTGTGTGCTTTTAGTATCCTACCGCCAATTATCTTGGTTAGGCCCAACACCCAATCCCCGAGGTACGATAAACTAAGGTCCAATTACTTCCCTTACTTGACAACGATTTGTACGCTTACGAAGAGTTTATGAACCAAGTCACCCTGACCTGGTTCCTAACCAACTGGGAATCATTGAAGATATGAAGGTGCTGGACGCCTAGTTCCCGGGCGATCTGTAGACCTGCTATGAGTGCTTCGTACTCTGCGGCGTTGTTGGATGCCTTGAAGGCAAACTTGAGGGCGTACTCGTAGACTTGATCCTCCGGGCTTATTAGCAAGATGTCGGCGCCACTTATCTTTTTGTTAGATGCGCCATCAACGTACAATCTCCAAGTGCTTAGTGGTTATGGGTTCGGGGCCTGTGGTTTCGGTGTTCCCGATGGTGGATCATGGGGGGAATAAGCTCATAAATGAAATATGCTGCAGCCTGGCCCTTAATTGTTGTCCGGGGCTAGTATTTGATATCGAACTCTCCCAATTCGATGGCCCATTTAATTAACCTTCCCGACGTCTCTGGTTTCTGTAGAACTTGTCTCAATTGGTGATTAGTGAAAACGGTGATAGAGTGTACCTGAAAGTAGTGTCTTAGTTTCTGGGTCGACACCAGGAGGACCAATGCTACCTTTTCAATGTTCGGGTACCTAAATTCTGCACCAGTGTAACATTTTCCAGCGTAGTACACCGGGTACACCCAATCAAAATCTCGTCTAATCAACGCTGAGCTTACTGCCGTGGAAGATGCCGCGAGGTATATGTAAAGCATTTCTCCTTGCACGGGTTTGTAAAGCAGAGGTACCGCTGCCAAGTATGCCTTCAGGCTTAGAAAAGCAGCCTAGTGCTCTGCAAACCAGGCAATTACCTCGACGTGTTGGGTTTTTAGTAACTTGAAGAAAGGAGTGCACTTGTCCATGAGTCTTGAAATGAATCTTGACAGGGCGGCCACCTTACCTGTAAGGGATTGGACATCGTTCCAGTAGGTGGGGGATATCATGTCTAATATAGCCTGCACCTTCTCTGGGTTCGCCTCTATTCCCCTGTTGCTAATGATGTACTCGAGGAACTTCCCAACTTCAACTCAGAAAATGCATTTCTGTGGGTCAAGCCGCATACCGTTGCCTAATATGATAGCGAAGACAATGGATAAGTTAGTTATGTGGTCCTTGGCGGTTAGACTTTTGACCAGCATATCATCCACGTATACCTCCATGATAGTACCGATGACATCTACAAACATGGAGTTGACAAGTCGCTGATACGTGGCACTTGCATTCTTCAATCCAAATGGCATGACCTGGTAACAATAAAGACCTTTGTCTGTGGTGAAAGCGGTGTGCTCCTCGTCTGCGGGGTTCATTAGAATTTGGTTGTACCCGAACGCATCCATGAAACTGAGTAACCGGTACCCAATTGTGGAGTCGATTAGCTGGTCAATTCGTGGGAGCGGGAAGCTATCCTTAGGGCATGCCCAGTTGAGATTTGTGTAGTCTACACACATACGCCATGATCCCGATGTCTTCTTTGGTACCATGACCACGTTGGCCAACCACCGGGATATGTCACTTCCCTAACAAAATTGATGGCCATTAACTTCTTCACCTCAACCTGGATAGCCCGGTACTTATCGTGCATGAAGGCTCTGCACTTCTACCTCACCGGTGCTGAGAAAGGAACAATGCTAAGATTTTGCATGGCTATGTCGGTTGGTATACTGGTCATGTCCTCGTACGAACAAGCAAAAGCTTATGCATTAGAGAGGAAGAACGTGATCAGGTTTTCTCTAATAGTCGAGGCCAATTTGGTACCTATCTTGACAATCCTGTCCGGGAACTGCTTGGATAGCAAGAACTCTTCGATGTCTTCGATGGCACCGGGCCGTTCTTCGTCAAAGTCAGTATCATCTCTGGGGTCCTCGTACCTACCTGTGAGAGGGTCGGTGGCCACGGGCAACATTTCTGACTTTCCCTTGCCCCGAGATACCGTTAAAGAATAGCACTGCCTTGCCGCAGCTTGATCACCCCAAATGGTTGCTATTCCGACTGGGGTTGGTACTTTCATCATGAGCATGTGGCCTACAATGAAATTCTTCAGACGCCAGAGTGCCGGTCGGCCCAAGATAGCATTGTAGGATGAAGCACAGTCAACCACAATGAACTCTATTTTGATGGTTGAACAATTTGGACTCTCCCCTACCGTGATAGATTAGTAATCTGATCCTAGTGGTTGGACTATATCTCCTGAAAAGCTGATGAAGGGCTCATTATCCTGTGACAGTTTGGCCCTTCCCCTGTTCAAAGCTTTGTATACATCATGAAATAATACGCTAACGAGGCCCCGGTATCTACGACTACCCGAGACATTATGTAGTGGTCCATTTGGAGCGTGATCAGGAAGGGATCATCATGGGGCATTTTTAGATCAGCTTCTTCCTCTTGTAAGAATATGATGAACTTCCACCCAGTGTCGCCGTCTTGTTGCGGGGCCTTGTGGAAATTAAAAACTTCTTGGTGGTCGAAACTGAAATTTCGCTTCCTCCTCTGGGGTGGTAAATCCTTCGGGCCTCCACCATGGATCGTGAAGATCTGGCTGTATATGTTGATAGCTCCTATCTCTTTAGTAGGTAGATACCACTGAAGCTTGCCCTTCTGAATTAGTGATTCGATCGTATTCTTTAAAGCCATGCAGAGGTTGGTATTGTGGACGGCATCTTCATGGTATGTACAGAATCCTACTATATCATGTTGGGTAAGTTTACTTTTCGGAAACTTCCTCGGTGGTGGTCCAGGTATCTCATCTTTGTTCTCTTTCCAAATAGTTTTATATGAAGCGTTAAAGATGGTAAATACCTCATACCGGGGTGGTGGTGGTGTTCGCGGGGCCTGCTGTGCCCTCTCTTCGCTGTGAGATTGAGTGGTCACATAACCGCTAGACCTGGATGAGGACTCCTTGCTTTTCTTGCTTGAGTTGTGGGGTGATCATCCCTGATCATGCACCCACTCCAGCTTTCTTGGCTCCTCCCTGGCCACCGGGGCCTGGTTAGAAGTTCTCTGCTGTAGTCTGATGTTATCCCCATATGTTTCAAATTCAGCCTGGGCATGTTTGATGGCCGTGGCCATCAGCTCATCGTAGCTAGCTGGGGGATGATGATTGATCCCATAGAGGAACTCCCTAGCTCTTAAGCCCCTCCTGAAAGCTAGCTCAGCCAGTTCCTTGTTAAGGTCCCGGCATTTAAAGGTAGCCACTTGCCACCGGTTGACGAAGGATTTCAACATTTCATTCTCCCCCTGCTGAACCTTCAGTAGCCCCTTCGGGGTGTGTATCCCGTCGGTACGTAGGATGAACCAAGCAAAGAATTTGTCCGCAAGCTCCTTGAAATTCCTTACAGAACTGGCCAGCAATTCGTAGAACCAACTCAACGCTTCCCCTGACAATGTCTCCTGGAACATGTTACAACACACCTCATTCGTGTATACCTTGGCGCTTGTTTGTGCACGGAAAGCCTGTAGGTGCTGGTATTGGTCCCCAATTCCCATATAGTCAATCTTCAGCGGCTTTAATATGTTTGACCGAATGGCACCTCTAACGTGTTGGGTAAAATGACCCGGACGGTCCTTGTAAGTGGTCAGGGGCAGCCAGGTGTCCCTATTCTCTGCTGCCTCTACCCTTGCTTGAAGGGCACGCAGGAGTTGCTCATTTGTAAGAGTAACGTCATGTTTGGATCAGTTGCAGGTGGGTCACTTTGAGTAAGCTGGGGCAAAGGTGGTGGTGGCATATGCCCCAAGCTCTCCGGGTACATATCCACCGGTACATGGATGACTCGGTGACCGACTTCTGTGGACGGGGCCGGTGCTATGCTGGTTACTCCGGGAACGGGGGCAGCATTTAACTATGTCGTTACCTGAGATGCTAGATCTAGCCAGGGCCTGAGTCAGTGCCTCATTATGCTGGTGGCTCTGTTCCAGTGCCCGAGCAAGCGCAATGTTTTCATCTTCCAATTCCTGCAGCCTCTGTTGTGAAAGGAGGTTCGTCTCCCTATCGATTCTTTGTTGTTCTCGATTGATCATGGCTTGTTCCCGGAAAGCTGCAATCTCTGCTAGCATGGACTCCAACTCTGAGACAAAGGCCACTTGGTCCTAGATGACTGGTGGACTAATCGTGCTCTGTGGGTTCAAGGATCCGAGACCACATGCCTCCCTGCCGATACTTCGCATCCCTGCTAATGAAGTGCCCGGAGAGAATATCAGTGCCCGGGCAATACTTCTACCCTCACCTGCCGTTTCTTCCGGCTTGGTCATGATTCGGTACCCCTATCTAGCTCGCCAATGTTTCTGGTGGCTTTCTCCGGGTACCTCACACAGAATGCTATACCAACTGGGGTACCGATCCAATTCCTAAATCCTGTATCAAGAGCACGGCATTAGAGGGGTAAACCGTACCGGACGGTTTACGCCTCTCCGATGCCTAAGTAAGGGAAAGGGGTTTAATACTCGAGCAAGGGAAAGGGGTTTGCTGATCAAGTCGGGACCCCTCTGTGCCCAGGGTGCCGTCCCCGACGCGAACCATCATGGCGGCATATGAACCCGGCCCGTGGCCTGGTACCTAGGTCTTCCTACGGGCCCCAGTTGACTGCCAAACATAGTGAACTACCTAGTAGTATGTACAGCAGCCAAACTCTCCAACAAAAGCTCTTCATCATATTACTCTAAATAACCTGGTCATCACAACAAGCTCTTCATTATCTTCTTTAGAATGCCATTTGCACATGAGTTTGAAAATAGGAAAATCATAGCCATACACTTTTTAACAAGTACATCACTCGTAACTATTACAATCAAAGCGAACAATGTCATTTGCACATGAGTTTGAAAATAGGGAAATCATAGCCAAACACTTTCTAAGAAGTACATCACTCGTAACTATTACAATCAAAGCAAACAATGTATGCCAAAAGAGTACTGCTATAAGTGTATAATTTAGTAGCACACCGAGTGTTCATGGCAGGTCTAGCTCCTCCTCCTCCTCCAAGTTCAAAGCTTAAAATGAGACAAGGCAGATTTCCCATCGAGGCCTTTTTTAACATAGTAGGCATTATAGTCCCATACAGTGGTCTCCCTGTACTTTGGAGGATTGTCTTCTGATAATAACTCCTTGATGGGTCCGTAGAGCTTTGTCGAAGGCAGCAATCCTGTGCTGAAAAAGCTTGCAACTGATACCCTGGGACCTCTATGGTTTGCCAGTACCCTGTGCTCTACACTCTTGAATCTGTCATTTGATATAAGCTGCAACCTCAAAAGAATTCTATTCAACATGAAAATCGATCCCAACAGGAAACTAGACTGAAATAAGTACTGAGACATATCCTAAACATAACATACTAGACCAGCCAACTAGAAGAGACATGCATGATCTGTGAAATCATAGTATAACAGTATTTTCTTTCATTATCATTGCAACTCAAAAATTTTCTCATTGTTCAATTTGACTTCACCATTTCAACTCAATTGTGTTATTTAGAAAGATAAAAGAAACGATGCTTAAACTTGCCTGTACAAAATCTCCGATGTTAACGACTAAAGCACCCGGTACATGGGGTACATCAAGCCATTTGTTCTGATGAAGGACTTGAAGACCACCAATATGATCCTGCAGAAGGACAGTCATGAAGCTATTATCTGCATGCTTGCTTATGCCTATTGTTAACTCTGGTTGTGGACAAGCAGGATAGTAATGGCCTACAACTATAAGCCCCTCACTGCAATCTATGTCATTCAAGTGACTTGGATTTAGCCCTAGAGCCTCGGATAACAACTCAAACAATAGCTTCCCCAACTTCATTACTTGCTTCGAGTATTCAACAAGAATTTCTCTGCAAATTGGAAACCCACAAAAGCTAGCATATGAGGCAGTCATATATACCATCTTGTTTCTCCTAAAACAATCATATGTGTGTTTAAGGTATACACACGTTTATTACTATTACAGTATAACATATCTGCAATTTTATTTTTCTATTGACCAATTCCTTTTTGTATATCAATTAACCTATATCCAATTGTAAAGGGGAATTTGATTCTACACCCAAATTCACACACCTCTTTTAGAATAAACCCATCCATAAGAGTGTTTTAATATACACTCAAACCAATTAATTAGGTTTATTCAAAATTAAAAAACCTATTAAATATGATAAATATTAAAACATAATGTTGTTAAGAATTGCTAAAGCTGCCACTATCAAATTCCCCATTCACCTATTAAATAGGATTAATAGTCAAAATCATCTAGCAAATATTACGGAGTTTGATTGACGTTATTGTTGGTATTACCTTCACTTTAGGTTTTTATCAGTACTTAATTTTAGGTGTTTACATTAATCTCATTATTATCATATAATGATGAATTTTTGGTATGTTTCTTCCTATATATAGAAGCTAGTGAATTCATTCGTCATTTTTTCTTTGGGTGGAGACCATTCACAAAGTTGCATATGATTTCAAATGATGATTTCAAACGACCTATTCATGAGGTTTATTTCATCATTTTCTTATGGGTTAGAGACTTTCTTTCAAATAGGTACATATATCATATTCGTAATTCAAATTACTTATTCATCATATTTATTTAGTATAATATCTTTGTTAATCTCTTGATTTTGTGTAAAGCTTGAATTGGATGGATTTTTAGTAATTAGAAATTTCAATTTATGAATCTGGTACAAAACTTAGTTTCATTCCTTCAAAATAAAATCATTGTTTCTAATTACCTGATACTTAGATTGCTTTAATATGTAATACCTATGATTTAGATGTTTGTTTTTGTAGTTTTAAATTATTTGTGTGACTCTATATCATAGGTTGTTTATTCCATAACCTATAGTATTGACAATTAATATACCTATAATTTAGATAATATATTTTGGATATATGTATGTAAATCCTAATAGAGTTTTACCTTTGAAATAGATTCATGAAGGTAATTTGCAATCGTATAAGGAATCACAACATGCAGAGCACTAGTAGTTGTGAAATTTTTGAAGACTACATTGCAAAGTGCAAGTCGAGATGACGGATGAAGTGTTATAATGTTCTTTATATTAGGTTCGAAAATGTAAAGTTTATATTTCAATTGTAAAAACAAATTTAAAATTGTTTATTTCAATACTGGATGAACATCATGCTCATTGTCCCTATTTCAATAAATTTTTAGGTTTATTCATTCAAAAAGAATGTGTATTTAAATTACCTTGATATTAGAAATAAATTTCTTAATATTGTAAAGTTCATTTTCAATTGTAAAACAATGAATGATAATAATAAATTTGCTAAATTATAGTGCAAAAACTCTTGCACATTCAAAATTAATGTGCCCAAATTAAGGGATAATTATATATTAAGCAAACTCTATAGTTACACATAACTATTATGTGGTCCTTGACCACCCTATAGAATCAGGCACCTATGTGGAGAAAAATGTAGGGGCGGAAAAAAAAAAAAAATTTAAGCAATCAATCTACATCAAATACATTTTACATGAGCTAATTACATTAACTCGACCATTTTAGAAAATTAATGAATATGGAATGATTGTATAACTACACTTATTAGAACAGATAAGCAAAATAACATATCTTAATGAGAGGATGTTTAATCATGTCGAGAAAGATAAATATTTATATAATAGGAATATAACAGAATCTGATGATACAGAACCTTATTTATTAAAAAATAGCAAATATATAGATCACATCGGAAAGGAAGAAATATAGGATAATTAAGGCAATTAATCTTTTTAAATCAAAGAAAAATCAATGATTAAATTGATTGTATTAAATTCTAAATATTTAAATTCAAAAAATAGTCAACAGCTATATTTGAGAAATATTTTATTTATTCAATCAGAAGGGCAAAAAAGTCAAACTAAAAAACGTGAAAAATCTTAATTATAGATTTAAAACCTATAAGGAATGTTCAATTATGTGAATTGATGTAGATTAAAAGAAACTATAGGGATGGGTTTTTCTTAATAGGAGCTTTGTTTTTTAGGTTTTTATCTAATTTTCTCAATTGTAAATGGCTTCATACTAGTTAAATACAAAGTTGCTTTTATGCAGAATGGTAATTTCTTCAATACAACCTATTTCCAGGGACAGGGTTTTTGTAATTCAAGCCAACCAACTAGCCTATAATAATATTGCTTACTCATTCATAGACGAAACCAAGAGATCACTCTCTCTTATCTGATATATGATTCTTCATGTCCATGGCATTCTACCCTAAACCCCTCCAATATCATAAGCAACTGGGCCAGTTCTGACACGGGCTAAGTACTAGCTAAGACTAGCTTCTTATGTGATGCTAACCCATCTGTATAATTCTTACGAGTACTTATCTGATGGGTCGGTTGTCCAACACACCTATACCCTTAAGCTGGTCAATGTATAACTTCCCTCTTAGTTACCAAAGTGGAAATGTCAAAACATAATCATACCATCTAATTGACAATGGAATCTGAATTAACTAAACACGTTGATGCATAAACTTACCAAGTATAGCACATAGATAAAAGAGTTGAACACTTATCACGTACCGCATACTTCTGGAAAGTCTTCTTTCTTAGGAGGAGTAGGAGCCATATAACACAGCAAACTATCCCTCCAACTAGTTGCCGGTGCACTATACAGATCAAAGTTGCTGTTGTAGAGGACTGTACTACTGGAGTCAGCACGAGAATAATACTGTTTCTTCACTTCAGTATCCTACTCATAAAACCCACGTACCGCATCCTTCATCTCCTCCAGCACATCAAAAGGTATTCCATGATTGGAAATTTGAAAGAAGCCCCAAGTCTCTGATGCTTCTCCAACTGCTGCAACAATCTGCTTTCGTTTAGTTTGATCGAAGGCCTTCGACACCTATGACTGGAATGCTACACCGGACTTCTTCTGAATATCAGAGGTATTGTCGATGGAATACTCATCTGGTGGATGATAAAAAATTCGAGGAATCTCGGTTATTCCAGCATCAACAAGGCCTTTAACACCTTCCTTTGTATCATCAAAAGCTTTTAGTTTATGTTTTCTGTCATAGTTGGTTGGAACCTCATTTTTGTTGGTAGCCACCATCTTGGTCTGTGCTATGGTAAAGCTTAATGCATATTAAATAAGATTAATACCAGAAGTGTATGAGGATGGCTAGCATATAACAAACGATATACTTCTGCGTCCATACAAAGGAGTATGCCAAAAAGCGACTCTGTATCCTTAATTGAATATGTACAAGTTGCACTATTTGACAAAAGATCAAATAGGTTTTTCTACATATGAAGCTGAAAAACGAATATTTCAAGATTAATACCAGAAGTGTATGAGGACGGGAAATATATACCAAACGATATACTTCTGTGTCCATACAAAGGAGAAATGCCAAAAAGTGACTCTGTATCCCATTTGACAAAAGATCAAATAGTTTTTTCTACTCAAAATAACCTGATGATCGTAACAAGCTCTTTATAATCTTCTTTAGAATTTCATTTGCAAACGATTAAGAAAATAGGAAGTCATAGCCAAACACCCAAGTAACAAGTACATCACTCATATAACTATTACAATGATAGAAAACAATGCATTGCCTGAAGATTGGAAATTGGAAGTATTTCTCTGCAAATTGGAAAACCGAAAGAGCATAAGAGGTTGTCATATCATTCATATGTTTCACTTAAAAGGAAAATATATATATATATATATATATATATTTATACAAGTCCTATCCAGAGCGAGGTTAGGGTTTAGGGTCACTTTTCGGTCGCATATCCACATCTCGATCATTCAGTTTTTAGGTACTAATGTATAGATCATCTCTGCAAAATTTCAACCAAATTGATGATCTATAAGGTATCGAACTCGTTTAAACCAATAGACGAACTAAATCTGTCCAACCTGAACCGTACTATCTTTAAGGCAGTTATCAATATCTTAACGACCATCAATTTGACTGAAATTTTGCAGAGATGATCTATACATTAGTATCTAAAAACTGAACGGTCGAGATATGGATATGAGACCAAAATGTGACCATAAACTCTAACCTCGCTCTGAAATTTCAAAGCAAGACCTCGCTCTAGATAGGATCTGTATATATATATATACACACACACACATATGTATACATATGTATAAAAAGTCACTCTCTAATCTTATCTACAAATTGGACAATTTGACAAAAAATCAATTGTGTTTTTCTACATATCAAGCTGGAAAGAAAGAAAGAAAGAAGAGTATTTCAGAGTCCTTGCAACTTTAGCTTACTAAAATGTTGTAAAAATATATTTAAAACTCAAAATAATAGAAATGCAAGCTACAGACCATACTCACAAATGATAATTATAGTCTACATAGATATTATTCAAAGTCATAACCACAAACAGAACTAAAACAACTTATTACTGCAACCTATTCATCATCTTCTTTAGAGTTTCATTTGCAAATAATTTAAAAAGTCGAAAGTCATAACCAAACACTTAAGTATCAAGTACATCACTCATAACTATTACAATGATAGAAACCAATGTATGCCTGGAGTAATACTACGAGAAGATAATTTAGTATGACACCTTGTGTTCATGGCAGGGGCTCCTCTGTCTCTAGATCAAAGCTTATAATGAGTCAAGGCAGACCTCCCATCAAGGCCTTTTTCTCTGTAGTATGCATGATAGTCCCTTAAAGTGGTCTCCCTGTACTTTGGAGGATTGTCTTCTGATAATATCTCCTTAATTGGTCCGTAGAGCTTTCCCAATGGCAGCAGTCCTGTGCTGAAAAAACCTGCAACTGAGATTCTGGGACCTCTATGGTTTGCCAGCACCCTGTGTTCTACACTCTTGAATCTGTCATTTGATATAAGCTGCAACCTTGAAAGAATACTAGTCAATATGAAAAACCAAAGCAGGAAACCAGATTGAATCAAAAATAGAAGACATATCACAGCCTGTGCAATCATAAACGGTATTCCCTTTTCTTTTTCTCTCTTTATGCCAACTTACCAACTTTGTTCATTATTTACTTTGTCTTCACTATTTCAATCCTATCCTTACACTTTATTAATGGTCAAGCTAAGGCCATATCAACATATCCGCCAACTTAATCAACAAAATATCCATGTAGAAAGAGAAAAGTGAAAAAGTACTACTCAAACCACAAGAACCAAACTACTGATTTCTTTTCCCTGTAATTAAACAAAAATCAATTGTGTTATCTATAAAAGATAAAGAACAATTGTTCTGATGAAGGACAATGTTAACCACTAGTGAATTGTATTATACTTGCCTGTAGAAAATCACCAATGTTAACCACTAGGGCACCCGGTACAGGGTGTACATCAATCCACATGTTATGGTGAAGGACTTGAAGACCACCAACATTATCTTGCAGAAGAACAGTGATGAAGGTCCTATCTGCATGCTTGCTTATGCCTACTGTTAATTCTGGTTGTGGACAAGCAGGATAGTAATGGCCTGTAACCAAAAGCCCCTCATTACAATCTATGTCATTCAAGTGACTTTGCTTTAGCCCAAGAGCCTCAGACAACAACTCAAACAATAGCTTCCCCAACTTCCTTACTTGATTTGAGTATTCAACAAGTATCTCTCTGCAAATTGGAAATCCAAAAGAGCATATGAGGTTGTCATATCCTTCATATCTTGCACTTAAGAAGAAAAAATATATATTTATATACATATGTATACAAACTTGAATCTCCAAATATTTCTTCATCTAATGACCAATTCCTCATGGTAACTTGTAAAATACAAAATGGATATGTGCAGAAATGGCAGTTTCTTCATTACAACCTATTATCCGGGACAGGGTGTTTGTAACTCGAGCAATAAGATTTAGCCTATTAGGTCGAAATTGTTGTCCATGGCATTCTACCCTAAAACACCTGCAATATCAGATAAGGAACTAGGCCAGCTGATACCACTTGTCAGTTGTCACAGGCTAAGCAACTAGAATAAGTGATGCTATACATCTATATAAATCTCTGTTCTTGTACGATGGGTTTTCGTCCAACTGAAGGATAGCGAGTGATCAACCATTAAGCTGGTCAGTACGTGGATTAATTTACTGAAACGTCTGAAGAATCAACTCATACAACATACCATCTAATTCATGATTGAATCTGAAGTAAACTAATTAGCTTCGTAGATTTACCAGTTATAGACAGAATTTTTTGTAAGAATTATGTCATTGTCACATACCTGCATACTTCTGGTAGGTCCTCTGTCTTAGGAGTAGGAGTCATGTACCACGTGAAAGAATCCCTCCAATGAGTCGCTGGTGCAGTATACAAATCAAAGTTGCTATTGTAGACGAATGGACTACTGAAGTTATCGCGAGTGTAAAACTGTTTCTTCACAGCAGTATCCTGCTGAAAAAACCCCCGTACCCCATCCTTCATCTCCTCAAGCACATCAACAGATATTCCATGGTTGACAATTTGAAAAAAGCCCCAAGACTCTGATGCTTCTGCAACGGCTGCAACGATCCCCTTTCGTTTAGTTGGATCTGAAAGGCCCTTGAGGTCTATGACTGGAATACTGAACTGCTCTTCTTCTGAATCAGAGGTATTGTGAATGGAGTACTCATCAGGTGGATGATAAAAGATCCGAGGTATCTCGGTTATGCCAGCATCAACAAGGCCTTTAACACCTTCCTTTGTGTCATCAAAAGCTTTCAGTTCACTTTTTCTGTCATAGATGGTAGAAACATCATTTTTATTGGTAGCTGCCATCTTCTTATCAGCTAAGGTACAGCCTAATGCATGTTCGAAATCTCAGACTGGACAGTAGGATTCATAAAAGAAGTGTATGTAAAAGTTCAGTGAGCAGAGGACAATATTTTTAAAAACACCACATTGCAATTTACAAGTAGACGCCAAGGAAATATTACTGTGGCCGACCAGGACTTTTGAACCTTTATTGAATAAGTGAATAACGACTAATTGCACTAATTGACAAGTAATCACACATTCACGTGTTTTCCATGTCCGAAGTGAAAGTATGAATATTTGTAATCTTCATCCTTATCATGACAAACTTTTATACCAAAAATAAAATTATTAAATTCAGTTTATTCCTCTTGAGGTTTGGAGGTATTTTCATGTAAGTCTCTATCCTCTCAATTTAATTATTTTACCCCCGAAAATTTACAATTCTAGTCACCCGTGTCCAATTCCTTTAGCTCCGTCCAAATTGGAAGTTAAATCAGACCAAAGAGGGCTAAATCGGTCATTTTAGCACGATTGGCTCCAAAATTTAAAAATTTAGGCATAAATATATAACCTCATATTATAATAATGTAACAAAGCAAAAGTTGACTAAGAGCAAAAAGTTTGTTAAAAAGTGAGAAAGACCAAATCCAACAAGTTCTTAAAATTGAGCAGAACTCTTAAACAAAAATGACCTTTTTTCTGAAAAATTCCAAATTTGCTTGAACTACAAACATATAGGATTAAAGCATAGTCTTAATATATTTCATAGAATAAAATAGAGCATACATTGTCTTTAGCATTAGCATGCCATTGGATGAATATCAGTACTTTACATCCATAAAACCAAAAAATCAAAGTTGCAATGGAACTTAGCTCTAATCATCTTCTCAAAAGATTTGAGCTAGCAACCAAGTTACATAGCTCAAGGTTGCACAAAAGACTACAACATAAACCAAATACGATAAAGTTTAGGACATGCTAATAAGACAACATACAGTACATAAGCCTATTTTTTCCCTTCCTTTTCCTTGATTCTGATAGATGACCTACTTGGGGCTGCTTGCTTATAAGACGATGAAGGCTTGGGAGGAGGATTTGACAATGCTGGCTGAGGAGCTTGAGAAAGAGCAGGTTTCGGGGTTGTTGATTACACGCATTTTTATGCACGTGATTACTTTCTAAGCACTAAAATTAATCTAATCTCTAAAGTAATTATTCTGTAATTAATCTATTTTTATTTATATTGTAGTAAATAAGCGGAGTTGTGGATTTCAGGAGAAAACGATGCAAAATTGGAGCAAAATGAAGTTTCGATAAAAAGATGAAAATATCGACGTGATCAATCGTAGTCAATAATTAATTAAATGGAAGAAAGATTTGATAATTATGTTTAATTATCAAGAGGTGGGTCACGTGGGTTGTAAGGAAGCAGCCAAGAAGCATGATTAATTAAACAACATATTTAATTGTTTTGTTTAATTAACAAAAGGAGAGCACGTGGGCTTGACAAAAGGCATAATTGATTTATTCTTCCTTCTCTCTCACATTTGGTTACCACGTGTTCCTTACCCTCTTCTGAACCAACATCAACCACTCATCAACCCATTCTCTACTCTATCTTGATTTATATATATAGCACCAACCCTATTCACATGAGGGAGACCCGAGAGACGCAGAGCAACAGTAGCCGA
The DNA here is from genome assembly GCA_024704745.1 of Rosa lucieae. Taxonomy (NCBI): domain Eukaryota; kingdom Viridiplantae; phylum Streptophyta; class Magnoliopsida; order Rosales; family Rosaceae; genus Rosa; species Rosa lucieae. Next base: position 6,161,527 of record CM045495.1, on the reverse strand, counting down.
AACCACCAAAACAGAGGCAGCCCCTTTGGGCTGCTCTCTCTTCTCCTTCTCCTCCATTTTTCCTCTTTTCTTTAGTTTTATTTTAGGGATTTCAAGGAATTACTCACCAAAAGCTTCAAGGATTCATCAAAAGCCTCTCCTCTACAAGATTCAAGACTTGGGTAATTGTAGGAGTTGTAATTCAAGACTAGTCATGCTAGCTTTTTAGCTATTTGTGATTATTCTTGTTTTCTCCTACACTTCTCTTCTCTTTTGTATTTGAATTTTGTAATTTTGATGTCCATGATTATGGGTTGTGAGTACTTTCCTTGTTGGGGTTTAGGGTTGTGTCCCGAACCCAAATTTTGTGTAAAAGATGTTTAATTTAATGTAATGATGCAATTTTCATATGATGGATGCTTATATCTATTTTTGTTGGGTTAAAATGCATGTCTAAGAGCCTAATCAACTCTAGGGTGTGTATTTTGAGCATGTCTAGGACGGAGTTAGAGGCTTGACCCCCTCTAATTCCTAAGCTAGAAACCTTCAATTTCCTATTCGAGGGGTTATAAGTATGGTGATTTACACTCGTTGCATGATTGCGGGGGCGGGTCGTTTAGTAGTCTAATTCCTCGATCTCTACACCTCTTGATGTGAATTAGTGACCCTTAAACTGGCTCTAATTCATACCAAGTGAGTTCCTACGACCCTTGAACCGGAGTAGGAATACCATGAAAGAGAATTTCGGTCCTTGAGCCTTGAACCGCCTTGGATACGACTACTGCCAAAGTAGGAAATATGCATCTACATTAGATTAGCTTCCGACACATGAGATTTGGTGAAGTATCCTCCCTAGCACCCGACATTCCCATTTATATTGTTTACACTTTTATTAATTTCTTTGCATTTTTATTAATTTCTTTACATTTCATTACTTTTTGTTAACCTAAAATCAACTCTCAAAATATTGAATTTCTACCTCATTGTAAATAGTCATCATTAGGCTCTTAGTTTTGATTAGGCTTTAGTGAAAACCAAAGCCAAAGCCGAGCATTGCTAAGGCTTGGTGCCTTAGATTAGCATTTTTTTTCTTTTCTTTTTCTTTTCTTTGTTTGCTAAGTGTCTTTATTTCCGATTACCCAAGGATTGTGGGTTAGCTACTAATCCCCGTGGTACGATAAACTTTGGGCATAATATTTCCCTATCTTGACAATGATACGTATGCTTGCGTAAATGTATATCCAAGTCAGTTGTTGATGTTCTTGCAGGTCTACCCTTTGTCTTCCCTGAAGCATTTGATGCTCTTGCTATTGCTGCCTTCTTTTCATCTCTCTTTTTCTACAACCATGAGGCAACAACACACCATTTAAAACAGCAACAAAGTCACAACAAACCATAAAATCAATGCAATGCATAGAACATTACCTTAAGCTTATCTGCCCTAAGTTGTACCTTCTTCCTCAGCTCATTCTTTGTCAATAGCTCCTTTCTCTTAATATTGGTCTAAAGCACACAAGTACACTAATAAGTTCACATAAATACACATGAATCAAAAAAATTCCAGAATGTATAAAATTCATACATGAGTTCCGGATGTTGGTTCATCTAACTTCCTCTTCTTCTTACTGGTTGTTGAGGTCTTGTTCTTAGGTGGCAAGTGTCTATGACAGGTCTTGACATTGTGGCCAACTTCATGATAGTTGCTACATTTGAGAGACCTCTGCACCTTGCCAAGCTTTATACCTCTAATTTCTGCCTTCTTAGCTACACTCTTGATCCTCTTTGTTCTTGGTCTCCCTGGCTGCCTTGTGTATTGGGGGGGAAGAATTGGAGGTTCAGCACTCTTTGACCACAGGTCCATAACATTAACAGGTTTGATTGTGTTGTTGTAAGTAGCCATATATGTCTTCTTTAGGTACAATGATCTACAAAGTCCTCACAGGCTTGCCTCATGTAATTGATGGCTGCAACCAAGGTTTCAAATTTCGGTTTCGGTTTCGATTTCGGTACTTCAAATTTAAAGAAATTTCGGAGAAAGTTTCGATTTCGGTGGAAATTTCGGTTAAAAATAAAGAAATCACATTAATTGCATGTATAAAATGATATTTTTGAATGAAACTTTTACATAGACTAAACTAACCTATAATAAACCTATTTACAATGTAAACTCTCTAAAATTATACATAAATAATAGAATTGTGATATTTAATATGGACGAGACGACGAGTAATTAACTAAAACTGTAGTAAGTTGCTAAACACTATCTATAATTCTATATGTAATTATAAATGTTCTGTATATTGATAATGTGAATGTGATTTACTTTTTTTTTTATGGCTGGAACCCAGTGGGAGGCTTGGCCATCACGCCTTTTTCACTAATAATTAGAAAAATTCAAAGTTTGTTGTGAGAAAACTGAACTCCAAGCCTACGAAAAAGTTAAAAGACATCATTATGGTCATGGTGGTCAAAAAGCCACGCACTAAGAAAATACTAGTAAAAACTAAAAAGAACAGTAAAGCCTTCAACATACCTTCTTAATTAATAATTATATGGTGGATGATACACATGATAGAAAGAGAGTTTATGTGTTATGAAGGAGGATTGAAAAAAAAAAAAAAAAAACCAAAATTTCATATTTTGTCAGTGAAAAGTCGAAAACTGTGAAATACGAATTTAGCAGAAATTTCAGAGAAATTTCGGACAAAATTTCGGTTTGAATATTTAAATATATTTTGTGTGTGTAGATATTTCGGAAATTTAGAATTTCGCGGAAATGTACGGAAAATTTCGGTAAATTTCGGAAAACTCCTGACGGAAATGATATAGCATATGAATTTCGTTTCGGTACTTCAAATTTACGGAAATTTCGACGGAAATTTCGGCAGTTTCGGAGAAACTTAAAACCTTGGCTGCAACAGCATGTTTACATGGGATGCCAGTTAATTCCCATCTCCTGCATACACAAGTGTGTGCTTGAAGGTTGACCACATATTCGCTACCCCTATACTCTCAACCTCAATTTCAGGTCCACCTGATCCATTAGGAATGCAATCTGTTGCAGCTTTGACCTTGTTCTTCTCCAAGAGCTCCTTTGGTTGGGGCAGATTGTTTCTTCTAATCTTTGCATCTTATCCCTCCTCATATGGATCCCCCTTATGAGCTTAACCCTGATTTCTTCAAAACAACTTACAATTGGCTTTGATCTTGCTGATACTATAAAAGCGTTGAAGCTCTTGCACAAGTTATTCAACAGGATGTCACACTTAAGGTGGGTGCTAAAGTATGCCCTAGACCAGTGCTTCGATGACCTTTCAGGATCTACAAACAAAGTTGAAAATGGTAACATTAATGTCAATGCTAGGAAAAAGTGCGTAAACTTTAAAAACAGAAACTCTGTGAAACAAGTTTACTTACGTGATAGCCAATCATATGCCAATGGATCCAGTTGTTTCATCAGGACCATTTCCTTGATAAAATACTTCTCAGTAGTTGACTTTGCACATGCCCAAATTAAAGCTGGTCCTTTAACACCTTGCCCTGAAAAAACTTGTTGAAGTTTGTCCACAAGTGTCGAACACAAAATCTGTGTTCTACAAGGTATGACTTCAGCAAAAGCTGGTAACAATCCTTTTTGTTTATCTGATATGGAGGTCCACCCAGCCCCCTCATCCCTTATGTTCAGATCCTTCACTAAAAGGTCCGGAAACCACTCCCAGCTGTCTTTACCCTCCATTTCTACCATAGCATAAGACAAAACCCAGATTGTGTTGTTCGCATCTAATCCCACAGCAATTAATAGTTGACCCCATAACAGCTCTTCAAATGGCAACCATCTAGCCCAAGTACTGACCTGCATCCATCTCTGAAACCCATCTTTAGTACTCCCAAATACACATACATTCTCCTGAACACAGGTAATTGCTCCTCATCCAAGAAGTCACACTTGATGTCTATAGTTGTGTTTGGGTCCACTCTTTTAAGCTTAGCTGCATAGTCTCTTATTCTTGCATATTGCTCTTTGATGGAGGCCTCTAGAAGCTACAAGGCTACCTTCTTTGCTCTATAAGCCTGCTGAGTTGACACTCTTGCCTTGACACTGACTGTCATTGCTTGTGCAAGTGATTCTATACAAAAAAAAAAGTGCAATCAGAAAAACACTCTAGTACAAAATGATAGGAACTAAATGAAAATCAGTAAACTTCTATACCTAATGACCAATTCGGGTTGAGCTTAATCTGCTCAGCAAATTTCTCTATCAAGTAAGGTGTCCTAATCATGCTGTTTGCATACACTCTAGCACAAGTGTGTTCTGGATTATAGGTCTTGATCTGTAAAGTGTCCTCATGCTGCATTCTAGAGGCATATAACTTGAAGGGGCAATTTTCAGCTTTACAAATCACCCTTATTCTTAATCTGTCACTCTTCACAAACACAGCTTCCCACCCTCTCTAAATTGCTCTCTCTCTAATGGAAGCTCTCAAAATCTTTGTAGTTGCAAACTTCATGCCTTTGCAAAAATGAGGGTTGACCATATTAGTTTTAGGGTTGAACTCGAGCAACCCATCCCCTGCTTCCTCTCTATCTAAGTCAGCTTCTTTCCATGCATTCCTCATCAGAATCTATTGCTCCATACATTGGTTCATTGTCCTCACCTTGCATATCTCCCTCATTATCCATATTTGCAGCATTGGACCCTTCACTAACTCCTCCAATCCACTAACCCCTATCATTAAACTATGTTTCCATGTCACCCATCCAATCATCATCTACACCATACTCATTATAGTCTTCACTGTCAAATAAAGGATCATAGTCTTCATCTTTTGAACTGTCCTTATATAGCAAACCTTCATAATCATTGGAATCATAAGCATCACCATCCTCTTCATTAGGTACACTAGATCTAGAGCTCCTTGTTTCATAGGTGGACACATTAACATCCACAAGGTTGTCTAGATTAGCAAACATGGTGGCATCAGGTCTTTCATCCACCATTTTTTTCTCACCTTTATCTTTAGGATCATGCACTCCCACTTGGCTAGCTTGAATAGGCACAGTTGGATGTCATTCCAACTCTCTTATCACAATTTCAGAAGCCTTCTTTGCTGTCCTACGGACATCTTTCCTTGGTGAATCTGGAAGTTTCTTTATCACTACCCCTGGCTTCCTCCTCGGTGAATCCGGCAATTCTTCGATAACAACTCCACATGAACCAGCTTGACTATAAGCAAAATCATGGAACTCATCTTCTTCACACTTAAACAGCTCAGCGTCCTCATCATCATCTATCTCTACATAGTCCCTCTTAAGATCCCAATGATCCAAGTATATAATAACAAGCCTAATTTGTGGAACACACAAGCACATTGTAACAACATCAAGATCAGTGGAAAGCTTTGTTAAAGCTTCATCCTCAATTCGAACCTAATACCAATAATCTATCCTCTTTCCACTATAGTCTTGTTCAGCCCCCTAACCATACCATCAACTTCCACAAGTGACATCTTGTCCTTATCAATAGTCATAATAGGACACCTTCCCACCTATATATTGGTTCTCCTTAAAATAACCCCCATGGTACATCTTCACGGTAAAATAATCCGGGTGACCTACATTTGGAAAAAAGAATGAAAAAAATCAAAGCTCTGTCAAAATAAAAATCCCAAAAATAATGCACAGAGCAAAGTCTCATGAATGAAAAAGTCAAACACGAAGAACACCAAGACAAACCCTGAAGGACCACACCAGCAACATACCATAAAGGACCACAACAGCAACATTCTTTACAGCTAGGACCACCTCTTCTAACAGCAACGTTCTTTACAATATAATAGGACTACAACAGTCCTTATGCAGCAGCCGTATACTTTAATTCATACTAGGACCACCATTACAGTACTTAAAGACCTAACTCAGCACCCAACAACTTTCTGCATTATCTGCAATACTTTATTCATCACCATAAACACAAACAGATAGTAAACCCCAATAAATTGCCCCCGACTTGCTGAGATTTCATTTCTAAATCATATATTCTAACCCATTCCCTAACCCATTCTCTAAACCTGAAACCCCACTTCGTCCTCTACCCCAAAATGGAGTGCAAATCCCTAAAACCAAAGCCCCACCCGAAACCCTAATACCCATAACAAAACCCAAATCAACCCTATTCTTCTTCCTATAACTCCTACTGCAGATGAATTCATTTGGGGACTTTCTTCTAGCTTCTGGTACATTTTCAATTAAAAGTGCATCTTGGATACAATATGACCGGCCAGATCAACCCTCATTCAAAATCTCAAATTTTGAATAAAGTTTGGAAGCTATTCCTCCTAAAGTTAAGATTCTTGCCTGAATTTTACTTCGAAATAGACTCAAAACTAGAGATATATAAGATAGCTATGTATAATCATTCTATTTCTCATCTCTGTCTTCTTTGTAATCAAGATACTGAATCTATGGAGCGTTTATTCAGAAAGTGCAGGTATACCATTGAGGTTTGGTCACATTGTGATCTCCTTAAACCTTATGACTGGAATGGTTCTTTCTTTTCTTGGTTAGAATATTATCTTAGTAAAAGTAAACATAGTTCTGATTTGTTAAGCATTTCCTTCTCATTATTTGGTCTATTTGGAATTCTAGAAATAAAGTAATCTTTCATCAAAATCTTGCAACTCCTGCTAGTACGTACTTGGTTTGAAGCTTTTAATCTGGGTTTAAGTACTCCCAGGTGAATAATAAAAATCATATTCAAAAGGTTGTCAGAAACATTCACATTAAATAGTATCCTCCTAATCACCAATATGTCAAATTAAACTTTGATGGTTCTGTTAGAAAATGATAAGGCTTCTATTGGTTTTGTTATTTGAAATGCTTATGGGAACCCTTTAGTTGCTGCTTTCAGGGTCATAGGTACTACAAATATCTTAGTTGCAGAAGCTACTACTTTTTAGAGAAGACCTCCATATAGCTTATCTTCAAAATATCTCTCATATTATTGTGGAGGGAGATTCTAAGCTACTCATTGACAGTATTCAAGGCCACTAGGCAGCTCCTTGGACCATGAAGCTTTTAATCAAAGATATCAAACAATTGGGAAATTCTACAATATGCTAACGTATTACATGCATACAATTGCCTTAAAGTGGTAAAATGAGTCCTCAAAATAGTAATATTAGTCCTCAAAGTAATAACATGAGTCCTTAAAGTAGTAAATTCTTAGTTACCACTTGAGTTCTCAAGTGATAAAATGAGTCCTTAAAGTGGTAAAATGAGTCCTCAAAGTAATAAAAAAAGTTGATCTATGAGAAACATTAATATACCATAGCCTTACCCCAGACAGTTAGCCTCCAAGTTTTAGGATATATTTTTTAGACATACTTATAGGGAAGCTAATTTCGTAGCTAGATGACCATTTAGCATCCTTAGCTTATAATTGTCAGAACCCTAAGGTTTTGTTTTCTTGCCTTCCCCTTTCTGTGTGTCCAACGTTCCAGTTGGATCAGATGGGCAAGAGAGTATATCATGGTTTTTCTTTTTCTCTGTAAACTTTTTCCTGTCATAAAAAATAAATAAATAAATAACTATTTTTGACAAAATCAGTCTTTGACCTTATTTAGTTGATCATCTTTTGTCATAAAAAATAAAAAATAAATAAATAACTATTTTTGACATTCGCATTTTTTTTACTTAATAAATTGGAGTGTTAGGGAGGTTGCTCCTCCGCCATCACTCATTGCATCAAAAAAAATATATATGACAAAATCAGTCTTTGACCTTATTTAGTTGATCATATGGTATTTATAAAAAATAACAACAAAAGAAGCCATATACACAAACAGAAATATAACAGCTTATTACTCCAAATAGGAAATCATAGCAGCCAAACTCTCCAACAGAAGCTCTTCATCACATTACTCTGAATAACCTGGACACCTGGTCATCTCAACAAGCTCTTTATTATCTTCTTTAGAATGTTATTTGCACATGAGTTTGAAAATAGGGAAATCATAGCCAAACACTTTAAGAAGTACATCACTCGTAACTATTACAATCAAAGAAAACAATGTCTGCCAAAAGAGTACTGCTGTAAGTGTATAATTTAGTAGCACACCTAGTGTTCATGGCAGGGCTAGATCCTCCTCCTCCAAGTTCAAAGCTTCAAACGAGACAAGGTAGATTTCCCATTGAGGCCTTTTTTAACATAGTAGGCATTATAGTCCCTTGTAGTGGTCTCCCTGTACTTTGGAGGATTGTCTTCTGATAATAACTCCTTGATGGGTCCGTAGAGCTTTGTCGATGGCAGCAATCCTGTGCTGAAAAAGCTTGCAACTGATACCCTGGGACCTCTATGGTTTGCCAGTACCCTGTGCTCTACACTCTTGAATCTGTCATTTGATATAAGCTGCAACCTCAAAAGAATTCTGTTCAACATGAAAATCCCAACAGGAAACTAGACTGAAATAAGTACCGAGACATATCCTAAACATAACATCCTAGACCAGCCAACTAGAATAGACATGCATGATCTGTGAAATCATAGTATAACAGTATTTTCTTTCTTTATCATTGCAACTCAAAAATTTGTTCATTGTTCAATTTGACTTCACATTTCAACTCGATTGTGTTATTTAGAAAGATAAAAGAAACGATGCTTAAACTTGCCTGTACAAAATCTCCAATGTTCACCACTAAAGCACCTGGTACATGAGGTACATCAATCCATTTGTTCTGATGAAGGACTTGAAGACCACCAATATTATCTTGCAGTAGGACAGTCATGAAGTTATTATCTGCATGCTTGCTTAAGCCTATTGTTAACTCTGGTTGTGGACAAGCAGGATAGTAATGGCCTAAAACTATAAGCCCCTCACTGCAATCTATGTCATTCAAGTGACTTGGATTTAGCCCAAGAGCCTCGGATAACAACTCAAACAATAGCTTCCCCAACTTCATTACTTGCTTCGAGTATTCAACAAGAATTTCTCTGCAAATTGGAAACCCACAAAAGGTAGCATATGAGCCATTCATATATATCATCTTGTTTCTCCTAAAACAAAATTATATCCTATGAGTGTTTAAGGTATACACACGTTTATTACTATTACAGTATAACATATCTGCAATTTTATTTTTCTATTGACCAATTCCTTTTTGTATATCAACCTATATCCAATTGTAAATGGCTTCATACTTGTTATATACAAAGTTGCTTTTATGCAGAATGGTAATTTCTTCAATACAACCTATTGCCAGGGACAGGGTTTTTGTAATTCAAGCCAACCAACTCGCCTATAATAATGTTGCTTACTCATTCATAGACGAAACCAAGAGATCACTCTCTCTTATCTGATATATGATTCTTCATGCCCATGGCATTCTACCCTAAACCCCTCTAATATCATAAGCAACTGGGCCAGTTCTGACACAGGCTAAGTACTAGCTAAGACTAGCTTGTTATGTGATGCTGACCTATCTTTACAATTCTTACGACTTATCTGATGGGTCGGTTGTCCAACACACCTATACCCTTAAGCTGGTCAATGTATAACTTCCCTCTTAGTTACCAAAGTGGAAATGTCAAAACATAATCATACCATCTAATTGACAATGGAATCTGAATTAACTAAACACGTTGATGCATAAACTTACCAAGTATAGCACATAGATAAAAGAGTTGAACACTTATCACGTACCGCATACTTCTGGAAAGTCTTCTTTCTTAGGAGGAGTAGGAGCCATATAACACAGCAAACTATCCCTCCAACTAGTTGCCGGTGCACTATACAGATCAAAGTTGCTGTTGTAGAGGACTGTACTACTGGAGTCAGCACGAGAATAATACTGTTTCTTCACTTCAGTATCCTACTCATAAAACCCACGTACCGCATCCTTCATCTCCTCCAGCACATCAAAAGGTATTCCATGATTGGAAATTTGAAAGAAGCCCCAAGTCTCTGATGCTTCTCCAATTGCTGCAACGATCTCCTTTCGTTTAGTTCGATCGAAGAGGCCTTCGATGTCTATGACTGGAATGCTACACCGCACTTCATCTGAATCAGAGGTATTGTCAATGGAGTACTCATCCGGTGGATGATAAAAAATTCTAGGAATCTCGGTTATTCCAGCATCAACAAGGCCTTTAACACCTTCCTTTGTTAAAGGCCTTCCTTTGTTTCATCAAAAGCTTTTAGTTCATGTTTTCTGCCATAGTTGGTTGGAACCTCATTTCTGCTGGTATCCACCATCTTGGTCTGTGCTATGGTAAAGCTTAGTGCATCTTAAATAAGATTAATACCAGAAGTGTATGAGGATGGCAAGCATATACCAAAGGATATGCTTCTGTGTCCATACAAAGGAGAATACCAAAAAGCCACTCTGTATCCTTAATTGAATATCTACAAGTTGCACTATTTGCGACTCTGTATCCTTAATTGAATATCAAATAGTTTTTTCTACATATGAAGCTGAAAAACGAATATTTCAAGATTAATGCCAGAAGTGTATGAGGACGGGAGGTATATATCTACCAAACGATATACTTCTGTGTCCATACAAAGGAGAAATGCCAAAAAGTGACTCTGTATCCTTGATTTAATATCTACAAGTAGCACTATTTGACAAAAGATCAAATAGTTTTTTCACAAACACCACACTGCCAGTTGACGCTAAAGGATATACTTTTGTGGCAAACCAAAAGTCCTCTAACCTTAATTGAATAATCACTCATTGCACTAATTGACAGGTAATCACATGTGGTTTTCCATATATGAAGCTGAAAGAATGAATAACCTAGTCCTTATAATGACAAACTTATATACCAACAATAAACGCAAGGGGTTGTGCCCGTTTGCACAAAATTCATGGTATTTTGCCTAATCAATCCATCATCCTTATATTTTGCTCATTTAGGAAAAGACTCATAAGGGTAGTCCTTTCTAAAGTAGACCTAGTATATCTTATGCTGACTTTTGGGTTCAAAACTCACATTTTCTTAGAAAAACCTGTTCCAATTTCTGAGAAAAACAAACTAGCCTTCAACATGCCCAAGTTTCTCACCTAACGGTTACTTTAACAAGCGGATTTACTGCTGCTTGTTTCTATCCTAAACTGAGGCAAATTTTCTTAAGAAACTGAAAATCTGAACTTAAAGGAAGTACAGGATAAAGGTTGAACATAACACAGATGTAAAATAACAATATAAACTTTAAAAAGCTGTTTAGCTATCCATAAGAATGAATGCAGATACTTACTTGTAATGAAAGCACACTTCACACTTAGACCGGAAGGAAAGAGTACACTGCTCCTAGGGCCTTCTTACTTCTTGAGAGAAACTGATTCTTCTCAATTTTCTGATCTAGAACTTATTTCGAAGTTTTTTCGAATCTAGGACTGATAAGGAAATTTTCGAATGCCTTACAAATGAAGCTAAATCTCTTTATATAAGGAGCGGAACTCAAACTGAAATTCGAAATAACTAAATGTACAGAACGACTCCATGACTTCGGCTTTCCTGATTGCTCCTGCTAGTGGAGGTCGGATGAGGAAAAGCAGATTCCTTTAGGTGAAATGTTTTTCACCTTTCCTTTCTGAAAAGCAAAAGTAGCTTTTGGGAAAGATCCAAAAGTACTTTCGGTGCTTTCTACACTTGCAGCTTCACATGTTCTCGTCTGTTTCTGAATTGTGACCAAGGACATCGAGTCGTTATCTGCCTGGGCCATACGAGCAGTTGTAGCATTTTCTTCGACATCTGTGTCAACATACATCTTGTAGTGGTTATTTGTTTCAAGCTTTTCAACCCACTGTAAGCATGCCAGTGTCGAGTCTATCTCCTTTCTTATGAGAGGTAGGAAAATGTCACTGCTGACTACGTCAGGATAATCGTAAGCAGTGATAGTTTTTTTTTTCTCTTGCTTTCAGGAAAGTATTCTTGGTATCTTCAGAGATTATCTTCTTGATATATTCCAGTGTCATGGCCTTCATCCATGGAATGCTTGAGTTTGGCTAGCCATTGTAAGCAACACAGGCGGGCTGAAGATATCTTCTTTGAATGATTCTCGCATAATAGTATGGAGAAATGTATTCAACTTCACCATTGGTCTTGTGTATCCATTCTGGTGGAGTGGATCTGAACTTCAGTCTCAGCATACAGTCATTTTTTCTGACATTCTTGACTGTGTTAACAATAATAAGGGGCAGTCCCTTGAGATCATCATTTGTTTTAGTCCATAGATTAGGGACAAACACATTTTCAACAAGCCAAAGCTTATGTTCTTGAGGATGTTCACTCTGAACATTGACTTTGTATCTTCCAACATAGGGTCCTGCAATAATGAAGAGAGTTGAAGGAATACAGGCCTCAGAATTATGCCTTCCCATCAGATTATGGAATTCGAACCAATCTGATTCTTTTAGTGCTATGATAGGAATTCTAGCACTTTTTGGATCTTTAAGGAAGTGAATTTTTTCATTTTTAACAGCACTCTGCTGTATCTGAATTTCTTCATTCTATGGTCTAGCATTTTCATGGAGTTCTTCAGCTAATGCGAACAAAGCTAGGAACATAATACCACTGTTTCTTTCTTGAAAGGCAAATAAGAGATTATCCAGGATTGCCTTCTGGTAGTAAGCTAGCCTCCTACCAGTTCTGAACACAGGATCAGCAAAGGTTCTTAATTCATAATTAAAAACATTTATTACTCCAGTTGGAGTTGGTCTGCTTTTTGGCAAAGCAGCAGCCATCAACGGTCTTGATGAGCCTTTACCGTCTGCCGTTTGAGACGGGCTAGCCAATCCTTTACCCTAGGATTGATCAGTTGTAGCTAGTCCTTTTGGACTTAGCAAGAATCTTTTGGGGATTTTTTCTTTGGGATCCTCAGCAGGTTCATGTTCTTTACCAGGTCTTCTGGTTCTGGGATTACGACCTTCGTCGTCATCTTTTCGGCTGAACATTGCAATTTCCCTGGTTAGGGCGTCTGGAAAATAGTTCTTGTTTCCTGCAATCAATTCAACAATATAATCGTATTGGTTAAGAAATAATTTCTAGTTAGCTAATCTTCCTCTATCAATAGATTTATCAATTTTAAAAATTTTGAAATTCTTTACTCTGGCACAATCGACGCGGACAGTAAAGAGTTTTCCAAGAAAAGCTAGAGAATTTAAAATTGTTTTCTTGACCGCCAAAATTTCTTTTTCCCCTATGTGATAGTTTAGTTCTGCAGGGCTGAACTTGCCGCTGCAAAATTTGCAGATCTTTTCAATGTTAGTTCCAGGCATTTTTGCCAGAACAATACCGGACCAATAATTATCACTCGCATATGTTTGGAGGATAATTTCATCAGTCTCCTCTGGTTGTTGTAAAGGAGGTAGGTTTTTGCAGAGATTTTTTACCTGCTTCACAATTTTTTCATCATCTGCTGTGAAGTTTCATTTTCTTTTGGAACTTGTTTTAGGATATAACATTGCTGTTAGTCTTGAGATTTTGGGAATGAAATCTCTCCCATAGTTTATGACTTCTAAGAATCTCTCTAGACTCTTAGCATCAGGAATTCTATCTGGAAACTTAGAGATCTTCTCAAGGATGTGAGGTTGGAGTTTTATTACTCCATTCTTAATGTTTATTCCTAGGAAATCAACTTCATCGAGGATAAAGAAGATTTTCTTTTCACCTAGGATAATTCCATGCTAAACTATCAGCTTTACAACCTCATGGAGGTGTTTCATGTGTTCTTCTCTGTTTTTGGAGAAGACAAGGATGTCATCAATATAGATTACACAGAATTCAGCCACATGCTTGAAGATGTTGTCCATCTTTCTTTGGAAGATTGAGGGGGCTTGTTTTAGACCAAAAGGCATTACTAACCATTCGTAATGACCTTGTGGTTTCCAAATGCAGTGAGAGGAACACTCTCAGGATGCATGTTGACTTGCCAAAAACCCGACTTTGCAACGAATTTTGAAAAGACTTTAGCTCCTCTGAGCTAGTTGATCAATACTCTTACTTGAGCAATTTGATAACCGTCTTTGACAGTGTTCTTGTTGACATCTCTGTAGTCAATTACCATTCTAGCTTTTCCTCTGAGGTTTTCTGCATGATTCCTCGCGTAGAATGCTGGAGCATGATGAGGGCTAGTGGAAGGTTGAATTAATCTCTTGTTTAGGAGATCTTCAATATCTTTTCTGAATTCTTTTTTATCTTCCTCTTTGTACTGAGGAATGGCTTTGACATGACAGATAGCATTCATATCATGTAATCTTAATTCACAGACCACTGGGTCTTTTCCCCAAAACTTCTGAGGGTCTACATCGATATTCTGCTCGAGTAGTTTCTTGATTTTGTCAAGAGTATGAATTTTCTGAGACCCAAGTTTATTCTGAAAGTGCTTGAGGTTATGCTCATGTATGAATCTAGCTTCTTCATCTGCGCTAGATGTTTCTTCTTCTTCTTCTTCTTCAGAAGATGATTCTTCAACAAGTAGTTCTTCTTATTGTTTGATTTGGAGGATGGTTTCAAATTTGGGTTTGTAGGGGGTGAGATCACCACTATTCTGTTGTGAACTCTGATATTGTGTAGTAAAATTAGGACCTACTACACTTTTGGCTTGAGTAAGCCTGTCTACCCAGAACACCCGGTCTCCTTTTCTGAAGCCTATCGTTTCTTCATCCTTGATGAATCTCTATTGGAGAATAAAATCATTTCCCAACAAGAAATCTGATCCTTGGCCTTTAGATTGCCAAATATTATGGATGATAAATGTTCCTCCACCAATGGTGATATGAACATTTTTTGCTACTTTATTCATTGTAAGATGGCTTCCATCAAACGTAACACCAGTAGCAGTTCTTTTCTTATCTTCTTTCCAGAGTTCTTCTGGAATTGCAAATCTCTTTGCAACTGTAAATCCCGATCCATTGTCTACAAATGCATGTAGATGGTATTTTTTATGATCAGGGAATTTGAGTCCAATCTTTATGTAGTTGCTGTATCTACTAGTAGAAACGACTTTCGATTGTTGAAGCACATTTTCTTGAGCTTGTTCCTGAGGTATGAATGGTTTACATTCTTCTGGAACATTTTCTGGTATTTCAACCAGTTCTACGGTTGCATCGAGGTTTTCTTCCTCGATTTCTTCTTTTATATCGAGTTTTCCTACCTCAATTTTTTCTTCCTTTATTTTTGAGGAAGAGGGTTCCAAAACTTCTTGGAACATAGTTTCTATTTATTTCTCTTTTTGCTCAGAGAAATACTCTGCATATTCTTGTTCTACCAATTGGCTGCCAAGGCCATTCTTGGTCTTTCTTCTTGCTTCAGCTATGAAGCATTCTTTGTGATAAGTCTTTTTTGACCTTTCACAGAACATAGGAAGTCCATTCTTTTCGTGACATAAGCAGTAGTCACAAACGAATGTTTCCGGGTTCACCTGATAAGAAGACGTTATTGCTTCCGTCTTACTTTCTTCCCAATTTTTGACATGTAGAACATTCATTTGTCTAGATTCTAAGTACTCTACTTCAGAATCTATTTCAGAATCAGATTATTCTTCTTCTTCAGACCTGGCAGAATAAACTGACATGTCGTCATCTTCTTCTACTATCAGCTTGTATTCTTCAAATAGAGCTTTCGTAGATCTTTTACCCTTTTCCGGGCATTCTTTGGCATAGTGCCCTTCAGCTTTACATAACCAGCATCTGCAAGCTTTCTTGCCTGGTTGAGTATTCTGATGGTTGATTCTATTATTCTTCTTTTTCTTGAAGAATTTCTTTTTTGGATCTTCATCCTATTGTTTGTTGTAATTAGAACTTTTCCTGAATTTCCAATCTTTTTTCTTATTACTCCTTTTGAATTTTTTCGAATAATATTTTTCTTTTCTTTTTCTATGGAACTTGGATTCATGACATCCCCAGTTTGTTGGCATATCCAGTATTCCATAACAGAAATTTTCAACTCCTTTGAGTTGTTTCTTGGCCATCTTAGCTCTAAGATTGGCTTTACATTGTTCTTTTAGTAATTGCCTGATTCTGTCGGCAATTCCTCCAACTGAAAATCTTTCAATTAGTTTTCTGCTATGCTTTCTCACACAGCTGTTCTCCATGGTTCAGGGAGTTTCCTGTGCAATAAGTTAACTAGATCAGTATTCTCTAGTTCACCAATCGTACAGTAATATTCTTGAAATTCATTCAAGTATTCTTCAAAATATCTCATGTCACAAATTTTGAGAGCATAGATATTTGATTTTGCCGTTTCTTTGGCCTTCTCACTTAAATTTGAGAGATCTCCACAGAACTTATCATACAGGGGTACTGCAAAATCATACGGATATTTTGAATTTTTTATCTCTTCAAGTCAGTCTCTTCCTCTGGCAGTCTCTTTGAAAGAGAAGTAATACTTTTTTGCTACTCCGGTAAGAGTAGTTTCATAGTACACCTGAAGATCTGGTGCTTCAAATTTTCCAAGGTTAGAGCAAAAGCCATCATCTGGCTGTCAACCCATTGGTCAAGAGTTTTCTCTTGTCTACAGCTTTGTCTAGATTTAGCCAGATTCCATGAATGGAAATTGGTGTTTTGGATATATTGTCCTCTGGGACAAATCTTTGAGAATTTCTTTCTCCATTTTTGCCCGTAGGGGCTTTTTGTAAAGGGAGTTTTACTTTTCCCTTTTCTCTTGTGATGAAAGTTTGGAGCTTTCTCCTTCTTCCATTTCAATATCCTGATAGGGAAGGAGTTTTCTTTCCTTTCCAGGTTTGAAATTTTTCATTTCTTTGATTAGTTTTTCTAATCATTCAGGATTTTCGCAAGATTCTGCTTCATCATAAAGATCATAGAGCTTTTGTGCTCTAAGCATATTTACTGGTCTGTTCAGATCAGCTTCTAATTCTTCTTCAGTGATGGACTCTGATGGTTTTTCAGAGTATTTAATACCACTAACACTAGCTTCTCTAGTGCTGTAGTTTCTTCCGAGAAGATTGTTGTTTATCCTGACATTTTCAGGACAGAAGTCACTTTTTCTGTGATCGTCGAATTTTAGACTAATATCTCCAGTCTTTCTACTTTCAAAAACTACCGCTTTGGCATTTTCTACTGGTTTTTTCAGACCGGACAATTTCCATTCAATAGGAAAAGTTACTTCATTCCAAGTAACCTTGTGAATTGTGAATGATTTTTCTGGCTGGTGAGGAAACCAGTAGTGAGACCTGGGATATTTGATATCCTGGTTTTAGGCTCCACTGTGGTACTCATTAGTTTATAGTATATTCTGTATACTATAGCCAGTTCTTGCATATCTTTTTTCATGGATATGTCATCTATCTTGACTCTCAGTCTTAGACAGTGAGCTGCATCTTTCAAGCTAGTTAAGAAATTTGGGAAGCAGTTGAAATAATCCACTTGATTGCATAAAGATGCCTCAAGCGTTCCCAACAAACTAGCTTGAAAATCCGTTAATCTATTGTCTTGGAGGACACATAGAACTGAACAGTTTATTTCTTCGCGAGCAAGAAGTTTTATGCCTACTTGGACTGCTCCAATATGCATAAATTGATAATTTTTTGCTTTTGCTCGGGCAACTTCTGCAGGAGTGATCATCAGTAAATCGGTTTCTCCTGTTGTGGAGGGGGTTGTAAATTCCAATAATTTGAAGTGGTGGCTATCCAACACATCAAATTTTCCCCTTTTGTAGATTTGTTTAAAATCTAACTTTGGAATTGCGGAGTTTTTTACCTCCTGTTCAATTTCGTTGAATTCGAATTCTTCAGCATTGAGGAGTTGTACTCCTTTCCTTTTCCCGAAGATGCTCATCATTTTGACATCTCTCTTTTCTTCTTTCAGGTTTTCATACCGAATACTAGTTTGACTAGTAGAGAGTCCAAGAAAAATCATGTTTGGAACAGGATTCTTCTCAGGTTTCTCTAATGGTTTAAATTCATTAGCTTTCTTTGGTTTTACTGTAGGCACTTTCTTGTCCTTCAGTATATTTTTCATAGAATCCAGCGTTTTTTGCTGTTCATTGATTTTTCTACTAACACTTGTTAGCTTTTCTTCTTCCGTTTTTGGAAGTTCCTTGATATAATCTATTTTGTTTTCCAATTTTTCTAATTGGTAGATTATAGAAGGTAATTTTTTTAGAAAATCTTGACATCTAGATAATTCTTTCAGCAAGATCTGATGTTTCTCATCAGAGGATTTCAGTAGAGAATTCAACTTCTCTAATATTGAATCAGACATTATCCCCATTGGGGATTCGCCTTTTGAACTATTTTACAAGCTCTGATACCAGCGAGTTGCATATCTAACAAATGCTCAAATAATCAAGAGGTTTTTGTTCCTCTTGAAGAGTATATAAGAGATTTTCTATATCTTGTTCAACTTTATAGAGTCTTGTTTGAAGTCTATAAATGATATCCCAGTAATCGGGAGTTTCCCTGATAAGATTATCTCTAAAGTTTTTCAACTTTCTCAACTTTTCTTTTTCTTTTCTCAATTATTTGTTAGTACCATTCCAAAGAGCAATTAACTCAAGTCTATCAGCGATCGGAATTATGAATAGTAAAAATTAATTGCTTACCTTTGAATATAGAGGATGAAATATAACTGCAAATATAGTCTAGACAATAAATTCAAGATGGGCCCACCACATTTCATCAAAATAATAGTAAAATAGAAAGTAGAGAGAGGGGTACTAATGGTATAAACGTTAAGTGGAAGAAATAGTTGGGAGAAAAAGAGAAAACTTTTGTGTGAATGAGATTGAAAATAAGTTGGTGAAGTGTATGGGGTGTATTTTGATATTTTATGGGTAAGTGATCATTATCCCTGAACGTAAATACATAAAACTACATTGTTTTTTACTTCTCTTTGACCCGAGCCTATGACTTGAGAACATCATCTATACATCACTTCCTGCATAGATAACAGTCATAACGCCCATGGGACCTAACTGGATAGAACCAATAACTGTATGATGCATTCTTTCACTTTTGTCAACAACCTCTCTGTGTTTGATTGAATCTTTTCAACGCCTCCAATGTCCTAAAGGATAATGATACAAGCAGAACTGCAAGTGTGGGGCGGTGGCTACTGATCTAGCGTGGTACCAGTGGTGGTTGCGCTGACAGACTTTGAAGAGTATTAAATCAAGTACTGATCTAGATGTATTAGCAGTAGCATTTACATCTTCCCTGACTCGGCTACTTCATTATTCTCGAAGCCCTTCCTTTTCTTTTTTCTTTTTTGATTTTTCACAGTACTGTTCTACTTTGCAAATTTCAAGCATCTCCTAATGGCTGATTCCTGCTAATACAGGCTCAGAATTCCCAATGAAGGATTCTTTACTCCAATCTACATAACACGATTAGCTTCAAAACAGAATACTTAACGAGAAATAAAATTTAGAATAATACTATCAAATGTTGCGACGTATTAAAATAAAGCACGTGGCAACAATATTGTATGGTTTACAATGCCTTTTTAAAAATTTTGCATCCGTTTTGTTTCATTTTGAACAATAAGCACATGGAGACATGTAACTGAAACCATACACCACGTCAACAATGTGACGCACCCCATATAATTTCTGTCTAATTTACATATAGAGAAACCAGTATATCAATTTTACTATAGCAGTATTTAGGAATTTATAGGAAACTTAAAAGATTATGAGAAGGAACTCTGCATGGCTACTACTTACTATCATGGATTACCCCCTAATCGAGTGAGGTTTATTATTACACAAATATAGAATACTAATCAATAACTGTTTCACTATCATCGAATCCAAACCATTGGTCACCCTATAAATCATGACTGAAACGGTTTCAAGAATACACTGGTTCCAGACAGAACAAAGATTTTGCGGAGTGCAACAAGAATGGCTAGTTAATTGAAGAACTCAAACAAGGCATGATATTAATAAATACTGCAACTTTCTGAGGTTCACAAACTGGCTCAAAAGAACATAAAACATCAGCCCCTCAAAATACACAATAAGCCTTCTTTCCCTATTTTTTTTTTTTTTTCCTAAAACTTGTGAAAAGAAAAACCCAGATACAGACAGATAAAGGCATGCAAAACTAGTTCCTTGCGAACAGTCAGGTGAAGTCAGAAACTAAACCCTCACATCATCTAAGGTCCCTCCTCAATCCTCATGTAGTTTTAGCTTTGGGAGTTCTTTTCCTGAGTCTCTTTGGCATTGATATCTTCATGCTTATGAAAAAAAGCAGAGCCCCAAACAATGCCAAATTCTGCAAATCAGGGAAAAGAAATCATTAACAGTAATTTTTAAACTTCTCCTTTGTTTTTAAACTTGCATTGAATCCCTATCTAAACCTATCCCATTGTCTACGAAAATTGTAGATTAGGTGAATTGTAAAAAGCCTAAACACACTCCAAGAGTCCAATCCATAATGGAGCAAGCTAACTGTTGGGCCAAGACTAATAATATCAATATCAGAGCAATGCTACACATTTCATCCTAGTGCAAAGATCTAATTTCAGTTGCAGTTAAGAATTACCAAAGGTAATACTAAATTACACATATTCAACTAACATAAATAATCTAGTCCGTGTAGCTTGACCTCAACTCAGTTTGGTTGAGTGACTCATGCTTGTTTTGTCAAAAACAACGTCCAGAAAATGCAATAGGTACATCTGTTAAGTTCTCATTTTATAAGGGGAAAATGTGAAATAGAGACAAAGATATAGATCTAATGCGTAAACAAAATTATGAGCCAGCAAGTAATCCTAATTGCTAACCTGGGTAAACTTGAGGAAAAGTTGATTGAATTCTTTTTTCTCCGCATCATAGTTGTAGAAGTCATACAATATAGGAGTTGCAATGGCCTGATGCAGAAGCTGCAGGGAAACACACACATGATTTAATCGCCATGTTAATCTCCATGTACACACCAAAAAAATATAAGGTAGACAAGCCAAGGCTAGAACAAACCAGCAGAACAGCTCCAAGAGTACTTCCAAAGATGAAAAGAACACCCCCGACACCCTTCAAGACAATCGCCGCCGCCACTAAATGCTTAATCTGCTAATAACAAGTCCCAAAGATCACTCTCCTTGTGTCCAAATTAAACCAATCACAAAACCGTAAATCCATCAATAACAACTAAATCAATCAACTTTCTCACCTCAACTTGCTTGGGCACTTGCACACCGGTATGAGCTAACAGATGGCTCGAGAAAACATCGAGCTTCGGTCTCAAATACTTAGCTGCAGCTCCCCCATCCGAACCAAATTCATTGAACCTATAAACAGCAACACTTGTGAAAACCATCTCATCATAACGGTTAAGCATAACCAATCATCATACAACCTAAACTTAAAATTCTTTAACAACACCACTAATTTACTTCCGAAACTTGTTACATGCACACACAGATCAAGTTTCAGTTACACTTTCTACTTAGATCCAAGCACAATCAATGAGCATGAACAACTGTAAAATCACCGAAATTGCTTCAAAGAACCAGGGTAGGGTTCCGAAGAAGAAGTAAAATTCCATTTGAGATTTGCGTGATTTTCGAACCTTGAACACTACGAAACTTGATGAACAAATATTATTACTATTATTATAATAATAATGGAAAGAGAGAAGGAGACACAGATCTGGAGGCTCACTCTTGCCAAGCGGAGAGAAGGAAGACGGAGGCGAAAAGGAGTCTCCCAACGGAGGAAACGAAGGCCATGTCTGTACGGGGAGAGACCAAAACGACGCCGCTTCGGACACTCGAGGAGGAGACTTTGCGATTTCGAAAACCGACTCGGACAGGGGTGGGGGTGATAAGGAGGAGCAGAGATCGAGGAAGACGGCGTCGTTTTGGGTGCACGCGTTCGAAATTTAAAAAAGTTAAGCGGTGGTTGGCTGGGGGAGTACTGGTACTCGCGCGAGTGTGGTAATGTAAATGTACTCGCTGTGTGGTATGAGATCGGGAGGCCTACACGTATGTCTGGCCAATCGGAGTGATTGGGTACTTGGGGGACCGGGGTGGTGACGTGGCGGGGTGGAGAAGCGAGTATGCTGAGGGTATGGAAGATGCGGGGTGAGTTGATTTTTCCAGAGTGGGAGGCGGGTTTTACATTGGTGCCCCCCCACTGTGTTCTTACAGCTTTTGAAGTCGAAATTTTGAAATAAAGAAGAGTTCAAGTTAAAGTGGTGTTGTCATGCTTTCTTTTCCACTTGGCTTTCTTTTTGGTAAAATCTCACTTGGATCTGTGTTTGCCACCAATTGTTAGACAAAGGAAAGACAATTCACCAAGAATTTAGGGTTAATTATAGAAAACAGGCGTCAATTTTGGTAAATCAAACTTCTTTTCACTGTCACAAATTAGAGTTATTGTAAGTGCGGCGTAAAGTTTAAGAATAGAAAATGTATCGCATAAAATTCTAAAAAGGAAGTCATGTTTGACTAATTAATTCTCTGTATGCTACTATACTTACTATATCATTATATTGATTGGTTAAAACTCAAGAATAAGGAATGCATATTGGTATTGGGTATTTTGAGGCTTCATCTGCAAAAAAGTTACATTTTAAAAAAAACTATTAATAAAGTCTAAACTTCAAGTCTTTGCATAATGATAGCTGTCTTTTTTATTTGTCTACTCTTTTTATTGGATATTGGAGCAGGATTTCAACCTCTGACGTAACTAAAAGTAAAAATGACTATGTAGATTTAACAATTTTAACCGACATTATTGTATTTCTAAGATATTTTTATTTTAGATCAATAGTGGAGAAGAAATCATAATTTGAGATATCTACTAACACTTGTTGAAGAGAAATTGAATGTTTACTTGTGAAAAGCTAAATGCAATAGACGACCAATTCAGGCAAATTTAGCTCTTACCGTTATAACCTTACGGTTCTTACCGCTATGATAGATACTAATTTTCTGTTTCTAAGATTTTTTTTCACAGTTGTCTCAAATGAATAATGAGACATGCATACTAGTGTTTCATCTAATAATTAATCGGACGCTTCTTCACGGCTCAACCTCTTAATAGAAGGGATGATTGTGGAAATACATGACAAAGACATAATCCAAAATCATGAGTGCATTAATTTGTAGAAAATTGTAGTTCAAGTCAAATTGATACAAAAGCAATGAACACGTAAACGCACGGAGCATATTTGCATGTTCAGTTCCTATTGGATGCCATTATTGAACCTCAAGCTTAGCTAGCCATCACGACCGACTTAACTGAGAATATATATTGTTTTTTTTTCGAGCTCTGTAGATCTAATGCCACCCAACTCATGCAGCAACTGTACCATTTATATTCACAAAGGAGCGCAGGAGGATCAAGGCAAATCCTATCTTGGCCAGTTTGTTCCAAAGTGAATCGCATAATGAAAGTTCTCCCTGCCCATTTTTATACTGTTGGATGTAAAGAAATCACATGTCTTGCAGAAATTATAGATACATATTCAAGCTGATTAAAAAGCTTGTACTACTCGCCCAAACTCACCACTCAAAGCAAGACATGACTTATCTTTACAGTACTCATGATAATGTATTGTGTCATTCGTGATCTTATTCCTTCCTTGAATCAAATTGTTTTTACGCAAAGCTCTGCGCTAGCTATAGGTTTACCTATTGAATTGCCCTAGCTACAAGCAAGGTTTATTCGCATTGTTTTTGGCTTTAAAGTGAATTTTTTAAGTGTGATGTAATATGTACCATAAAGGCGGTTAACTTTCTACTGCACACTTGGACTGAGATAGTTTCGTTATCACTGGACCCTTCTCAGTCCTTATATGCTACACCTCATATGAAGATCTTCCACTCTTGCATTTGGATTTGGGTGTTGCAAATAATTATGGCTCCAGATGATTCTCTTTTCGAGTTGCTGTCTTAATTGTTTGTTTTACTCACGGGGGTATTTTGCATTATACTAATTTTTTTTATCAATATAAATTTATTTCAATAAACTGGAATTACATACTAATCCAATTACAGCATCAATTTAAGGAATTAATACAACGACGACACACATCAAAACTAATTCTAAAGGCCCTCACTCGAAAGAGGAGAGACTGACAAGTCAATAGATCAACGGGGCAAGATTGAGAAACTGACCGAGCTAAATTGACTAAAGAGCAACAATAACTGGGACAAGTGGCATGGCCACAGTAGTGAACTATTGGGTAGGCCGTCCCAATATCTCCCGATCACATCAACACAAGTTAATACTAAAATGCACAATCTTAAGCCAGTAGGAAACTGGATCCTATGGACAATAAGTCAGTTACCTAAATCCAGACACTTGTCGGAATCCAAGACGATAACCTTGACTCAAAAGTGCATACTTATTTTAAATCTAAAAATATATCCAAACACTAAAATATACTGAAAACACCAAATAAAGAAACACATGCAAGGACCTAAACACATTAACATCGAAGCAAAGAGTGAAGTTCTAATCCGAAGGAGTCGTAAAACCAATCCAGCACACTAATAAAGCATATGACCGCCACACCAGCGCCAACCCCACCTCTCAAAGCTTAACCAAAGAGCCCTTTGATCAACCCAGTCACCACTCCGAGCACATGCCTCCACCCACCCATCTTCAATGTCAAGGAAGGTTTGACTACAATCTCGCCACATTAGAACCCCGACCCGACCAAAAAAATATACTACAACCATCTCGATCAATTGTGGTATTGCGATATGCCTAGCACACACACCACCTACTCTAGCCTATTGCCTTCACACCATCAACACCATTGTCCTCACCTCCCATTGCCTGCAACATCTCAGAGATCGACCCTCCCAAATAAAATGTAGATTGGTCAGGGTCATTCCTACAATCTCTGCCACCACCCAAACTCGTACTATCCCTACCCCAGCCTCGATCTATGTGTAGCACAGATGTAATCCACACCAATTTAGGTTAGCCTCATTATCGCAACCTACTAGAAGAAAAACCAAACCTGCCCTCCAACCACCAAGCCATCACTCCTCTCCTCCGCCAACTTCTTCGGCATTATAAAGATTGATCATATCCGTACTACTAGTAACATCCACTTACCCCCGATACTCCGTCTTGATGTGCTCCACCTGCACCCACAATCGCCCATCAACGACTCAACATCCCAAAGGGCTTCAAGGACCCGTCTAGCCGCACCTGCATCCCTATGATAAAACCAAAGGCCATCGCCAATGAGGAGGACCGTTAGACGAGAGCTATAGTTTTTTTACAGGATGAAATTACACCTCATTTTTTTACAAACCACACTCATTCCCTATTGTAATGCACATGTTTGTTGTGTCAAATACTCATGAAAAAACGGAATATGGGGTGTGCTTTGCAAACAAAGGGGTGCCAATTTCGCTACTTCTTTTTCAATTATTAGAGCCCATCTTTGGTTAGGCCCTATCTTTGGTTTGATTCACTTGTTCAGTCATGAATTGGAATTGCAAGTAATGACTCTTTCTCTTTCTCTAGACTTAGATTATTCTTTGTCACCAATGACGCACTTCAGTCGAGATTTCTGAGTAATTCTCATTTTTGGTCATTTTCAACCAATGACTCTCATCCTTGGTTTTCTCCAACAAGCAACTTCGCTTGTTAAGAAGTCTTTCAGTAGATATGTGGCTCTATGTGCTAGAACCAAAGGTGTTTTGGCTTCTAGGGATTGGCAACCTAGTGGAATTGTCGCGAATAGGGTGCTATGTTTGTTTGTCAACGTGTTATCGTCGTCCCTTTTGACCTGGTTTAATTTAGCTGAAAAACTATTCATTTCATGCAGGATCTTGGCCAATTACGCCAAGGTAATTTGCCTAAGGTAGCGGTAGTGCATTCTTAGAGTTTGAACCTTTGCGAGATAGAGACAGTGACTGGGTACAGTTTTAATCCTTTTAGGGCTCTAGGGATACGGTTACTGGTTAGGCCGAGATTAGTTTCAAGCTTTTAAGTTTTTGGAATGTGTTGCGACATATTGGATCAACATGGAGATTGTCTTGTCATCCTTGTGCTTCACTTAGTCTATAGTTTGTTGAGGGCGGAGGGCTCTTCTTAAAGGTTTCCTTCCATGCCTCATGTCAGAGATATGAATTGCAGTCTTAGATCCTCAATGTGAGAACATTGCTAGATGATTTTAATGATCGTTACGTGCTAGTGCTCTTGTTGGTGGTGCCGTGGTGACATTTGAGATGCTATTTTTTATCAATGACTAATTGCTCTTTAGTTGAGTTTTCACTTTTGAAGACGACCTACTTTGTTTAACTGCACATTGTGTAACTATTAAAGCTTTCAGCCAACATGACTCTCTAACCATAACATTTGACTTTTACAACAGCTCTAACCAATTAATAGTCTGATGTACCAAAAATTAGAAAGTTCAATTACTAAATTTAACAAATTGTCTAAATGTTGTGCGCTCGACTCTCATTTTTTTTTTCCTCTTTAAAAAGTTGCACGCAATACTTTTACCTACACTACAAACACTAACATTTCATTTTTCTAAAAATAAAGAATAATTTCCATACCAATTTAGTCTAATGGTTTAAGTGTTCCTTTTGTAAAAAGCAATTTCAATTTAACTCATTAAATTCAAATTTGACATATGATTGACACAGGTGTTGCAAATGTTATACACCTTCTTTTCTAAAAGACAACATAAGCGACCAAATTTGTTCTTCTCATCCATACCCTGATCTCTAAATGAACTTATCGTGTAAACTACGTTATAGTAAATTCTATTGGTAAAATTATTCAGTAACGGGTCTTCTTGATCAAATTACGAAATCCCCATAATTTTGCAATTTTAGAAGAAAATAAGAAAACTATTAAATCCACCAAACTTAATAAAAATCAATTACGTAATCTAATTTCATTAGGTGAATCAATCAATTTCATTATGTCAAAGTTGCATGCAATACTTTTACCTACACTAAAAGCACCAACATTTCATTTTTCCAAAAATAAAGAATAATTTCCATACTGATTTAGTCTAATGGCTTAAGTGTTCCTTTTTTTTTTCTTTTTTTTTGACAAATAATCATATAGATTTCTTTCAAATGGATAAGGCCAGAATGACCATTACATATCTTTCCGCTACCATGTACAGATAGTCAAGAAGTTGTGATGCAAGTAAACATCACGGTGATACATAGGCTAGGATCATTCATTCGACATGTCATGCTTACTTATTTCAGCGAGCCTATTCAACTATGATCAAGTAACGCATAGTAATAGGCTAGTAATTAGAAACTAACTAAAAAATAGGTAAGAAACCCAACAGTTATCCTGGACCCAAGAAACCAAAGCCTAATATTCTTCTTCAGCCTGATTCGAGCCTGAAAAACAGCCAAATTGCTCATTAGACCATCCGGATCCCAATAACCAAGCCCAAAGACTAGGGCTCTAAAACCAGATAGAGAGATCTGGCCCAACAATATAGTAAAGTAGGCCCCACGGAATCCCAAACCCATGACAGCTTTTTGATCTAGACACCCATCTCTGGGCACCTTGAAGCCACCCTCTCGTCAGACGTCAATTACCAGGCCATTGGCTTCGCCCTTTGTCGCCACCCTCTGGAGCCAAATTGAACCTATGGTTGCGCCGTCACACCAAAGTATTTTCCTCCACACCAGATCGGAACCACCACTGTACATTTGAACCCAAATCTCAAAAGCAGACCGCTGCTTCCATCTCTGAAAAACCGAAAGCCGCCATCACCACTGCTAATCAGGCCGTAACCATTGCCCTCTGTAACTTGCCACTGGCGTCGTAGCCCTTGAACGGAACCCAAACCCAAGCGCCAGGCCAACAGCAGCCAAGTTGTTCTAACGTTTGTGCCGTTGCACAGCAATTCGCCTTCGTTTGCCCCAACAAGTTCCAATCCCAGCCACTCATGCTTCAAAGCACCGAGGCCAGCCATCTGTGATCCTGCATCGAGCCCAAGGTTAGGAGGCAATCCAGACGAGGAAATCAGGCCATCGCCAGGTGTCACACCCCTGACCCGGTGTCGGTGGATTTAAGCACCTGACCCCGAATCTAAGGTGTGAGTGTTACAAGGCATAATGTAAATAAAATGTTCCTTCTAGGCTCTTCATTCTAGGCTTGTCCAACCCACTTTAGCTCGTCAAAACCTAAGTACTTCTCTGCAAGTGGTATTAGAGATGGGTGGGTGAGCAAAACCACGCGCTCAGTGAGTAGATAATGTAATATGCCAGTAAAGCCATGTCATTTTACACATGCTAGAAAGTAGTATATTGTATACACATCAATGCACAACTATTCATCACATCGCATTGCATCATCCTTTCTTATTGATTATTTTTCAATTTAGTGACCACCACGGGCACCCTAATGGCCTTCTCTAGCCCTATACCACCGTGTGACACATCCTTACATCCTTACTTCGTCATAATCAATCAAGAAGTTCTCATGTTCCATGACTAGTCAAATAATGGATCCAGCACATAATATATATAAACTCCGCATATTTCGCAAACAGACATGCTTCACTTGAAAATAGAGAAATATTTTATAAATAGCTAAAATCATGCTTTTCCACCATTTTTGTAGAAAATAAGAGTATTTGAAACATATTACACAAATCCACTCACCTTGACAATACGAAACGCCTCCTTAAATACCGATCGTTAACCGAGCCTTCTAGAAATCACCATTGGATCTAACTCAAACCTCTATGGATAGAAAGATGACATCAAGACGAATCCGTAGCTTTTTGCGGATCTTAAATCGGAGTTACGGATCAAAAATTATGATCCGTCAAAGTTTAGAAGAGAAAGCTAGAGAGAGAAACTAGAGAGAGAGAGAAAGTAGAGAGAGAGTCTCTCGTCAAAATGGGAATATGTACTGGGGCTGGTTCGTATATATAGGGAAAGATGGCCAATCAAAAGTTGTCATGTGTCAAGATTAAAACCTTCCACCAAGGTGCTTGCACCACTTGTCAAGCATCCACCACTTTTCTTTCTTCCACTTGACAAATGTCAACATGACTCATGGGCTTGTAACTGACACGTTGGGCTGCTACTCTTGGACTCTTGGTCTCTAAGTAAACTCTTTGGCTAATAGGAATGCGCCACGTCACCACAAAATGCACTTTGCATCCAAACTTCAAAAATTCCTTAAAAATAGCTCGGGAACCCAAAAAATTCACCGAAAAATGCTATGAACTCGTGGTGACCTCTACTTTCCATTTCCAAGCTCAAAAATAAAATTTTACTAACTTCAAAATTCAGGATCTTACACTAGGATCTAGCAGTGCCCAGATAAATAGGGAGACCATGCCTCTGCTATAGTCAATCCTAATGGTAGCAGCCTCTGACCGATGTAAAGGAACATGAAATCTGCGAGGAAGATCAGAGGATGATGACAAACAAAGATGTCATGAGTTGGAATGGCCATAGCCGCCATTTTTGTCGTCGCCGGATGGTGGCGGTGGTAGGATGAGCGCGAGTGAGATCGCGGTTAGAAAGAGTAGAGCGCTAGGGTTTTCCATATTGTGATTGAAGAGACGTAGATAGAGAATATAGGGAACTGTCAATCTGGCTTTGTCTCTTGATGATGAGCGCTTAAGTGTTCATTTTGTAAAAAACAATTTAGATTTAACTCATTCAATTCAAATTTGACAAATGATGTGAGCCCCGGTAATTTTGTTTAATTACTTTGAATTTTCTCAGGCTTTGGTTTCGAATTTTTTTCTCCTAGAGTTGGAGAGTGAGTTAGTTCCGGTTAGGTAAAACAACTTTCGGTTATGTACGGAATTAAAGGTTCTTGTAGGCCTTTAGTATGGTCTGGTACAAGTTGAGTTTATAAAGATTTTGAGTTAGGCCACGTTATTAAACATAGTGAGGGGGTTTAGCTAGAACAGTAGCTCACTTAAGAGTTCATGAGCTGCTTGAGGTGTGTATCTGGGAATGAAAAACGTTAGTCTTGGTAAGTCACTTGTCTACACCTCTTGCCTACACCACTCACCACCTTCCTGACAGCATCCTCCACCTACTTGCTTCCATTTTTACTTCACTCTCTTGGCTGAGCACATTCTCATAAACTACAGACTACAAACACAAATCCCATCTGCATCCACCCAAAAACCCAACTCACCTTTCTTACCCAACCTTAACAAGAACAGAGGAACCAGCCATGGCAACGGGTTATAAGCCATTGAAGTCCCCATCTTCTTCTGTTGCCGAGTGTAGAAGCTTGGGCTTTGGAAATTAGATTGAGATCAGTTCACTCTTAAGGTAATCTCAACTCTTCCCTGGTGTTCACTTGGTATTTCGATTTGATTATAAGACTGGGAAATTTATAGTTCTTCTTAAATTAAGGTTTGGAATTGAGGAAGAGTAGAGAATTGGAGCTGGAGGTTGATCGAAGGCCTTTGCCAGTTAAAAGGTGGGATTGTACAGTACATAAATCGAAGAAGAAGGATTTTGGGTGGAGGTACTTGACTGGGTATTGATCAAATTGAGGTAAGAAGCATTCTTGGGTATGATTATAATTAAAGTAGAAATCTGGTAAGCTTTTAGAGGTGGTGTAGGTTACTATAATTGATTAATAAAGGATCTTTGGAATATGTTCTTTGAATGGTGACGTCCAGCAAGACTAGTCTATGGTTTGGTCTTGGTATATGTATATTTATATACATAATTGTGTGTTGTGGGAGCCAAAAGTGTTGGACGTGATTGTTGGGTATAATTGTCTCATTGTAGAGTAAGTTGCAGATTTGGTTGAGTTTGGCAGAAACTAAATTATAGTTAAAGGTTTGGTTTGGCCTTGTGGAAATTAGTTGTTCACTTGAACTATTTACGTGACTTAGGATTGGTCGCAAATGATATATAGGTGAAGGATAAATTATTTGTTCTAAGAAAGTTACTAACTTAGAATTGTTGGGTTTAGAATTCCAGTGACCAAGGCTTAACCAACGACGGTGATAGCTCGGAGATTGTCTAAGCACGGATTCCAGGTAGGGGGGACTCACCTACGCCTCGCTAGAGTTTTCTTTACATATTCGTTTTAAGTGTTGCATGACTTAGGCACAGTTTCGGTATGTTTTATTTATATTTATGTTTCTACTTTATTTTATTTTATCGGCAAGGAAATAACTATTAACATGTCGGGGCCGTGCTACACGGTCAAGTAAGTTAGATGACTTGAGAGAGAAGGGTGGCTCTGACTTCTTTGGGTTCGATCCCCAAAACCTCCGGAAGGTTAGTTACACCGGTCGTCCGGGTATTTCTGATCGTAATGACCGGCCCGGTACATGTGTGTAGCAAGATAGTGGACGCTCTCGCTACGCTTACCTGGTAAATATTCTATTTGAGGTAAGGCCGTGTAGTTGGTCTATGGGACCGGTCATCTGGTTTGTGAGCTATTGGGATCCCGTCTACGAGTCGTGTACTTAATGATTTTCTTTACGTTATTTTTATGTTTTACGCATTTCTAAGTTCGTGATAATCCTTTACTGCATGCTATTTATAAAACCTAGTGGGGTTGAGCTCCTCTACTGGGCGATGAATGTATGTGATGCTCACCTCTACTTTCCCTCCAGGAACTGAGCAGGAGCTAGCTGAGGACCAGACTTAGACACTTGGGTGTTGGCATCGTCAAGTTGTGAATAGCTTCTTTTGGACTTGACTGTTGGTTTGGCAGGTGTTGATCAGTCTCCCTCCTTTTTGAAATTATGAATGTGACTTTGTCTTGTTGTGGGAACCTTTGTAAATTTGTTATTATCCGCCTGCCTATCTTTTGGTGTGTGTTACTTAGCGTGAATCTGAAATCCGAACCTTGGACTCATGACTTTTGTGGAATGTAAATAAAGTACTCTTTTGTTGTAAAATCTTTACGCTTCCGAATCGTACTCTCAACCTCAATCGTAAATGTTTTTCTCACTACAATTCTAAAAGGCCTTGAAAGCTTTTGTGGCATGGGTTTGTGGCACAAGCTGCAGACTCATGTTCAGAGGCTTGCAGCGCTGTAACGTAATCCTTCCGGGGCGTTACATATAATTGACATAGCCACATAGGTATTGAAAGAGAGTTCCTATCTGGACCCCATTTACTCATTATACCTCCCTTATTTTTTAATTATTAAATTACATATGTATCCTTATATAAAAAGACAGTTACAGACCACAAATTAATAAGGAAAATTATATATTTTTTCCCTCTGCAAAGATTTACAATAATACAAACGCATTTATAGTATTTTTATTAGGGTTATTTACATATAAGTGCATATTTGAATGTTTTTTTAGCCATAAGGCCACCAACAAGTTTTTTCCCTCATAAGGCCAGTAGATTAAAAAATGTGTTATATTTTGGATATTAAAAACCAACATATTTACATAAATGTCACTAGAGTAAAAAGTCAACAATCATTCTCTCTCTCCTCTCCGGCAAGGTCTCCGGCCAACTCCTGCGGGTCTCCGGCCGACTTCTGGCGAACTCCGGCCGACCTCCGACGGGTCTCCGGCGACCCCAAAAGCTACTGTCACTGACACCAAAAGCTACTGTAGCTAACAACAAAATCTACTCCGAAGAAATTTCCGGCAATCTCCGGCGAGATCACAAAAGCTACTATCACTAGCAACAAAAGCTACTGTCACTAGCTACAAAAACTATTCTAGTAAGATTTCCAGCAACCTCCGATGGGATAACAAAAGCTACTATTAACAATAATAAAAGCTACTGCTTACCAAAAAGACCTAATGCTCCCTAAAACCAAAAGCTACTATCCCCACTAACAAAAGCTACTGTCACCAACACCAAAAGCTACTCTCATCAGCAATAAACGTTACTCTCACCAATAACAGAAAACTACTCTCACGAACAGCAAAAGTTGCTCTCACTAACACTAATAGCTACTTTCACCAACAACAAAAGTTATTGTCACCAATACTAGTGACCCACTCTCACTAACACTAGAAAGCTACTCCAGTATCAAAAACTACTCTCTCTATAAACAAAAGCTACTCTCACCATAAACAAAAGATACTCTCACCAACACAAAAAGCTACCACCACCACCACAAAAAAACTACATTCACCACCAACAAAAACTACTATCACCACCGCAAAAAGCTACAATCATCACCACCAAAAGTTACTCTCACCAACAACAAAAGATACTATCATCAACATCAAAATCTCTTCTCACCAACAATAAAAAACTACTTTCACCAACTCCGAAAGCTACTCTCACCAACTCTGAAAATTACTCTTACCAACATTGAAAACCGCATCTTAGATAAACAGAAGAGTTTTGAGGGTTCTTTACTTGTGAGAACAAATGCATTAAAACCAAAGCAGGCCCAAATGCCAACAGAGGCTATCATAAGTTCAGAACATTAAAACTAGTCTGTGCAGAATCAAAGAGAATCAAAGGGACAGAGGAACTTGACACAAGAAAATGCTAGGCAATATATGAAGAGTTTTACCAGCAGGGTGACAGAAGCACAAAATGAGAAACCAAACAGGCTTTGAATTGATTAAGCTTATCCAGGTCTCAGAGCTAGTACTTTGAATTGATGACTAGTATATGAATTACAGCCACTCGGTAATTCTACGACATCAAATACACATCACAAATTCACTTAAATCTTGAACATCAAACTTAACTATTCCAATCGCTCTAAACAATTTGTAATCATGTAGAGGTTTCTCAATTCTTACAGCAAATCAAACTCAAGAAATTCGGAATCCAAATACTCAGTAAATCAAACTTAAGAATTCCACAAGCTCCGAACGTTCAAAAATCAAATAATCCTAGGCTGAATTAGCTCGGAGATGCAATCTGGAAATAGAAGGTAAACCTGAAGCTCGACGACGATGACGAATTAGGGCCGATTGCGCTCAGGCCCGACTACGAAGAACGCGTCTGGAATCCTCTCAGGCTGAATTAGAGGACATCGACGACCTCGTATCTCGACGAGGAGCGTAAGGTCGCCGGAGTTGAACAACGCGGCGGTATCGAAGACGCCGATCAGATCAGATCTACTTCACCTTCATCCTTCTCGCCTTGCGCTGCGGGATCGTGAGATAGCCGAATTGGTGTTAGAGGCAGTGGATTTAAGGACCTCGATGATCCATTTCCGGCGACGTTATCCTCATGCGCGGAGATGATGAAAATCTACTCCGGCTCGTCTCCGTTCGGGTCCGCTTCGACTGAGAAAGGTAATGGAGATGGAATCGGCGACAGAATCGGCGATGGCGTTGAGGAAGGGTGTCGCCGGAGCCGAGTGAGATGGTGAGGAAGGGAGCTGCCGGAGCTGAGCAAGGGTTTTCTCGTCGGGGAGAGAGAGAGAGAGAGAGAGAGAGAGAGAAGAGAGTGAATTTATGTCGTTTTGGTGACGGACTGATCGATGGAGTCCGTTTAATTTCTTCCACGAAGGGCAAAATTGTCAGTAAGGAAATAATTTTAAGATAAAAGTGGCCTTATGTGTACAAAAAATCTTTAGTGGCCTTATGGCTAATTTAAGTTTCAAAATGACACTTGTATGTAATTTTCTATTTTTATTATTCATTTCCATTTTAGTTGTCATTTCATACTTCTCATTTTCTTTGTTTATGAAAAAAATCAAGAGAAAAATGCATTCAAAATTACTTGGTGAATTATACAAAAATAAAACCATGCTGCAAGAGAGAAGAAAATAAACAAAGGTCTTTCTCATCAATATAATAATATCTTGAAACAAGGGACAGAGAACTCTCGTGTAAACTAACCAAATAAGTTTGTGAAGCGGTATATAAGACAAAACTAAATATTAAAAAAAATAATGAACAAATCTAATTTTTCAACCTATCTAAAACTCCAGCAACCATAAACCATAAAAACTAAGTTTTGGAAATCCATGATTAAGCATGAAATATTAGGCTTCAAAAAATCCCTAATAATTTTTTTGTTAATTAGTTACACTATCTTTTTTCAATAATTCAGATTTTTTTAAAACAATGCCAAGATTCTTTTTTGGTAAATAAATAATTATGGAAGCATTGTAACTCATTCTTAATGCTCGAAAACATTTCCTTTTGTGGGTAAGGTTAAGTTAAATATTTGAAAGAGGTTTACTTAGCAAATTTTACTTTTTAAAAAGCAAGTTGGAGGTATAAAGAGATGAAATGTCAAATAAGCAAATATAGAGGTCCAAATAGAAAAACTCGTATTGAAAAATGTTATACACCTTCTTTTCTAAAAGACAACAGAAGTGACCAAATTTGTTCTTCTCATCCATACTCTAATCTCTAAACGAACTTATCATTTAAACTACGTTATAATAAATTCTATTGTTAAAATTCTTCGGTAATGGATCTTCTTGATCAAATTATGAAATCCCCATGATTTTGCAATTTTAGAAGAAAATAAGCAAACTATTAAATCCCATACCAAACTTAATAAAAATCAATTATGTAATCTAATTTCATTAGGTCAATCAATCAATTTCGAATTCAAAAGAAAAAAATCAATCAATTTCAAATTCAACTTACCCCCGTATAGAATCACCTCTCAACCCAACACTCTCACAAGTGAAGACAAACAGAGACGGCCGATGGTAACTCGGTAATCGGGTCAAAGTCCACGCCCCTTTTTCAAAAATTCTACCCCCAAAACCGGGTCCTGGTCCGGGTCGGACTCGGTCACCGAGTCGGACCGGTCTTAAACCCTGCTTCTTTGAATTGCTTTAAATATTAAGACACAACGACTAGACCCAGGGCACAAAAATTTCAGAGAGAGAGAGTAAACCAGAGAGAGCTTCTTCATTTTCGCCTTCACCACTCTCTCTTAGCTTCAATGGGGTTCTTCTCTTTCTTCGGCCGCGTCCTCTTCGCCTCCATCTTCATCCTCTCCGCTTGGCAAGCGTAAGCTCCCTCTATCCGTCCCCTCTCAGATCTAACCAGATTAGGGCTTTGAATCTTGAATCTTGAATTTTCATCACCGGAAGCCGATTTGATTCAGCTGTGCTTGTCTGATCTAGTTCATGAAGCGTTATTTCAGATTTTGTTTGAAAAAGAAGTGCTGCTTGTTTTTTATATGGATTTAATGCTCAGTGTGTTATAGATATGCATGTTTGAAATTTCGCGATGGTTCTTGGAGTTGCGAGATTGAGATTGAAACGGTTGTTAGATCTTTGATGTTTTTTTTTCTAAAATAAGCGTTGAAAATTTTTGAATTTTTTACATGTTTTTTTTTGGCTAATTGATGGTTGATACTGGCTTTTAGTAGTTACTGAGATCTAGTTAGTTGGGCTGAGTTTTTATAAATTGCTGTTGTTTAGTCTGTGGTGTTATTATGAAGTTTCGAAAGTAAGGTTTTTTAATGCATCTGGGGGATGTAATGATCTTTTGTGTGTGTTAAGTAATCTGGATTAAGAATAACTTTGAAGCGAAGTTATTATGATAAAGAGTTGGACTACTTTGCATATGTGTAAAGTTTTGTTGGCTATTCTTTATCCCGTCATTGATTAATGAACCCTTTTCTATGTACATAGGGGCCATTTTTAATGCTGAATTAATTGGATGCTAATTGTTGGTTCGTTATGATAGTAACTGCTATCTATTGTATGGTTTACGTCCCGGTCCTTGGTTACGGAGGTTTTATTTTTGCTTCAACGAAACATTCAGACTGTGACCATTCTTTGCATCTTAGTGCTGATTTCTATTTGATTGAGTGCCATCTGAGGTTAATGAACAGGTGTAAGGTTTTGATGTAGTCTCTTTAGTTTGTTTTCACTAATGACACACTTGGTATATAATTTAAAGAATTTTGAATTACTTTTGTTGGGCTTTACTTTGCTTTCATTTAAGAATTTATGCTTGACTTCCGTTACAAAAGAATCCATTGCACACTTATTTGTTATAGATGTGAGTTTTTTTTTTTTTTTTTTTTTTTTGGTAATGCTGATTTTTTGGCCAATCCTTAGTGCTAGATTTTGAATGCTAATTTTGACTGCTATCGGTGTATGGGTTACGTCCGGTCCTTGATTAGGCACTTTTTTGTTTTTGTTTCAACAAACATTCTATCTGTGAACATTCTTTGTGTCTTAATGCCATTTCTGATTCGATCAAGCGCTATTTAAGGTTAATGAACTAGTGTAACATTTGGATGTAGGCTCATTAGTTACACTTTGTACATAATTTGAAGAATATTGCACGATATTTGTTGGGCTTTACTTTGCTGTCTTTTAAGAATTTATGCGTGGTTTACCTTGCAATTGCACTTGTTTGGTATATTCAGAACTTTATTATTTGTGTTGATGTTGCGTTTGTATCCTTAGGTTCAATGAATTTGGTACTGATGGAGGACCTGCTGCAAAGGAGTTGGCTCCCAAATTTTCCGTTTTAAAAGATCACCTGTCTTCGAAACTGGGCTTTGCATTACCGGATGTAGATGTAAGTCTTTGTCTGTCTTTCTCTGCAGCTTCTTGCATGTATCATTCTGTCATGTTGCTCATTTGTAGTATGGCTTTTGATGTGGGAATATTGTGTGCAGCCTATTCATTTAGCTGGAGCTGTGATAGCTCTAAAAGGTCTGGGAGGCATTCTATTTGTACTTAACAGTAATATTGGAGCTCTTCTCCTGGTTAGTATTACTTTCTTTTGTGATCATTTCCTTTTCTATGATCTCACTTGTTTCAAAGCGATTGGTTGTTGTATATTACTGAATTAAGCTGATGTTTTTCTGGTTGTAGATTATTCAATTGGCATTTACCACTCCCCTCATCTATGATTTCTACAACTTTAGTCCAGACACTCCCAAATTTGGTGTGCTCCTGAATGATTTCTTGCAGGTTTGTAACACAAATGCCTATCGCTTGATTGTTTTCCAGGATATGCTTGTGTTCCTTTTAATTGGAAACTTAGTTGTTGTGCTTGTATTTTTTCTCTTTGTAGCAAGCAGCACTTGCTGGTGCACTGTTTTTCTTCATCGGGATGAAGAACTCTATTTCTAAGAGGGGCCAAATCACCAAGAAGAAGATCCACAAAACCAAAACTGGTTAGACGTTTATCGATGAAGCGATAGATTTTGAAGAGGAAATTTTAGGGTCTCGAAGTGGCTGCTAATCACCATCAGATTGTGGATGTGAAACTTCTTATTATTGCTCCTGTAATTTTTTCAGATTTTCTTTTTAGGATACATTACTTTTATTGGCCCTGTTACAGGGTGAAATTTATTGTTACTTCAACAGATGATTGATTGCAGCCTATGTTTCTTCTTATTCTTAAAATCTACTTTGCTTCAAATCAAATTTACTCTAATGACAAATCACGTTGCTTTTGAATTGTGGATATTTTTCAG
Source organism: Rosa lucieae (assembly GCA_024704745.1). Classification (NCBI taxonomy): domain Eukaryota; kingdom Viridiplantae; phylum Streptophyta; class Magnoliopsida; order Rosales; family Rosaceae; genus Rosa; species Rosa lucieae. The sequence goes on along the minus strand of CM045495.1, from coordinate 6,123,271 downwards.
AGCCTTCACAATTGCTAATGAAAGAAATGGTAAAGCATCGTGTGTTCTTAATCACATTGCTATAATGTATTATGGTTGATAGTTGTGTTGAATACATTGGCTGTCGTAAATTAGGTTGAACATGTTATATTGGATCTTGCCTCTTTTTACTTGGAATTGGAGCGCTTGTGGTTGGTCTTGGAGTTTTGGCAAAATCCCAGTTGCAGGGTACAAGAAAAGAGGTTAGAGTAAACAAAGAGAGAGGAAACTGTAAGCCCCGTTTGGATGACAGCAAATCAGGGTATGGAATGTGAATTAATTTCATTTTCTATTTAGACGTGTTGTTTAGTTGTAATTAGAGATGGGGAATGAAATAAAAAGTGAGATCTGACTAAAATTAACTTCCTCATAATATCTTAATAGAATTACCAAGTAGAAACGACATCTAGTCTTGGTACTGAAATTTGAGGTGGCGTTCCATAACTTTTTTATTTGTATTTTCATTTTAGAAAATAAAATAGGGTCAGAATTTTCACCATCATATCAGATATTTTCACCATCGGGATATAGAGGTGAAAATATCCTAACCCTAGGCCGAAATAAAAGGCATCGAGCAGGCTTCGCCTGTCAATGAGATGAGATATTGACTTGTCGTTCGTTTGACCAAGATGAAAACAACTACGTGAGACCAATATATACAATGAGTATCATTTTTAAGTATATATACTTACATATTTATACTTTTGAGTTTCATCTGTAAAAATTATAATTCGAATTATTCTTCGAGGAGGAAGGAGGAATAGTTTAAGAAACTTCATTCTACAACTTTTGGAATTGAAATACTTCTCGTCATCGCCATCTCCATCAAGCAATCCCAGAAAAACGCAAAAACCAAGCTATTATTCATCTCGCCATCGCCATCTCCATCTCCAAGCGCCTTCTCATCCTTTCCTCCCCCACCTCCAATGAGGCAGTTGCAAACGATATGGGTATCGTTGCAACCGTAACAACGGAAGAGGGTGGGATAACTGAGGGCAGAAGTTCCAAGCGCCTTCTCATCCTTGTCCTCCCCCACCTCCAATGAGGCAGTTGCAAACGATATGGGTATCGTTGCAACCGCAACAACGGAAGAGGGTGGGATAACTGAGGGCAGAAGTACTTTTGCGGTCTCTTTCACTCAGAATCTCATTCTCTCCCAACAAGCAAAATCTTTCATATCGGCTGCGGTTGGTATACCGGCCCATAATATGCTCAATAGGGTTTAACTGATTAAGCATAGCAAGTCCATATAAATAGTAGAAACAACAATTTGATGTTTTCACTCTTTCTTTCTTACAATTTAAACAATATTAAAAATATTTTTTTTCATTGAAGTATTGAACATTTTTAAACATGGAAAACAAAATCTTGTTTTTCTCGTTTTTGTTTTGAAAAAACGTTTTTGAAAAATCATTTTTGAAAACGTTATCAAACAATATTCCCAAACTATTTCATGATCAAAATTCTCACCGTCAAAGACAAAATTATGTACATTATCCCTCTATTCGCCAAAAGTTTTTTGCGATCATAGTTTCATTCTATGGCGCTATTGGATCAATATTTTTTTAAGCTCCTTACTTACTCTGAGGATTCATGGTTTCTCAGCTTTGATTTTGGCAGAGATTGTAGATTTGTTTCTGTATAGCGTACTCAAGCAAAAGGCTGGGACCATTTTTATTTGTTCGAAACTTTCGAGTTTCTGATTTTGGACATTTTCTACAAACATTTTATAGATGTGTGTGTGTTGTGGCCATGTGACTAAGAGTTGGATTCGCAGAGGTTAATATATGATGTTTCTATTCATCTATGTGATAAGTTTTTTTTTTTTTTAAAGGGATTTTCGTGATAAGTTTAATATGATAAAGTTGATGCGATGATAGTGAGATGACCGGGATGAATTCTTTATGTAGTTAATCTCTTGTATGAGAGAAAATTTGTTCCAGCTAATTCTCATATTGTATATAGATATGATCTCATATTTTTACTCTTTTTTTTTTAGCTGAAAATGTCATCATAATATAGAATTACTAAGAGTATAATCACGAAAATGTCATCATAATATAGAATTACTAAGAGTATAATCACGACACACCCCTAGGAATCGTAAGAAAGAGTCATTACGCAGGGTACACCAACAAAGTCTATCTCAAACAAAGAATAAGGTACCTAGAGCACAGCTAGTACACCCACCTTTTAAAATCATGCCATAAAACATAGAGCCCTAGTTCCCCGAAGCAATGTAAATGAGTCAACAGAGCATGCTAGATTCTTAGCGACCTATTCAAACTTGAGCACTACTAGAGGTAGAAGGAGGTATAACTCCATCATCTGGCAAACTAGTGTCCTGTATTTTGGACTCATCTTCAATATTCTTAGGAAAGCACTTCCATTTGAGCTTGGGGTGCTTCTCTTTTGTCTCTGTATTCGGAGTACTTGTCAGCTTGGCCTTATTTTTGCTTCCCTCGGGCCTACCTAGTTTTTCTTCTGAGGGGAAATGGTACGCCTCCCATGCTTCTGCTTCATTGGTAAGGATAGATCCTCATCCACCTTCAATGACGGAGTCGGCAAAGCAAGAAATTTCTTGCCAGGATGGATCAACTTAACCCCTGCCGGTCGCTTCTTACCACTCAGAGTCACGGCCTCCTCAATCACATGCTCCTCCACCACTGTAGCAACTGCCTCCACAAAATAACTTGATAGGCCGTAAGGGTTCGGAAGAGGAAGTACTTTTCCTCCATACTCTAGGAGGGTGTTTGGTAAACTCCCAAATTTATGCTTTTGGCTGGAAGCGCTTTTGCACGCAGCAGAAAACATGAAGCAGCTTCTCATTTCCGCTTTTGAGGAAATCAAATTGGAGAACACGGATGATTAAATGAAACTTTACCATCTGCCAAAATTATCCTTAGTTTTCTCCAAATTTACATCAAATATCCTAACTTCCTTTGCTCCAGTTCTAGCGTCTTCTCTCTTCTCTCACCGAGTCCCGACTCAAATCTCTTCCCTCTTCTCTTACTGGGTCTGATCACATCTCTTCTCCTAACCAATGTTGGAGTCTTAGATGTATGGTAGTTTATTTATCTCTTTGACATATGATTAATCCCCTTTCTCTTTCACCAATTCATGTTTTTTATATTTTCCTTCAGTTTCATCTTCTTCAAAAATTTCAGAGAAGATGCTCTACTCTCTAAGTGGTAATTCTTAATATTTGGGTTGGGTTCTGATTATTTGTTTGCTTCATGATTAATATAATATTTGTATTTGATGGGCATTCATTATTTCGTGTTGGGTGTTCGTGGTGAGTTGCTGGGTTTTGAAATAAGTTCTTCGATGGTGAAGAAATTGGTTTCCATAGTGATGTATTTGATTAATATAAACTCTTCATGATTAATATAATACTTGTATTTGATGGGCATTCTTTATTTCATGACCTGCTCCAGCTTAATTTCTTTTTAGTTTATTTTGTACTATGGTTTCTTTGTTTCAAATTTGGGCTTTCTGGTGTGTTGCTAGGCAGGTTTTATTTCTTTAGTTGTTTTGCTCTTCAGCTTGTAAGTTTCTTTCCTCTTTCAGTGAAATTTCATTTGTCAAAAGAAGAAAAGAAATTGTAACTTGATCAGAGGTGTGTTTGCTCTTCTGCATTTGAGTATTGAATCCAACAAACAGAGCCAGAAATTAATATCCACTAGCAGAGGCTTATGGAAACTGCAATACTTCATATACTGAAAATGTATGCATCATGCCTTGAAAATAGATGAATCCAAGTGGAATTTATTGATTTGTTAAAGAGGCTATTTTTTCTGTCTATTGTCAACTGATGGCCGCTACTTCTACTTTATGACTTGGAAATTTAATTTTGAAAGATTTTGTTTTCATTTTCTACTGTGAACTAATTTTACACCAATAAATAGTTCGATACAAGAAACAAATATTACATATAGTATTTGGTATGGAAGACGAGACAAAATTGATGCATTGAAATGGTAAATAGAAAAAAGTATTTTAGTAGCATATTTAACATTGATGACCTTTTTGGTAATTACAATAGTCAAAATATTTTTTATTTACAATTTATCAAACATTCAAAATTTGCATTTCATTTTTACGGCACTTCTAAAAATAGTTTACCAAACACTCACCTGATTCCCTAGACAGCAAAATCAGAAGTGCTTCCCCTCGCAACAAAATCAGAAATGTTTCCCCTCACAGCACAGTAATCTCAAACTAAGCCTAGATAAGAAACAAAGAGAAGCGCTCTAAAAATGGAAGACCTATATAAGAAAGTAAGTAGATGTGAAGAGAACAGGAAAACAAAGTGATTAAAAATAGAATGGATACAAACATCATAAAGAAAATTCAAAAGCCATTAATCCAATTTAATGAGCGATTCAGATCGTTTTTTCTTATTCTAAAAATAAATTTATTCATTAACGAGGAAAAATATTCAAAACATTGAAATTGATCAATAACGATTCTATAAACTATTCCGACCCATCTTCAATTTAAGTTGCGAGATTACTCTTTTAGAACGAAATTAGCAATACAATAAATTAATTCGTAACAATATATTTGATGTCCAAGCTCACTTTGTTCATACTTGTTTATCTAATCATTCAATTTCCCCATCCAAAAAAAGTAAAAAAATCGCAACGTAATTAATAGAATAGAACACAAATGGAAAAGTTTATAGCCAGTTACCGTTGAAAAAATATTTACTTTCGCCGGAGCAAAACACAGAGCATCACAAAAACTCAGACAAACTGAGTTGGGATTTCAAGCTCAGTGCTTCAATGGTATGAACCCAGAACTCTCTCTCTCTCTTTCTCTCTCTGTATTTCTCTGCAAATTGTTACAAAGCAAGCTTGTGCTACTTTTGCCAGGACTACCTGAAATCCGTGGTGCCTTCACACCTCTTCTCCGAGCGAGGCTCCAACATCGTCGTCATCAACCCAGGTATACCCAGAACAATTCACCATAAACCCATCAATTTTCACTACGCAAAATCCAGTCTTTGAGTCACTCACTTTGTCTTCATTTCTGTTTGGGGGAGCTCAGGTTCTGCAAATATCAGAATAGGCCTTGCTTCACAGGACAGCCCTCTTGAATTCCCTCATTGCATTGCTAGGCACACCACACAAGTGCCCAAGATCAATGTTCAAGACCAGGTTGCTTAAATTTGATAGCTTTTGATTTTATGTATTGGCTGGGGTCATGGCTGTTGTGGTTTTGATTAGGGTTTTGTGAATTGTTTTTGGGTTTTAGATGCTCAATACTCCAGTTACTACTGCACAGTACATGGAGCGCGAAAAGGCGTATGATAAAGTGAGCCTATGCACATTGATTTGTTTTATCTTGTCCTCATGGTTTTGTGTTTGGCATTTTTAATTGAAGCTATGTGTTTGTGTGTGTTTCTAAGATTGCCACCGCGTTGAAGATACCGTTTCTTGATGAAGAGATTGCTAAGAATTCATTCCCACGCAAGGTACAAGTGAAATTTGTTTTCTGATTGAATCATACAATGCAGACATTCATTTTGATAAGATATGTTGGCTTGTGGTTTCATTCGAATATCTGAAATTCAAATGGATGTGTAGTGGTTGCTGTTAACTTCCATTTTAGTGAAAACTCTTCTAATTACCTAAAATCTATGAAGACCAATATCAGTGCAGCTCAATTTTTGGTGGTGTTTTGGTTATTGAAATGATGGAACTGATGTGCAGATGGGACGTATTGATGGAAATAATCCACAGAATAGTAGAAAGGAAGCAGCATTTGACTGGACAGATGTGTATGTAAAGGACTCTAATTCGTCACCTGCATTAGGTAAAATATGAATCCTTGATTCTCATGGTTCATTGAACTGCTTTTACAGTTGCATGGGCAAACTTGATGTTTTTCAATTATACATGTTATCTGCTTTTGGTGCGCACCTCCTCACCCAGAAACTTTCTATGTGCAGAAAGTTCAGAGGATAGAGCCACAACTAAAGAGGCCATGGACCAAGACCAGCATGACGATGCAAATGCTGAGGAGCTTGGTTCTAGCAAACACCAATACAGAGAGTTCATTTTTGGTGAGGAAGCACTAAAAGTGTCTCCCATTGCGCCATATACATTACGTCGTCCTATTCGCAGAGGCCATCTAAATATATCGCAACATTATCCCATGCAGCAGGTGCATTCCCACTTTTTCTTAGTTTTTAATATGAGATAAAATTTATTACATTGTCAGCTGGTTTGCTTTTGACTCTTGAGAATTTTCAGTTGACATTTTTAGTTATGTATGATTCATCACAACATTATCAGACTCTGCCTCTAGTTTTCATGAAACACTCCATGTCTTATATACAATATTCTGTATAGGTATTTGAGGATGTGCTTGCTATTTGGGACTTCATTTTGACGGAGAAGCTGCACATCCCGTTAAGTGAAAGAAGCATGTATTCTGCTCTTCTTGTCCTCCCAGAAACATTTGATAGTCGAGGTACTGGTATTTCAGGATGCAATTAATGCTCCCTTTGTATATGTTGTGGACAATAACATGTCAGTTCTATTGATAGATATATTCTTTTGATCATATCAGGATTCAATTAATTCTTTATATGTTTCATTTGCTCTTTGTTGGTTCTTTTATCTGTCTTGGCCTTTTGTAGTTCTGATTATGGAGATATGTTATCATTGGTAACATTGTATGAACATTGTCTTGGGAAAGTGGGAAACTAATGTGACTTTTCTTTCCATTTTCCCCAAGCAGAAATAAAGGAATTGTTGTCTATAGTCTTGCGAGACTTGCATTTCAGCTTTGCAGTGGTTCACCAGGTGATGAATTTTTCTTTTTAAATTCTGCATGATCAATTCGTATTTAAGTTGTGATGCAAGACCATTTCCAGAAAACTCAAAACTACTTCGGAGAATGAACTACTTCTTTGAGAATGTATCCTAGATTTAACAATGTTCGTTTGTAGGATCTGCATATTCAGTCATTTCATACCCAAAACTCATGCATGTCATTACAATCTAAATTCTTACCACAGATTATTACTACCACGAATTTTGTGTGTATGTGGTCTTACATCTCTTACACATGCACTCTATGTTCAATAAGATAGTGCGATTAATAAACCTATCGTTAATTTTTGTATTTGTTGTCTGATTGTTATTGGTGGTTGTCTTTCTTTTTTAGTGTTGCATTCCTATGTTTGCAGTACAATGTGGCCTGTCAGTGACTCTTCAAGGTTTCATCTTTATATGATGATCTATCGTGTGTTGGCTAATGTAGGAAGGTCTAGCTGCAGCTTTTGGTAATGGGTTATCAACAGGATGTATTGTTAGCATGGGTGCTCAGGTGACATCAGTTATTTGCATTGAGGTAACTGCGAGTTCTATACCTTCTTTTTCCTTCTATTTTAGTGTATAAAGTTTTTTTTTGGGGGGTGGGTAGGAATCAGCAAGCCCATGTTGTGTTCCCATCTGGTCTGGGATTTGAATGCCCTAGGCAGTACATTACTAGCTATATGCTAGTTTACTGTCTACTACGATTGTAGGCCTCTGCTGGAGGGGTCCCAGTTCTGAGTCCATAGATATCATTTCATGTTTTGGGAATCAAACATGCAAGCATACATGTTTGTTACTGAAATGGAGGTACCTAATTTGGTGTAAGAAAACACTTTTTTTTCTTTTTTTGAGAGAAATTTCTCGTATTACAAATACTAGCATACTCTGGTCACCAACACATCACCGTCATTTGTATTCCTCAAGCTCCAGTATCAGCACCATCACAAGTTCCACAAAACTATACTCCCAAATTCTCACCTTGATCACCATCACTATTGGCTTCACTACATTTACTGCTACAACTGTGAATGGGCTCTGCAGGCCAGTACGTATTCACCGATTGCCTCTATTATGATTTATTCATTCGCCAGGTTGAGGAATCTGCTTATTTTTATTGCAATACCACCGCCAATACTTCTTCAGAAATCCTTCTCTAGATAAGTTTCACATGCAGCAAAATGAAAAAGAAGAATGATTAACCTTTTTCAAGCTTTTGGTTGTATATCAGTAGCATGAGTGGATTATACTTAAATTTCAGAGTTATTATTTTTTCCTTGATTTTTCTCCTATGATAATTTACCACTTGTCTCCTTTGGTATCCAGGATGGAGTAGCTTTACCTACCACACAGAAAACCTTACCTTTTGGTGGAGAGGTGGGTTTTGTTTTTAAAATTTATTATTTAGATTCGCTATAGATATAAGAGTGAAAGATATATTATACTCTTGCTGCTGTAATTATCATCCATGTTAACTGTAAGTCCAAAAGGAATATGCACACCCTCCTCAGTAACAGTTTCTTGACGTGGTAAAACTTAGTCTTTCATTTCATATTTTGTCACTCTTACTTTTAATCTGCAAAATTATTATCCAGCCTTTAGTGCTCAACTGCTCATATGTCTGCACCCTATTTAGTTATGTCATCTTTAGGAAGTTGGATTTATTGTGTGTTGTTTATCATCTTGTCTTCAGCATAACGTGTCTGAAATGCCTTCAACCTGATCTATGCATGTGATTGTGCATTAATTGGTCTTTTAGCATGTGACCACCTAATTCTGTCATTACTATCATTTTGTAACCCCGTTCTTTACCTTTTGGACATCCATGAATGAAACCATTTTTATTGAACTTTTTCAATATCCTACTTTATAGGCTTTACTGCATGGCGGGCTGAGGTGTTGTTAATCTAATAAGTTTTGTTTTCCAGTGGATTGTTTCCTCGTGAAGTTAAATGATGAATTTATTTTTTCAGGATATATCAAGATGCCTTCTTTGGACTCAGAGACATCATCAGACATGGCCACAAATTCGTACTGACTTGTACACAAAGCCTATAGATCTCTTGATGCTTAACAGACTAAAGGAGTCTTATTGTGAGATTAAAGTTAGTTTTTCCTCCTTCTTCAGTTTTATGTGAAGGAATGTCTACATGAAATTTATCTGTCGTTGACTGACTTAGTTTCTATTTGTGCTATACGGTTCATGTCGATAACAGATGATTTACATTTTTATACGTTTGGGCCCCTTGTAACAAACAAAAAGAGGATACTTACTGGTAACTTAGAGTTTTTAGGTGTTATTCTCTTTAAAATACTAAGCTCCTCCTAATCTAGATGGATGAAAATATGTTTAAGACAAAGTTGTCTGGAGGAGAAATTCTCATATCCCAAGGTGGGGTTAGGGATGGTCGAGCCCATGGTTTGCTTCCATGTGGTCTGGGGTTCAAACCCCCGAAGGTAGATACCTAGCCAATTGGTAGAGTTTTCCTGTCTTCTAAACATTGTAGGGTTCAACAGAAGGCCCCAGTTTTGGGTCCACTAAGTGGGTTTGGGGTTATTGAAGAAAAAGAATGGAGGAAATTCTTAGTTTCAACTTTTGATAGGAGGGTCTCTCCCGAAAGAGAGGCAGGGTAAGTATCGCATTACCATACTATGATACTAATCATATTCTCTTAAACTAGGTTATGCCTTCAGTTAGAGTTGTTGTGAAGTACATTATGTCAGTGTAGGTTAATCCATCTTAGTTACAGTACACTGTTAGTAATTGATTCTATGGCAAGGATAATATACAGATCGGCAAAGAGTGCAGATGTGGATTAGAGGCCACCCCTTCATCTTGATTCTCAGGTTATACCTTTTAATTATTTAGTTTCCTTTGTACAGGAGGGGAAACTTGAAGCTGTCACTGTAGTTCATTCTTATGAAGATGGCATGCCAGCTGGATCTCATAAGACAAGCCTAACTGCTCTTAATGTGTGTATCTTAAAGTGAATTCTAATTGCACTACTCAAAAATGATTTTCTGGAATATTTATGGTCAATGTATCACCTATAGGTCCCTCCAATGGGTTTGTTCCATCCGATGCTTTTGGTTCCAGATGCATATCCACCACCACCTAGAGTTTGGTTAGTGATGTTTGCCAAATTAGACTTCTCTGAGCCATAATAGTACTTCTGGAAAATGCTTCACCTTGATAAATATTGGCTTGGTTCTTTAAATAGGTTTCTTGACTATGAGGACATGCTGGAAGATACATGGCACATGGAATATCCGAGAAGACCTGAAATGTCAGAAGGACTGTATCCCAGCATGAATGTTGGGTATCCAATGTGGGATAGCTACCCAGTTTATGCAGCTAAACCAAAGAAAGAAGAGAAGGTTGGCCTTTCAGAAGCCATAACGAGGAGCATCCTTTCAACAGGTAGGTATCTGTAGACTTGCCAACTATTTCATTTTCTATCTGATACCTTAGTACCACTTGTTGCTTTCGTACAGGACGTTTAGACCTCCAAAGAAAGTTGTTTTCCAGTATACAATTGGTGAGTTGTTGACCAAATTAGACTATGAGTTTCTATGTTTGATTATTTTAAGTAGAAGGGAAAAAAATGACAGTGTCATGCTTTAGATTGGAGGAGTGGCTTTAACAAGAGGTCTCATTCCTGCAGTGGAGGAGAGGTTTGTTCTACTCTCATCTAATTGTTAGTTAGTATTCTTGGTGGTGATGCCTATGATGTTTTATGTAAATTATGCCATATAGTTTGCAAATTTTTTGTTACGATGGGGAAATTGACCAAGATTAAGCTTTGTGTATGGACACTTCAAGTATACAATATGGATTGCAATAGTTAGTTCAGGGGGTCCATGCTTGGAAAAGTTGTTTGCAGGCCTCCATTTACACTTATCGATGAATCACCTCATCACAACTTTCTGCAAAATTTTCTAGTTTCTAAGTATGCTTTGGTATTGCATTCTTGTGCAAGGGCCTGTGACCTATTAAAACCAGGGCAGTGAAAATTTGTCATTGTAATTTCATTCTGTGTCTGTTTTTGGAAAAGAAAAATTTAGATGAAGGATATACCCAGGTACTTCATTAATAAATTGCAAAGGCATTGCAATGGACCTTTGACTAGTTGTTTTAGACACGCATGTGATATTAATAAGAAATTTTTTATTTTTATTTTTTGCAGGGTTTTACTTGCAATTCCTTCAACTGAAGCAATTGATAGGGTTGAGGTAATTTACTTTCTTAATGGTTTTAAGCATGTATTACTTGGTTTTCTTGAGTTCAACTTCCATAGCCCTATGTTCCTATACTTTGCCCGTGCAAATATGTAAACCTGATCTCTCATATGTTACTTGGTTTGAGCAGAGCCGAGATCTGTCCATATGTTTTAATAACTAAAATATGTGTGTAGCTCAGCAATTGATATGAAAACAGAAAAGTGCTTTTCAATTGAAGGGCACACTGATATCTATTAGTGGCTAAGGTTTAGGGAATTTTAGGTGCCTCTGGAGTTACTGTTTTGTAGTTTTTATAATCTTAGTTATGGTCATGGTTGAATATGGAGGAGGTAAAACCATAAAAGGATGGAAATGAAAAGTTTGATGATACAACTTTTTTTTGATTAATTTATTTTTTATAGTTATGGATAATGATTTCCACATATGGTCTTATGAACATCATAGATTCATTGATTGCTGCCTGATTCAGTAGTACCTTTCATACTATTTCTTGTCATGCCTCTTCTCATATGTGGTTATTACATTATCTCTTAAATGTTAATTAGGTCTTGCAATCGAGAGGCAATCCAACTTTTGTACCATGGAAAGGTGGAGCGGTGAGTCAAGCACCTTCTATCTGTGCAGTTCATCCTCTGTTGGTCATATATATCGGAATCTAATATGTTTTGCTAGCTAGTGGTTAAACTTTTTTCTTTTGTTTATATAAATTTTTTTTATATCATGTTACCAACTTAGCTTATATCCTGCTCACGCCAGATCCTTGGAATTCTTGACTTTGCTCGAGATGGGTGGCTACGTCGTGATGAGTGGATTCAAAATGGAGTTCGCGTTGGAAAGGGAAGAAAGTACAAGGACTCCCATTTCCTCGAAGCACAGGCAATGTATTATATTAATTCATAAAACTGAGAGCAACTGCCTGCTCTTATTTTCACTAAAACACAATCGAAGGCTGCAAGGTGCTATTGTCAACTTCCAAATGATGTAAATGTTGGTTAGGGCGTTGCACTGCTCCTTCACCAAGGATTCTGAAGTTTACCAAGCTAGTAGCAATATGGTCAAAAGCATTGGTTGTTAACTGTATTTAAGAGATCTTGAAGTCTTGTATTTGTACATATGTGAATGGGAGGTTCTTATTTAGCTTAGCTCGGCGCCTAGGCCCTTGAGATATTTGGCCTCTGATTGCACTTCAGGATTTTTGGTTTATCGAATTTTCGGAATTATTATAGAACTCCAAGTTCTTTACCTGTCCAATTATATTCTATGGTGTATAAAATCATTATGTATGTGTACTCTCTTTCTACCTCTATCCCATGATGCATCTGAAGCTCATTGTTGTAGTCCAAACTGATCTTGACGGACCGGAGAGCAGAATCCAGTCTGCATCTTCAGCAAGTTCTTGACGAAAATGAACATACAACCCGGTCACTTTCGTTACAAGAGTGCAAGACTACCCTATTGCCTAGTACAAACGAAGAAAAAACTATACTAATGGCGCTTTACCTGCCAACTTCTAACTTTTGGTTTTGTCAATAGAGAAGGTTAGGGCTGTCGAGGCTAGCTGACTATATATGGTGACAGTAAATGACTGCGTCCCACATTGAAGATAATGAAATGGAAAAGCAGAATGGGATGCTATAAATGTATGCTGGTGGTTTCGTTTACAACTTAAAAGGGTCGGTTGGCTAAATATGCCATGCTCACCCTTGATTGGTGAGCGCCGTATGGATATCAAGACATATGGCCGACATAATTTGTGGGACTTCATAGGGTTGGCTCGCTTGGCCGACCCTCCGATTCTTAGTTGCAAATATTCAGACTTTTACGACCAAGTTTTCTGAATTGTCATGTATTTCCTTTGTGCAAGGTCCGAACCTGAATCATTATCTATAAATGTGGATATTGCGCGACTCAACGTAAGACTGTTGATAATAGAGTTCAAACTTAAATCATTATCTATAAATGTGGATATTGCGCGACTCAACGTAAGACTGTTGATAATAGAGTTCAAACTTAAATTGATAATAGACTGTTGATAATAGAGTTCAAACTTAAATGAGTAAGACTGTTGATAATAGAGTTCAAACTTAAATTGATAATAGACTGTTGATAATAGAGTTCAAACTTAAATTGAGACGCATACCAACTGATCCAATTCTGTGGATATTGCGCGACTCAACGCAAGACTGCTGATAATATAGTTCAAACTTAAATTGAGACTCAACTACAAACACATCCATACCAACTACAAACACATCCATACCAATTGATTCTGTGGATATTACGCGACTCAATGCAAGACTGCTGATAATAGAGTTCAAACTTAAATCGAGACTCAACTACAAACACATCCATACCAACTACAAACACATCCATACCAACTGATCCAATTCTGTGGATATTGCGCGACTCAACGCAAGACTGCTGATAAGTGGATATTGCGCGACTCAACGCAAGACTGCTGATAATATAGTTCAAACTTAAATTGAGACTCAACTACAAACACATCCATACCAACTACAAACACATCCATACCAACTGATTCTGTGGATATTACGCGACTCAATGCAAGACTGCTGATAATAGAGTTCAAACTTAAATCGAGACTCAACTACAAACACATCCATACACATCCATACCAACTACAAACACATCCATACACATCCATACCAACTACAAACACATCCATACCAACTGATCCAATTCTGTGGATATTGCGCGACTCAACGCAAGACTGCTGATAATAGAGTTCAAACTTAAATTGAGACTCAACCACAAACACATCCATACCAACTGATCCAATTCATTATCGACCCCAACTATAAATACGTCCATACCAACTGAACTAACTCGTGTTAGTAATTACATACATTATCTACCAACAACAAAACCAGTCATTGTTTACCTCAGAATTCGTCATTGAGCTTCCAACGATCTAATAATAGAACACGAGTTTAAATCTCTAATAATAGAACACCGTCTCAACGAGAGTCTGAAGTTTGATTCGAACACAAGTATGGTTCGACAGTAATTCACATTCCTTGTTTGCTTTGATTTGTTACAATATTACATAGAGTAATCCAGAGTTTCAAACCCAGAATCAATTTCAATTTCAAAGTTATTCCTTCCCAATTAGCTGAATCGAAAACAATGAGACGACGCCTTCAAGCTCAGAGCTTCGGAGTGGCGACGACTTTGGCCTCCAATCCCAGCACGCCACATAGCTCCGGATACAAGCTCATCCTAATCTCGGCGTACACGTCACCCTTCCACTTCCTCTCCCCCAGCTTCTCCGCCACGCGCACCGCCGCCTCCACCGCCGCCTCGGCGCTATCGTGCGCCGAGTCCACGATCCCCATCCTGACCGCCTCCTCTCCCCTCACCTTCATCCCCCTCAGCAGCAAGTCCCTCCGGGCCGAGACCGACCCGATCTTGGCCCGGAACGCCGCCGTGAAGTAGTCCGGAAACGGCAGCCCCAGGTCGACCTCGCTCATGTAGAGCACGCCGCGATCGCGCCGCATGGTGACGTAGTCGTGGCTGATGGCGAGGAGGAGGCCGGCGGCGGCGGCGTGGCCGGGGAGGGCGGCGACGGTGGGCATGGGGAGGGAGAGGAGGGCGGCGACGACGGGCTTGAAGGCGACGACCATCTGGTGGAGGCGGTGGAGGGCGGCGGAGGAGGAGCCGGCGGTTTGGGCCCAGGCGAGGTCGAAGCCGTTGGAGAAGAACTTGCCGCGGGCGGTGGTGATGAGGACGGAGCCGGGGGAGGATTGGGACTTGGCGTCGGCGAGGGCGGAGAGGAGGGAGGAGATGACGGGGAGGCCGAGGCGGTGATCGTCGTTGTCGTCGTCGCCGGCTCCGGCGCCGGTTAGGGTTAGGAAGAAGATGTTGCCGCGCTTCTCTAGAGTACACATGTTTTTGGGTCAGAAGAGGTGTCAGTAGTAGTGAGTCCTCGAATTGTGTGTACGCCTCTGTTTCTGGGCTTCTGTTTTTATACCCAACCAATTGCTAGGTGTATTAGTATGGTTTTAAAATTTAAATGCATTCTGCATTTAAGGAGTGGGCTGCTTTCCAATTATTAGGTGTATACCCGATTTGTTATTTTTTTTTTTTTGGTCGAAAGGATAATTCATTAAAGAGCAAAGGAAAGTACAACCAGAGACAAGAAACAAAGAAACTAAAAGACTAGGAACAAAGGGAGACTGAAAGCAAAGGAAATAACAAGGCAGTAGCTTCGGGACTAAATCTCAGTCTGGGGGTCGTGGTTGAGCATCACGACGAAGGGATGACAACAAAGAGGCTGGGGGGTAGTTCATCCACTCTTGGGATGAAAGCCTCTGCTTTGCTAGCTTGGCCGCAGCATCCGCTGGACGGTTAGCTTCACGGGGAGTCCAAGAACAGGTGAAAATACTGAAGTGAGACTTGAATCTGAGGAGGTCTTCGATAAAAGGACTTAATCTCCAACTTTCACATGTACCGTGGGCTTGGTTGTTTACAAACTCCACCAAATCTTTGCAGTCACACTCACAAATGACCTTTAATTTGTTCAATCTTGCTGCCAAGAAACAACCTTGAATTAAAGCCATAGCCTCAGACTCGATAGCTGAATTGTAGGTCCCAAAATAGCTTCCTCCAGCAAGGAAGCGGCCATGATGATCCCTCAAAATAGTACCCGTACCACCATTTTTTGTCATGGAATCCCAAGCTCCATCAGAGTTGATTTTTATAAATTCCTCAGGAGGAGGTTTCCAAAGAGTGTTACTTGTATTCAAGTTTGAATTTGAAGTAGAGAATGAGGAGGCAATTACCAACTTGGCATTTATCCATTCCTGGGAACTGAAGATGGCATTTGAGATGACCTTATCTGGGTTAATCATACCATTTTTGTAGGTGGCTGCGCACATCATTTTCCAGATTTCAAAAAGGAGGAACCCCACCAACTCCAGGAGATTTGAGGAATCTTCCACCAGTTTTGAACTCTCCTCAAAAGTACTTAGGAGCCAGCAATCAAAGGAGGAAATTTTATCGGTCCATGGACGATAACCAAGAGGGCATCCAAACCAAACCCGTTTGGTCCAAGGGCAAAGAAGAAGGCAATGCTCTATTGTTTCTGGGAATTGACCACAGAGACAGCAAAGAGGAGACGGAATGACTTTCTTTTTAAACAGGTTCCAGAAGCATGGTAGGGCATTAGCAGTAGCTCTCCAAAGAAAGTTGGAAATCTTTGGGGTGAGACCAGAATTCCAAATCAGTCTCCAAACTTTACCATCGATAAGATGAGAAGAAGAGGGCTTACTGACCTCAGGAGGAGCATTCGTAGAGGATAAACAATGATAGCCAGATTTTACCGAATAATTTCCAGCTCTCTCACTCGGCCAGATAAGAGCATCCTCTTTGTTTGGATCACCCAAAGGGATTGAGATGATTGCTCTAGTGTCCTCACTTGATAAGAAGGGTTCAATGTGGTTTATTCTCCAACAATGATTGATTGGATCAATAAGCTCCTGAACAGCAAGGGGAGTGAACCTTCCTTTGAGGACCTTAACCCATAAAGCATTTGGGTTCTTCAGGATACGCCAGCATTGCTTGGCAAGAAGAGCCTTATTGAAGGCAATGAGCTCTCTAAAGCCTAACCCGCCCTTGGACTTAGCTTCACACAGTTTTGGCCATGCTTTCCAATGGATTTTTGGCTTAGTGTCAGTGAATCCCCACCAAAAATTCGCTAAATCAGAGTTGATGGCCTTACAAAGAGTCTTTGGGAGCAAGAAAATTGACATGGGATAGGTCGGGACTGCTGAGGCAACTGCTTTTAGGAGAACTTCTCGACCCGCTTGAGAGAGGAAGTTTGCTTTCCAGCCATTGATCTTGCTTGCAATTCTGTCACGGATGTAGGAGAGCGTTTCTCTTTTGGTTTTCCCCCAATGACAAGGCAGACCAAGATAGACACCCGGATTCTCAGCCACGGGAATTTGAAGAATATCTGCTAACTCAAGTTTGGTGGTCCTGGGGGTACCAGTAGAGAAGATGATTGAAGATTTGTTTAGATTAATAGACTGACCAGAAGCCAAGCAGTACTGAGAAAGGACAGAGTTGAGAGCTGAACAATTTCGCTCATTGGCTTTGGTAAAGAATAAGGCATCATCAGCAAAAAGTAGGTGAGTCAAGCAGGGCCCATCATTGCTAAGCCTGATTCCTTGAAGAGAGTTTGCTGAAGCTTCACTAGCAATATTGATAGAGAGGACTTCGCAGACAATTAAAAAGAGATAAGGGGACAAAGGGTCCCCTTGCCTAAGGCCTCTTGAGGGTTTGAAAGTGTCACCAGCCATTCCGTTGACCAAAACAGAGAAAGAGACTGATGAAACACAACCCATAACCAGCTTAATCCACAGATTATCGAAGCCCATCTTCCTCAAAGTAGCTTCAAGGAAATCCCATTCTACTCTGTCGTAAGCCTTATTCATGTCGAGCTTTAGGGCTAGCTCATGATCAGAGGCAGAGTTCAAGCACTTTAAATGATGAAAGACTTCGTGAGCAATGATCAAGTTATCCTGGATCTGTCTTCCAGGGATGAAAGCATTATGTTCCTCCGAGATGATGTTTGGAATGATGGCCTTAAGCCTATTTGCAAGGAGTTTAGAGATAATCTTGAAAGAATTGTTGCAGAGGCTGATGGGCCGGAACTGATCAACAGACTCAGGAGCAGGGATTTTGGGGATTAAAGCAATGTTGGTTTGGTTTATAGCATCAATCGAGAACTCACCAATATAGAAGCATTGCACCATAGAATTTATAGTTTCACAAACTACCTCCCAGTAAGTGTTGTAAAAGGATCCCGGAAATCCATCGGGGCCTGGAGCATTGAAAGAACCCAGCTGCTTGACGGCTCTAGTGACTTCATCCACCGTGAACGGTTTAGAAAGTTCAAGGTTTTGAGAGGCTGAAACTCTTTGAGGAACATTGCATAACATCGTGCTCAAATCCCGGGTTGAAGAGGCATGGAAGAGAGAACTGAAATAGTCCTTAAAAGCAGTGCGAATACTTGCTTCATCATAAATCCAAGAATTATCTAACAGCCGAAGAGAGGAAATTCGATTAACCTGTCGTCTGTGAAGGGCAGTCATGTGGAAGAACTTGGAGTTCCTATCACCTTTTAACAACCAATTTACTCTTGACCTTTGGTGCCAGAAGCTTTCCTCAAGAGTCCAAATCCTTTCCAGTTCCAAAATAATGCTACCTTCCTTGTTTCTATCAATAGTTGAGGCTGCTTGAACCGAAAGAAGCTCCCAGTTAAGGGAGTCAATTAACTTTCTGTTGTTTGGAAATTTCCTTTTACTCCACTCCTTGAGTCTGGCTTGACAGGTTGAAAGCTTTGTAATTAGAAGCTTGAAGGCATTTACATCATTTCCAACCGACCAAGCATTGCGAATTATCTCTTCACATTCAGGATCATCAGCCCAGGCAGCTTCAAATTTGAAGGACTTCACGGTTCGGGAGGTAGGCGGTTTGAGAGAAACAAGAAGGGGGCAATGATCAGATCCGGTGCGAGCTAGGTGGGTAATTTTTGAGTCTGGCAGGGCATGAATCCAATCAGCATTTCCCAAAGCCCGATCGAGGCGCTCCAATATCAGACCGTCATCTCTCTTGTTTTCCCAAGTGAATTTAGGGCCACAGAAGCCAAGATCAAAGAGAGAATTCGAGTTCATGAAATCCTGCAAGAAGCGAGGTCTATTCCAAGGCAGAGGGATACCACCCTCCTTCTCATCATTCGAGAACAATTCATTTAGATCACCAACAAAAATCCAAGGCCTAGGAGGGGCAGCCTGAAGATTAGAAACAGAGCTCCAAAAAGAAGGTTTATCACTAGCATAAGGAGGACCATAAAACCAAGAAGCTTGAAAACAGGAATTATCATGTACCAAGGTAATTAGAGTATCTAGCACAAAGCGACTCTTTGAGATAAAATCGACCTTGACGTCTGGTCGCCACCAGAGGGCCAGGCCACCAGCAGCCCCAACCGGGGAAAAGTATTCGCCCTTATGATAGCCAAAATGTCGTCTCAGAATGTTTAAACGGTAATCAGTTTGCTTAGTTTCAGAAAGGAAAATAACTGATGGAGAATGGGACTTTATGAGGTCCCCCAATTTTTGGACTGTCAAGGCCTTCCCCAAACCTTGACAGTTCCAAGCAAGAAATGTACTCATTGGGGACTTGTGACTGTAGGCCAGTCACCACCGCCCTAGAGAGGGGATTGCCCTTCCAGAATTCCATCAATTGATGAGGTTTCCACACCGTACTCAGAAGAATCTTCTAAGATTTCGACAGTAATCTCTTTAAACTCACCCAAATTGAGACTAGGGTCAGGGAAATTACCCACCCTATTCTTTCTTGCCACACGCTGGTACCCTGATGAACTGACATTTCGAGTGCGAGATTGAGCACTCGCCGCTCCCGATGTCCTGTGCCTAGGACCAAATTTCCTATTTCTTTCGAGACCACCCGCACCCACAACTGGTTGGGGAAGAAAAGCTCGGCTAGACGCACCATCCCTAGGAGAAGATACAAGTCTGGCTTTCTGGTGTCTGGGAGAAAAATCAAAGTTGGTTTGGGAGATGGATCTCTTTGTATTAAGAGAGGGATTGGGTTTCCGTTGTGCAGAGAAAGAGTGGTGGAAGTGGGGACTAGTAGGAAGCAGAGGAGAGGGAGGAAAAGGGGTTTGGTGGTATGCGGAGGCTACCTCCGAAACTGGTAAAGAGAGGACAGGTTCTTTCCCTATTAAGGGATGACTGACACGTAGAGGAGATTTTGGAAGTGTCAGTGTAGGATAATTTGCATAAGCCAGAGCTGGGTTTAAAGGGTATTTTTTTGTTTGGGTCTGAAATGGGCTTTCAAATGGATGGGCCAGGTCGTCAACACATGTGGAGGTCGAGTTTTTGGGTCGGTAATTGACTGGGTTTGGAGAATGGATTTTCCGTTTAAAACTCTTTGGAGGATTGGGCCTAGAACTCTTTTCAGCCCAGCTAACATGGGTACGAGTAGTAGTGACAGCTACCTTTAACCAGCTAGGACTTGGGAAAGCTGTCACCTTAGGGTTCTCCTTTTGAGCACGGGGAGGGAAAAGGGGTGAGACCTCATTCAAGGTGGTAGGGCACAGGATTGTGGGAGTGTCAGTAGATTGATTCAAATTTGAAATAGTACCTGGGTGGTCACTGTCAATGTCTGGCACAACGGGCGAGGGAAGATGCTTCGACTGAGACGACGTTGTAGACTGGTCACCATCAGTGGGGGATCTCGAAGAGAGATTTGCCCTACCCGTGAATTTTCTGCAGCTAGGGCGGTGGCGTTGCCTTCTGGTGGGCATCCCAAAGTCGAAGGGAGGGGGAGTTCGCCAGATTTTCCTTTTCGTCCAAGAACCATACCAGATATTCTCCGGTCTCTCTTCACCAGGTTTTAGTATTCGGAAGTTCTTGCAGACGTCAAGAAGGTGACCAAGTCTTCCACACTTGTAACAAAATCACAAAGACCCTCGTAAGCATATTCAACTCTGATACTCTCAAACTTGGAGATGGGGAGCCAGAAGCCAGTTGGTAGGGAGTTCCGGGAATCAAAGCGAACTTTTACTCTGAGATAACCTTGAAGAGAGGCTTCTGCATCACTAATGTTTTCAACTTGTAACACATCTCCGATCTCGGAGCCAATGAGTCGAGCATTCTCAGCATTCATTTTTTCATACGTGAGACCAGAGATCTGGACCCAGAAAGAAATAAGGTGAAGTGGGGCGTCATTGATGGACCACGTAGGAAGCCATCTGATGACACTGAAACGAAGATTTTCAAAATTCCAAGGGCCACCCTCCGTAATCTTCATTGAGGCATCAGCTGTAACCCTAATGGAAAAGAGGTTCCCCCTGAGGTGAACAATCTGGATTGGACCAAAGTCCTTCCAAGCTGACCTGATAGCCCCTTTTATGCCGCCAATATTAGGCATGACATCAACAATAAGAGCTCCGAGTAGGGACACCGAGTCGTGAACCTCATCAATGTGACAAGTGTTCTCCAGTCTTGCAGCAAGATGGGCGTGTGAACACATATTCACAGGAGGGGACCAAAGATAATCTTGTGGAAAGATCTGAGCTGGGACACTTGTAGGGGAAAGGGAGACCAAAAGGAGGTTACAGATTCCCCGAGAACAGCTTCTGGAAAAAAAACTACCACCACGTGGGTAGAGCAACAAAGAAAATGATTCCAACCAAGAGGTGGAAATGCTACCACAGCAGGGTAGAGGGGACGTGAACCCGATTTGTTATAGAGTAGAGAATTAGAGGTCTATACTTCCTTATTAAAAAAAAAAGAAGAGTCTATACTTCTACTTCCACCTTTTTTTTCTTTTTCTTTTTTTGGGAAGAGGGGATCAATTAAACTGCCCCAAGCTAACCCAATGGGCTGTAAAAGGAAATACATAATCAGTCTGATGGACATGCAAATACAAACAAAAACTAAAAAGGAAAATTAATTTTCTCTTAGGCTCCAAGAGAGTCAGTATCAGAAAATTAATCCTTAAAACAATAAAAAGTAAAACATATACCCGATAAGAGGCCCAACCCACAGCTGAAACCCCAGTTGTTGCAGTCCAGATTGCGCCACGAGCCAAGCACCGACGCTGAGGAGCCGCTGGAAACAGAACACCCATAAATTCCGTCATGATAAACCGATTCCAAACAAATTCCAAAATGCAGATCAAGAGAGAACCAACAACCAATAGGATGAGATCCCTCACAAAAGCATCATTCTCTCCACCAACGAGACCAAGAAGAAACCATGGCAGCTAACAAGGATCCGAGATCTAGAACAAGAAACGTAACAGTAACAGTAACAATGGATAATGGGGGGTGAAAAACTCATGCGTGAGCACCCATACTCGGTTTTAAATGTATGCCCGATTTGTTATAGAGTAGAGAATAATATAGAGACAGAGAGAATATACGAGAGGAATTAGAAGTCTATATTTCTACTAGCTATGAAATTTTTAATTTTACGTTATTCTCAATGTCTATAATGAAAAAATAATATTGATGCGGTGTCATTGTGCCGCTATCTACATAAATGGATGACTGTGAGGGTTACCATTTTCACAATCCATATATGTCAATCATGAACAGAGGTCAAAGTGAATGTCGGGGTTGCCGGCATTCGACTCTCCGATGCCTAAGTCAGTGAGAATGTAGACAAAGTAGGAGTTAATAAAGAGTGGTGGCTTACTTTGAATGAGCGGATATGCATATATTTATAGTGTAGATTAGAGCTTGTCACCATTTTCTTTTCCCATGTAGGACTAGATATGGCTATCAAAGTTAGTAAAGTGAGGCAAGCATGTGTGTTGGGCCCTAGGCCTCCTTTGTAGAGTAAGGACTCAAACATCTTTTAATGGTCATTTAGCCGTATATATTCGTTGTTTGCACCTCTGTACACATGTGGTACAAACAAATAATGTACTTTTTTTTTAAGAATAGTCTATAATGTGCTTGAAAATTTTAATTATATATCTTTGGTATATATTTCTCTTATTACATTACAAGTTTACAACTTATATTGGGCCGTCTTGCGAAGATATTCAATATGCGTCTATTTTTTCTTAGAGGGTGAATCACGCCTTCACTGTCGCAAGAATATATTTGCACCATCAAAATTTTCACATAAAGTATTTTCTACAGTAGCATCGTGAATAGTGCATGGTAGAGCACAAAGATTTGCCTA
Organism: Rosa lucieae; assembly: GCA_024704745.1. Taxonomy (NCBI): domain Eukaryota; kingdom Viridiplantae; phylum Streptophyta; class Magnoliopsida; order Rosales; family Rosaceae; genus Rosa; species Rosa lucieae. The sequence continues at coordinate 6,100,440 of CM045495.1, read as the reverse complement.
GCCTACAAAAGAGCGCTCATGTCGTGTCACATGAAACTCATGGCTGGAAAAAACTAGTCACTTGAATTTCTCAAAAAAAAAAAAAAAAACAGTTTACATATCCACTAAATATTTAGTGTAATTCTTTTTTTTTTTAAAGAATGTGATTGAAGCATTGTCGGCTACGGATGATGATCTCAGTCATGATGGTGCATGATTGGATGAAGCTCGGTTACTTGCTAGTCCTAATATGTTCCTAGAATTTGTATTAAGATTGTCCATTGTGTGGCTAGAGCTGCGTTGAAGTTACTTTTAGCTTCTTCTTCTTTTTGGCAATAATTGATGCTAGATTGGATTATGCCAACCAGTGAAGTGAGAGATGTTATTGAGTTAGTTAAATGAAGTGTGATACTCTACCCAATACTATGATTTGCTTGGATTTAATGAGGACTAGCCTTGCGGAAGGGCCACGCTCGCTCATGCGATTAATTTTTTTTTTTTTTTTTTGGAAAGGATTTGATTTTATTAGATATCAAAACCATGAAAAACAGACCAGAGTCTAACAGAACTTACATAAGAAAGCCCGGGACAAACCGGATAACCTATCTAAGCCACTCTAAACTCATTAAGATCTAAGGGACGCTCGCTGAACAGCAAGCCTAAGCTAAGCAAGAGTAGTCTCGCTCTCTAAGGAAGAAATATCCATCTAGTCTAATCTGCTAGTCACGCAGTTGTGGTATAAATATCAACTAGACACGTCTTAGGAAAGCTTATAGAAATTACCCCTACTTCAAAAGGCTTGAGTCCAGAATGTCTAAAAGCCGAGAGAACTTAAGATAGCACTAGTCCCACCCCCTTAGGGTTGGAACGTGCACCATCTTCAGTCTCCTCAGTAGCCAACAACCTCGGAAACAGGTTGCTCCTTGGGCTATTCTTGAGGCACTGCAGCTTGTCTCCAAATTTGAGCCATCCCCAATCAGGCCCAGTGATCACCATGAACGGTCCACTGAAAGCAGCCCCGAACCCAGCAGGCCCAGAAGCTATAATCAGCTCGGTCAAACCAGCAGTCAACCCTAGGTCAAAACTAGGGTTTCCCGCCGATTTTTCCGGAGGCTCTTCTGACCCGCAGGCTGCTGGCGCACTCGTCTCCAGCACCAGACCTGTTCCCGCCATCAGACCCAACCCAGCCACCGACTGCGGTACAGAAACCAGTCCCAGATCTCCTATCGCTACCAACTGCAAGCCTGCATCACAGCCCGAGTCGCCTTCGTCCAGGCCAGACGCCACCACAGCCAGCGCCTCTCGTTGCTCAGATCTGACCTCGGCCACCCGACGCTTCCACGATGTAAAGGCTGATCGTTTCGAAGATGGCAGGCCCCGACACCCACGCCTCTCTAACACGATCCACCACTCCACAACCAACAAAACACCCTTAGTCGAGAGTCGCCTCAACCAGGGCCTGGGAAAACCTTTGTCGAGATCCCAACGCCGCTGCCTGAGAAACCATGGACGCTCCAGCCTACGTCGCCGTCGTCTTGCCTCTACTTGGTCAGGAGAGCACGAGACTCCCCGCCGCCATACCGAAACCTAGGTTTCATCTTACCGGGTCGCTCCGCAAGTTTCGGAGGCCCTCTCACCATGTGTTTTATTCTATTTATCATTATCATTTTATATTATCTATCTTCACCTTTTTTTTTTCCAAACCCATGTTTACTTCTGCAATTATTTTGAAATTATTTGTGTAATAAGCGAAATTTTGACACTGGCAAGGGATGCAAAAGCATCAAGTAGTTGACATCGAAGAGAGAAAGGCATTCACTTAAATTGTAGGAGACAAATTAATATGGCACTTAAATTGTACTAACATCTAAAACACATTTTACAAACAAAGTAAAAGTCACTATTATCACCCAAACACAAAGATTGACAGTTGAACATGTTATCATCTCTCACTATCTCATCTCCCTAGTCCTTAAAATCAGCACACCCATGAAGTCCTGAAAATATAAATGTGACTAAAATATATAAGTAAAACTCCATAAAGGTTACACCTATAAATAAACATTAAGCCTTATAAGTACCTTACAGGATCACGTTAACTTGAAGGAAGTAAAATCTCTTTATACACAACATTTGTTGTGAACTCTCCTTCCTTGCCTTCAAATTTGCCTTTCTTGACTAACACTTTGGTGGTAGGCTCTGAAATTCCTCGTGATAAAGCTACATATAACTGCCCGTGACTGAATACATGATCTGGAAGGTAGATGCCAACATTTGGTGATGTTTGCGGATTTTATGCAAGAATATGAGTACAAGATGGGGATGTATCAAGAGATGTGTACCCGAAGCATATCCACAAAAGCAAGCTTTTGAGCCTATGAAACCATCACTTGAAGAACAACTAGCTCAATTGGAAGCCTCTAATGCTCAATTGCAAGCCTCCCAAGCTCAATGCCTAGCCTCCCAAGCTCGATTGCAAGCCTTCAATGTTCAATTGCAAGCTTCTTAAGGCATGTCTTCACATTCCAATGAGCAACTTGAGCCTACTCTTGCACAAGAGCTACCCTTCACAATTTCTCATGAGTAAGAGTCTTTGAGCAAATAGAGCCTATTTTAAGAGAAGAAGTATATTATGAGCATCATGAGCAAGAGTTGTCTATTCAAGATCGAGAGGGTGATGTTCATGTACAAGAAAGTGAGCTTGGTTATGAAAGTTCCAATGCAAGTAGGGTGAGAGATGACATTTCGGAGGAATCGGTGCAATATTGGAACTCTAATTTTCACAATGAAAAGGAGGTATATGAAGTTGATTCCAAAGAAGAGGATAGCTTGTTTAGTGAGGAGGATGCAGAGCTTGAAGAGTTACACCATGATCCTTTAATCTTTGAGGCTGATAATCCCAAGGAGGAAGAGAGTCCTTCAATGCCTTATTATGATAAAGGAGATCCATCATGAGCTTCCCAAGGTGGAGAGTAGAACATTGAGCACTTATGTTCTTAATGAGAAGATTGAAATTAAGGTACTTTTACCTCTCAATCCATTATTAAGTGGTCAATGTTTCTACAATGAAGTGATGGATTGGAAAGGAAGTGGAGCACATGAATTCAACCTTTCCTATCACTCTCGGGAGTTTCCACCACCTATTGTTCCTAAAAGCATTATTTCTACACCACTTGAGAAGGAGAAGGCAAGGATATTGATTCCTAGAAGAAAAATTGAGAAGAAGAGGAAGATTAAGAAGCTCCACTTTTGGTCACCAATTGCAATATTCATGGATAGCTCTTGACCATACCTCTATGACACATCAAGGAGTCCATTACCCCCACACAATAGGGTGGTCGCACTTGAGAAGTATCCACCTTGACAAAGAGTAAATTCTATGGACCGGCAATGAAGTCCTTAAACAAAGCGCTTACTAGGGAGGCAACCCTACCACATCATCGATAGTATTTCTTCCTTTAGTAGTTCCTTTTTGTAGTGAATAAAGCTTTTTGGTCATTTTTAGAGGATGGGAGACGTGTGGAGTTAGAAATGTGAAGGAGAATGATTTTGGTAGTGAGCAATTTCTACCCAGAAAGTTCAGTTAACTTTGGGTGAATGTAGATTCTAATCCACATGTGAACTTGAACTAAAATTTTCTGCAGCTTTTAATCTATATGTGAACAATCTTCTTTCCAGATTTTAGCCTTTTTGGGTTCCTGGAACTTCAATTATTTAGTTGTCAATGGATGAAGGTCAGAACAAAGATAGCTACTGTACAATGACTTTGAGAAGCTACATCCTCTATATATCAAGATATTTGGAGCTGAAATTTTTCAGAGATGTAACTTCACTTGTCCTATATATCCTGATTTTAAATTGAGCCTTCCTAACTTCAGATTTTGAGTTCCAAGTGATAGAGGTCAGAAACAGGGCACAGCAGAAACTGCAGAACAGATCAGTGAGTTTGGAGGCCAACGGTTTTTTACTCAGAACTTATATTTCAGTGAAAAGGTACCACCAGGTAGTCTCATGAGTCTAGTTTCTTATCTAGTTAGTCTCACCCTTTTTGCACCTTTGGAGTTTCAGATATTGCAATTTTGGTGATTGAGGGTCAGCAGCAGACTTCATTACAAGCTGGCAACTTTGACCAGCTATAGTTTTCATCTTAATTGGAGATAGGTGGATCACTTTATATGGATAGAAAGCTCTCTACTTTCCATTCCAAGCAGTCCCAGTTATCTATCACTTTCTGAGTCTAAGATATGAGCATTTGAAGACAGAATGGTCATTACTGGAATTTCGCTGCACTCACTAGTTTTTGTTCACTTGGGTGGTTGGACTTCTTTGCACTTCATTTCATCTTTGGAGGGTAATCTATGGGCAGTTGTGAAGTATGTTGGATGTGTTCAAGGCCATGATCTTAATGGAGGACCTTGGTCGTTATTCTTTGAAATGAGCCTATTGTGTGACTATTGATACCCAAAAAAGCACAAAACATGCCGTACACACATTTCAACCCCGACAAGGAAATACATATGCAAACCGCATTCAGAAATACAAAATTACATATTTTCTCGAACCCTCATGCCACGCATGTGGACCCAAGCCACAACTACGTCGCTCTTGGGGCTTGCAGAAGTGGGTGTGGTGTGGAAGGTTACGGAAACACATAATGCTCGTCTATTGATTTAGTGTCATTGGTGATATCGGTCGTGGGCCCAAAATCCAAGCCCAATGACTTAAATCAAGAACGAAATGGTGAACATGAGAATTGGGCCAACCTCTCCTTTAAAAACCAAAGTCTATGTCAGAAAATCCCAACTTCCCTTTTCTTCTTCTTCGTTCCCGTCTTACCTCTCTTCCCTGCAGTAATCTCATATCTCACCTTTTCCTCGCAGTAACCTAGTACACAAAGAGTTAAACCATAATCCTCGTGAAACACTGATTCCTTCTGCCAGTTAATGGGGAGGAAGCTTTCTGACTAGTAGAGAGATATCCTCATCTTCCTTAAACAATGAGCCCACAGTTCCCAAATTTCCTCGTCCACCTCGTTCCAGGATTTGTGTCACTGCAGCTGCCTCCACTGTAATCGTTGTCTACTGTTGCAGCAACTTTCTCTTTCTCCCAGAACCTCATCTCTCAAGTAAGCTTCTCTTTCCCTGGATTTAAGGCATGAATTATGTGTAGATTGAAGAAGAAATGCTTTACCCATAAACTATGCGTTCCCAATAGTCTATATAAAGGGAGATTTGGGGGAGAGAACGAGAACCCAAGGTAAGGGAGCAATACCCAGAATAATTAGAAACACTTATAGAAAATCAAGCTTTCAAGCCTTTAAGCACAAACCCAAGTCTTAGCCATTTTCTCCCAAAACCTCCTTCAAACCCATCTTCCAGAAACCCAAATCCAGAAAACCCCCAAATTCTCTCACCGCAGTGTGTTTCTAGCTCCCACACCATGCTTCACGCTGTTAAGCCCTATTCATTATCTGAATCATGCACAAAGTCCTCCCAATAATCGGATTATTGGGTTGATTTTGACCTAGTCAATGTTTAATTCAAAAAGGACCCTCACATTTTGGCGACTCTGCTGGGGACTAGGTTGTGATTCAGAAAATCTGTTCATCATGCAGTCTTTCAATTTAAGCATGCTTGTGTCATTCAAAACTGTTGTTGAATTCAAGTAATAGGGGGCTACCTCTTTTAACATGATTCACAACTATTGTGTATGTTTTGTTGATGATTCCTCAAGTCCAAGCCCACCATCTTAAGTTCCTTCTTTTTTTCATCATAGTCCTAACTTTCTGTGCCAAAACCTCAGAGGCAATATCATACTTGATGCCAAAACTAAATAAAGCCTTATCTCAAGATGTGGATAATTCTTGGTGCAAGTCTTTTCCAAGTTGTAGCCTTCCCTGCCAAAGCATGAGTCTTCATAGCAGTAATCAAAATTTTCATTGCCATAGTCAAAAATGTTTCATACCAGGAATCTTTTATGCAAGCTTTGCCATATCTGAAACTTTTAGTGCATAGCTAAAGTTTTTACTCCCTTAGTCAAACCCTCAACTACAGTAAAAACTAGTACCTAAATCTGGATGAAACCTCTGCTATTATGATATATACTTGGTGAATCTTAAACATTGTATTATTACTGTGGTAGCATTGCACTGCTATAGATTGTTCTTAAAAAATGAAGCAAGTACAGACAAGCTAAACACTCAAATGATGTCCAATTAACAAGAGAATCATCTTGTTAGTTATACTCAATGCATACAAGCAAATATTGTTTCTCTTGCATAAATGTTTGTACGTGCTCGATGAATATTGGAAGACAAGCATTTGTATTGCTGTGATAAACACCCTGCAGCTATACTTCATAATAGTAACTCAAGCCATGCAAACAAGCTTGATTTTGGGTTGAATATTCTTGTGGTCTACATTAAGAACATTGTACAATGTTAAAAATATTTAAGTATACTAAGATCCATATCTCAAATCATGCAAACACTTGGGGGCTGACAAATGCGATTTCAACTTTTTTCCTAACTCATCTATATGATTACCCTGTAGAAACCTTCTTGATTGCATTCACAGCCATAGCCAAATTCTTTACTACTATCACCAAAATCTAGCCAAAGTCTCCACTATAGCAACCAAATATACAATGATTACAATGTCTGGTTATCCAGTCAAACGAACCTCATGTCAAACCAAGAACATTATTGAAAACCTTTCTAAAACCAAAACAATCAACCCCAAAGCCAAAGTTTCCACTGCAGTAGCCGATCATTTCTGTAACAATATGATGATGCAAATCATGCAAATTCAATGAAATTGATAGAAGGACTTTGATGATGCATAAAGAAGAGTTTTATACAATACTACCAATATTCAGGCTTAGTCAAGTTACTTCATGCCAATAAACTTAGGGGGCTGAGGGATGAAATTTCAACTCTCAGTCACCGCAATTTATACTCATACAAGGATGAACATTTCATCTATTTATGGTTAGTACATTCAAGTCTTCTTGAGAAAAAACATCCACTGCTATAGAAAAAATTCTTTACTGCCATTACCAAAATTATGCCATAGCTACTGCAATATTTAGAAATCCTTCTTCCAAGCCCCAAACAAAAGCAAATTACCAAAGCCAAAACTTCCATTGCAGCAACCAAAACGTCCTTTAGTACCTAAGTAAGCCTGATGTCAAAACTCAAACCAAAACAGAGTCAAAGCTCTTACTGCAGTAACCAAACCTCACTTGCAGTTATCAAATTATATATTCAAGCTCAAAGTAAAATAACTTGAATAGTTCACTACTCCAAGCCTTTCTTAGACCAACTTTACTGCATAGTTCAAGTTTTCATTGCAACAACCAAATATAGATATTCAATTTTCATAACTAGAAATTTCTCCAGTCAAATCAAATTTTTTTATTGCAAGCCTCTCTCAAGCCAATGAATCTATTGCTAAAACCAAAATTACCTCTGATTCTTAGCCAAATGAGTTCATATAAAACCAAATTCTCATGTTGCAAGCCTTGTCAACCAAAAACTGGTGTCACCAAAACTTCTACTGTGGTAACCAAACCTCACATGTAGCTAAGACCTTTATTGCAAGCCTCCTTCATTTATTGATACCATTGGCTCCTTAACTAAGTAAAAAAGAGTTACAACCCTTATTGCAAGCATTTCTCAGGCTAAAACTTTTGTAGTTAGAGCCAAAGTTTCCACCGTAATAACCAAAACTTCATCCGTAACATGACAACAAGCCAAATTCAAACCACCATGCCACTTTACTTTTCAAGCAAAATAAGCCTTCCACTAAATCATAGTTACGCCAAGCACATCTCACATCAAGCTCATTATCTAAATCCTGGATTTGAAGTTGTTCATATAGACTTACTTTCAGGCGAATCCTATTTAGACTTGCACTCACAAAGTTTTTACTACCTTAGTTCAAGCATAACATCTTTTCAAACTGAACATTGAAAATTATTGTTTAAGCTCCCTACCATTCATTAAACACCACAGCAACAAGCTTCAGTGACACCTTTACTAGCCATGAGCAAAGACTCATTTATAGCCATGACCAAAACTCTCCCCTCCCTAAACAAAAATATTTGTTCTACCATATCAAAAAGGTCAAGCAAAAGCCTTTGTTCCAAAATTTGTCCAGTAAAAAAGTCCTTATTACACATTTTTTTTTCCAGTCAAAAGCCTTTGTTCCATTCTTACTGCCTCAGGTAAATCTTCTACTAACATATCACCATCCAATCCAACTTTTTGTCATATCTTAATATTCATTCTCATGACCTATGTAATGATGAAACACTTGCTGCAGTGACTTAGCACTGCAGTTTTTGACCTTTCATTGATGTAGACAAGCTTGGGTTAATGTTCTTAATAATTAGGAAAAAAAAAAAAAACTAGCTCCTCTTGTTGCTATTTTATACTCCATGCTTTAGTCCATAAATGAAGTTTTTGTTTTCACTTGATGATTCTCCAAGATAAAGTTGTACTGTGATCAGAAAGCACTACAGTAGTTGGTCATTCATTTCAACTATTTGCCATGCAGCAAGCTTGAGAAACTGATTTATGCAGATGAAATTTTGGAAAAAATGATAAATATTCCATGCTTGATTATCTGTTTTCCTATGCTAGTGTCTATGCCAAAACGGTGTGATTGTCTTGGAATGCTAAGATGTGAAATCAATAACAAGCTTAGTTTATGTCTAAGTCTTGAAGACTTAGTTCAAGCTTGAGTTATGTCATTGCAGTAACTTCATGATTAGCTACATGCTAATTTGCAGATCTCATGTAACTCATATTATGGCTCATTACCTTGTTTCATCCCAAGTAAACATGCTTATAAAAAAGATGCAATACACTTATACATCATGCAAATCATTCCAGTATGAACAAAGATAATAGTCATATTTCTCCCTTCTCTGTAGCTAGTATGAGAATCATTCCTAGTGTCATCATAACAACCTTTCATAGAGGTATTGAACAAGATAGCAATGTTAGTCAATTCCTACAATATATATCTTCAGTCAATTCCAACACTAGTCTTAATTCACCACCGCAGCAGTTATAATTTTCTTAACAAGTACACTAGTGCAGTGTTTTCAATCAAAATAAGAGCCAACATGCTATAACTCTTTTTTCTAAACTTCAAGTGTCAGACATAAGTCTTGTGTCCTTTGAGCCTTAATTAACCTCACCATGCCTTAGCTCATTATCATATCCATTAGTACTATGAACATCCTTATCATCTCAAGCTCTCGTAATAGACAATTTTTCAAATTACAATATCAAAAATCTTAGCAAGCACCAATTCTTTTCTCATGCTCATTTGTTATATATACAAGATGCTGCTACACTTTCATTGCTGTAAATCTATATATTACTGTGCAGAAAGAAAAAAAAAAACACTGCTAATATGTCACTGCAGGGAGGACCACAGTTTCAAAAATCTTGTTTTTGTTCAACATGCATTGCAAGGGAAAAGTTGTCGCTATCAACTGATTTTCTGCCATAATCGATAGTGTTGTAAAAACATACATTGCTACTGCCATGCTATAAGTCACTTTTTCATGCTCAAACACAAAATGTTGCTACATAGCCATTGCTACAAGGCCATGTATTTATATAGAAAAAAGACTATCAGTTGTATGTGATAACACTAGAGGTTGATTCTGAATTCTAGTCTTAGTAACTACGATGTTAACAATTATTGCAGTTTATATATTGCAAGGTTCGAAAGTTGTCTTGAACACTCTCAAGATGCAACTAACAATGCTATAAAGCCATATCTTACTGAGAGAATGCTATAGGTCACTGCTAATATCATGCTACACTATGAGCTGCTCCAATATACTTACATCAAATTGTTATTGCAATATCAAGCTTATGTAAGCATCAGGTCAATAGATCAAGCCACATGCTTTTTCCTAACTCCTACATACGCTTATGACGGAAAGGTCATGAAATTCATATACCAGACTCATGTCTATATGTGACAATCTAATTCATACTCCAAGCTCAAAACCATGCCAAGCGGATTCATGACTAAGAGGATTACTCCAAGCATATGAATAAAAAAACTCAAAAGCAATCTTGCCAAGTTCCTCTTTCTAAGGTCATGCATCCATTTAAAAGCCATGATAGAGCCACGCCAAGCCCATCTCCAAAGCAAATATTTTTCAATGCACACACGCTCTTTCACGATCATTCAAATACAAAAGGCAACCACAAGCTCAAGCGATCAAAACACGTGCCTAATATATGCCTATGCAACGTTGCCGCAGGCTAAATCTACTTAAATTCAAGCTACAAAAATTGTTGCAATATGCATATTAATCATTAAGCCAAAATCGAGCAAACTAATGCAAATGCAAGAAACCTTTATATACCACATGCAACCATTCTATATCCATTAATCCAAGCAAAGATGAATTCAACCAAAAAATTGCTTTTCAAAATTTATACTTGCTGTCCTCGCACATTCATGCTCAACCTCACATTTTCTTCATTTTCAACTGCTTAAGCCACAAATACAATTTTCTTTCTAATTTATGCCATGTTATCTTTAACCATGCTTATTCTTGAATTTCAAGGTCACACTCTTTCCACATACATAGAGTTACTTTGCTTTATTCAAAAATCACGTTTGTTTTTCCGTGCACTAATTTACCCGTATATTTTCAAGAAAATTATGTTTATTGCTAACTTCTCATACATTTGATACCAAAAGCACATGCTTATTACTATTCTATTTTCGAATTGATCTATTTAGTATATTCTTTACTTTTTACAAGTTCCACATGTCTCACTTCTACTCAAAGTTTTCATGATATATTTTCACGAGGCCTACACTTATTCAATTCATTTTACTCGTTTATATGCCTACTCACTTACTATATGCATGTTTTTCAAAATGCATCATTTTAAGTGTCTCGTATACAACCTAATGTTTGTTTTTCTATTTACATCATTAAGCATAATCTTTTACACTCAATGCTTTGAATTTGATCTTCATGCTTTCAATTCTTTCTTTTAACTATGTGGCTCATATCATTGTCATTGCATGACCCGCATAATTAAGGGGGCTAATGTTGATACCCAAAAAAGCACAAAACATGCCGTACACACATTTCAACCCCGACAAGGAAATACATATGCAAACCGCATTCGGAAATACAAAATTACATATTTTCTCGAACCCTCATGCCACGCATGTGGACCCAAGCCACAACTACGTCGCTCTTGGGGTTTGCAGAAGTGGGTGTGGTGTGGAAGGTTACGGAAACACATAATGCTCGTCTATTGATTTAGTGTCATTGGTGATTTCGGTCTTGGGCCCAAAATCCAAGCCCAATGACTTAAATCAAGAACGAAATTGTGAACATGAGAATTGGGCCAACCTCTCCTTTAAAACCCAAAGTCTATGTCAGAAAAGCCCAACTTCCCTTTTCTTCTTCTTCGTTCCCGTCTTACCTCTCTTCCCTGCAGCAATCTCATATCTCACCTTTTCCTCGCAGTAACCTAGTACGCAAAGAGTTAAACCATAATCCTCGAGAAACACTTATTCCTTCTGCCAGTTGTTGACACCCAAAATTCCACAAGTCAATTTTATGAGCGACATATGAAGAGACAAGTCATTAAATCTACAATCTCGTTGGGCCTTCAAACAAGCCTATTGTAGTCCAAAAGAAACGCTCTAGTTAACTATAAATAATGCAAGCCCAAATGCTCAAGCAATTAACATGCATCTTCAAGAATTCGTCACGCCAAATTACCATGCAATACACGTAGACCCAAGCTACATTTATATACTTGGGGCTTATACAAAGGGATGTGGTGTGGAAGGTAACGGATCCTGTGAGGCCTATCATTAAGATAAAGTTCGTCAATAATTTTTGACTTGGGAACCAAAATTCATGCTCGACGGACTACAATCTTAATATGGGCTAGTGTGAGAGGGATGAAAAGCAAGCCCAGCAAAGCCCAAAGCCCATTAAAGCCGTTCTCTTATTCAAAGTCCATATCACCTCTTGCCCAAAGCCCATTAAAGTCATCTTCTCATCCAAACGAGATAAACCGTCTGTCAGAATTGCTGCTGGAATTGGTATTCCACCTTTCTCGGCAAGAGTCCAGAATTCAGGGAAAAGCCTCCTAACCCATATCCTTAGCAATCTCATCATCTCAACATTCAATAACCCTAAAAGTCTGTAATCACAAGTTTCAATACCAGAAATTGGGGGATTAGAATCTCCTAAAGATCACAGCAGCACGAAATCTGGATCCCCATCGCCGTCCCATACCCGCGCCACCAGTCTTTACCCACCTGGCCAAAGCAAGCCTTCATTCTTTTGATTTCATGGGGAAAACAAAAGCTGAAGGTTTTAGATTGATCCCATCAAAACTAAGGATGCCCTTTCAAAGCCTCTGGTTCTTGGCACAAATCCTCCCCGTCTATAAAGGGCGAGTTCGTTGCCGTAGGAAAAAAAGACAGAACAGCCCAGAAGCAACAAGCAAGAGACCAAGCTTTGTCTCTAAACCCATGTTCTTCCCAACCAACCTTAACCCAAAACCCAGAACCATGTTGTTACCGGAACTCTCTCTCTCTGCTAAACTCTCATGCATCTAGCTCCCACACCTTTCCTTCATATAAGCCCTGCTCTTATGAACTCAAGTCTAATTCGTTGCCAAGTAGCTGCTGTTATCATCAGGGCAAGTAGCTGCTGTTATCATCAGGGCAAGTAGCTGCTGTTATCGTCAGGCCAAGTAGCTGCTGTTATCATCAAGCCAAATCGCTGCTGTTATCATCAAGCCAAATAGCTGCCGTTATCGTCAAGCCAAATAGCTATTGTTACCATCCAGCTAGTCACAACAAAATTGTTCCTGGGTCACACCTTCGATCGATTTTGGGCCTGGTCTTCGCTCTATCAAGAGGGCTATCGCTGCTAGAAATCCAAAGCACAAACTCGCCCTCACATTTTTGGCGACTTCACTGGGGACTAGGCTGTGAGTCTAGCTGGTGGCTTCTTCCTCACTTCAACATATCTCAAGCTACGATATTCTAACAGCAATAGATCACAATCTATCCCTTAGGCTCTGTTCATGGGATCGGGAACCATTGCCGGAAACAATTTTGCAAACACACACTTCCCAGTCATTGCAAACATCAAAGCACTACACATTCTAACCCAACTCTTTACCAGATCACCCTTGTCAAGCTTGTTTACAGAACTCTTTCAATAAGTCTTACTTGCAACATGGAAAAATCTCAGTCTTTGTTTGCTAACGCCCACAATATTTCTTACATTCTAGAAATCATTTACCTCTTACAAGCTTCTCATCACTACAAACACATTCGCTTTTTAAAGGCTTAAATCAGCTCAACATACTCATTCTTAAGCCATCCTCCTCTGTGAAAGTAATTGGGAGCCTACAATAAAAAAGCATATATTCAAGCATCATGCAAACTTGGGGGCTTTGCTTAATGAACTTCAAAACATGCTATGATTTCACCGCGGCTTCCTCAAATTCACAGCAGTGCTCCATGCTGCACACACACACACACAAATTCATGCTCTGTTCCAAGACAAGATGATAGTTTGCTTCAATCCATCGATGCTTTTGATGTCACAACACTTCCAACTGATATACTCAAGCAGAGAAGCAACATGTTAAAAGTGATGCAAACAAGCTTATTACTCAGAAAAAAACTTTATTTTGTTCTCACTTTTAAAAACTCTAATTCAATTTTCTGCTCTTTTACCTTCTTATAAACTCTGATTTACACCAGGAAAGAATGTTTTGTTTTTCTCCTCAAAAGCCAAAATCTAGTTATTGAAAAATAAAGAAATCACATTTTTCCTCTTCTTCAATCTGTACTCTTTTTCCTAAAAATATGCATCTTTTTATCTCAAATCATGTCCTTACAAGGTTGAACCTTTTACCTGAGGACTAGGCTATGATTCCAGTAGCTAGCTTCTCCCTTGCTGCAACATATATTAAGCTAATCTCTATTCTCGATCATTACAATCATTGCTGGGACCAGTTTATTAACACCCCTACAAGCATTACAACTATCAACACTAAATTACAATCTTACTGTTGTTTAGCCACGTTTCAAGAATTTTAAGCCTATTTGAACATACTTTTTCCCTGAACCTCACCAAGTAGCATAAAAGATAAACTCTTCATTGTTGATGCATATACCAAGCAATACTGATATTCTAGATTTTTTTTTTACCTATACCAATTTATATGTCTAGATAATAGAAATGTGAAACTACAATTTTAGAGAGAAATACTCTCACAAAAGCAACATGCATGTGTTTTCTGATCTAGAACCCAAGCACTTTCATAAGAGTAGCCATAAGCATAAGTACTTCACACTTTTAAAGTGATTTTCATTGCAGGAAAGCATGCGAGTAAAGTCAAATCTTGTACTTTTAATCAAGCTACTGGACTTGGAGGTTGATGATTTGGTTTATGTTAATTACCTTTAACATAAGCTCATCCACCCCAAACTTTTGAGCCTCATATTCATGCATCAAACTGATCCATTTGAAAGCAAAAAATATTCAAAATCAAGCAAAATCATTGCCTTTACATACCATAACCAGCACCAAATTATTGATGTAAAAATCCAAATCTTGACAGCACCTTGAGCAAATTCACCCTCCATAATCAGTCTTACCACATCATTTCGATCTATTGCATAACTCAAGCATACTGATTTGAACTAGAATCAATATATCAAGCATATGCACTCTTATGATCAGGCTTTTACCATATCTATTGCATCACTCAGGAGTACCCTTCCAGAATCATACACCAAAGCCAACCAGCAACAAGCAATTTTGAAGAAAAAAAGAAATTTCAGATTACTGGCAGATCTCAAGCATATTCATACAAGAACACACATACAAAATTTATGATCCTAAATTGAAGCAATTAGTCAAGCATAGAGATTGAAGTGAAAAGAAACTGTGCCTGCTCTATGAAGACAATTCTTCCTTTATTTGTCATGTGAAGAACTTGACCCCTTTCACCTAGATGTTGCATGCAAAGGACCAGAGAAATAATGAAGAATGGATACATATGCCTATTGGAGAAGCTAAAGGATACAAAGTGGTTCTTTACCCTATTAATAGGTGAGCCGTAGTATTTTTCTTTAGATGCTACATCCAGAAAGAGGTCAAGCTTATGTCACTGTGAAGCTAAGAATTATATTTGGTCATAAGACCTGCTCCATGGACTATTGTTTTGAAAAAAAAAAAAAGGCCAAACAAGTTATAACATCAAGCTAGCAATTCACGCTTTGTATTTCATACTACCTCATGCCAGATAAAAAAAAAAATGGGGCTGATCTAATCTCATCTGGATAGAAGAAGTCAAATCAAAGATATTCCTTTATGAAAGCTCATGCCTATTACATTTACAAGTATAGTTATTACAAGCTCGATCAAAATAAACGCAAGCCAAGCAATGGAGAATTATTTCACAACAAAAAAGCTAATCAAGCTAGTCAAAACCACTGCACCAAAGCAATCTGGGCCAAGCAAATTACAAAAGTTACTGGAAAACATACAAGCCACTGATATAAGTATCAGTAACAAGTACTACAAAGCGAAGAACAAATAGTTATATGACCAAAAGAAAGAAAAGACCCCGACTCTACGAAAGAAAAGAAGAAAAAAAAATATAAAGAAAGAAAAGCAGGCTAGACAAATTGAGCAAGACAGACTACTCGTCTCACGCAAAAATCATGCATCAGTGCAAGCAATATAAAACATAATAAATGTTCATGAAGATGGGAGCGAGCAAAATGAGCTAAACATCATGCTATTCAAGCAATGCGCCAAGCAATTTAAGTACTCCAAACTGCTTAAGTGCCTTAACAACTTAAAGAAAAAAAAAATCACTGCCGGAACCAAGCCAAAACTACATACATTGTCTATTCATGATCAAGTTTCGGGTGAATCATGCAAGTCACCACTCACCGCAAATGAGCTCAGAAAAACAAAGCATTATATCCAAGTGATTCAAGTGTTCCAAGCTATTTCATTGCCTTAACAACGTGCAAAAAGAAAAGAGAGAGGAGATCCATTGTGTTGCCGTTAATAACAAAGCACTCAATGATTCTAGGCATTGCAACATGCTTGATAAGATGCTATAAATTCCACGAAGCATTTTCATATGTGAATAAATCCCCTGAAATACCAAGCCTCAAGCTCTGCAATCAACAAGTAGCAAACCCATTTTACTGCTGGGAATAAAGCCAACGTTCAAATACACACGTGAGGAAACTGAAACTTTAGCATGCTAATCCAATTTAACTACAGAAGAAAGTCAATCAAATTCAGAGCAATTAAGCAAGCAAAGTATTATTCAATCAACACGCACTTATTCAAGATTCAAGCCTCCATATGCTATTGATTTCAGACAATCAAGTATACCTATATTCAAAACCAGACACTGCACCATCTTCCCTTCAGTATCTGAATCCACCTCCCTTACTAAATTCTATCCATTATCAAAATCAAACATCCAATGCCATCCCCCTTCATTTTTGTTTAGATGAAGAAAATATACACTTCTAACCTTTTTTTCAGGACCCGTTGTCTTTGTTCACTCTAAGCCAAAATAGCTCATCAATGCAATCAACCAAATATACACACAAGTCATTAAAGCTTGTATTAAAACAATTCCAGCAGAAGTTCATATAGTAGCTACAATTTCTATTCAACAATTCCAAGCCATGCCAAGCCAGCGGTTAGTCGACAAGTAATCAATAGATTGACATGAGAATATAGTTGGAACGTGCTAGTTCTATGTCAAATTAGACCTAAGCTTGAATCTCTATTACACAACTCAAGCAAGGAACATGACCTAGTGAGCAAGCATGATAGCCTTTTTGCATATCTATGGTATTGTGTCACTGCCGTATTATATGCAAAATATTGGTTCTGCTGGGAGTAAGATATACTGGGGGCTTGGTGAAAGATAATTCATGATGAAAAGCAAAGCACAGACCCATAGTCTACATTGGGAAATACGAACTGTAACTAAGGCTTCAAAGCACACTATTGCTAGATAAGTTTCAATCACTATATATTAAGTCAGCCTCCACAATCACTCCACAATCACTGCTATATGATCCATCATTACCACTACATGCTAAGTAATCATTGCAAAGCACTACCAAGCTACAAAAGACCACTTTTCTACTCATTCAAGACATCATGACTTTAGAAAGAAAGAAAAATGGATCAAAGTTTCTATGATATTCGAATTATCAAAAGTCCATCTACACAATGCCAAGCTCGTGCTCAAGCCAAGCACATATCATGCCAAGCTCATGCTCAAGCCAAGCGGATCCACGGCCAAGAGTAACAAGCCAATACTTAAAGAAGCTTACGCCAAGCAAAAAATATTCTTAAGCATATAAGCATACAAACACGATCATGCCAAGCTTCTCTTTAAGGTCGTGCATTCATTAAAGAACTAACAAGAAGCATAGGAATGCAAGTCACTCCAAGCTCTTATCTTGTAAGATCATATATGCATCGAAAACCAAATGAGAGTCACGCCAAGCCAATACATCCAAGCTCATGCTTGCCAATGCTAATGCACTCTCATTTGAACATTAAAGAAACTTGAGGAAGTCAGAAGCTCATACCATCAAAGCACATGCCTAAGACATGGCCAAGCATAACTGTTACTAATTGAATCAATTCAAACAAAAACAAGCAAGCGAACATCATACAAACTCATTCTCTTACCAAGCCAAATTCCTTACAAACCAACAATTAATGAAGACATATATGCTTCCAGAATCAAGTAAGAAGAACTAGACAGTTACATGCTGATATAGAAGCAAGAAGAACCATGTCGTGACATAAACATTCAAACCTATGGTGTTTCCCTTACCAGTCTAGGATAACATTCTTTCATTAAGCTATTATGTTAGTCTGTCGTCAAGTTTATCCATACCAAGTTTTACTAAACAACCTCACACTACTGTGACAACCTCTTATCATGCTAGCTAGACCAAATCTTGATTCTTCTTAAAATGACTAGACCGAATTTCAATAACCAAAAGCACCTTTGTATTAAGCAACAAATACCTCTGGCCCTTTGAACAAACCATCATGCCAAGCTAATACCTAGAACACCTCATGCATATGCCAAGCGGATCACGACCAAGAGAACCATGTTAATCATACAAACTTCTCTCTTTCAAACTCGTGCATCTACCAAGCAATCATGTGAGAGCCATGCAAAACAACCAAACTTATTCTTTTTAATGCCAACACGCTCTCTCCCCCTTGGTAATTGAAAATATCATACAGCTCCTAGCTCAAGCCAACAAAAACTCATGCCTAGAACATGCCCAAGCATGACTGTCATAAGCCCAATCAAAACAAGAACCAAGCCAAGCAAAGATATTTTTGTTTTACAATATAAAAACTAATCGAGTAAGACTTAGGCCACGCTATAGGAAGCAAATCCAAGCAAAGCAAATTACTTATATAAGTGTCGGAGACATGTTCAAGCCAAGCTAAGAAACTAAAAATTTATATAAACCATGCCAACCAATGCCATGCTATATCGTGCTTCATCACAATCCCAGCATTAAAAATAAAATAACGTTATTTTATAATCACAGCAATCAAAACAAGCCTCAGCAAAGCATGGCATGCAAAGTCATGTTATATTGTAATCAATTTCAATCGGTGCATGCAATCAAAACAAGCCATATCAATAAACATAACATAGCCATGCACACAAATGCACAATTTCTCTTCTGAAAGAATCAAAATGCAACAAAGCCATTGCCAAGCCATACGAAAAAAAAAAAAAAAAAAAAAACTCACAGCAAACCAAAGCAAAAGCATGATTATCGAGCAGAATACAGCCAAGCCAAAAAATGTAAACATAACCAAGCTACGGTTATGACAAGCTACAATATTTATGACTAAATCATTTAAGGCTTGAGCCAACTTGCCTTGCAATACTAACAAAACGTCAAGGAATGGTACCAATCATCAAGCAATCCAAACAAAATTCATACTCACTCATAGCAAAATTGTGAAACATCAAGGCCAGAAGCTATGAATATAATCATGAACAAGTATTTTCCAGACTGACATCTAGGCTACCACTCTATGGAACAAGAGCGATTCTTGGAACACATAAGCTCAAAAAATTGGTCTCTTAGAGCAATTATGACAAGCAATCAAAATGCAATATCCAGATTCATATATTGAGAATCAATCGTTGTCATTATTGAGCAAATTCAAATCCTAGCAGCAAACATATGAGGTTTATCACCGGTATTGGAGGAAGAAGAAGCCAATAGACGTTTCAATTGCATTCAAGAATACAACTTTAAAGAATCAAATGCAAGCATATCTCACGAGAAGTTTCTCATATTGATGCTCACCTGGATATCATGATGAACCACAATGCATAGCCCAATATGCTAATTCCCAGCAGCTAATCAAAGCAACGACAAATCTACCAAACGACAACAATAACCCGCTTTCAGTGAATAATAGACGGCCCATACTTCAATTCTAAAGAGTAGAAATTTGATGGTGGAAAGAGAGATTTTCTTCATGAGGGAGACCAATCAGCACAAAAACTTAGGATTCATTACCTATCGAATAACTAGAAGCCCAGCCAAGCAAAGCAATATGTTTATGGAGCGTTGGATTCACAGCAATGAATGTATTGAGATAGTATAAGTCGTTCTTCTGTCCAATCAAGAAAGAGTAATATTATTGGCTCTAAGGAGAAGGAAAAGCTAGTCAGTAAAATGTTGTCAATGCTTAGGAGAACGACATTTCATGAAGCAATGATCAATATGGGCCTGGAAATCTAGTGTTGATTATTTGGGCCATTCCAGTATTTTCATTGCCCATATAATCAAGGGGGCTAATGTTGACACCCAAAATTCCACAAGTCAATTTTATGAGCGACATATGAAGAGACAAGTCATTAAACCTACAATCTCGTTGGGCCTTCAAACAAGCCTATTGTAGTCCAAAAGAAACGCTCTAGTTAACTATAAATAATGCAAGCCCAAATGCTCAAGCAATTAACATGCATCTTCAAGAATTCGTCACGCCAAATTACCATGCAATACACGTAGACCCAAGCTACATTTATATACTTGGGGCTTATACAAAGGGATGTGGTGTGGAAGGTAACGGATCCTGTGAGGCCTATCATTAAGATAAAGTTCGTCAATAATTTTTGACTTGGGAACCAAAATTCATGCTCGACGGACTACAATCTTAATATGGGCTAGTGTGAGAGGGATGAAAAGCAAGCCCAGCAAAGCCCAAAGCCCATTAAAGCCGTTCTCTCACTACAAGAAAAAGAATTATTAACGACATTTTATTGCGACACATGGAAGCGGCCGTCGTAAATTGTTAAAAAAAATTGGGCGGTTATTCAAACATTGTGCGGTAAATATCGGCGCTTATAGATTTCCGACGCTTGATTTAAAAACGTCACACAGTTGTCGTAAATAAAGGAAAACATGTTCGTTTGCGACATATTGAAGGTGGAAAAAAAAAGGGTTTATTCTTATCTCCTCTTTGAGACGGTCTCACCCTCTCACGCATTAGCCGCCCACTCTCCATGAAATCTCTCGTCGTTTATTTTTCGCCCACTCTACTATCTGAGACGGTCTCACCCGCTCCCCAGATTTCTGTCTCTCTGAATGAGGTTACTTCTTTGCTCTTGTTAAGGTTTTCGAAGTTCTAATTACATGTTGAATTCATGACTATTATTTCAGAAACTAACACGTTGTCCGTCTAATTTAGGTAAACTTATTCAATTTTCTTAATAATGTTTACGGTTGTGGTTTGACGAATCTACTCACCTGGATGTATCTATGATTTCTGTTCTGCTGCTTTTCCAATTTGATTTCGACATTCACTTTGGGGTTGTCTGTATATGGATCTCCAATGGTATCCTGTTTTTTTGTTTAATTCTTCAAATTCCATCAGTTAATTTCCAATTTTGGGAATGAATTCTAGTTTTTTATGTGCAGAAATGGATATATCAGAGTCTGGAGCTAAAAACCCATTGATGCTTTTGTCTACTTGAAGTGTATTTGGTAATTGATGCTATTTTGTTCGGTAAGATTCATCAAATTTTGCAATCTGAATTACTGGGTGATTGAATTGACTTGTGACCTTTCGTTTTCGAAAAAAATTGTCACTGCAACTAAGGTTTTAGAATACTCTGATTATCTTAATGGTATTTGAAAGGGGGTGTTAGATTTTCTATGCAGTTAAATTTTTAAGTTTTTGTTTTTATTGACATTGTCTTTGATAATTTATGGGTTTTATTTGTATATTATATGAGTTCTTTTTGAATTACATGTAGCTGAAAAAGCCATGAACTCTAGACAGGGCGAAGCTGGCCTCCATGGGTGGTGATGACCAAGGGAGATTGAAGCATTTGGAGAATGCTGAGAGTCTGTTGATACTCAATTAAATAAATAAGGTAGGAGTATATTAAGTTCCAAGCGTGCAGCAGATGTTTACAAAAGATTTTTGTGTAGTTTGTTTATGCATTTTATTTAGGCTTACCAATTTTCAGGTATTGTTAGAGAACGAGAACTTCAAACTTTACTTTTTTCCTTATAGCAAGAGAATTGTGTCAAACTGACAATAAGTTACTGCTTTTGCTTGATGCAGGTGACACCACCTCATTGTCATCTGAGCTTCACAAACATTGTGAGTGGAGGTATGCTCTTCTCGTCTAATTTAAATGGTTACTGCACTGGGAATTTCCTTTGTGTCATTGTGTTAGCATAGAATATCATTTCGATCTATTGGCTTTTACTTCAGCAGCTTTACATAATGCATGATTATTGCTAGGTTTGGTTACTGTATTACTTTGTGAGCTACCATGTGCATAATCAATTACAATATATTTGCAATTGGTTATCTTTAATACTCTACTTTTAATATTCTATTAGACTTTATTGGTTACTATTATCATCTTTAATTGAGCTCAGATCAATGAATTTTTGATGTCTCTACTGTGAACTAACCTAAGATCTTGTGAACATGCAGACCTTAGACTAGACTCATAAGCCCAAAAGCAATGTACAGATTAAATTTGGAGATTTTACTACTACAAGGGGTGTCAATAAAAAGAGAACATCATTACCAGATAGTCTCTGTAAGACACCATTGGCCTGCCTAGGGAAATAGAAAAAGAGAAATACGAATGGGATCAAGAAGACAAGAAGCACTTGGCTATCTTCCACTGGATTGACATCTACGTGTAGAAGACTTTTCTGAATAGCTTGAAGGCAGTTGGTTTCAATATTAGTAGGAATAGGAATACAAGGGTGCTCTTATTTTAGTTCGAAAATGACCTCATGATTATTTTCATGATATTATTTCCTATTGACATTCAATTGGAGATAATTGTATTTGTCAATTTGTTATTAACATAAATTTGTGTTTTATCATATGATATATATTATGACTGTAACTGGGAAACAACATCAATATTGTAATGTATGGAAATTAGTAGAACGAAAGTAGATTTTAATTAAAAATAATAATTTTTTTAAAATAGAACAATTGCGACGGGACTCTAATGTCGCCAATAAATTTTTGACTAATAGTGCATTTTTTACGACATACAAAAATGTGTCGCAAAATCCGTCGGAAATAGTATTTACGACGTGTGTAATCTGTCGTAAATAATGGTTAAACATTTGCTACGCGTTTTTTAGCGACGCTTGCTCAACCGTCGCAAAGCCGTCGTAAAAAACTTTTTGCGACGCTTTTTCATATTTTTACGACGTTTTTCATCCGTAGTAAAAAGTCAATTTTTTTGTAGTGTCTTATTCAAAGTCCATATGACCTCTTGCCCAAAGCCCATTAAAGTCATCTTCTCATTCAAACGAGATAAACCGTCTGTCAGAATTGCTGCTGGAATTGGTATTCCACCTTTCTCGGCAAGAGTCCAGAATTCAGGGAAAAGCCTCCTAACCCATATCCTTAGCAATCTCATCATCTCAACATTCAATAACCCTAAAAGTCTGTAATCACAAGTTTCAATACCAGAAATTGGGGGATTAGAATCTGCTAAAGATCACAGCAGCACGAAATCTGGATCCCCATCGCCGTCCCATACCCGCGCCACCAGTCTTTACCCACCTGGCCAAAGCAAGCCTTCATTCTTTTGATTTCATGGGGAAAACAAAAGCTGAAGGTTTTAGATTGATCCCATCAAAACTAAGGATGCCCTTTCAAAGCCTCTGGTTCTTGGCACAAATCCTCCCCGTCTATAAAGGGCGAGTTCGTTGCCGTAGGAAAAAAAGACAGAACAGCCCAGAAGCAACAAGCAAGAGACCAAGTTTTGTCTCTAAACCCATGTTCTTCCCAACCAACCTTAACCCAAAACCCAGAACCATGTTGTTACCGGAACTCTCTCTCTCTGCTAAACTCTCATGCATCTAGCTCCCACACCTTTCCTTCATATAAGCCCTGCTCTTATGAACTCAAGTCTAATTCGTTGCCAAGTAGTTGCTGTTATCATTAGGCCAAGTAGCTGCTGTTATCGTCAGGCCAAGTAGCTGCTGTTATCATCAAGCCAAATCGCTGCTGTTATCATCAAGCCAAATAGCTGCCATTATCGTCAAGCCAAATAGCTACTGTTACCATCCAGCTAGTCACAACAAAATTGTTCCTGGGTCACACCTTCGATCTATTTTGGGCCTGGTCTTCGCTCTATCAAGAGGGCTATCACTGCTAGAAATCCAAAGGACAAACTCGCCCTCACACCAGTTAATGGGGAGGAAGCTTTCGGACTAGTAGAGAGATATCCTCATCTTCCTTAAACAATGAGCCCACAGTTCCCAAATTTCCTCGTCCACCTCGTTCCAAGATTTGTGTCACTGCAGCTGCCTCCACTGCAATCGTTGTCTACTGTTGCAGCAACTTTCTCTTTCTCCCAGAACCTCATCTCTCAAGTAAGCTTCTCTTTCCCTGGATTTAAGGCATGAATTATGTGTAGATTGAAGAAGAAATGCTTTACCCATAAACTATGCGTTCCCAATAGTCTATATAAAGGGAGATTTGGGGGAGAGAACGAGAACCCAAGGTAAGGGAGCAATACCCAGAATAATTAGAAACACTTATAGAAAATCAAGCTTTCAAGCCTTTAAGCACAAACCCAACTCTTAGCCATTTTCTCCCAAAACCTCCTTCAAACCCATCTTCCAGAAACCCAAATCCAGAAAACCCCCAAATTCTCTCACCGCAGTGTGTTTCTAGCTCCCACACCATGCTTCACGCTGTCAAGCCCTATTCATTATCTGAATCATGCACAAAGTCCTCCCAATAATCGGATTATTGGGTTGATTTTGTCCTAGTCAATGTTTAATTCAAAAAGGACCCTCACAGTGACGCATTGCTCTTTGGACATTATATCTTTCTCATGGAGTTGATCTTTACATGAGCACCTAGAGCTATTATGGAGCATACGTTGAAGAAGTCAAGGTTTTGTGCCTTGAGGATGGTGTCTCATATTAATCTTCTCTGAAGGTCGTGAGCAATGGAGGCTCGCCAAAGGGGGTTTTCCGTATCTTTCATCCGCATTTAGTTTAGTATATTTATGTGTAGATTTTCTTGGGCCTTCGCCCGGACTTCACTCTCATGCCTAAATCCAACATGAATTTAGCTTTCGAGCTCAATTTATAACATTGAGGACAATGTTGGTTTTAACTCTTCATTGATACGAATCATATTATATTTTCCACCTATTAAGATTCAGGTTTCGTTATCCCCACCTTATCAAGACTTTAACACAGAAACTATAATACAATATGTCAAGGAAGAAAAAAAAATTAAGTCCACACTCTGAATATTATTGTACGTACACCTCTTTTTTTTATGTTATTAAAGAAAAAAAATTAAGTAAATTATATCTACACATGCTTATTTTCTAAACACACACCCCCATAAAATTTTTTGTTCATTTTTCCTGTGAAAGTTCATTTTTTCCCCTACTCATGAAAAAAAAAAAAAAAACCACATGCAGAGTCTCTTCTTATCCCTTCCATTGTTTATTTTTATATCGTGGACATCAATCTCTTTCATGAAATCATGTATCTTCAATTTGTAACAAGAACCAAATATGTCGATTCAAATTTCAATCATGTATGTATTTCCAATTAGTTGGGTGATATGATTATAGCTCAGTTAGCTACAAGGACGTAGGATCAGTATGGGTAGCCTGGGCTACAGGCCCGGTGGTTTTTTGTTTTTTATTAATACAAAAACTTAATAAGCCTAAGCTCACCTACATATATATGTATCATAGCCCACCTAGTTAGCTACAAGGACGTAGGATCAGTATGGGTTGCCTGGGCCATAGGCCCTGTGGTTTGTTATTTTTATTAATACAAAAACTTAATAGGGTCCGGATCAAGGGACACATTTTTTTACACAAACTTTGACACACTTTGTGAGCCATTAGATTTTAAAATGTTCAATGGTTCAGATTTATTGTTTGAATGATGTCATCATACAATAGGCTAACTTGGCAAATGACATGGCATTATATTTTCTAATCTCAAATTAAATTTTCCTTCATTAAAAGAAAAAACAAAACTAAAATTTGGAATATTAAAATCAACAAAAACTAAAAGGAAATAAAAGAGGAAGAAGAATACCAAAACAAGAAGAACACGCCATTGAAGCTCTTGATGCCATTCAGCATTGTTGTCTCGTCTTACCTGGTTATGAGAGGTCCTCATAATATATCAAATTCTGGTCGATCGATCAGTCATTGTAGTTCAAAACTTCTCCTAATTAAGAGAATGGCATGGGATCCATATACAGTGCGATATCCAAACATGTCATTTAAATATAAGAGACCAGTCACTTTTTATCTAATCATATGACTTCGCTCAATCCCTCATCTTCTTCATCACCATCTGTTTCTCGCTAGTTAAACCTCTCGAAATATTGAATTTTTCAGTGTAATATATCTATCTTAGCTCAACCTTGTTTAGTCTAAGGAGGCGCATCAGTTTCTTGGCTTTGTTGATTGGTTTCTTGCTCTGTTTCTTGTGCCCAGTTTAATATTTTAACTCTTGTTCATCTAATTCCAAAACTCGATACACAAATATGTGCAAGTTCATATCAAACATACTTTTTTGTTTAATCATTCATTTCATTGATGAAGCATATGATTTGTGGGTTTAAGAGTCATAATCCAACTAGGTGACAGAAATAGTCATGCCCAGACATGAACTGCAAGCTCACAGCCTTCTTCCTCTTCTACCACCCTTTCTAGTAGGTGTTATCGGTAGAAATTAGAGTCACATCTTCTGAGACATAGACAATAAAAATCAATTATAGTTTACAAATGCAAAGTCATATGATTTGACAAAAAGTGACTGGTCTCTTCTATTTAAATAACGTGTTTGGATATCTCACTATATATGGATCCCATACCATTCTCTTAATCAGGAGAAGTCTTGTACTACAATGACTGATCGATCGACCAGAATTTGATATATTATAGGGACCTCTCATAACCAGGTAAGACGAGACAACAATAATCAATGGCGTCAAGAGCTTCAATGGTGTGTTCTTCTTGTTCTGGTATTCTTCTTCCTCTTTTATTTCTTTTTAGCTTTTGTTGATTTTGATATTCCAAATTTTAGTTTTGTTTTTTCTTTTAATAAAGGAAAATTTGATCCCCTGGATCAAGGGACACCTTTTTTTACACAAACTTTGACACATATTGTGAGCCATTAGATTTTAAAATGTTCAATGGTTCAGATTTATTGTTTGAATGATGTCAGCATACAATAGGCTGACTTGGCAAATGACATGACATTATATTTTCTAATCTAAAATCAAATTTTCCTTGACTTCAAAAGGGTCAATGACTTCAACAAGGACATATTGTGCCTAAAGGCACGTCTAAATTTATGTGGAAAGGAACTCACAGAAGATGATATGGTCCAGAAGACCCTACTTCAGCACTTATACTAGCGAACCAATATAGGCTGGAGTATGATAACAAAAGAATCACAACCTTTAATAAGCTAATCAACCTACTGCAAGTGGCAGAGAGTAGGCATAATGAGGTTCTTTTGAACAACAATTCTAGGCCTGTTGGGACAAAGAAAATTCCCGAAGCTAATTATGGCAAAGTGAAATGTGGAAAGAACCCCAAAGCAAAAGGGGTTGGACGTGCTGATCCCTACCCACGTGGCAACAATGCACCACATGGAAAGGGACATGGGGGTCGTGGTATGAGCCGTGGAGGCCCTCCCAATGTATGGCGCTGAGATGGTGTTGCTGGCCCTAGTGGTCATGGAAACAAGGTGCAAAGCACACCTAAAAACCCTTTAGTCAAACATGATAGAATTGATAATGAACCATGCTATAGGTGTGGGGAGTCAAGCAAGCAACATAATTGCAGCCACTTACAAGAGGTATGGGGAGTCTAAAGAACAAGAGGCTCACTATATGGAAGGAGGGCATGACCCAGATGTCAACCTCACAATTGCAGACTTCAATGGCAACAAGGAACTTGCTCAGTCAATGGATGCACTAGATTTTGACTGACCTGCTTTATCTAATTATTTTCCAAAGACAGTTGTGAAGCCATAATGCCTCATTTTTAATTAGACTATTGTTTGGTCTTAAAGAATGGTTTGATGAATTAGATTTATGAACAAAGACCTTGATTTGATTATCGTTGGCTTGTTAATAAATTTCAAATTTTATTTTGAAGCACTGAATTTATTTACTACACATATTTACATGCATGGTTCGAAATAGCACTATAAAAATGTAAAGCAATACATCTAGAAAAAGAAAAAAAATTATTAGAATGAAAAGATTGTCATTCTACCCAAATAGAAATATTCACCAAGAGCTAATCGAACCTTATTAAGTTTCAAATATATATGTGCCAACGGTTATCATGTAGAAACACACTGTGAGAATGAAACTGAATACCTTTATATTACCTCTAATGAATGTGGAAGGAAACACTACTACAAAAAGTTAATCAGACAACGATGGATTTCTGTTGTCTGATGACCAAGTCCACCGTTGTCTAAGTCAGTGTTGTGTGATTGAAAAATCACACAACGGAAATTCCACCGTTGTCTGACAGTAGTTGACTCAACAGAATAGCTATTTTTCCGTTGTGTGAATTCTGCGCAACAGGTGCATGCCATGGCATGCGCAGGGATGCCTCGGCCATTCAGACAACAGAAGATAATTTGTGATGTTGCCTGAGATTCATAACACACAACAGCTGTGACTCATTCTTTGTTGTCTGAGATTCACAACACACAACATATATAACTCATTCTTTGTTATCTGAGATTAATAACACACAACGGCTATAATTCTTTCTTTGTTGTCTGAGATAAGTGACACACAACCAAGTGAAATTACCTCCGTTGTCTGTTGATTCACTCAGACAACAGAGATGATTTTATTTCTGTTGTATGTTATAAATCTCACACAATAGAATTTTGTTTTCTTTTGTTGTTGGTTGTTAGTTCACACAACAACTATATTTAATTAGCTGTGGTGTGAATATTGTAATCAAATTGAGTAACAACCCATGACTGTTGTAAGAGAAGCCTCAATTTTGAACTCTTTTACAGTCATACAACACATTGCTTTATATTGTGTTGTATGACGGAATATTAAATAGTAATTACCACATAAACAGTACTGTAATTCATATCATTCAATTACCATTTTTCAAACATCCATACATTTAGGTAACTAAATAATGTGCCAAACAATAAAGCATTCCTAGTTAGCTACACATGAATCGAAAGCTGAAATAATATCTTTTCGCTTCACAAATCCTTCATATGTCATTTTATCAAGCATCTTGTGCACTATATTCTTATTTGCATCACCTTCAAGCTTGTTAGGAAGCTTCATAAGTTAACACATACTGAAGTAGAAGAAGGAACGTTCCCATTTGTTTGTGGTGTTAAGTAGAACGAATCTGAATGGCGCTTCTACCATTTGGATATTGGAGTGTGAAGAACCGTTTCCTCTATATATCTACATCTTCACCATTCAAAATCCTGCACAAGGTTTCCCATCACATATTAGATACTGAATTATCAATACAAGTCACAATAATTCGATGTCCACAAACATAGATAAGCCAGATTGATGATTGTAAAAGCCAATACAGAGAGGTATATTTGAACATTATACACATACTTAATTAATGAGACAAAGACAAAGAAGCAAATAATAATCTACCAATAAGACTAAGCAACTTAAATGATAGCGCAAACCTGAAATGTACAGGAGCATAAGTTCGAAGAAGTACATAACTCTTGCTCATGTTGACTTCACTATCAATCTAATCAATCAAAGTTTCCATTGATCTCTGGTATGCAGTTTTAGCATGAAAATGTCAAATTAACAAAGTTTCTCATACCAGTTCTCCTCCACAGTTGTTATGCTCTTCAATATATAATCAAGCATCAAAGATTCAAAGAAAAGAACATATAAAATACCTTCATTGAGTTTGAACACACTCCTTTGTGAATCCTTCCTGTTGATGTTTTGTCATAAACTAGTGCACAAGTAACATGAATTCTAGATAGTGCCATCCTGTGGAATATATTTGCATTAAGTACGCAATCAAATTCCAAGATATATGAATATAAAAGACAAATATGACCACAAGTACTTGCTTACTGATCATTGTAGTCGCTTTATTAACTTAAAAAATATAATCAGTGAACAAAAAAAGGAAAAGTAATACTAGTAAAAACCTTGTCTGCATCATTGATTGCACTCATAAAACAGCAATCATATACTTGCTTCAAAATTAAGTGCCATAAGTGACGTGATAAAAGTTCAAGCTCTCTTAAAATAGGCACAATCCATACCAGAAAACCCACATTACCAAACAAAAGCTGTGAATTTAATCATCAAATTACATATGGCAGAAACAGATAAACAATTTACTTGGTTTCATATCACAAAAGTGATTATCCAACCCCCCACTTGGTTTCCACCACTTACAAACATTTGACTACAGCATAGATCATAAGATTAAAAGAAGAACATCATCTCGTTGAGAGGTGAAACACATGCTAGATAGACAAGGAAAACATTACTCAACCTCTAAAGAATTAATAAACATTATGGCACCATAATAGCAGATTGGTCAGTCTGCCACTATTATAAGGCTGGTACACACGATCCATGCATTTTAATAGATGGAAATAAATACACAAAATTACTAATTTCTTTTCCCCTTATAGAAGGAAATAAATACCAGTTATATGGGGGAAAATTTTTACTGCCAATGATCAATGAACTGGGGGGGGGGGGGGGGGGCCAAAAAATTTCTAGATATTGAAAATCTCTAACTGTTTTCATGCATTTATAAATTTGCTATTAATGCATATTAATTCTTATGTGATAGCCACAAAAATAAAAATAAAGGTGGCCCTTTTTCTTCTCCGTGACAAGAGCCCTTCATAGTCATGCATGTGTGTAAACTGCAAATAAAAGGCCCTGTTTTGAAATTCATGCATTCATGTAAAAACACCCAGCAGTATGTACCAGTAAAGTTAAAGGACTACAGAACATTGCACACAAAAGCCCACTACATGGCTATTTAGCTACAAACTAACCATGGCTAGATCATTCAACTTAAATACTATGCAGTCTAAGAAGTCCAGTGTACTGGGAAAGGTTAGTCAATTGATTATTGACAAAACAAGTTCAAGTAGACAACTTCGAAA
Source organism: Rosa lucieae (assembly GCA_024704745.1). Lineage (NCBI taxonomy): Eukaryota > Viridiplantae > Streptophyta > Magnoliopsida > Rosales > Rosaceae > Rosa > Rosa lucieae. Next base: position 6,069,646 of record CM045495.1, on the reverse strand, counting down.
TGGGTTGCCAAACATAAGTTCAAACAAGATGGTCGCATAAGTGACCCCCAAACAAATGAAAATGAAAAAAGAAAGGAATGATACAAAAATAATAGTAGAGTAGGTTCCGTTCTACCTGAAGGAGCATGTATAGGAGCAGCTATAGGTTGGGGGCCTTGAGGAACAGTTCTCAATGGAGTTAAATCCACCCGAGGCATCATAGGTGACACATTTAACTTCCCAGAAACCTTACTTGATTTAGCTCTAATAGCATATCGCCTATTTTGGAACCAATTCCAAACCTATGAAAAGATAATACATAACAAACAGACTCAAATGAGTTTTCCAAATCAATTCTAAGCCTATGATGCTGATCACCCAGAAACAGAACAAAATGATATTCCATAAGAAATATAAACAATTGTATTCATCATACTTGCTTCATTTGCACTTGAAATTTGCCTTTTCGCTCTGCTGTTTCACTGGACCAAAGATAAGTATCTCAGTTATCTAATGCATAAGAACATAATTTATTCAAATTCAGGAGTTTCTAGAACTTGAGGTAACGCTTATATCTTGATTGAAGAATCAAACTTTTCACAGTACATGAGAGGAGCCAAGATATCAACTTTATTTAAAAAAATGGACAAGATACTACAAAAGAGAACTGGGCTTCAATATATAAATCAATCATAAACTGAATAGCTTGAAATTCATAATGCAATACCAAGCATCTCAACTTTACTTAAATCAAACAGTAAATCTAAATCTGACTTGGGCAATCACAATTGCAAGTTAGGCAAGAAGATTTGGCATCACCCAACTGAACTAACAAGATTTGGCATCACCCAACAAAAAAAAAAATAAATAAATAAAAACAACACTAACAAGGATCCGAACCCCAAACTGATGACATGGGTACCCTTCAATTTCATTCCAATCCACAAAGAACCAAACTTTCCAGAAACCCAGAATCGCAACACAAACATTCATAATCAAAACCAAATTAAAACTCATTTACATAGAGATAAGAGGGTTACCAGGAGCAATTTTGAGCAGGGACAAAGGAGAAGGGCAATCACAATTGCAAGTTAGGCAACTGAACACCCTTCTTGAACCTCTAAAGCTGAAACCACCGCAACAAAAACCAAACACCAAGAAGATTTGCACTATTCAGGCCTTCCATTCTCCCAATTATATCACTAAACCGAAACAAGCAAACCCTAAATTCCCAATTATGCAAAGAATCAGATACATAAGACGAATTCAAAAGGGTAAAGTAAAGCCCAACTAATGGCTACGATGGCATTGAAGAAAGAAGACTGAAACGGTGATCAAAGACTAGGCGTAGCAGAAACGCAGACTCGGGTTTGAGAGAGAGAGAGAGAGAGAGTGAGAAGGAGCTGAGTTTATATAGGAACTGGGATTTGGGATTCCCCAGGGTTAATTACAAGATGGAATCGGAATCGGAATCGGAATCCACCCAAAACGATACCTGACATGAGAGCTTCCTCGAGAGTCCGAGCCTCGAACTGCTTGCGGAAGACGTACTGGGCCGTCTCGGTGGCCAAATCGAATAAAACTGCAACAACAACAAAGAAAGCACCAAATGTTAAAACCAAATTGGAACCAATTAAAACTGAAAACCGAGGAAAATTTTATATTGTGGGAAATGGATTTGAACATTTACGTCGTTGGGAGGCGGATGAGGCTTAGGTGGCGACGAGGGAGATTCGGGCTTCGAGAGCGGACATACTCCTTCTTCGTTGCGGTGGAGAAGATACGACGGTTCGGTCGACGGCCATAAAATGCTAGTCCGTTAGGGTTTTGTGACAGGGAGCTTGAAGAGTCTATTAGTCTTCTACATCTCTTCAATTGACCATAGTTTGAAGGCGAGGAGGATAATATTTGAGGATTTGAGAGCAAGGAGGAGGAGATGTGGGGATTTGGGTCAGCATATCGGGGAAGAAAGGTGGAGGAGTGTTGAGAGAGGACTGAGATTTCGTTTCGTGTCTCGAGATAGTGTTTAGTGCCGATAGTGTCGAGTGTGGACTCAGTGGAAGGCTTTGTTTTCTTTTGTTTAAACCTAGCAAAAAATTCTCAAAATTACTCACACAACAGAAACTTCATTTATGTCGTATGAATGAAATACATAAAATTAAAATATGGAATCATGGAGGGAAACATGGCGCCTATAGCATTTTGGCTCAAAATTTTGCCGCCTATGTTCCTAATTCACAACAGAATAGTCTGAATCTGTTGTCCAATTTCTACATCTTGCACTAAGTGTACCTAGTAGAAGAGATTCAAGCAAGCCAAATCCAATCATACAACGGAAATAGTTATACCGTTGTACCTAGTAGCCCAAATTTCTGTGTTTCAAGCGGCAGCTAAGACTTCAGAGTGGAGGGAAATCTGGCTCTAAATTTTTTAAGACTCAGACAACGGATAATCCTTAATTCAGTTGTGCAATGTAGTTCTGATAAAAAAGTTATCACTTTGTTGACATTCACACAATAGAACATCACTAATACAGTTGTACGATAGAGTTCACTTAAACACAGAACAGACAATATATGTTCCGTTGTGTGATTAACTTTATGTAGTAGTGAAACGCATTTTAGAGAAACTTATGACTCAATCTAGTGGACCATACCTCACTACGATTCGGATCATTGAATCATATGCTGTCACCAACAATGAAATGTGGGACACTGACTCATATAGGCTTTGGCATGACCGCCTAGGGCACCCCGGTCGTGACATGATGATCCGTATTTTAAAGAACTCACATGGACATCCATTCTTTCGAGTGATAAATAAAATGGGAGAAAAATCCGCCACACTGCAAGGTGTCGGTCCTAGTATTGCTCAAATGCAGCCATTGCCTTCTGAAGTACCAGAGGCACTACCTCCCTCCCATTATGCCTCATTGACTATTTCAAAGGCACATCACTCGTTTTGCAAAGCCTGCTCTTTAGCAAAAATAGGATCGAGACCTTCCTATGCTAAAGATACAAAATAAAACATTCCATTCTTACAAAGGATACAAGGAGATATTTGTGGACCTATCCATCCAGAATGCAGACCATTCAAGTACTTTATGGTTCTAGTGGATGCCTCGACATGCTGGTCACATGTCGTTTTATTGTCCACAAGAAATGTTGCATTTGTAAAACTCCTAGCACATATTATACGCTTAAAGGCTCACCACCCTGATCACCCTATCAAGTCTATAAGGCATGATAATGCTGGAGAGTTTACATCAAAAGCATTTGATGATTATTGCATGTCTATTGGGATCGATGTAGAGCATTTGATAGTCTCGCAGAAGCCACCATCAAAAGGCTACAGATGGTGGCTAGGGCATTGGTTATGCGCACCAACCTGCCTATATCTGTATGGGGTTATGCAATATTGCACGCCGCTTTACTTATTCGTTTCAGACCCACTGCTAGCCAACCATTTTCTGAGTACCAGTTGGTCACTGGATATGAGGCTGACATTTCACACTTATGCATATTTGGTAAGTGTTTATGTGCCTCTTACACCCCCACAGCGCATCAAAATGGGTCCTCAGAGACGATTAAGTATTTCTGTTGGATACGAATCCCCAACAATTATCCACTACTTGGAACCCTTGACAGGCGATCTCTTTACCACTAGATTTACGGATTGTCACTTTCATGAGACAGTCTTCCTGTCGTTAGGGGGAGATAGGAAAAATGATTTTCCAAGGGAATGACAGGAATTGTCGTGGTTTGTCCCCACTCTATCTCATTTTGATCCCCGAACTTCACAATGTGAAAGTGAAGTGAAAAGAATAATCGATCTTCAAAACGTAGCAGATTCGATGCCTGATGCGTTTATTGATATCGCAAAAGTGACAAGATTACATATACCAGCTGCAAATGTACCTGCAAGGTTAGAAGTCCCCAACAAAGGGCACGGTGCCACAGATAGAGGCACTGCAACCACACTTAGTGGAGGTGTGGTTGAGGTCGTGGCTCCCCAAAGGAAGAGGGGGAGGCCACTTGGTTCGATTGACACTCACCCAAGGAAGAAGAGGGCGAGTAAGGCACAAACTGATCTATTAATCATCAATGTAGAGAATCCTCTCATGAGATTGTCTCTGATTATAGTTATGTTCATGAATCAATACTGGAGGCCGCTCCGATGTTCGAAATGATTCTAGAGAACAAAGAAATCTCAATGGATTATGAGAGTGCGTATGAGTTGATAGAAAGATCTCCCATACACATTGATGATATATTTGCATACACTATTGCTCAAGAAATCAAAGAGCACGATGATATCGAACCTCGCTCTATTGCAGAATGTCAACAAAGAGCAAACCTGCCTAAATGGAAAGAAGCAATCCAGGCAGAATTAGATTCTCTGACAAAGAGACAGGTATTTGGTTGGTAGTGCTAACCCCACCAAGTGAAAAGCCTGTAGGACATAAATGGGTCTTTGTCAGAAAACGTAATGAGAAGAATGAAGTCCTGAGGTGCAAGGCTCGCCTTATGGCGCAAGGTTTCTCACAACGCCCTGGAATTGACTATGAGGAGACATACTCTCCCGTAATGGACGTTATAAATTTCCGCTACTTAGTTAGCTTAGTAGTTTCCAAATGACTGGAAATGCTGCTCATGGATGTGGTTACTGCATCTCTATGGGGATATAGATTCAGATATATATATATATATATATAAAATAGTGCCTGATGTCCTTACATTACCCAAATCAAGTAACTCTAAACCATGGAGTGCGTTTACAATTAGGTTGAAATGCTCACTTTACAGATTGAAACAATCCGGGCGGATGTGGTATACCTGTCTAAGTGACTACTTGATTGGGAAGGGATATAAGAACGATGAATTATGCCCCTGCGTATTCATAAAGAAAAAAAGTTCCGGATTTGCAATTGTAGCAGTATATGTCGATGATATGAACATAATAGGTACTCTTGATGAAATAAGAGAAACCGCGAGCTACTTGAAATCCTAATTTGAGATGAAGCATCTTGGGAAAACTCGATTCTGTCTAGGCCTTGAACTAGAACACCGAGTTTATGGAATACTAATCCACCAGTCTGCGTATGTCCAAAAGATGCTCAGGCTATTTAACATGGACAATGCGCATCCTGCTAGCACTCCCATGATCGGTCAAAGTTTGGATGCAAGGAAACATCCATTTCGTCCAAACGAAGATGACGAAGATGTGTTGGGAGCTGAAATTCCTATCTAAGTGTAATAGGCGCATTATTGTACTTAGCCCAATATACTCGATCAGACATTGCATTCTTAGTGAACTTGTTGGCTAGATTTAGCTCAGCGTCACTGGAATGGTATCAAGAACATTTTTCGATACCTAAAAGGAACCATTGACTTGGGACTATTCTTTCCCTACAGAGAGACAAGAGAGACCGTAGATGGAACTGCGATCCTAAAGGAAATGTTGATGGCGAAAGCGCCACTCACTACACCGAAACACCAAATGACGTTTTGGTTGGTTTTGCTGATGCTGGGTACCTCTCTGACACACATAAAAGTCGTTCCCAAACTGGTTATGTATTTATCATTGGGAACACGGCGATATCTTAGAGATCAACCAAGCAAACCCTTGTGGCTACCTCCTCGAACCACTCAGAGATCATTGCTCTACATGAGGCGGTTCGTGAGTGTGTATGGTTGAGAGCTGTCATCACACATATTCGAGGGACTAATGGTTTGAGTTCTACCACTGAAGAGCCTACTTGCATTTATGAAGATAATGCAGCTTGCATCGAATATATGAAGCTATGATATATCAAGGGTGATAATACAAAACACATATCGCCAAAGTTTTTCTACAATCAGCAACAACAGGCCCTCCTCAATATTCAAGTGAATCAAGTAAGGTCTGAGAAGAATGTGGCAGATTTGTTCATCAAATCATTGCCTAAGGCCATATTTGAGAAACATGTGAAAAGCATAGGAATGCGAAGACTTTCTAAGCTTCCTTGATTAATGTAAGTATCAGGGGGAGGTGTAGACGTTAGGCAGAGTCTAACACACACATGTCATACTCAAATGTAAAAGGTGCGTTGTGCTCTTTTCCTTCGACCAATGTGTATTTTTTGTCCCACAGGGTTTTTATTGTTACTTGGCAAGGTTTTTAGTGAGGTAACAACTCATGCACCATTTCGTCTTTGACTTGGTACAAGGGGGAGTGTTAAAAGAAAAACACATTATGTACCTTCGTTAAAGTGATTGACAGAGAGGGAATTAAGGAATTAGCAATTATCATCAATCAGCAAGGATTACGGACCAATCAACATTTAATGTCATCATTGTAATTGATCTTTCCGTTGTAATTCTCTCCCTATATAAAGGGGCTATGAAATTAAATGAGTAGACCAATTCGATTTCATTTTACTTTTACACATTTAGCAAATTTGGGAATTTTAACAAGAATTTTTTGATGAAAAAAAAAAACAAGAATCTCTTTTTTGGCAAACAATATAACAAATTTCAACAAACCAAATCAAAATTACAAATACAGCAAACAGAAAGGAGTAACAACCATCAAGGATTGACCAAAAGTGAAACCATGACAACAAGTAGCACAACTTGCCACAAAAAAAGAAAATATGACAACAATAACTCAAACCAAGAGAGTACAAGGCACCCAAACCCCAATCTGGCTAGGAGAAGGACACTATCACAGTGATAGCGCCACTGCAAAAAAAAGTCACACCAACTTTCAAGAGCAAAATCGGGCCAGATTCGAGAAGCTTGGTAGAAATCAACAATGCCCTAGTTAAGGAGCAACAAATTTCCGACCATCTCAAAACATATATATCATGAAACATGAAAAAAAATCACTTGATACATAGAAATTAAAATAATAACAGGGCATCTCCAATAAGGGTGCCGTATGTCATTTTTATTCTTGTCCATTTTTGGGCTCTCCAACAGTAAGAGACCAATCAATTATTGCATAAATAGTACTAGCTAGATACATGCTTGTTTCAGGTCAAACTTCATCATAAATTCACATCTTCAGGTTTTCAAGCCCGGATACCTCATTTGCTTCCCATTGTTTGTAGTGGCACTTAAGATAATCTGTCATAGTTGTTTCCCGGTAAACTGGAGGTTTTTCTTCTGATGTCAACTCCTTGATTGGCCCATACAATGTCGAAGAGTTTTCTAGTGGTGGTCTGAAAAAACATGCCACGGAAATTCTGGGACCTTCCTTTTTAGCCAATACTCTGTGATTGACGCTTATGAACTTATTGTTTGACATTAGCTGCAGCAACGTACCACTAGACTGTTAAGTTCATTGTGAAAATTCAAAAGTGCAATAGAATTGAGCCTTTTAAAAAGTTTCTCAAATAGTTCATTAGAAGTGACAACTTAAATGGAGGCTGTTTAATGTATTTGAGAAATGGCCTGCATATTAGCAACTTTTGCAGTCAACAACATAAGGAATCGTATGCAAATATACAATGATGAACATATATATATATATATATATATATATATATTTTACACGATACAGTGACTTGGTTGAATGTTTGGATTAAAGAAATTGAAGTTCTCTAAATTTCACCTTAAATGTAATGGAAATGGTGTAAGAATTATTTTGTGGACTCATTATTGTTTATGGGTAATAATCATAATAACAAGTTAATGACTTTCATTCTTGAGATTACTTAGAAATTCTAATCCTGTTACAATATGGATATTGTATCTGCATCTATATTGATTAGGGAAACTTGATATACTTTTTTTTTTTTTTGAGAATGTAATGTACTTGAATATAAGGTAATGTGTATTGATACATAATATAGACGAGTAATTAATTACTTTAGTATTAGGCATATTACTTTTATGGGAAGAATTCTAATATCATCCTCTGTATAACTCGAGGTCCCTACATTCTCTAGACAACGAGTTCTACAGTTACTCCTCCATTGAGAGAAGACTTGCACTAATGACGTTTGACTCTTCTTCACATCAGGTATGTGCCTTGTCCTTATATTATAATATAATCTAACTAGCATGGCTATAGTTCTTGTGTTTATGAACTTGTGATTTTGTAATACAGGTGATCATTCAAAATTAGATCACAAATCGAAGATAAAAGGTAGTAGTATCTATCATCAAAACACTACCGGGTTAAAAAAATATATGGGTTGGAAACGGACTTATGTAAAACATAACTATATTCTAGTATTAAATAGATTAAAAATTCCTAATGGCAAATGTTGTCTGATTTTTTTGAATATTTGCGTGCTGCTCTATCGTTACCTAAATTGTCCAAATTATAGTTAGCTGTTTAATATTTGGAATGACAACATAGGTATCAGCTTCCATGACAATATGTCACTGGTACGCCTTATGTGGTATGATAAAGCAGAAAATTGTGTACAGGAAGCAATTCATGTATATAATTTCAATATGTACTGAAACAATAATAAATAGCCTTGGTGAATAGATATGACATAGAAAGCTTGCCTGCAAGAGATCTCCAATGTTCACCACCAGAGCTCCGGGTACATGAGGAACATCAATCCACTGGTTTTGGTACAAAATCTGGAGTCCACCAATTTGGTCTTGAAGTATGATTGTCAGAAAATCAGGATCTGCGTGTTCGGTAGTTCCAATAGCTAGTTCAGGTTCCGGGCATGGGGGATAGTAATGATTAAGAATCACATGCTCCTTTGCGCAATCCATGTTTTTGAGGTGATCAGGTTTGAGTCCAAGCGCCTCAGATAGCAATGCAAACAAAATGACACCTAATTTGTGAGCATGCTTAGAATACTCCATAATTATATCTCTGCAGATTGTATAAAGGAAACCACATCATCAGTTCGAATAGAAATCATTTGTCGTTCATTTTAGCAAAACAGTATTACATAAGTCACAATCCCGTACGGTATACATTAGAGAGTTTGACAATTGATAACTACTTTTATTTTATTTATGTATTTGGATCACGTGAATGCTTGATCCTCTTTAAAAAGATTAAAAAAAGAAACAAAAAAAAAACAAAAAGCAAAACAGGAAGTCGTCTCAATCTTAATAAATATGAACACTCCCCATTTAGCATTTTCTGCATGCTCCACTTCATTTTCGTGCTCATTTAATAATGTATTAAAAAAAATTGAAAGATGTAGAAAAGGAGCATGAGAAAATCACCCCATAAAAATTCTCAAGATTGAATCTGTTAAATAATGCATTGACAAACTTGGTTTGGTGTTTATAGATCGAGAACATATATAATGCTTAAATTAACTTTCTTTTCGGATGACACATACGTAAATGATTTCATCAGAGAGAAATCAATCATGGGTTGTGAGGTTTCATAATAGTGTTAATAAATCGTCATTTAAAGGAGCGCATGCATGCATGCATGTAGCATGTACGTGAAAGATGGTGAGAGGGGATTTTAAGGGATAACTACCCGCAAAGAGGTTAACCCAAAAACACGTCCTTCCCTGAAATTGCAGAAGATTTCAAGGGATGAGCATACCTGCAAACGAGAGGAATTTCTTGGGGATCGAACTGCTCGTCACTTATGTTACACTGCAAAGTGTCCCTCCAATCAGCAAACATCAACTGATAGAGGGAACTGCCAGAGAAGTACTTGACGTTCCTTGCAAGCTCCCTACCATAGTACTCAGCCTTGGCCTCCCTGGGAAGCTGGTGAAACCCATGCGTCGCCTCCATCATCTCCTCCATCACTCTCTTAGGTATCCCATGGTTCACCACCTGAAACAACCCGTAGCTCTCTGCGGCCCTCCGGACTTGGTCGATCACCTCGGCAGATCTTCCTTCGTTGTCAGCCAGATCAACCACTGGAATACTGAAATGGCCAGATATCTTATGGTTGAGAGCGGTGGAGGGATCTTTCTTTGGACGGACGAAAATGGGTGGGACTTTGGTGATTCCGGCATCGACGATCCCTTTCACACCAGCTTTGGATTCGTCGAAGGCCTTCAGCTGCTCCAGACGATCAGTGTCGCTTGATTTTCCCAGGACCATTTTTACTAAAGTTTGACTGGGAAATACAAAATTAGAAATCAGAACTTTTCTATATCTTTCAAACCCACACCGAGTTTGTGGTGAGCAAAGTTGCTCCGACTCTTTATCTTCTTATAGAGCTTGTTTTGGACATGCAAATCAACGTGTTGACAATGGGCCTTTCTGCATTTATCAAAGATACAAAAACTTCAACAGATCCACCCCCCCCCCCCCCACCAGCAAATCAACGTGTTGACAATGGGCCTTTCTGCATTTATCAAAGATACAAAAACTTCAACAGACCCCCCCCCCCCCCCAAATCAACGTGTTGACAATGGGCCTTTCTGCATTTATTAAAGATACAAAAACTTCAACAGACCCACTTGGCGAGCTTGTGGTTGTTACTTGTTAGCAAAGTTTGGTCCGACTCTTTTTCTTCTTATAAAGCTTTGGAGAGCTTTTTGTGGAAAATTCCATTCCCCGCGGCCCCCCCCCCCCCCCCCCCCCCCCCCCAGGTGGTCCGACTCTTTATCTTCTTATGGTGGTCCGACTCTTTATCTTCTTATAGAGCTTGTTTTTGGACATGCAATCAACGTGTTCACAAATAATTCAACAGGCTCCCCTCAACAGAGATTCATACCCCAGTACACCCCCCACCCCCCAATTTCCAAACCATGATATTTTGAAGACGAATTGGAATGGCGAGCCACAAAATCTAGTTTTGGAGAGAGCAAGCACTTGCTTGGCTACCTCAACTGCATGTCACCCTCAGCTACTAAGATATTTATTTTATTTACCTCTCTATTATTAATAGTTAGGATAGTTAATTTGACAGGATACGCCCCGGATTTCACCTTGAAATCTAAAGTGGTCTTGCGGGACCTATTTTAGAAGAAATTCTACTAAAAATTTAGTGGAACTTTCCTTAAAAATGGAATATCCATAACTTGTAGAAAACATTTATACTTCTAATATCAAATATCATCATCAACTCCCGGAGCCACCTTGCTCCCCAAATCACAACATCTTTCATTTCGCAATACTAGCCTTCCTACATGCGCATACGCGCCTGCCATTAATTTTATTTTATTTATCATTATCATTTTATATTATCTATCTTCACCTTCTTTCTTCTTCTTTTTCCAAACCCATGTTTGCTTCTGCAATTATTTGTGTAATAAGGAAAATTTTGACACTGGCAGGGGATGCAAAAGCATCAAGTAGTTGACATCGGAGAGAGAAAGGCCACTAGTACAAAAATTGATTCAGACGACGGCTAAAAACTGTCATCTGAAGCGGAGCTAACTGTCGTATATCTCGCTGCCGTTTGATGAAACATGATTTAGAGAACTGTCGTCTGAAGAACTCAGCATCCATGTCGACAGGCTGTCGATAGCTTGTCGACATCATTAACTGTCGTGTGAATGTCACTCAGACGACGGGCAACTTAAGAACCCGTTGTGTGATTGTGATTCAGAAATCATTTTTTTTATAACTGTTGTGTGACTGTTATTCACACAACTAAAACACTGATAGCATCTGTGATCTGTATTACTCTCACACAACAGTTTTTATTGTATGGCTGTTGTGAACATTGTGTACGTACAACAGAAAATGAAATCAAAAATCACCAAATGAATAGTAATTACCAATATATATCTAATATTGTTATAATCCACATAATTGTACTGAAATGTATTAGACAATATTACCAAAAAGAAGCACTATGAATACATGGAAGAGAGTAAGAGGGAGAGAGAATGTGATGACGCCTCTACAAAAAGACCAAACTCCAAATTGTCTCTCTTCGTCTCCAAATGCAACAAAATTAGTCGAACTCAAGCTTGTATAACTCAAGCAACTAGCCTCCATTAGTTCATTTTCCGATTCCAATTCAGGTGAGCTGCAAGAGGTGATATAGATTATCAGATCTAGATTGCAATACACTACTAGATGACTGACACACAAGATGTAGAAAAAGGAACTTACAATGTTATTATGAGGTTTGCCCCAATAGAATCCTTGGAGAATAACCGGCAAGAGATTGCAAGCTACAGAATAAAAATAGACAGTGCATGCTTCCCCATCCGCTTCAACACAATAGTTGGATGCCGGTAGCCACAAACATCAACCTGCAGTAACATCCAATACCTCAGGTTAATGAGAATCAAGAAAAATTGTGAAGTAACATTACATGATTAGAAAGATTCCTACCATTATGTAAATTCCAGCAAAGATAATGCCGGCAGAACCAGTTGCCATACACATGTTCCACTGAATGTGTAGAGAGCCTTGTTTATATGCATATCTGAAAACATGGAAGTAGATAGTTTAGAAACAAACACAACACAACGACTTTGACGGTTGCTACTATATACAAGAAAATTATGAACAAGTCCCTTACCAAATAAGTCTAAGGCGAGGCCTAGACTAAGACAGACGTGGATGACATAGTCTAGTGCAGAACTCTGTTCTGACGACCTTAAAATGGTTAATGATGTGACCGTAATGCAAACCAACCAAGCAGGTAATTAACAATGGCCATCAATGATAGATATGTCACAGTTATCATCAATGCCATAACCCTAAGAAAGAGGTCACATACATTCAAAATTGAGCATATAGATACGATAAGAAATGAAGCAGAAAACTAAAAGAACGAAAAGGTGATTACTACTTACAACTGAAGTTTATACTTCCTGATCCTGAACTAACAGTACCATCACCCTCTAGCTAAATCTCGCATAAGGCAACTACTAAATATCCTATTGCAATTCTCTGTGGGAGACAGCTAGCATTTTAGAGGTGCTATGGACACCAGAATATAAAGAACTTAGAAAAGTAACACTAATAATACAGCAATACAACATACACACCTGTAGAATGCCCATCCATCTCATACCCCTGTAGAGAACAATTATCACTTTAGTATTTTTTTTTTAATCACAAAATATATACACAATGAACCACAAACAAATATGACACAACTAGCTCTCGGACGCTACCCTCATTAAGCCAACTTGGTATATGCACAACAATGAAGACTTATAAAGATTACTATATCAATATAAAACATGTTATTTACCATGTGAGAAAGCTATAAGAGTTAAGCTACATAAGCAATACAAGCTCTAAGGGGAGGAGAGCTTACGTTAAATTGAAAGTATAAACAATCCATTATGCACAATTTTAGCTGCAAGTCAAATAAAAAAGTGAGATGATCTGACATGCATTTTCAAAGGTAATAAACCCAATTTCTCGATGCATTTTTGAGCCTAGATCTTGAAGCAATAGATAAATAGAAATCACAGGACATCAAAACTTGAAAACATAAATGAGTGGTGGAGTACATGTGTATCTTGATGGTATGTGCTTGTGTAACTAAGATAAAAAGATTATGAGAGTAGCATTTCAAAAATACTAATACAAAAATTCTGAGAACCTTTGGAGCAGCCACTTTAACTTCCAGCATTCTATTGCAAAGAAAGTGCTCACTTGATGACACACACTATAGCAAAGAAAGATGTCAGCAATTAGGCATTTTGATATAGTGACAGTGGATCTAACCAGAACTGAAAATTGACCTCTGTAACATCCCGACCCGAATTAATATAAGAGAAAAAAAATAAGACAACACCATCTACCAGATCCATACCTGGATCAATATTGATTGTATCCATTATAATCTAGAAAAAAAAAATCGAAACCTTTGATTCATCGATTATGGTCACAACATGACCAATCTCTTTTCTGATGATCAAACCGTTGCCGCCGATGGCGAATTGGGAGGAAGGAAAGTAAAGAGATAGAAGCAAAGGTGGAGAGAGAGAGAGAGAGAGAGAGAGAGAGAGAGAGAGAGAGAGAGAGAGAGAGAGAGAGAGAGAGAGAGAGAGAGAGAGAGAGAGAGAGAGAGAGAGAGGGCGAGTCTTTCTCTGTCAAATGGAGTGTTCCCCCGGGTTCCAGAGAGATCCCCCCCTTTCTTCTTTCCTTTTTTTTTTATTCTTTCTCTTTCCCCCCACCCCTCGGTTTCTCCTACCTTCTTGATCCTTCCTCCTCCACTTTATTTATTTCTTTGTTTATGTAATTTACTAATGTCGGAAAACAATGTCGGCAAACAAATCAAGGGCTCATAATTTGCCACATATATGTGTTTAACACCATGTTTGGATGGACAGTCACATGATAAAATCCTTATTTGCTAAGGAAATGATGGATGACAAGGAAAGAAAAAACATTTAGATTATTTCAACCTGACTTTCAAAATCCATTGAGATAATGAGAAAATATTGATTACATTTTCTCATAGTCTCATGATCTTTCTTTTGCAAGAAATATATTTTTTGTCAATAATGACTTGTCACTAACAATTTACGAGCATTTTAATAAATAATTTACTTTTAAAATGTCTCGGGTATTACAAACCCACCAGCTTAAAAAAATTTCATCCTCGAAATTTGGAGTAGTATAGCATAACCCGAACTCTATAGTAGATAGCTCTTGATCTGTCAGTCTATTCATTGGACCACTCATCCAACACTACAATTTTACTTGCATAAACTCACATTCTGGTTTCCAATTACTACTATTATTGAAAACACTCGGGCAAATCTTACCCGTCCAATAATTTAGGGAATCTGTGTTTCCAATGACAACACAATCTTATGATGCCATACATATTGCATCACCTATATTACATCAAGTGATTAGTCTAAAGTAAACTGGATTCTTTCTATTGCCTCTCTATACATTAGTGTGATAGGAAAGCATGTAAACTGTGTTCCAGTAATTATTCTATATGTGATCAGTCTTGCAGGCTTGCATTTGCATGTAAACATCATGCTTTCTAATCCCTCCTTGGTTCTTAGGACGCTAAATCTATTTCATTGTATGCTATATCATATTCTCTGTAGTTCATGTGGAACAGAGCATGTGCCACAATAATATCACCTAAGCATAGCTTCTATTGCATTTTATTCGCACTAGTGGCGAAAGGAGCAGACTCTGAATCATAATGCAAAGAGCAATTGGATTTTGTTTGTTTGAAACCACGGAACTCCAGGTTGCAATAAGCAACCTTTTTTTTTTTCTCACAATTCAATTAACTGCCAAATATATTCAGCAATATATATATATATATATTCACCCATAATTACTAAGAATTATGGATCATCTCCAGCTACTTCAGCCAAAGCCTTAGACCACATTCAGATGCTATAGAACTGCTCAAGGATCCAACTCAAATGATTAACATCTTGAATCATACTTATTCTTGTGATACTGACCATATTTGGTCTGACAATATTCATTAAACCATATATATATCTGATCATACTGGTCTTTGCTGTAACTGTAGCAAACCTTTACATACCACGCAAATTTTTATTTTATTTTATTTTCTTTTCTTTTTGTTTCCTCTTTGTCACCGGTTAGGCCCAATACCTCTCCAATTAAGGCCATCGAGAACACCCAAAATAGCAAACAAAACCAGCAAATCACCATCATCATCTCAAGTATCATATGCAACTACAAAACATCAAACAGAATAAAACCCACATAAAGCCGAGCCCTTGACGGAATCATTCACAGCAATTAGTATCAAGCTCTTAAAATTATGAATCCAAACCACGATCCCTTTTCTCCCCCACAGTTTATACTTTGGAATCATATCCCTGCTCTGATACCATTTGTAACATCCCGACCCGAATTAATAGAAGAGAAAAAAATAAGACAACACCATCTACCAGATCCATACCTGGATCAATATTGATTGTATCCATTATAATCTAGAAAAAAAAAATTTGAAACCTTTGATTCACCAATTATGGTCACAACATGACCAATCTCTTTTCTGATGATCAAGCCGTTGCCGCCGATGGCGACTTGGGAGGAAGGAAAGTAAAGAGATAGAAGAAAAGGTGGTTCGAGAGAGAGAGCGAGTCTTTCTCTATCAAAGGGAGTGTTCCCCCGGGTTCCACCCCTCGGTTTCTCCTACCTTCTTGATCCTTCCTCCTCCACTTTATTTATTTCTTTGTTTATGTAATTTACTAATGTCAGCAAGCAAATCAAGGGATCATAATTTGCCACATATATTTCTTTAACACCATGTTTGGATGGACAGTCACATGATAAAATCCTTATTTGCTAAGGAAATGATGGATGACAAGGAAAGAAAAAAAATTTAGATTATTTCAACCTCAAAATGACTTTCAAAATCCATTGAGATAATGAGAAAATATTGATTACATTTTCTCATAGTCTCATGATCTTTCTTTTGCAAGAAACATATTCTTTGTCAATAATGACTTGTCACTAACAATTTACGAGCATTTTAATAAATAATTTACTTTTAAAATGTCTCGGGTATTACAACCTCACCTTGGCATCTTCAGCTGATGCAAACTAATGTATAGCAAGAATTGAATTATGTTAAACTGGGATGAGAACAATTAAATACCATAACATTTCTCCCATCAAGAAGGAGACTAGCACTGCTTTCAACACCGCTCTAGACTAATCTATCCTTCACCATTATACTACAATACAAGAATGGACTAGACAAATTAGCAATCAGAGGCTACTTTAACATAAATTTAGTATGTTCAAATGCAAGAAACAAAGGAACAACCGTAAGAACACATGTTAATTGTATTCTTGATCAAGGACCATTTCAATTTACTTTCCAATTGCAAATAGAGTCATTTGCTGATCTCAAAGATAGACTCATACCCCTGATCATCAGTTAATTCAATAAATCTATATGCACAGACACATGTTTTCCTTCATTGGGAAACAACAATCCAAAACCAAGCATGACAATAGTAAACTGTATAGAATATCTGAATATCGGCATTTCAAAGAATATAAGACTTCCAAGAACAAAGACAATATAAATTTGCTTATCTGTCCGTTCCTGCTTTCTGAATTTAGGATTGCATGACGTGTAACATACATAGCTCTGACACCTGCAACATGAATTCTAGTTTTAGATGAAATCTATATATTGAATAAGATGAATCTCTCCTTCTATACATTTTACTGACATTGTGACCATTTCTCAATACTAATCTACTCAATTCCATCCTAGATAAGTAGAAACTCTCTGTAGGAACCATTCCCCACAACACAAATAGAAACAACCAATCCAATAACTCAGTTAAGCAATGCACTAAATATACTAAATAAACCAAAGAATCAAGATAAACAAAGATCACAAAAGGTTCCAACATCTTCTCGAACAACTCTAGTGCACTTGTTTACTCATCTTATTCAGCAAAGATATAAACTTTACCCAGTATTAGTAACCCAACCTAAATTAAACAAACAAAACCTAGAACTCGCCTCAATTCAGAACCCTGTACCAATCGAAACAAACCCTAAAACAGTCGAATTGAAATTTCCAGAACCAATTACTATGTGATGCCCTGGAAATTGTTATTTATTTTCCAAGGATTTTTTGGAATCTAAATTGTGATTATTGGACGGTTTCGTGGCTCGTGGATGGAGCGGAAGTGTTTCGGGCGAATAATTATTCGAAGAATATGGTTTTAGGGGGGTTGCAAAGGTTGACTTTTTATTCATTGGGATTCTCCAAAACTTTCCTTCACAAAAGTTGTAGAGCGCGTCGATACGAGTTGGTGGACATATGGAATGCGAAAATCGGAGCTCGTATGAAGAAGTTATGGCTTTCGGAAAAAGTTTCTATTTTAGTATAAATAGAGGATTTCCGGAATTTATTTCATAATTCCAAGTTTCCTTTTCCGGAAACTCTCTTCCTCTCTCTTCTCTCTCGACTGATACCTTCAGTATCGAAGAAACCAGGCTAACCCGATCTGACTCGGCTTTCCGGCCAACTCCGGTGACTTCTTCCGGTGAAACCTTTCAGATCGGTTCGTCGTTGTCGTCCGCTCCTCCCTGTGGTGTCCTCTAGCGGCGATTCGAGGGGGTGACGGCACTAGAAGGCGGCGAAGTTTGGTGTAATCAGACCCGATCGGAAAACACAGCTCCGACGACGGCACGGCTTCAAGCTTCCTTCTTTGGGTTCGTGGGAGCCTTCTGGATCTATCTATGGTGTTTGTTTGGATCGATTTACGTAGAAATCGGTTCAACTCGGATTGAGCAAAAATTCAAAGCTTATGAGGTAGTTTTTGACTATTTATGCTTGTTTTATAACTTCGAGCTAGTTATGAAAATTCACAAGCATGCTTAGATGATCAGCTTTGATGTTGGGAGTTTTGTGAAATATTGAGTTTTGGCCAGCGGCGGTGTGCCACAGCCTGTGGTGGCGTTCCGGCCATATTAGGAACTGTTTCTGATATTATATATCTTCTACTCGTTGATACGAGCGTTTCGATATATAATATGCAATTTTTGGAGTTCGTATGGATTTGTTATGATTTTTACGTTTTCATATCGAGGCGGAACCACATCTGGGACCACCCAATGTCTCCACTTTTGGGGATTTAGTTTAAAACGAGGGTTTTGAACTTTAATCACTTTGTGATTCATGCACTGAATCAAGACCCTATTTGTTTAGTGCTTGTTGGACTTGTTGAACGGATTTTGGCGATTGTGATTGCTTTGGCTAACGTGTGAAGACGCAGCAGGATTCTGAGGTGAGTAAATCTCACGATATTTGTTATGAGCAAGATTAACCTATTATCTTGGAGTTATTAGGTTAACTATGACTATAGTTGGTATTAGTGGTATTCCTGAGTGAATGACTACGTATATATATATATATATATATTTATGTGAGATATATATGCATTGATGAATCTTTGTGATGATTTACATGTGAAGCTTATGTAGGAATATTTGTGTAATAAATTGTTGGAATTAGTGTGATGAATCTTTGTGATGATTGCCATGTGAAGCTTGTGTAGGAATATTTGTGTAATGAATTGTTTGAATCAGTGTGATGAATCTTTATGATGATTGCCATGTACAGCTTGTGTAGGAATATTTGTGTAATGAATTGTTGGAATCAGTGTGATAAATCTTTGTGATGATTGCCATGTACAGCTTGTGTAGGAATAATTGTGTAATGAATTGTTGGAATCAGTGTGATGAATCTTTGTGATGATTGTCATGTAAAGCTTGTGTAGGAATATTTGTGTAATGAATTGTTGGAATTAGTGTGATGAATCTTTGTGATGATTGACTTGTAAAGCTTGTGTAGGAATATTTGTGTAATGAATTGTTGGAATCAGTGTGATGAATCTTTGTGATGATTGCCATGTAAAGCTTGTGTAGGAATATTTGTGTAATAAATTATTGGAATCAGTGTGATGATTTCTATCTGTGTGATGACCTGCGAAATCTGTGTGATGATCAGCTGGACAATTGCTATCTATGTGATGATCCTTGAAATCTATGTGATGATCAGTAGGACAATGGCTATCTGTGTGATGACTGGCGAAATCTGTGTGATGATCCTCGAAATCTATGTGATGATAAGTAGGACGATGGCTATCTGTGTGATGACCGATGGAATCTGTGCGATGATCAGTGTGACGACTGCTCGGTAGTGGAGCTGAATTATAATTAAGTTAACAATAATCAAGAAGACTGCTGTGATGGCCAGGGCTACCTACAGACTTGAGTGTGGGATTACGATGATTATTATGAATTGAATTGCTTGACTTAGTGTGACCTCCTGAACTAAATTATATGCAGGGGTCGTCATGAATTGTTTTGCTTGTTTTTGAAATATGATTGCGTTGTTTCTTCTTGATTGTATTGATTGATTGCTTGATTTATCTTAAGACCATAGTGGTGACGAATTGTACTCTATGGTGAGGATAGGAAGGTGATTCATTATTTTTCACCTTTGATGTCATGTTGATGACAAAAGCTCCTAGGGGGAGGGAACGAGTGTGATTTGGAATTCGCTGTAGTGCGTTAGAATGGCGTCAAACATTATTTGAGGAAGTCTGGTTTGATTGAATTTGTGTAATGGGACGCTAGTTGAGAATCTGAGCATGAAGCTTTAGCCACCAGTTGACTTATGTAGGCACGATATGGAAGGTTATGGAATTGATGGTCGTAGTTGTGTGATATGTGCATATCGTGTTTAGGTTGAGGTGACTCAAGAATGTATCTATGCTTTGTGATTTTGAGTTTACTCATACGGGCTTGCAAGAGCTTACCGGGTTTGTTGTGTGGCAATCCGGTGCACCATTCAAATGGTGTAGGGGTTAATCCTGCAGGTCAGGGTAATCATGGCTGAAGCGGTGGTGGCATTCTTGCAGCTTTAAGGTAGGAAGCCATTTTTGTGACTTTACCGTTGATAAGGATTTCCGTTGTGTAGTTAGCTCTGAGGAGCATTTACGTTTATTTTGTTGTTGGCCCCTTAATTCGTAAGCTTTTGTAATATATGACTCTACGGAGCGGGTCAATATTGATATAGTGGGTTCAGGGCAACAATATGTATTTAGTTTAAGGGGAAAAATGTTTCTAGGTTTTGTTATTGATGACTGAACGATCACGCATGTATAATTATGGGATTATATATCAATTTTTATTTGTGTTAAAAATGAGGGGCGTGACATACTATGGTTAGGGTTAAGGATTCAAAAAATTGAACTTTCAATTAGAAATAGAAGTGCACCTCTGGAATTGAGCTCGACTCTCTGGGCCTCGAGTCGATTGAGATTGTGGGTCTTCTGGCGGACCTGGAGCTAGAGCTCGTGAATTTGTTGGAGATAGTACAGTCGAAGTCCCTCGCCAAGTTTGGAGGGGGTTTGTTACAGGTGAGATTGTTGGATTTGATGTTAGCCTGAGCGCAGCCGGAGTAGAGCTCGAAGTTGTTGGGGTCGTGGCGATGGCCTGTGTGTAGAGGTTAGCGGCGAGCTCAAAGTGGTCATCGATGAAGGCTTTCGTTATTTCCTAGGTCGAATTGGTCGGGGTTTGTCAAGGGGGGAGAGAGAGAGAGAGAGCTTTCGTTGGGTTTGTCGAGAGAGAGAGAGAGAGAGAGAGATTTCGTTGGGTTTGTGGAAGAACATATAGGGTTTGTCGAAGAGAGAGAGAAAGGTCGAGGTTTGTCGAAGAACAGATACAGTCGGGGTTGCCAATGAATGCCCGAGTGTAGAGAACGAGGGTTTATGTCGACAGTGTCGATATGTTTTGGGTCGATATGTTTTCTTATTTTTTTGATCGAGTGCATTGACTTGGACAAGTGCTACAAGGACAAGCCTGGCCTAATGCATCAGTTTTAAATTTGACTTCCCTCCTTAGGGAGAGAGAAAAATGATGGTGGGAAATCTCCCTCCTTTCTATCAAACATACTAATCAGACCACAATTTTATTATTTTTAGTCGTATGATTAATACGTGGTGGGGGAAATTTGGATTTTGAGATAGGGTTTGGCACCACTAACATGGTGGGAAACTTGGCGCTCAATTTTTTTTAGTGTCACACAACAGTTTTTATCTTAAGCACCTTCTAAACTAATTCTTAAGTCTTTATCAGACGACGGCTCTTACAAAAACAACATCTAAAAAAAAAATTTAATCACATGACGGATAATTGCATAGCGTCGTCTGATTCAATTTTTGTAGTAGTGGGCATTCACTTAAATTGTAGGAGACAAATTAATATGGTACTTAAATTGTACTAACATCTAAAACACATTTTACAATCAGAGTAGAAGTCACTATTATCACCCAAACACAAAGATTGATAGTTGAACATGTTATCATCTCTCACTATCTCGTTTCCCTAGCCCTTAAAATCAGCACACCCATGAAGTCCTGAAAATATAAATGTGGCTAAAATATATAAGTAAAACTCCATAAAGGTTACACCTACAGATAAACATTAAGCTTTATAAGTACCTTAAAGGATCACGTTAACTTGAAGGAAGTAAAATCTTTTTATACACAACATTTGTTGTAAACACGCCTTCCTCGCCTTTGAATTTGCCTTTCTTAACTAACACTTTGGTGGTAGCCTCTGAAATTGCTCATGATAAAACTACATATAACTGCCCGTGACTGAATACATGATCTGGAAGGTAGACGCCAACATTTGGTATTGTTTGCCCTTGTGATTTATTTATAGTAAGTGCAAAACTCAACTTTACAGGGAATTGCTTTCTTGTTATCTCAAAAGAGAGTCCAAAAGTCTCGGCACTCTTTAGAGATATTCTTGATAAGAATACTCTAGTTCCGGCAAATTGACCAGTTAAAATCTCTGCATCAATAAAGTTGTTATATGATCCACGGCAAGTCAAACGTGTACCATTGCACAATCCCATCTTAGGGTCATTGTTTCTCAAAAGCATAATGGGGGCATTCCAGAATGTGAAATTGAATTTAAGAATTCTTGTTGGTACATATTTCTAGTGTCATCCTCAACTGAGTTGAAAGAGTACAAGATGTGTTCAGGCCCTGGAAATACCTTTATAATCATCTCATTAAGTATGTCAACATCATCATTCTTTAGAGTAATGATTTCCCTTTCAACCATGTACGCTGCATCATTTCCATGAGATTCCAAATTAGGAAAAACTTCATTAACTAATTGGCTGATTGACTCTTCACCCTCCCATGGTATGACCATATAAGACGGTAATTATATCATGTCTTCAATCACAGATGGTTGTTCTCCATTACCAACATTAAGTAAAAACTCTGAGAACTCTGGATCATTGATAGATCTCATATTCTGTCGCAAACGAAGAATCTTCACATCTTTCTAAAATGAAGCATTAATCAGACTGGCCTGGACCATTTGAGACCTTATACCCTTATGGATAATGGGTGAACTAGTCGGAATTCTCCCCCAAAAATAATCACTTTGCCTCCAAATGGAAAATCAACCCCCTGTTATGTCTTTAAAAGTTCGATCAAGTGCTTTAAACTCAAATCTTTGCATCATTGGTGCCTCATCACAAATAATCGCCGATGATCTTCGTATCTCTGCTAAATTAGATCGTTTACTAATGGAGCATGTAGAAGATGCATCAAGATTTAGTGAAATTTTAAACCTAGAGTGTGTCGTTCTCCCACCAAACAATATTGTTGCTGCTATTCCAGAAGTTGCTGTTGCCAGTACAATATGATCATTGCTTCTCGAGGTTGCTAATAGTGCACAATATAAGTATGTCTTTCTGGTCCCTCTTGGACCATCGAGGAAAAATATGGCATTATCATTGCACTTAATAGCAGATATTATTGTGTTGTATGCAAATGTCTGATCCTCATTCAAGTGATGAACTGAATCGCGGTCTTCTTGAGGAATGACAATTGAAACTTCATCCTGTATTAGCCTAGGCATTGAGGAATTTTCACCATAATCTTCAATCATTTCAGGCAAATCATAATCACAAACAAATTTACTAAGTTGCACCAGCAATCCATTTGAGTCTCGTAAAAGTCTATTTGTGATACGTGCACTATCTGTGGTGCTTGAAGAAGCATAATCTTCTATCATAATTAAATTGATAAAATTCATCCCATAAATTTTGTACCCCAAGAGGCTCTCAATAAACATAGTGACAAACAATCTCCTTAAAGATGAAGGCATGTGTATGCCTGAAGCCTCATGTAAACATTGTCGGATACTATCATCATCTTCTAACAGACCTCGTTGTTCAACTGCTTTCTTAAATGTTGGTTGCAAGATGTCATTTGAAGTCCTTAAATCCTCATATGATGTAGGTCTTCTAACATGGTATAAAAGATACGTAAGTAGAACTTTTCTCCTTCTGAAGAAGATACCGTATATATTCTACCAATTACTTTTTGGTTAGTCTGCCTTTCTTCCCATGTCTTAGGTTTGCTGACCCATCTAAATCTTTCAGGAAACTCTCGATATAAGTATTGGCACGCACTTTCATAATACTTGTTCTTAGTAAAAAACTCTGTGAGCATCGTCATTGAGTTTCTATTATTTGTGAGAACATCTGTTACCCTTTCATTGGCATTAAAGAAAACATTATGTCTATCTGGAAGATGAATTTGCAATCGTTCGACTGAATGATACATTCAATTCCATCACAAATTTGAATATTCTCCACAAAGCCTCCGATGCACAAACCTATCTTTGTTGAGCAAAAATCTGCACACAGTGAGCGTAAATGTCACCCAACATAATTTCACTCGTATTCATTTAGTGAATAGAGTTTTTATTATTTCGGGTTCGACCCATTCAAGACAGAATGTGTCTCTTAATTACAATCCCTTGTTACAGGGAAACACCCTTTGATTCTATTTGCTTTTGCGGCTGCACCCGGATATTTGAATGGGTTGCCTACGTACCCTTGGAGAGGGATCAAGCCACTCGTAGTTCAAGAGTTCCAATGAGTGGATGACTCATTGGAGGGCTTTGATTTTTGGAATTAGAGTAGTGTTTAGGTGAATTTGGTTGAAGTGAACCAGGGATTCGATTTTGTGTTTAGGACGCGGTTGCATCTAGATGAATTTGGTTCTAGATTGCCTACATACCCTTTGCGGGATCAAACCACATGTAGTTCCGGCATTTGAGATTTAAATGAGTAGATGACCCATTGATTATGGATTTGTGTTTGAGAGATTTGAAAGGTTTAGAGCCTTTGAATTTTGTGTGATTTGGGAATGATTTGATTTTCTGGTGCTGGGAGAATTTGACTGGAGTCAGTGATTCATTTGGGACTGGCTGAATTTGACTGGTGGAGTCAGGGATTCTGTTTGGAGTTGCGGTTGCATCTAGTGGGTCGCTAGACTGCCTACATACCCTGTGAAGGGATCAAACCATTGTAGTTCATTAATCTGAGACTTTTTGGTTTTGTACCAATTTTTTATTCAACGGATATTTATTTTTTTGAATCCGTCGAGATAACACATTTTTGTTGTGGACACTCGATTTAGATGGAGCGTCCACTGATTTGATTTGGGCACTCAAACGCGCCGAGCTTCGCAATAGGTCCTGGAACTTGAAAAGGACTTTGCGTCGCCTTCCGAAGAATTTGATCCGGCCCGAACTTTTGCCAAGTTGCACAACGGGCTTTTGAGAGTAGGTTTGTGCTTTTCCCAAAATTTGTTGATGGGAGCCTGGTTTGAGCCCAACCCATGGATGCAGACTTGGACACCCATGACTTGATTTCATCTCTGCACCCAGCTTAATTGTTCGACAAAATGAACTCCCAAAAAGCCACCTGGTATACGTCTTCTTTGATTTGGATGATTCGATAAGCTTGAACTCTCAGAGGAGGAGTTGGAGATAGAGATTACTTTAGTCAGCTTGACTCAGAGATGGCCCTGGAGGTGCGTGTTGGGTAATAGCTAACAACTCATCCTTTGATTCAGAGAAGAAATTTTCTGACAACCGAACTTGAATTGTTTCATTTGCCAGCACTCTTCATCGAAATTTCTGAGCATTTCCGTGGTCTGCGTCTTTCCTGCTTTTCTCCTGAGCACTTGGTGAGCTAGGATTGCAATTTGTGCTTCTCTCCCGAACACCTTGTGAGTATTAGAATGGGTACTGCAATTTCTCGTCTTGCAGCTGAAAATCCGACCTGCCCTCATGATATTCAATTATGAAGGTTGATTTATGTTTGTCTGCAACACCACCGCTTGTCTTCCCTTACGTTCTGCCAAAATTTGATTATTAGGTGCTATAGAATGCAGAATTCATTTCAAGCCACACAATGAGCACCAGAGGAAACTTGTAGACTTTGAATATTGTTTTCTTTTCTTCTTTTGATTGATAAAGAAACACGTAGCTAAACCTTGCTTCTTAGTCTCTGACCCTTTGCACATTTGTTTAATTGGATGTTTTGAAAGCTTTTGTCTTTAGTCCAAAGCTACATCAGCATCATGGTCTAACAATCATGCTTAATTAATTGCAAATGGATATGACCATGAAGAAATGACTTTGCAAGTCTGGAACGCCACCACTTGGTCTTGTTTACTTTATACCACCGCTTGTTTTTTTGTTTTTGTTTTGAATATCCACCATGAGTACTAATGTACAGGTGATAAACCATGCCACACATGAATTATTAAAGCAGAACAGTAACCTTGCAAAATGCTTTGATTTTGTTCTCTTTTGATTGAGAAGAGGCCACGTAGTAAACCTTTGAATCTTTTGACTTGCACACCACATGAATCTGGAGAGTACCTTGTTCCTTGTTTTTTTTTTAGCTTTAAATAGAACAAAGTTGCAGCATAGCACCCTCTGAGAATCATGGCTTCAGATTGTCATCTTCTCCTTTTTTCCCTTCCAGACTAAGTTCTTTTTGCCATGCTTTAGAATCCACCGTCTGATAGAGCCTTTTTTGACAGCAAGTGCAGGCAGGAACTTTGATAGCAGAGGCCATTTCATCGCTGGGATTTGGTGGACAAGGTGAGTCCAAAATTCTCATAGAGAGGTGGGAAAGCTTCTGCTTCACAGCTTGGTCTCGAATTTCTGGTTTCTTTCCTCGCTTGCAGGTTGCTGGAAGTATTCCAAGAGACCATCGAGGGTGAGCTTTCCTCTCCAGACACCAATTTTGATGATTTGTGGTTTGTCTTGCTTAGTCAATTCTTTGTGTGGCTTGTTTGCAGTGGTGCAAGGCCATTTGTTGTGTTGCGGTGGAAGGGATGACAGGAGGTAGAA
Organism: Rosa lucieae; assembly: GCA_024704745.1. Classification (NCBI taxonomy): domain Eukaryota; kingdom Viridiplantae; phylum Streptophyta; class Magnoliopsida; order Rosales; family Rosaceae; genus Rosa; species Rosa lucieae. The sequence goes on along the minus strand of CM045495.1, from coordinate 6,043,076 downwards.
GGCTTTTGGTGGTGACCGTTGTTGACTTCCAGAACGGATGGCATGACACTCCACCGATTGGTCATACACTCGTTGATACACATGTATCGTATACGAGATTGCGACCGTTCGGGGATCTCCATGGCTCCACAGCAACACCAGTAAAAGAGACCCTGCAAAAAAACAAGAAGTAGCAGAGAGGCCTCAACCTTTTAGCGTCTGCTTGCCGGCTCCTCCTTCGAACTGCTGGAAACTTCTTCTCTCTTTGCTTTACCTTTCTCTTGATGTGTTTTCTGTCCTCTAGTCCTTCTTGCTGCCCCTCCACTTGTTGTAGAGAGTCTCTTTATATAGGCAACAAATGAGGCTAAGAGGTTAGGCAGGTGGAACTGCAATTGATTTAAATTTTGAATTGATCTTATCATCATATTCAAAATCAAAACCAATGAATCAAGATGGGATTCCATATGGTTTCTTTCTTTCTTGTGCTGCCGGACTTTATCTTCTTCTCTTTTTTATAATCAAAACTTGATGAGAGTGTTTGATCTCTATCTGTTGAATTACCATTTGAAAATTTGAATGGTCTAATCCATGCATGCTCCACGTAATGCATGTTGTTGACTTGCTTTGACCATGACAAACTGATCATCCTCACATGAAGTTTGAAGTGACTTTGTTTATAAAACATTTCAAACCTGCAACTTTGACCCACCTTTGCATTTGCAAGAGGTGGAGTTTATCCAAAGCATTCTTCCACCGTAATTGATGGTCATACCAGAATCCAAACCGATAACTTTTCCTTTATATTTTGAACCGATCTGATCTTACTGGTAGGATAACAACAATTTGAATTTTTTTTTGAATGGCCTAAACCATCGGTGTGCCAAGGCTACACGCCCCTGCATTGCATTCTCTTCTTACCTCTTGTTATATATTTTTTTAAGAGGCATTCTATTAAAACTGGGCTCTGTAATTTTTTTCATTTTCAACAATCTTGCATTAACAAAATTTCTTATTTCATCTTTATTTGCTTCAGGTCGAACTTCAAATGTTATTCTATCTGGACCTTAATTTGTAGACATATTTGTACAAATACTTCCCACTCTTAATGCTGCAACAAACTTCGACATTGATATACAATCATATTTTGTGAGTAGCCAAGGGTTGTACGGAATAACCCAACTGTTATCTACTTGTCTGTTTTCATTGAAATCAGATTCCTCATTTGGATGAACATCACGCCTACCGTAAATGGGATAAGAGTCATTCCCTTGAAATGTGTTGGCTGAAAATGGCTTAGGATAACCTTGTTTACAACTGTCATGCTTCATACATGAGGCATTTTGCTTATGTACTCCACATGGACCATGTATCATGTGCCTCAATACTGCATTGTACAACTCTGGCTCTTCATCTTGACTTGGTATTTCATCTCGAACTATTTTATCATAATCATCCGGGTTATTCAACTTATCATCGTCATTTAACATGAGAAGCATATGAACATGTGAGGGACCACATTTTTGAATTTCGATGACATAAACATGTGCAACAACAGTAGACAAAACCCTTTTTTTGATAACATCTTCCTTTAACTCTTCAAATTTGGCGCGAAAAATCCGAGTACATAAATCTGGGCAATCTTGTGCCACTTGCCCCGGTAATAACTCTACCTTTATTTTTTCCCAATTCGGGTTGCATGTCATTGTGAGAAAAATATCTGGCTTCCCTTATTTTTGGACCAAAGCCATTACATCTTGGTATCTTTGGTGTGTATCACGTGGACTACCGATAAATGAGGAGGGCAAAATAGTTCTGCGACCAATATTACCTGTTTTGGTATTGTAAAGTTGGGTTAAATACTTGTTTTTTAAGTATAATAAAATTAACATAAAAGTTTACAGTCATATAAAAAAAATAATAAAGTTCATACCTGCATTGTTTTCACCAGCATTTAGTGAGTTTTGGAGTCCATTATAAAGTTCACGTCGCAGGGTATCTTGATTACCACGAATCCATCTTAGCTTTTGTCTTTCAATTTTCACATAATTGTCGACGACATATTGTTGTAACAGGAGGCCTCCTCAGAGTAAAATTGATTCCTCGTGTGGACGAATCTGAAATGATAAATTTACCAATTATCATGATGTTAAAAAATAATGTATTATATATATTTATTCACAATAAGAAGATGAAGAATAGTTTATTAACCTGCAAAATATACGCGTAATAGTCACGACAAGTCAATTTTTTACCATTATTATTCCGACTATTCACATCCCATCCATATGTGCTATAAGGTAAAAGCAATGAATACTGTAAAGGATCATAGTAGCTCGCACAATCTTGGACAATTAAAAGTTGACCTTGCCTTGTCTGTACCATAATATCAAGACCTCTCAGATTTTCTACATCATCTGCACCCACTATTACTGCAACAACTTGAGACTCTGAAGGCAAACTATACTAACGTTGGTTTGCAGGTTGCTCTCTAATGATGAGTCTACAAGTTTCCAGATCTTGGCGTTGTGCTAGGTGATGAAGTGTCGCACAAATAGATTGTGTCGATTCAAGATTTCTTGTATAGTTTCAACCACATCTCTATGCAATGCTTCATTCTCTAACAAACGATTTTATACTTCATGGTCTGTGTCATATATATACAATTGTAGAAATCTTGGTCTATTATCCCCATTGGATAAAAGAGTTCCTATCTTATAATATATGGATCCTTGAGCACGAAAAGTGAATGTGCCACATCGGTCGCTAGATTTTGATCGACATGAACACCCGTTGATGTGAATGAAAATACATGGTTATAGGCACGGATATTCTGCCTAAAATGGGCTCCTTGTGGAGTTTCAGCAGAAAATAACTCGGCCATTTCTGGAGGAGATTGAACTAGAGGAATTACCGTTTTCCCATTCAAACAACACATATCTTTGCTCTCTTGATAGAATAGGCGCGCATAGCAATGTGGACATATTGTTGGTGCCGGTGAATGATATTTTGTGACTCCAATATTCTCATGAAAATTCCGAGCACAATTATGAGGTGTGCAACCTCTAGTTTTGAGACGTACCGGCACAACACCGCTGTTATAGGACATGTTATTTTGAGGAATGACATTTTATGAGATTCCTGTTAAAAAGAATAATAAAAAAAAAAATCAATGTTAGTAATTGAGCTAGTTACTAAAACAATATATATACGAACATATTGATGTTTTGAATTTGTTACCTTCACTAAGTACAACATGATCCTCATTGTTTGTAGCATTTTGGTTAACTCCATTAATAGGCACCTGTGGCCTATTTGACCGTGCTAGTTGCCTTATATGGCTCAATCGCATTCTGCGATTTTCAGAGGTTCTTGTTATGAAAAAAAAAAACCAGGTACTGTGCTTATTACTGAAACAATAGTGAAGAATACATTGATGTTTGCCATTTGTACCTTCATTGACTGCTATATGATCACCATTGTTCATATCGACTTGATTCGCTCCATTATCAGGCACTTGTGACCTATTCGACCGTGCTAATTGTCTCATATGGCTTAAGCGGATTCTAGTTGGAACTTGGATATTATGCTCATGATTTAATGTTAGCTCGTGATGATAACGATAATTAGCTCATCGTCGTGCTAAATACTCATCACGTTGTTCTGAACTCATTGAAGCCTGCTAAGTGCTTTGATTTGTTCGCCATCGCACTCTTTGACTCTCTCTTTCAGAATGTGTTGTACTTTGGTGATAAGCCCGATCTTGTTGTTCAACACCTGTGATTTTCATGTATTAAATTATTTAAACATTGAAGAAACAGGCTCCACAAAAAGTCTATGAGAAATATTTAGTACTTAAAGTAATGGATGCGGAATTCTCAAATTTCCCTTCCATTTCAGTATGGCATTGATGCAGCCCCCTTTAAATCAATTGGAGTCCATTTGTTGCTCATCTAATTTTCTCTTTAAGTCGTTACATTTTATTTCTTCCTTCTTTGGGGAAGTTTTGTGACATATTCTCAATGTTCTAAAATTCTTCCTTAAAAAATAAAACTATATTACTATCAAAACTCTTAATTCTACATATGCAAAAGAACATTTTTGTTGATCAAATTAGAAAGCAAATTGTGAAAAAAAAATATATACAATACGTTGAAGATGTTTGTGTTTCGGAACATGCACTTAATAAGTTACCGTCCATTGCTTCCACTTAATTTGTTACACTTGTGTTCTCCATTTGTCATTGTATTGATAGTTGGCACATCTTTGTGCTAAAATTTCCGCTCGTTGTGAAGAACTCAATAACTGTCGCCTCTCTCTTTGATGATTATATCTACGCTACCTTTCAGCCTCTAATGCATGAAGATGGGTGTAACCCTGCAACATAGACGCAATAATATAAAAAAGATAACAAATTCTATTTAAAAGGTTTTCCCATCAAATTGTTTTACTTCTAACGAAATGAATTCAAATGTACCTGGTCTTTGTTGGGTGGGTAAGAGTGTGATGAAAGAGATTGTGAATGACTCATTGATTGTCTCATCTCTCTATGGGGAGTATTTATACTTTGCCTTTCTGCCTCTTGTGCTTGAAGACAGTTAGGTCTCTATATAGTAAACCATATTAAGTAACAAAAATTACATAAAAAATGATTCCTATCAATTATTAAACTTTATTTATCAAAGGAAGCAAGTATAATGGTAAGCTACCTGGTCTTCATCAGGTGTGTGAAAGCGTGATGAAGGAACCTGGCCCATAATAATCTGTAAAAGATGAAAGCCAACTAAATCAACCTGATTACTAACCATGACAAAAGAGAATCAGCCAAAAAAAAAAAGAGAGGTAAACCTCAAATAAGAAAAGAATAAAAAAGATTGTACCTTGATCTTCTACTGGTTGGGAAGCTCAGGAATTATTCTGTACAATCTGTTTACAAAACAGAAAAAGATTATATGTATGATATATGATGCATTTAATACGTTTTCATACAGTAATGATAATAACAACTCTAAATCTGAAAGTTTATCGCCTCATTGTTTGATTACATAGCCAAACTTAGAAGAAAATTGAGAAGGAAAAAAAAATAGATGCTATAAGAGATGTCACTCATAATATGTCACTAACCATATCAGAACTTCAGTTTCTGAATTTTGAGAGGTGCACGCTATACTCTTCTCTTCGAGGCTATCAGATATGATGCGCTATATCAAACCATCCAAGGTCACTTCTCCAGTATGAAGATATCCTTCGTGGTTTGATGTGCCCTGAGTCAACCCTGCTAATTTTAGTAGAGGTACTATACCATCAGTAATATAATAAACAGAGAACACTCGACTCAATTGAGCAATTGAAAGATTGTATGAAAAGATTTTGGGACTAAGGGAAGATAGGGAAGACGCTATCTTAGGGTTGTACAAAAACCACATACTTGGGCAATATCCTGGGAGGTGGATCATGAACTCACAGTGAGAATAATGTTATGATATCTATACTAAACACAAACACCTGCATTACCACAAAAAATATCAGTTTTGAGGATCATGATGACTCACAACTTATAGGTGATATACGTGGACAGAAAATATCAAATCAAGGATGCAAGCAGAAGATGACTGACAGATTAAAATTTCTAAAGTTACATATAACAAATCACTTGCTACCTTAAATACGGGTACTACAACATCAGTAATGTAATAACACTTGCACATTGCCCATAGGAATGTATATTGCAAAACGCTAGCTTTTCCAACAAAACAAAACAATGACCACATTCTCATGGAATGTGAAGTACGTACAGTATCCAATTTAGAATTGAAAATTAAATTAAAGTGCCCTTGTCTCAATGTCGAAAGGAACAATCAAAGATCGAAGAGAAAAGAGGAAATAATAATGAAAATCTTAATCTTGGTTCCATATATGAAAAAAGCAACATGTTTGCATAGTTGTCTCTTTAAACGAAGACCCTAATGTCATCAAATATAACCAAATCTAAGAAGAACACTGAAGATACCTGCATATTCAACCTCTAGAGAAGATGTGTAGGTACAAGTTTCTTGTGTGTGTGTTGGCATCCCTATACAATGCTCTAAAGAAGTCATCCGAGTCGGTTCCAGTTTGTCCGAGTCAGTCCTATGATTTAGGAAGGTTGATTTTGGGCTTTAAGTTATTGCATTTCAAAGATATTTCCAACTGTTAAAACGTGGTATTAAAGTCCTGATCGTTTTAGGATTTATTGGATAACCCTTATTGAAAGTTCTTTCCTATTAGGAGTCGTATTAGGGTTGAGTAATGATTGAGGATCTGTCATCTCCTCAATATATTCTGAAAGTGTGCGTTCTTTTGGAGTGAGAGAGACGCAATAATTATTAGAGAGTCTTGCTTGCTTAAGATCGAGTTTCATAGAAGTCCAAGACACTTGTTCCATGTTCAAGTGTTCTTGTTCATTTGCTCATGTGCATTGATTCTTTTGAGATCAGTAGAGAGGTTGTGAAGCAAGAAGAGCAATAGTTGGAGATCGTTCAAGTGAAGAAAGAGTTCAAGATTGAAGACAAGCTTCTCATTAGTAATTTCTAGTGATTGTAGCCGAGCTAGTGCTACTTGAGTTTGTAAAGAACATATCCTTCATCATAAATAGATTGTCTTTGTTTTGGGTTCTTAAGAGTAAGAGTCTCGCAGTGTTTTTAATCTCATATTTGAGGTTTTCACTGCCTAACCAAAAATCCTGTGTTCTGTTTGAATTTTTGGTTTCTACCCAGTAAGGATTGAAACGTGCCTATCAATCCCCGTTTTCCGGAAAAACATTTCATCCAAGTATTTTCAAGATGTCATCATAGGCAGACATAGTTGCAACTTTGGTCTTGTGTATAGGAAACACAGTTAGCCTCAAACCTAATCAGGAAAATAAAGAAGCTGAGAAGCCTAAAAGAGAAGAGGACCTGAGGGTTTAGTGAAGCCCTAGAGAAAGAGATAAACACTCGATATCAATGTACAATATGTCAAATCAAAGTACCAGCTCTTTAAGTCAAAGTACCTATCCAGATCAATAAAATTCAGTCAAAAACAAAACTGCTCCCTACTTGATAACCCAATCATCGTAAACCAAATAACCCAATTATTCTATACCTAATTCATCAAAACACAAGGCATTACCCAGAAACAAAGTTTCTATTACCAACCAACTCTTCTAGTGAACCAACTGAATTGAAGCTACAAAAGAGGGAACTCATCAGAAGGAAAAAAAAATGACTTCTTTGCTAGCTTCTATATCATATTAGACTTTTTTCCCACGAAATAATAAAAGTAAAGTACGTATTTGCATAATTGCAAACGATGACTCCAAGCCATGAAAACTTCAAACATAAACTGAACCAAAATTAACAAAGAAAAAGTATCAAGGCTTAAAGTATTGAAGGGTGTGGCAGCTTATAACACTACCACAAAAAGTTAATCACACAGCACCAATCACACAACGGAACAGAAATCATCTGTTGTGTGTTTAAGTAAAATCTATTATACAATGGTATTAGTGATGTTCTGTTGTGTGAATGTCAACAAAATGATAACATTTTTTTCATAACTACATTGCACAACGGAATTAATTATTTTCCGTTGTCTGAGTCTTAGAAAATTTAGCGGCAGATTTCCTCCACTCTGGAGTCTTGGTTGTCTCTTGAAATCTGAAATTTGGGCTACTAGGCACAACGGTGCTTAAGATTTCCGTTGTGTGATTGAAAACTAGCGCCAAATTTTGAGGAAGCTTACTTGAATGTCGCAAGTTGTGGAAATTAGACAACAGATTTAAGCTATTATGTTGTGTGAAGAAGGAACATAGGCGGTAACATTTTGAGCCAAAATGTTGTAGGCGGCATGTTTCCCTCCATGTTTCCAAATTTTAATTTTATGTAGTGCACTCATACAACAATGGTGAGCTTTCTGTCGTGGGAGTGACTTTGAGAATTTTTTTAAGTTTAATTGTCATGCCACATCGTGTCCAAAAGAAAGAAGAAAACAAAACAAAATCTCTCAAACCCTCTCGACCCTCTCTCTCGACATCCCTCAGAATAGCCTCTCGACCCAAATTATCTTCGTCACTGTTCCTCATATTCACCAACTCCACCCCCAATTCTCTTTAGCTCTCCTTCGATCTACTCTTATCCTTGAAACCCGAGCTAATTCACTTATTAGGGCTCGTTCTTCATCTTTGATTGAAATTGATCTCGTTGGTGGGACAACATCAACGAGAGAAAAAGATAGAGAAGCCATGAACACGATGCAGTACGTGGAGGGTGAGCACCACCGGCACCACCGTAGTCGAGGTCAGCGATGACCAAGCTCTCTACGACCTCTTCCCTTTGGGTCCTCAATGATGAATTTAGTTCAAATTTCTTCTTTTCGTTGAAATAGTTTACAGAAATTGAAATGGGTTGTTGTTTCAGGCACTAGATATGTTCAGCAGAGAGCACAGTAGGCTTGCTTCTTTTCATTGGATTCCTCTTCACCGGCGCCGAGTCCATCATTAAGGTAGACCTCAGATTCTTTTGTTTCTTCATGAATTTGGTGTGGGTCTTTTCTAAAATGGGTTTAATTACTTCTTTGAAGCATTGAAATTTAGAGATTTATTGATTCTTGAAATTTAGGGCTTCTTCAATCTTTGGATTTTGTGAATCGATGTTTGTGGTTGTTCATCTTGGCACTATGTTTTGGTAATGCTTGTTGCTTTTAGGCATTCGTCTTGGCTGCTCATCATCTCGTTTGCTGTTCAACGAAGGTATGCTAGCTTCTTTATCATCGATCTTTGTCATCTCAAGTTTTCTGGGTATTTTTTTTTCTCTTTGAATTTTTCTAGGTTTTGCAGATAGATGAAAATGTGCAGTATACCTATTTAACAACTGTTAGGCCTTATTCACTTTGTTCCTATCTGTTCATGAAAAGAGTGTTGCTTGTTTATGAGCATATATTGCCATTGTATAGGAATTATATTGACACATTTTGTTTTTCCTTTTGCAGTAGTTGGAAAGGAGAGAATGTGAAAATGATGCAAAGACTCTTGTGAACTTTACAAGGTAAGATTTGTTTGAGATATTATCTGTCGTGCCAGTACTTTTGCTTGTATAATTTCTAATTTGTTTAAGACCTGAGACCAAGTATGCTTTTAATATTTTGTTCATGAAATTTCACATAATTGATTTATTCTTTTGCGTATCGAGAGCTTGACTTGATGTTTCTATGATGCAATGTATGTAACGGCCAATTATTTTTTCATTGTTCTGCTACTTCTGCATATCAGGGTACTTCTATATGCTCATTGTTCTGCTACTGTAATGCTTAGGTTTTACTGCGACAAACATTTAGACTAGTTGCTGTAATGCTTAGGCTTTACTGCAAGGACAATGATACCATTTAGACTAGCAAGAAACATTAGCAGTATGGAAACAATGATACCATCCAGTACTTGTTAGGCTAACTGTTTTGTTTTTGGCTTGCATAAGAACATGGAAGTGAGCATACAGTACTAACTATGGTGGAACTAAATGAAATAAACCTGGAAAGCAGTCTTGAAGATATTTTCATACATGAATGGTTTTGGAATGACAAGAGCTGATTCTTCTAAGAAGGGTTGTGTTATCTTTTGGACTTTTAAGTTAAACTGTTGCTTCTTCTCTTTGTTTGTTGCAGAGCCATTTATGAACAAAATTGGGATCTGTTTGGGTTATGCTTATTGACACATTTCATCAAACAAATTAATTACAATTTTCTAAAATATTTTTGCTTACTCAGTTTTTATATAAATATTTTTAGATGAAACTTATGTAGAACTAGCATTATGCATATATTGAGGGATATAGGTTTATTAATTACGTTAACCTTGCTAGCCTCATTCTCCCCCTCTAGATTAGATTCTATATGTGTGTCTATTGTTTTCCCATACATATGTGTTTATAGGGGTATTTATGGAGTAGCATTTTGATCAGGTATGGTCGGCCTTGAATGACTTTAAGCTGTTACTTCTAAAAACTGAAGACATTGAAGTCTTTGTGCTTAGGTAACACGTTTTATTATAAAGTCTCCTCTTTAGAAATTTAAGCTATAATGTATTTAATTTAGTCTTGAGGCTTGACCTCCCAAGTAGTGGTGGGTTTTGCTATATGTTATAACACGTTTTATTATAAAGTCTCCTCTTTAGAAATTTAAGCTATATGTATTTAATTTAGTCTTGAGGCTTTGAGTTCTGTTTGTTTGCTGGGAAAATAACACGTTTTATTTAATTTTTTCTAATGACTAATATGTCCTTTGCATTTAGACTATTAAGTATGGCTCAAGTGTATTAAATTTGTGATGTGGGGGTTAGTTTGGTAAGTTGGCATCTGAGCATGTTCTTGATGTTGACATTGTGAGAGCAGAAAAAGAATGCAAATTTTTCCTTTTTAGTGACTTTTGTCTAATGGGTTGTGTTAAAGTCATCTTCTAAGTCACAGACATTCATTAAGATCTGATTTTTGCTAAGAATGTTGTTTAATGGTAAAATCTTAGTTATCAAACTTAATCACCTAGAAACAAAGTAGAGGCTTGACCTCCCAAGTGTTCCACCTAGAACAGATAGAGAGGATTTTGATAGTGGTGGAGGTGCGGATTCAAGTCGGAGGGGAGTCGTTAATCAGTACCATCAAGATTGCAATACTGCCCATAGCAAAAGTTTTTACAGTATGTTCTTTGGGTCTTCTTATGGCTTCACTGGCACATGGAAGGAAGCTCTTGAATGGGTAAGGCAAAATTACAGTTCTGTTTTGTGTTTAAAATTGCATTTTGGTATTATGGTGTGCCAAAGGTTGCTTACCTATTTGTTTCTTGCAGCTTGTTTTCTCGCTTTTGCTTCCATGTTTGATATTCTCTCAATTCGGACAAGCAATCATTTGGGAGAAAATTCTCGAGTGGTAAGAGCTATTTCTGCTGGTCCATGATTCCAATATCATTTTTCTATTTACCTCATCTTTGAAGTCGCAGTAACTTTCTTTGTATATATGATGTGAATATGTTTTGTTTCCTTACTTGAGCAATTCAAAGTCATGGAGTTATTTTATTGCTTTTCAGATTTTGAAACTTGGTTAGAAGTTTTAGTAATGGTATCTAGTTTGACAAGAACTATCTTACTTTTTGCCACTTTATATTTCTGAGCTGCGTACTTGTGAATCCCTACACTTGTTGGAAGGATGATCATAAACTTTGAGGACTATTTAAGTGCCTTAAAACTTTCTTTGGATTGTTCTTACTTTGACTATGTGTTGAGCAAGTTATGTTTTTCAATTATGAGCTGTAGCAATTGAGAGATATGCTTTGACACCTAATCCTGTGTTGTATATATTTTCTTTGTCAAGGCTGGAATCATTTCTCTTGTCCTAGACTTTTAGTTGCTTTTCCATATTTGAAACTTATTTGGAGAGTGGTATTTCAAATGGTATTTGAAATGACAAAAACTATTTTCTGCTACTCTGTTTTTGAGCTGTGATTTGTTGATGGCTGTCTCTACACTTGCCAGGATGACGATCGTTAATTTTCGACATCAGTAATGTATCTTATAGCGTACATGTGAGTGTTACTGTTAGTTTAAATATGTTCTTTGAATATGTCTTGTTTCTCAATAAAAATTGAGAATATTGAGCTGTAGTGTAATGTAAAGGTCACTTTACTGGGATACACCTGATTCTGCATTATATTTCGTCGCATACAAATAAATATATGAATATGGATTTTGATAATAATTTTAAAGTAGCCTCTTTAGATTTTCATATTGATCATTGCATATTAAGTTCTTATTTTGCTACAACTCTTGAGAAGAAGTACGACATAAGGAGGCTTGTACTAGGAAATTATTGTGATGTATTGATTTTATTATATTATCATGATGATACTACATGCTTGGACTGTGATTGTACAATTTGTATCAAGTTTCCAGAATTTAAAGGTGCGCATCGATTTGGAAGAGTAGTATCTGAGACTAGTTCTTCTATCTATGCAAGATATTGCCAGGTTATCTACAGCAAGTTGGATCTACCTGTTGTTTCCCATGTGAATTTTAGTTGTGGTACAGTTGAAGTTTGTTTACATGATTAAGAACGTGTATAAATGTCTTCGACTCACATTAACATGTAACTAAGGTTATTATGTTTTCTGTGCTGTAGGAAACACCTGCTATAGTCAAGTCCTACTATGATAAAAGAATAATTGGATGCCCTGGTGTTGAAGGAGGTAAACTCCTCCAGCTGCATCTTTTTCTTCCCTACTGAACTTACATCATTCCGCATTTGTAGCTAACTATAATTTTTGGATATATGTCTGCTGAGGATGAGCACGATGTTATGTGGTTTTGGCTGGACAAAGGCAAGTCACATGAACACCCTATCTATGTTATCGTTTGAGTATCTCTTTTATTTTTTACTTTATATTATGGGGGTTAGTTATTGTTGGCAATGCTTCTATCATAATGCTATCTGTGTGTGTGTCTCTGCTTGGGTACTTCTCATATTGGTCTCATATTTTTAACAGTGAATAAGGGGTTCTGTTGGACAGTGATGGTGTAGCTGCATTAGTGCTAGCGAGTGGGAAGAAGGCACTTAAATGCAATAGTTCCAGCATGTGTATTTTTTGAAATAATGATATTGTATCAGCTTTTGCTATCTTTCATTGTAATTAGCTAGGATGCAGCAGCCTTCAAGCTAGCTAGAATGTCTTCTTTTTGGTTTTATGGTATGGATGGATACATGAATGCTACCTCTTTTGGTACATTGGATGGTTGAATTAGAGTATTTCAATGCCTAAATCTTATATTGTGCATTATTTTTGTGCAAATATTTCAGGTAAAGAACCAAAAATAACCAAATAACAATCAATTATATTACTTAGTATGAATACGCATATATCGTATCACACAACAAATCAATTTTAATCACACAACGGTACCTGTAAAATTTTGTCGTCTCATTAATACTCACACAACAGAACAAAGAGATATCAGTTGTCCAATGTTAAATCACACAACGGTTCTTATAAAATTTTGTTGTCTCATTAGTACTCACACAACAGAACAAATAGGTATCAGTTGCCCGATGCTAAATCACACAACGGTCCCTATAAAATTTTGTTCTCATTAGTACTCACACAACAGGTTCCATATTTTTCTATTGTATGATAAGTTAACCAACAACAGTATATTATTACTTTTGTTTTCTGAGTGTCATTTTTCTGTTGTGTGAGAAGTTAACCAACAACGGTCCATACTTACTTCTATTGTCTGACCATATCAACACAACAATTGAATGCGCCGCATCTAATTTCTGGCATTGGCATGCGCAGAATTGGTGCAACGGTTTTAAGCAATGCATTGTGTCTATGATATTCACACAATGGTGTTTCACCGTTGTGTGAGTGTGCTCATCACACAACATCGAGATAGACGACAGACATGGTCCTATCACACAACAGATTTCCATCGTTGTTTGATGCAGTTTTTCTAGTTGTCACGCCCCGAATTTTGAATAACAAATTCAAATCCGAAACATGAATAATAATCAATACAAATAACGTCCTGAATTTTTTTCTTAACCAGCTTCTCACAAAACATAAAACAAACCTCGTAGCAACTATCTCTCGAGTCAAATATTACAAAACCACCGTAAATAAAAGTTATGCTCAAAATAGTCTATAAAACACACCAAAATAGACCAAGTGCTGATGTCAACCCCGCTACCCTACTCAGCTCGCTCTCGACACTGATTATCCTGACCTGCAGGATTATCCGCTACACCGTTTGAATAGTGTACCGGGATTGCAACAACACAAAACCCGGTAAGCTTTTTGCAAAGCTCGTGAGTAAATAAGAAATGAACGATTGATTTAATAAATCACAACATTTTCAACACAAATCAAACATTCATTAACAAACTCAAAACCATTTCAAATAAAGTCTCACCACTCGACACCTCATAACCTCCAGCCCGTGTCCATGATCACGAGTAACCCAACTCGCTGCTTTCATGTCAAACAATGACAGACAAACTAGAGCTCTAGCTGAATCGTAACCTGTCACCTTGGCCGAAGTTCAGCCTTACGATATCAGTACACCCAGGTCACTACTGTAACCTTCGGACTTCAGACCATTCGGCCCTCAGAACAACCCAGGTTTACCACTGAAACCTTCCGACTCATATTTGTCACATCACAACTCCAAATCACTCTTTCAGCAATATAAATCAACAATTCACATTTCCGACAATAGTAAATGCTCCAATATAATAATCCGAATAAAATCACAATTATTATACTTCACATAATGCTACACCATCATATATATATTCCATGTAAATATATATATACGTAGTCATTCACTCAGGAATGACCACTAATACAAACTATAGTTCACACGTAGTAAAACCAAGAAATTCATTTTCTTATATACTTTAAATCTCATTTTCCTAAAACCATTTTCTTATGCATAACAATTAATCGTGCAGTAAGGAAATTCGGTTCGTAAATGAACCATGTGAGATTTACTCACCTCTCACTCCCGCTGCGTCTTCTATCAACCAAATCCCAATAACTCAATCGTTCGTCCACTCAAACTGTCAAGTACCTCATTAAGTGCGGTCTTAACTTAGCAACCAGTTCAAAAAAAATATACTTAAATGATGATCCAACGGTAGAATCCTCACCCAAGACCACACAATGTCATCGGGACAGTCATACGATCTTTATATCAAAACTATAAGTCCAACGGACGGTCCGATCTTCACAGATCACAAATCGAACGATCGAAATTGTAAAAATCATAACTTAATCATACGATCCCCAAAATTCACATGCTATATATCAAAACGATCGTATAAACATGTAGAACATAAAAATGGGCAGAAACTACCCTTGAGACCCCCAGAAGTGGCCAGAAAAGGTTGCCGGAATTAGAGGCAGAGCCGCCGCCGACCACCGCCAATGGCGTCGGGGACAGGCTACTCCTCTTTGTTTCATCAATCTGAGAAACTTTCATAACTAGCACGAAGTCAGAAAAAGAAAGGAAGTGGTCGAAAATTACCAAAACAGTCCTGTGTGGCCGAAATTTTTCCAAAAACCGATGATGCTCCGACGAACGAGAAAACCTTCACTTCAGGTGCTGTCCTTCTTGGAGCTTGATCAGAGGTTGAGGCGAGTTCAACAAGCTAAGAAACTCGAGTTTTGGTGGCCAGTAACTCGAGATATCGCCGTCGACCTCAAATCGGACCAAAACCAAAACAAGCTTCCCGCCGCCGCTACAGGTAGTTCCGCGGCGGAAGGCTGCCACTGGCAGCTGCACAAGGTTGAAGCGAAGCCAAAGGAAGTAGTTTGGTGTGGTTTGGTGGCCGGAGGAGAAAGAAAAGAGCAGGAGACGAAATGCTCTCTTTTCGGCCTGGGGAGAGGAGAGCGAAAGTGAATGGTGCGGCCTACAGAAATGGAAACCCTAAATTTGGAAACTTTCCATTTATATATATACCCAAAATGGAAACATTTCCAAAAGCGATAACTTCTTCATACGAACTCCGATTCTTGCATTCCGCATACGCACGAACTCGTATCGACGGGTTCTATGACTTTTATGAAGGAAGTTTTCCCAAATTCCCTATGTATAAAAAGTCAACTTCGTAACCCCCCCTAAAATGTGCATTTCAATTAATTATTCGCCTGAAACACTTCTGCTCCATCCACTAGCCACGAAACCATCCAATAATCACTAAATTAAATTCCAGAAAATTCTCGGAAAATAGTCACGAATTTCCGGGGCATCACAGTAGTAGTGTAATGAAATGTAAAGAAGGGCATTACATATCTAACTTCATATTATGTTCAAATGGAAACCTCTTGAAGTCAATGTTAATCAGCAATGAAAACAGAAAGTAAGAAAATACCTTATTCTTCTCAAAATCGTAATATACCATTTATTAAGCTCCGCGTTATTACTTTCTATATTGCCTAAACATAGAACAACACCAATACTAAAATCTTAAAAAATTAAATTGCTTACCAACTGATTATTCTAGAAGTTTGATTGCCTCTCAAAGCATACTCTTTTCCTATATATGCACCTCATCTCATCTCTCTTTAGATCCAATTATTAGAAACAAAAGCAAAGAAAAGCGAATTATAAACGTGTATAAATAGCCAATGCATCCAAATTTTGAAAAGTGAATTACAAACGTATATAATCAAAGTAGAACACATAGGGTACACCGAAGCAAAGCAAAATAAATACAAACGTAAAATTTAGAAAATCATTTGAAATCTAGAAACAATTATTAAGTCTGACCTCAAGTGAATTTGCAACACTGTCGGCCGACTTGATAATCCGCTCAGCAAACAATGCCTAACAGCGATAATCCAATTCCAATGAGTAACAAAGAAAACCATATAGAACAAAAATAATATACCCAAATCAATGAAAAACGAAATCTGAAAATTACCCAATAACAATCGGCTCATCTCACCTTAGGTGAATCCCAAGTCACCGATTTTGATACTAATTTTTTTCCTCTTTCTGGGTTTGATTTTGCTCTGCTCCTCTTTTCCTTCTCTCCTTTTATATGAACTGTAAATTGAGATTGGGGTGAATAATGATGAAGCCATATCCACTCTGATCATCTCCTATGTCCTTCTTCGGTCACCAATCCTGCGCCCTGGCAGTCGTTCTTCAAGGAGATCATGCTAACTGCCTGTGATTTCTGTTTTCCTTAATGATTCGATACTTGTTGTGAATGATAATGACTATTCATGCAATAGGTATTGTGTAATGTATGCGATTGACATACTTGCAATGTGCGATTGATTAGTATAGCTATTATGTATTGGCTTTTGTATACATGATGTAACCCTATATAAACCTCATGGTTAGATAAATACAATACATTTTTCCAATTCTCTATAACACGTTATCAACACGATACTCTAACCCAAGTCTTAGCCAGGAAAAAAAACCTAACACCTGAAATTTCTTTCACCAAAAACTGCCGCAAGCTCCTAGACCTAGCTAGCCTTACCGTGTGCTGCTCCTGCAGCTCTTGAGCACCCGTGTGCCTCCTACTACCCCTGCAGCATCATGGCATGCCTGCTGCTCCTGCAGCACGCTCGTTCCTATTCAGATAAGCCTATTTGTACGCCCCAAAACTTCTTGATTGGCACCTCAGATAAAAATTCTTCCTTCATCAAAGTTGTTCTTCTCTGCCTCTTCTATCTGACCTCCAAATTTTAGCCTTATTGGAGTCGTTTTGAGATCTGTACACCATTCGAAGTGGGAGCTATACAGAAACGAATCTACTCCGAATTTCAACAAGTTTTAAAGATTAAAGTTCCTGCTTTCTTGTCTTTTAAATTCCTTTATTTTCTGCAGGATTTTCAATATAAGAACATGGGTTCGATTATTTAATAAAGCGGAATTGTAGGGATTCACTCTTAACGAACTAAGAGTGTTCATAATGGTCAGACTAAGAGAGTCCGTAAGCATCAAATTGTGACCATATTAAAACATTATTGTTTGATCTAATCCAAAAGAGATTCTTGGAAATTGTTTTCTTGGTAGCATAGCTCGGAAATCTTATTATTTTAGTTTTCGTGGAAGTTTAGCTCCGAAACTAATATATCTTCTTTTCTTATTTTCAGGATGTCGAATGAACCTAGACTCGACTTTCCCATGCTTGACTCAATAGGCTTGGATTACCATAGTTGGGTAACCGATATTGAGAACCACCTCACTTCAAAGGGAATATTACACGTAATCCAGACACCTAACCCGGATCGTGTGTTTGTGCGAACACCTACAAAGCATGCTCAAGCAGTTATCTTGATGCAACGCCATATGGACAAGGCACTCAGATTGGAGTATATGTCGATCAAGGATGCAAGAGAGCTATGGGTAGCGCTAGAAGAGCGCTTTGGCAATGTCCAAGATTCCCTCCTCCCTGACTTGAAGGTTCAATGGAACAATCTGCGCTTTGCTGATTTCAAGTCTGTTGCTGAATATAATTCAGAAGCTCTTCGCCTACAGTCTATGTTGAGGTTTTGTGGACAACCTGTCACAGAGCAAGAGCTAATTGAGGAAACGCTATCCACCTTCCCCGTTTCAGCCATTGTGGTATCAAAGCAATACCGCACTGAAGTCAATGCTGGACGGATCACGAGGTTTCATCAGCTTATCAATCTTATATCTGTAGCTGAGAAACATGATAACATATTCATGAGGAATGATAATTCAAGGCCCATTGGAACTAAGAGCATTCATGAGGTGAATTATAATGCACCCAAAAGAGGGCGCAAGGAGCAGAACCCTAAGAATAAGGGATATGAGGGACGTATGGGTCCATATAACCGCCCTAACAAGGAAGGAAACTGCAGGTTTGGTGCCACGTGGGAAAGGTGGTCGTGGTATCCCTGGTCATGGTGGTGGCGCCAACCCTCATAGGGAACGCCCACAATGTGCACCTTAATTAAAGGGAGGCAACCACAATGACATGTGTCATGGATGTGGATCAAGTGAGCATTGGTTCAAACAATGCAAGGTAAGCGATCAACTAGCTTCAAGATACAGGGCATACAGGGACCTGAGGGAGCAAGAAGTGTATCTTGCAGAAGAAGAAGAAGAAGATGGTGGAGATGTCAATCTCACTATAGAGGACTTCAAAGCTGGATATGAAGTGCACAAGGATGCTGCATACTTTGATTAGAATAGTCCTTTTATTTTCCAAGACTTTTGTAATGGCAATATGCCTTAGTCAATAAATGACAATTCTATTAAACTCTTTCTTATGTGGTGCACCCAATGAAATATGATGTCTAGGAAAGTCATTGAGATTAATGGTACTTAAGAGAGTCTCGCTCCACCAACATCTCTCTCTACTTTCCTGACCATATTTGATTGGAGTTACCAAACGGATAGAGTGACTACAATATGTCTTTGTTTGATTTTATTTTGGATTAGACATTTTGGGACGTTTGATGTAATCATTGGCTATCTTTATTAATAAAGTATCGTATTATTATTTGATGTCATGGACATGTTTTAATTCCAAACTTATTATTTTTCAGTATGTTTCCTGGAGAGTTGAAATGCCTTGTTGATAGTGGCACCACACATACTATATTGCGACATAGGTAATTATTTCTATGGATGACGCCTAGTCGATCTTCTGTGACTACAATAGCTGGACCATCATAATTGATTCATGGTCGAGGACCAGCTCAATTTATATTGCCAAATGGCACAAGTATTAATGTCACTGAAGCTCTATATGCTCCTAGGGTTGGAAGAACCCTATTGAGTTTTAAAGATATAAGA
The DNA here is from genome assembly GCA_024704745.1 of Rosa lucieae. NCBI lineage: Eukaryota > Viridiplantae > Streptophyta > Magnoliopsida > Rosales > Rosaceae > Rosa > Rosa lucieae. The sequence continues at coordinate 6,023,758 of CM045495.1, read as the reverse complement.
GCCAATGGTTTTCATGTGGAAACACATTGTGAGAATGGACAAAAGTTCCTTTGCATCACCTCTAATGACTACGGACATAAATGAGTACTAGAGAAACTTATGTGTCGCTCCAGTGGGTTGTATGCAACCACTATTTGAATTATTGAATCCAACCATGTCATGAGAGATGACTTATGGGATTCTGATACATATAGACTTTGGCATGACCGTTTGGGATACCCAGGTCGTGATACGATGATCTGTATATTAAATACTTCACACGGACATCCATTTTTCAAAACGAAAAGAAGTCAGAACCAAAATTAGATCCAAGGTAGGGCCGGCACCGCCTACCCCCTGCGGCCCAAAAGTGGTATTGGCGCCACCAATACCTCTTTGGTTCCTTTTTCTACTTCTAAAGTCAATTGTGACTTCGTGGCTCAACCGAATACTTCCCTGGTTGCTTCTAAAGCCCATCTTTCGTTTTACAAATCCTGCTCTTTAGCAAAATTAGGATCGAGACCATCCTATGCAAAGGACACTAAGGAAAATATTCCATTCTTACAAAGAATCCAAGGTGATATTTGTGGACCTATTCAACCAACTTGCGGACCATTTAGATATTTTATGGTGTTGGTTGATGCATTGACACGATGGTCATATGTCATGCTATTATCCACAAGAAATGCTGCATTTGCTAAACTCCAAGCACAAATCATTAAATTAAGGGCTCACCACCCTGATCATCCATTAAGTCAATTCGTCTTGACAATGCTAGAGAGTTTACATCAAAAACGTTTGATGACTATTGCATGTCCATTGAGATTGAAGTTGAACACCCTGTTCCTCATGTTCACATCCAAAATGGTCTCGCAGAAGCTGCCATTAAAAGACTTCAAATGGTCGCTAGAGCATTGGTTATGCTCACCAATCTCCCTATTTCTGCTTGGGGCTATGCAATATTGCATGCAGCTGTGCTAATTCGTCTGAGGTCTACTGCCACTCAACCCTTTTCTGCGTCCCAGATAGTTACTGGATATGAGCCAGATATCTCATACTTACGCATATTTGGGTGTACAATTTATGTGCAATTGCGTCGCCACAGCACACCAAAATGGGTCCTCAAAGACTATTAGGCATTTATGTTGGATATGACTCTCCAACCATTATCCGCTACTTAGAACCCTTGACAGACGATCTATTTACCGCTAGATTTGCGGATTGTCACTTTGATGAGACAGTCTTCCCGTCGTTAGGGGGAGATAGGAACAATAATGTTCAACATGAACGACATGAATTGTCGTGGTCTGTCCCTACTTTGTCTCATCTTGATCCCTGAACCTCACAGTCCGAAATTGAAGTGCGAAGAATTCTCGATCTTCAGAACGTAGCAAACTTATGCCTGATGTGTTTTCTGATATCGCTAAAGTGACAAGATCACATATATCTGCTGCAAACATGCCTGCAAGGATTGATGTCCCTAAAATCATGGATATGGCGCCACCCTTAGGGGTAATGGGCATGGCCCCGCCACCACTAATAGTGATGGCAATGTGGCTCAGGCCGGGCTCCCAGCAAAGAAACGTGGGAGGCCCAAAGGTTTGATGGATTCTGGCTCGAGAAAGAAAGCGAGTTTGGCACTGAAAGATTCATAAATCATTGACATAAATAACCAGTCTCATAAAGATATTCCAGATTATGGTTATGTCCAAGAGACATCATTGGGGGACGCTCCAATGTTAGAACCAATTCTAGGGAATAAGGAGATCTCCATGAATTACACTAGTGTACATGAGACGTTGAATCGAGATTCTATTATCCTTGATGATGTGTTTGCATATTCTATTGCTCAAGGAATTGTAAAACACGATTATATCGAACCTCGCTCCATTGAAGAATGTCAACGAAAAGCAAACTGGCCTAAATGGAAAGATGCCCAGGTTGAATTGGATTCACTAACAAAGAGACAAGTATTTGGGCCTATAACGTTGACACCCCCAAGTATAAAGCCTGTTGGCCATAAATGGGTTTTTGTTAGAAAGCGTAATGAGAAAAATGAGGTTGTTAGATACGAAGCCCGCCTTGTGGCGCAAGGTTTCTCACAACGCCCTGGAATCGACTACGAGGAGACATATTCTCCCGTAATGGATGTTATAACGTTCCGCTACCTTGTCAGTTTGTTAGTTTCTGAAAAACTTGACATGCAGCTTATGGATATGGTTACAACATATCTTTATGGGGATCTAGATTCAGAGATATATATGAAGGTTCCAGATAGACTTCAATTACCCAAGTCAAGTGACTCTAAACCACGGAGCGCGTTTTCAATAACATTGAGACGCTCACTATATGGATTGAAACAATCCGGATGGATGTGGTAAAACCGTCTAAGTGACTACTTGATTGGGAAGGGATATGTCAACAATGAAATATACCCATGCGTGTTTATAAAGAGGACAAGTTTCGGATTTGCAATTGTAGCAGTTTATGTCGATGACATGAATCTAATTGGAACTCTAGATGAGTTAAAGGAAACTGTTAAGTACTTGAAATCCGAATTTGAGATGAAAGATCTTGGGAAAACACGGTTTTGCCTCGGACTAGAACTCGAGCACAGTAGTGATGGGATTATGATCCATCAGTCATCATATACTCAAAAATTATTAAGGCACTTTAATAAAGATAAAGCAAAGCCTGTGAGTACTCCCATGATCGGTCATAGTCTTGAGCCTGAAAAAGATCCTTTCATCCAATGGATGAGGACGAAGACTTATTAGAGGCTGAAGTGCCCTATCTAAATGAAATAGGCTCATTATTGTACTTAGCTCAATGCACAAGACCAGACATCTCATTCGCAGTGAACTTGTTAGCTCGGTTCTGCGCCAACACGCCGCCACTGGATTGGCATAAAGACAATCTTTCGATACTTGAGATGTACGATTGATATGGGCTTGTTCTATCCCTACAGAGAGAAAAGAAATAACGGAAGTGTGGGATCAGACTCCACAAGGCAAAAAGCCACCTTCCGTGCTCCTCCTCCCTTCCATCAAAATGACAACGATGTCTTGATGGTTTTGCTGATGCAGGGTATCTCTCTGACCCTCACAAAGGTCGCTCCTAAACGGGTTATGTCTTTACCATGGGAAGCACTGCGATATCTTGGAGGTCTACAAAGCAGACCCTTATTGCTACTTCCTCAAATCATGCAGAGATTATCGCTCTCCCTGAAGCCGTGCGAGAATGCATATGGCTAAGGTCTGTAGTTAGACACATTCGAGGAACTTGTGGTTTGAAGTCTACCACAGATGAACCTACATGCATTTATGAAGCTAATGCAGCTTGTATTAAGCAAATGAAGTTAGGTTTCATCAAGGGCGACAACACCAAGCATATATCGCCTAAGTTCTTTTACAATCAGCAACAACAAACACTTCTAAATATTGAAGTGAATCAAATCCGTTCAGAGGATAATGTAGCGGACTTGTTTACCAAGTCGTTACCTAAATCCACATTCTAGAAACATGTGAAGAGCATCAGATTAAGAAAGTTATCCGAACTCCCATAATTGTAGAAATCAGGGGGAGACCTTGACATCAGGAGGAGGTATGATGTCTACATGTTCGATTTTGAAGAGTGAAGGACGTGTTGTGCTCTTTTTGCCCTTCGACCAGAGTTATTTTTGTCCCACAGGGTTTTTGTTACCTGATAAGGTTTTTAGTGAGGCAACGATCAAAGAGTCATCACCTAATTTGAGCGGCACAAGGGGAAGTGTTGAAGGATGTCAACTACTCCACATTCACGTGCGTTATGCTCTTTTTCTCCTTCGACCAAGGTTGTTTTTTCCTACAAGGTTTTTATTACTTGGCAAGGTTTTTGACGAGGCAACTTAGAAGCGCATAGTAGAGGCAACACTATTGACATGGAATATCTAAGGGGGAGTGTTGTGAATGAGAATGAAAATTCATGCAATAGGTATTGCGTAATGTATGCGATTGACAGACTCGTAATGTATGCGATTGACAGACTTGTAATGTGCGATTGATTAGTATAGCTATTATGTATTGCCTTTTGTATACATGATGTAACCTATAAACCTCATGGTGAGATGAATACAATACATTTTTCCAATTCTCTACAACAATACTTATATTGTTCTCATTTTTTTTTTCTGTATGTTATGTTGTTACCCCTCCTTGATATTATTATTATTATTATTATTATTTTTTGGCTCAAAAAGAGGGATAATAAAGGCAAAGAAACCTCCTTACCACCCCATGTTATTAAAGAAAAAATAGATACAAAAAGAGGGGGACGAAGCCAAGACCTCCATAGTAGAACACACCAAACATTAAAGCTACCCCTCCTTAATATTTCACTTAAGGATTAAATATTGTTTAGTCCTTGAGCTTTTGACCAAAAAACACTTCAGTCTCTGGCCTTTTAATTTCACACGTTTAGTCCTTGTACTTCAAAATTTCAGACCAATAGGTCCTTTCCGTTACTCTCCGTCCAAAACCACAGTTAAGTAGTTGATGTGGCAATTTTTTTACGCCAAAATGTTATTATGCCCTCAGTTCCTTTTTTGTTTTTATTATTATTTTTTTCCTTTTTCTGTTTATCTATTCTTCTTATTCCACCTCTCCTTCTTCGTGCCCTCACTTCCTCACTCTCTTCTTCAACCCTCTTCTCTATTTCTCTTCCTTCCTCATATCTCTCTCTCTCTCTCTTCTCATGGCTTTGATGATAGACAATTGTAGTGAAGGCATGGAGGGTGGGTCAGTGATTGGAGGGTGGGTCGGTGACAATTGCAGCGACGAAGGGACAGATTTGATCTTGTTTTTGGGGAGCTGGGTTTTGGGCGACGGAGCAGTGGCGTTGGTGATGGCGGTGAGGAGTGGGGCATGGATTTGGAGGCGGCAGTGAGAAGGGCGAGTAGGAAATTTCTGGGCTTGGTTCAAGAACATGAAAATGCTCATATTGACGACGGCGGGGAGAAGACATAAGGAGCCCAAGTGCAGGCGATGAAGAGGAGGAGATGGGCTATGTCAAATCGGTTTGATGGGTTTTGCTTTGAATTTTTATTGTCACAATCAGATTATCCTGCCCTCCCTGGTCCCGAAGCTAGAATTCCGAAGCCGAAGAAATACCTTTCGGACCCATGACTCGAATTCCAGACAAAGTCGGCCAGAAACTCTGCAGCTGGATCCCCCATCAGTGAGGCACTGGGTCAGCTTCAAAGGGTTCTCTTCTTTGTCCTTATGGCCATTCCGAGCCCAACCCCAAGGCCATGATCGATCCTAAGGCCCAAGGCGGCGACTTTGTTCTGGAAGAGGAGCACTCAAGTGAGTCTGATTTGCATGTGTTCGATTTGAATGGTGAAGCTTTGATCTTGGTTAGAAGTTAGGTTATTTGATCAATTTTGGAGTTTTTGTTTGTTGATTTTGGAAATTTAATTTGAAGTTTTGGTGATGGCTCAGGTTAAGATTTTAGAATGTGTTAGGTTTCCATGTCAATTTCAGAGAGTCCACTGGTTTTTTGGGATACATGAATGGGTCTTGAATTGTTATTTGTCTTGTATCAATTGGAATTTTTGATTGAGAGTAGAGACGACGACTCTGCTCATGAACATGGAGACGATGAGGCAGAGGTAGATACATCTAGGAGGAGATGCCGGATTGAGTTTGAAGTTGCGGAACTTGACGGCGGGGATTTCGTGGAGCTAGCAGAAGGAAGAAGAAGAAGAGATAAAAAGGAAAAAGAAAAAAAAAACAGAAAACAAAAATTATAAAAAAAGGAACTGAGGGCATAATATTTTGGTGTTAAAAAATTGCCACGTCAGTTACTTAACTGTGGTTTTGGACGGAGAGTAATGGAAAGGACCTATTGGTCAGAAATTTTGAAGTACAAGGACTAAACGTGTGAAATTAAAAACCCAAGGACTGAAGTGTTTTTTGGTAAAAAACTTAAGAACTAAACAGTATTTAAGCCTTCACTTAACTTGAAATTGTCCTCAATTTCGTGGGTGTTAACGTTTGGATCCGTTGGGGATCTAATTAACGTAAAGAAAGAGATAGAGAGAGATTGACACAAGATGTATAGTGGTTCGCCTCCCGCCTTAGCGGGAGACTACGTCCACTTGAATGTTTAACTAGTGTGTCGAGCCTTGCGACCTAACAAGATTACAAGAGATGTAATGGGATTGGATTGTATTTAAGTGGGAGGAGGCATTCCTTTTATAGGTGAAGGAAGCCATCTCCTTTATATGGTTTTCGATGTGGGACAAGCAACAACTATTTCTAGTCTAGAAAGCCTATTTGTGAGGGCATTTTGACAAGGCCAGAAAGGTGGCTTCCCGGCGACGGATTTGTGACTTCCGGATACCGTAGCGTAGCTTGAACATAGGGCTACAAGATGCAAGTAGCGGTTGGATCCCATGAGGGTGTTGTTTATGCTTGGTGAGGTAGCAAACTAGCCTTGCTAGAAGAGGTATCTACAATGGGTAATATGGGGAGTTCAACTTTTCGTGAAGCTGTTGACACCATAACAGGCGCTTGGCATTCTAATAGTAAAGATATAGTCCTTGTAAGTTTATCATCTTATGAAATTTCATCTTGATAACAAAAAAAAAAAAATATATATATATATATATTATTTACTAACCGAACAAAAAAGGAAAAATGAAAAGAGAGGGAAAAACAACCGCTAATTTACTCGACCTATTCACCCCTTCTGACTTTTGGCGCCATTATGTTAAAAAGAGAGGTAAAACACTAAACAGAGCAGATAAAAAAACCCGCGAAATTTGATACAGTAAAAACGCCAAAACCTTCGTTTCGCGCCAAAACCTTGTTCCAGTATAAAACCCTACGGCGCGCCAAACCATTCTTCATTCCCCTCTCTCTTCTCCCCCAAAAAAATCACTGTGTTTCCTTCTCTCCCAGAAACCCATTTTCTATACCTGATCCGTGTCTTTGACCCAAAGACATGGATTCCAAAGAGGATGAAATTCCCATGGGAATTCCCCTCACGCCTATGCCAATGTTGGTGAAGCGCAGGAATACCAGCACCGGGGCTCGTATTTCGACCGTGATCAAGCAAGAGTGGCCGGATGAGGAGTCCGATAAGCGCGAAAAGCTTCCCGTCTCGAAGATTCTTAGCTCGTCGTCGATTGATGAGGTTCCTGACACCCAGGAGGAGGAGAGGAGTGTTCCGATCAAAATCAAGGAAGAGTGCTCCGAGGAGATCGAGCAGGCTGAAGGATCGATGCGGCTAAGCGAGGCCGAAGCGATGAGTGTGGTTCCTGATAGCCTGGGGGATTTGGCACAACAAGAAGCGGAAATGTTTCGATCCAGGTACGGAGAGTTGGATCTGAGGAGGTGGATGAGCCTGTTTTGATCCAGGTGAAGAGGGAAGGATCTGAGGAGGTGGAGGAGGCCGAAACGATGAGCGAGGTTCCTGATAGCCTGGCTGAACAAGAAGCGGAACCTGTTTCGATTGAGGCGAAGAAAGAAGGATCTGATGAGATGGATGAGGCCGAAAGGCTTCAGGAGTCTAAGCCTGAGAGTTTAGAGCAGAATGAAGTTCCAGTCCTGAATGTGGAGCCTATTTCGACGTTTATTAAATTGGAGGATCATGAGGAATATGAAGCCGAAAAGCTTTTCGTGTTGAAGCCGAAAGGGGTAGTGAAGAAGGAAGTTGAAGATGGCCGAGAGGGTTTGAACGAGAAGGAAGAGAATGTGAAGAAAATTCGGTCGGTTCTCGGGTGTGAAATGCCTGAATTTGAGATTCTTCGAGCACTTTCAGAATGCGGTGGAGACCAGAATGCAGCTGTCAATTTCATCCTGGAAAATGCAGGGGCGATTGTGGTTAAGAAGGCTGATGGAGATGTGGATTCGTCGAAGCCTAAGAGCCTGGTGAAGAAGGAAGTCCCTGATTGTGAAGTGATTTCGGTGAAACAGTGAGGCCACCGAATTTGGAGGATGGGGACTTCCCTACGGAGAGGGATTGGCTTGCGGTGGGAGGGACAGTAGTTACTGCACTTCGACTTCCAAAGGCAGGAAATTGGTAGACAATGAGATTGTTAACCTCTCTTTTCCTTCTGTAAATTCCAGCAACAAAACCAGGTGGATTGTTCGTTTCTCAACCAAACGATCTGGAGAGGTATATTTGTGTTCTATGATTTGTTTGCATGCTGAGTTATTTGATTTGTAAAAAATTCTTTCGGCTTAATGCATTGTATGTGGTTGAATTTATAGATTGGTCGCTTTTCAATGGAATGGGCAAAATGTGTTGTTCCACTTGTACAATCTGGAAAGGTTAAGGTTCGTGGGACGGTGTATAGCTGCACCCCAAGCGCTTTCTATGATGCAAGAGATCATGTTGTATATGAGGTATAGGTCCTAGCCATATGCTACCACTTACCACATTCATTCCTTTCACACAGTTTTGCTTTAGCTGAACTTATTTGCTATATGTTTGCAGTTTTTATATTCACCATTCAATTTTCACCGAAGTTGACAAGTCTTCATGGAAGCTAGATGCTTCCCCTAACATTGATTCCACTATATATCCTCTCCTCACTCTGTTCAAATTGCTGAAAGTCCAACCATATCAGAAGGTAGTCCTGATTCTCCTCGGTAGTTTAACATTCCTGCTATACAAATCCAAACACCAGAAACTCTACTTTTTGATGGTTCGTGTTGTATTAATGTTCTAATTTTTTCTTGCTATGTCCAGGCTGAGTTCACTCCAGAAGAACTTGATTCCCGAAAACGTCTTCTGAATATTGAAGTATGTATTGACATATTTTCGTCTATTTACATTTATCTTGATTGCTTTGGAGCAAATGTTGGTATTTTCTTATTTTATTGGATCTGATTTTTTTTTTCATGTGTTCCAATTACTAAATGCTGTTAAAATGTTACATTGTGCTTTGAATACTATTAATTTGTGAATGCATTATCTGAAAGGTGTTTGCAAGAAAGGCATCCCGAGGTACAAACAAATCTTAAAATTTTCTCTAAACTCTAAACCATAGGTCCAGTGACAGTGCTTTCAATGGTGCCAAGTGTTTTGTGAAATACAATCCAATATTTCAATTTCAAACATACAACTGAATGTGACCTCCTTGATTTTTATTTAACATCATTGCATCTCCAAACACATAGATTATCAACAATTTTTGTTTTTCTATGTGTGTGTATCTACATCTAAATGGCTTAAACATGCATGGGTTCAACACAGCGTATTCCAAATGAAGCTCCATTAGCATTGCCTGCACCAAAACGCAGAAAGGGTTCCCAACAGAATCCTGAAGAAAACAAAGATGAACAAGCCATTTCTGAGTCTTCTCTAAACAAGATTGTTGGTGCGGCAGAAGTATATGACTTAGAGGTAGGCACTATGAATATGTTGTATTTTTCAGCTGAGGATTTCAGACTTAGAGTAGACATAGTATGTCAACAATGTCCCCTTGTCTGACCTTGCTCTCTAAATCTTTTAGGAGATGGAGCCCCCAGGCACTCTCAGGTGTGTTCTGAAACCATACCAGAAACAAGCCCTCCATTGGATGTCAGGATTGGAGAAGGGAATTGATGTTGAGAAGGCCAGGCAAACTCTACATCCTTGCTGGGCAGCCTACCGTATATGTGATGAGTATGTAGTTTAAAGAAAAATGAAAATGGAAGAAGGAAAACAGTACTGTTTTTCTTTTCTTTAGTCTTTTGCACACAAACTACAATCCACATTGTGAATTCAAACAGCTTCAAGCCTGCAACTTAACTGAACATATGATTTGTCAGGAGGGCTTCTTCAATCTATGTGAACATTTTCACAGGGGAGGCAACCACAAAATTTCCAACTGCAACGCTGATGGCCAGAGGAGGAGTGAGTATTTCAATCATCTCTCTACTCCATATTTAAAAACATATTTAGCTTGTGAGGAAACCTTATAGTGCTTTGGGAATTGGAGTGACTATTATCATGTAAATTTTGTCTCTAACATAAAAAATCTGTTTAAATTCTAGATCCTAGCAGATGCGATGGGACTTGGGAAGACTGTGATGACAATTGCTCTAATACTAGCAAGACCAGGTAGAAGAGGCTCTAATGATATTGAAATTACAAAGAAGAGGAAGATAGATTCAGATACAACTGCCCCATTGAAACCAAAGGGAGGCACTCTTGTTGTCTGTCCCCTGTCTTTATTAAGCCAGTGGAAGGTAAATAGCTTCCTTTTTGTTTTGCATTGAATAATTGTGATAATTGAATTGTATAATATATTTAAATTTTGTTGTGATGTGATGTCAGAAAAATGTAGTAAGAACTTTCTCATATCCTCAATCTATTTACAGATACTTTGAATAACAAGATGAATATATCCTTTAGTTTCCAGCATATTTATCAGTTCTTTTAATAATGTCAGGATGAGCTTGAAACACATTCAGAGCCAGAAAGTATTTCCATTTTTGTTCACTATGGTGGACACAGAACCACTAGTCCCAAGGCAATCTCAGTACATGATGTGGTCTTGACAACATATGGTGTCTTGGCTGCAGCTTACAAAAGTGTAAGGAACCTTCCCTTCTTTTTTAGCCAATTCTTATTATTTGTAATTTGTTAAATGAAAACCTAATCTATTAATCTTCTCATTTCACACTATTCTTTTGTTACAATGTGGTACAGGATGGGGAGGACAGCCTTTTCCACCAAGTTGACTGGTATAGGGTGGTGCTTGATGAAGCTCATACCATTAAATCTTCAAGGACCCAAGGTGCTCAGGCTGTTTTCACCTTGTCATCGCATTGCAGATGGTGTTTGACTGGAACTCCTATTCAGGTCTGCTTTCTGTTCTCATGCTTGATAAATATTGAGTGTGCTTAGTGAAGCATATATGATACTCTGCATTCTAAACAGTAGTTTTTTTTTTTTCCCTGTTGTGCATTTTTGAGAACTCTAATAAGCTGTCTCTAGCTTAGTAGGGGTGGTTAATTTATTAGTTTTGACATTAATTATAAAATCCTTTGGTCATCAATTGTTGCAGAACAATTTGGAAGATCTCTACAGCCTCCTATGCTTCTTGCATGTTGAACCATGGTGCAACTGGGCATGGTATGTCAAATATTCTTTAATTTTAAGATATTGTTTTTCTATAGTATCAATACGAACTGCTAGTTCAACTATGACTAGTGGGGATCCAGATTTATGGGTTACTAATATAATTTTGCTAATATCTAGGTGGAACAAATTAATTCAAAGGCCTTACGAGATTGGTGATCCAAGAGGACTGAGATTGATAAAGGCCATTTTGAGACCACTGATGTTAAGAAGAACAAAAGAAACAAAGGATAAAGTGGGAAGGTGATTACTCTTGAGAGTTATTTTGAATCTCTCTCTCTCTCTCAATATACATTATAAGGTTCTGAACTCTTCATAGGATTTTAATGTTTGGTGTATGTAATTTCAGGCCCATACTTGTTCTCCCTCCAACTGACATTCAAACCATTGAGTGTGAACAGTCAGATGCTGAACATGACTTTTACAACGCCCTTTTTAGGAGATCAAAAGTAAGTTATTTCAACAATAATTGTGGCCAACCTTGAACCAAATTGAGAATGTACTTGCAAATGCACTGTTATTCGCTCACAGATTTGTAATCACTCATTCACTTGGCACTTTCAACAGTCTTGTTTTCATGGCTATTCATAGCTGATAATTTTTTATGCAAAATATACAGGTCCAGTTTGACCAATTTGTAGCAGAAGGCAAGGTTCTTCACAACTATGCAAATATCCTTGAACTACTACTTCGATTGAGGCAGTGTTGCAACCATCCATATCTTGTCATGAGGTGGGAATGAATGTGCATTTATTTTGACTTGACAGCTAATCTTTTGTCCTTGTTCATTAGCTTTAACTGCTTCTAACACTCGTTGGTTTGGAGTACTGCAGTCGGAGTGATTCACAAAAGAAAAGCAGTCGGGGTGATTCACAAAAGTATGCAGACTTGGACAAGCTTGCAAGAATATTTCTCGAAGCTAGCCAGGATGCTTCCACTTCAAAGCAGAGTGTCCCCAGCCGAGCTTATGTTGAAGAGGTTGTTGAGGGTATCCGTAAGGGTGAAAACAGAGAGTGTCCCATATGCTTGGAGTTTGCAGATGATCCTATACTTACACCATGTGCTCATAAGATGTGTAGGGAGTGTCTTCTCTCGAGCTGGGGAAGACCAACTCGTGGTCCATGCCCAATATGTCGGAGATTGATTGAAAAACCTGACCTCATATCTTGCCCATCTGAAAGCCGCTTTCAGGTTGATTTTGTTGAAGATTGGAAGGAATCTTCAAAGGTTGCAAAGCTCTTGGATTGCTTGGACCATATTCTTCAATCAGGTTCTGGCGAAAAAAGCATTATTTTCAGTCAGTGGACTGCATTTTTGGATCTCTTGGAGATCCCTATGAAGAGAAGAGGAATTGAGTTTCTTAGGTTTGATGGGAAGCTGACACAGCCACAGAGGGAGAGGGTTTTGAACGACTTCAATGAGACCAGAGTGAAAAGGGTAAGCAGCAAAAATTACATTTTGTTCCTTGCAGTTATAATTTGGTGATAATCTTCTTGCTTGTTAATATCCTGCATGTATTATGTCTCAGGTGTTGTTGACGTCTTTGAAAACTGGCGGTGTTGGTCTAAATTTAACTGCAGCATCTAACGTCTTCATAATGGTACTTTCAATCTTTCTGTTTATCATTATTCATCTGTTGAGAACTTGAGTACTTTTTTCCCCGAAATTAAGTACGATATGCTCACCCTCTTTTAGGATCCATGGTGGAATCCTGCGGTTGAGGAGCAAGCAATAATGAGAATTCATCGCATTGGACAAAAGCGAACAGTCACCGTTAGAAGATTTATTGTCAAGGTGAGTATGTTTTTGTTATGGTCTTCAGCAGTTATGCAGTTATACAAGCCTGTTCATGGGAGAAGTGGGATAAATGTCACCTGAACTTTCTTTAGAGATAGTGATTGGCTAATATTCTGCATTACTAGGCTTAGTGTCAGGTCAATACATATAACTTCAATTCCGCTTTTTGTTGTTGTTGAACATAGATGAATTATATAGCAAAATTATACTAGTCAACTGGGTCTGAAGGCCCTAAGCTATCCTAACTATTCACTAATGCATGAATGAGCTTAGCATAGATGCCTTTGATTGATTCTAACTGGTATTCCAACAGCTGTCTAGTTATTGGTGTTTAGTGAGTTGGACTAGTAGCTTTTGCTTTTTTTGCCTAGTTTGTTAACGATTGTGAAATAAGTCGTTCAGCTGGTAAATACCATAATATCTATATTTTACTGTTTGAGTTATTAAAATTGGACAGGACACGGTGGAGGAACGCCTGCTACAAGTTCAAGCTAGGAAGCAGAGAATGATTGCCGGAGCTCTCACTGATGAGGAAGTTCGATCTGCTAGAATTGAGGAGCTCAAAATGCTTTTCACATGAATTTCTCTTTATGTATATAGGTAGTTAAAAGAGAGTAGCCTTTGGGGCCTTTTTTGTGCAGTCTAGAAGTCATAGACCCCAATTTTGTACATGGTTGGGTTTTGGCATTTCAATGCCAATCACCTTCTCTCTTATTTATTTTAGTTTAGCTACTGTTTCGTAATTATGGGTGAGTTATAGGTAATGATCCCAGATGAGCAAGCCTTGTAGTGAGATCATTAATCTTAATGAGAATCCCATTTTTGATTTCATTGTGTTCTTCTCTCTCGAGGCGTAGTATTCAGGTAACAAACAACTTTGTTCCCACTTGGTAAACCGATTAAGAGCAGTCATTTTGGCTAATCGGCTATCGTTTTGAAACTGGTACATTTAATATACCCATGTGCAGCAAAATGTCTAGATTACTATTCATCTACGAATTTATTACAAGCTTTTGCAACGTATTCATAAATAGAATTTCAGTCCTACACAGTTAACATAGAATTACGTAATGTTTTGCAAATTTAGTTGCACTATTAGGCCCCTTTTTTCTTATATGTTTTTCTGTTCTAATATTATAATTATTTAGGAGAAAATATATTGATGTGGTGACTGTATGGTTGCAGACTCAAAAGTCCAAATTGAAACTTGATTGGGAAGCTAGGTTTAACATTTGCTTGGGAATAGCTACGGGATTGGTGTATCTACATGAGCATCCCACGCTGAAGATGGTTCACAGTGACATTAAATCCGCTAATATTCTTTCGATAGATACCTTAAGGCTAAAATATCAGACTTTGGATCGGCAACCCTTTACACCGAAGATGATCAATTCAAGTTCATCAAAATAGGAAGTGTCACAGTAAGTAGAACTATAAAACAATACCTACTCCCGGCCACTTTATATTTACCTGTTGCAATCTTTGACTTGGTGTAATGATAAGCTACCTCTTGTTTCCTGCAGGCCATATATGGCACCTGAGTATGTTAGAGGAATTGTGACATCTAAAGCTGAGATCTACAGTTTTGGGGTGGTTATACTTGAAACTGTTAATTAGTGGAAGGACAAATGCAGGACACAGGCGAGATAGCCAGGAAAGTGAATTTCTTTTAGACACGGTAAGCAAAATTGGCATTGCCATGCTTTTCTGCCTTCTTTTATTGAACTTGTTTGTCCAAACTATGCTGTAATCTCAAACACTATGTCTGCATCTAAATGTATTTTTTCCCTATGGTTTTTGCATTGCTCTGATCTGCTCATATCGCTTTCCGCCAACTTCTTCTCACTAACATTGATCATTGAAAACACAGAATAGTGTCCTACTGCACAGCATTACATGCTTATCATGTGTAATAGCTCATTCATTCTCTTAGGACTAAATGTTTTAAGATTTAACCATATCTTTAGTAAGTTAGTGTAGGATCTCTGTGCACCTAAGCTCCCAAATCTAGCCCAAATCTTAACTCTTCAATCATACCTCTAAACTCCAGTACGTATTGTCTATTTCATCAAGATGAAGCACTGAATCTTGGTGCAACTAGACAGGTATTTTTGTTCTTGGTAAATAAGTAGGCAGATTCTTGAGAAAAAAGAAAAGGAAAAGAAGCTTACTGCAAAATTAGATATATTTTTAGAAGCCAGCAATAATCAAATTAACCAATGAATGGAAAATTCTTAATTCTCAGCCATTAAAGATCCCTTGCATATGTATGTATAGATTTATTTTTTATTTTTTATTTTTTATAGTGAAATCGAAGCACATTACTTTTATTGTTTGAACCAATGACTGCTCTTTAACAGTTCTTTCTGCCTCTTCTCAATATGCCATAGATGTTGAAGAGGGTATATCATATAACTTCCACTGAACACAGCATATAAATTTTAGGTGTTGTTGGTGGATCCCATATATACTACCAATAAGGAGAGCGTAATTGAGAATGCATGTCACCAGTACACAATCACTGAGGGAATATATAAGTTTACATCTGCATAATAGTACATGCTTCAGACCACTTCAAAGCATAACGATAACATCACACATAAACAATATGAAAAATTCATTTCAAACCACTTTTAATCTCTCTTAAAAAAGACAACAAAAATACTGCTACCACAACAAGAAGAAACCAGTAGTATCCCCTCCAATTGTATATAAGTTATTGATTAATTCCATACCTCCGGGTTGTAGCCAGAGTCATCTCAAAGCCATCAATACCCCTACCTTAATTCTTTCTCCAGACCCCAGGTTCCATAACTGAACATGGGAAATCCTTCAGGTTGTAACAATGACTGATCTCCATGTAGCGGAGTACAGGCATATCCTTCTCCAAGTCCTTCCAGTCTACCTCTAGCCTCATCAAGTACTTGAGACACAGGCCTTCAAGGTTCCAGGTGGTTTGACCACTACTTAGCTTGACAAGGTCTCCATTCTCGATGCAAAGATACTGCAATCTTGAAAGCTGTCCGGGATTAACCCAGCTAGGCAGAGTTTCCTTCTTGTAGTTCCTAAGATACAACTCTTGGAGGCTTGGAGGAGGGGTCAGCCTTTCTAGCATTTCTAAAACATTGTTATTTCTACAATCTTCTGCGTCGATAGCCAGAACATTGAGCCTTCTAAGCTGAGAGAGGACATCAAGTTCATTGTCTGCAATAACTGTGGTACTGCTTACATGTATTCGCAGTACTCTCAGATTGATAAGTTCCCTAATCTCAAGAAGCCGGAAACATGGCATTCTAGGCTGACTCACAATCTTGAATCCAGAGAACTCTTGAAGATAAGAAAGCCTTCCCAATCCCTGAGGTAAGTATTGGATTGGACTCCCGCCTAGGTCCAAAATAATTAGCTTCTTCAAATTAGTGATGGAAGGGTGTATTTTTTCTAGATTGCTGCAACCTGTTAGAAGTAATAGTTGGAGGTTGAGGAGTTTATGAATTGAAGATGGCACTTCTTTCAGAGCCTGAATACCACTTAAGTTCAAAGTTGCTAAGCGCTTAAGGGAGCTGATCCAGCTGAAGAGATCCTTCACACAATGCTCATCCACAGTGCAGTTTGATAAATCCAACATTCTGAGGGATCGCAGAGAATTCCTTTCAAAGTCAAATCTGCGACTTGACATCATCAACAATGCCCTGAGCTTTGAACTACGTTTCAATGACTTCTCCTCCATTTCATCAATAAAGCATAACCACCTAGTATTTGCTGTCAATTTCTGTCTGCCTTGTTCGTCAAAGCCGCATAATTCCTCCTCCTCTGCAATCATTATTATCAGTTCCCGGACCATATCATGAATCTTGCACTTGTAGACTCTCCCATCAAATCCTCTGTGCTGCACAATTTCAACCAAGCATCTGCTTATCAGTTCCGCAAGATACTCATATCCCACTTCTACTGCTGTCCTTGAGCCCTTGCTTTGCACGAGGCCTTCTCCAATCCACCAATGGATTAACTGATCAGCACGTATCTCATAGTCTTCAGGATAGATGGAGAAACACAGCAGGCATTGCTTCAGACCAGGCGGGAGTTCATCATAGCTCAATCGCAAAGAGGCCATAACTGAGCTAGTTTTTCCCTCTGTTGTCAAAGCATGAAAGCTCTCAAGAACTCGTCTCCACTGAGAAGGGGAGTCG
The DNA here is from genome assembly GCA_024704745.1 of Rosa lucieae. Taxonomy (NCBI): domain Eukaryota; kingdom Viridiplantae; phylum Streptophyta; class Magnoliopsida; order Rosales; family Rosaceae; genus Rosa; species Rosa lucieae. The sequence goes on along the minus strand of CM045495.1, from coordinate 6,006,680 downwards.
ACCTTTGATGCCAACAAGGATCCTATAGTCTTGATTGCGAGTGGGAGTCCACCACACTTCTTCAAGAGTTCTTTTCCTAATTTCTCAAGCCTGTCCTCCGGGCACAATCCCTTGCTTGTAGGAAATGCAAACTTGGAGAACAAGCGCCAGCTTTCCTCATCATTAAGAGTCTTGGGACGGTGGATTCGTGAGCTTTCAACTCCCATACCAATTACAGCTTCTTCATTTCTAGTTGTAACGATGATGCAGCTGCTTTGTTTGGGTATGACAGAGCAGAGGTTGGTCCACCAATCAACATCTGTTTGATTCCACACATCATCCATGACAATCAGACAGCTCTTATCTGTAAGTACTTGCTGAATTCTGCTCAAAATCTGAGTAACACCAGCTCCAGAGGCATTTTCTCCTAGACCTTCTAGGATGCTCCTCATAATCCGATCAGCACTGAATGATTGCGAAACACACACCCATATCAGCTTGTGAAAGTGGCCTACTACTTCTAGATCATGAAATATCTTTTGAGCAATGGTGGTTTTCCCCAAGCCTCCCATTCCCACAATGCCTACGTGGGAAAGTACCTTGCTAGTGTCGAAAAGCCAACCCTTAATCTTCTCCACATCGCTATCCAACCCAATTATCTCAGTTGGATTCCAGTCCTGTGAAACCATCACCCTAACTTGGTAAGCATCTTCTCTATGTATGTTATCAGGAGCCCTCAAAAACTTGCCCAAGGTCTGCTCTATCTCCTTCATACGCAAATTAATGTCTTTCAATTTCTTTCCTGTACGATGCAGGAAGAATGGATCGTGAAACAAGGAGCCGGAACAAGATCTATCCTTTCTGTATTCATCTCTAACCAAGCAATCAGTGAGTACATCGTCGGCTTTGTAGATGACTTCTCTCAGCTCAAATAATGCTGCCTTGACAATGTTGTTCTTGTGGTTGAGACTCTCCGTGTCTGCAAGTAAGGCCTTGGTGAGATCAAGCCCTGTCTTCAACTGCTCAAACTGGCCGCTGAAGTCAAGTGCAAATTCAGCCTGGTTGATTAGAGCTGTGAACACATGCTCCGTTAGAGTCGTGACCATAGCCTCCACTACTAACGACATCGCGATTATGTGCGCCTAGTCTTTGTATGTATTTCTTCTCTGAAATTGCAGTAAGTGTTTTCAAATTATCAGCCAAAATCAAAATAAGTCCGATGAAAGGGCAACAGGATGATGCTGACATCTTCCCTCAAAAATAATAATTTTCCAAACACACAGTAATTCAGAGACAATCGGAACCAATAATGAAATGGACAGATGTTGTCTAAGTTTCCATGCATATATGTATATGCATCAAGCTAGCCATCTAGAGCACTACCTCAACTAATTCTAATGCTTTATATATAAAAAAAATATTATGCAGTTTACTCTGAAATAATTCCCGGCATGTATGCATATAAAAAATAGAAGAAGCATTCATTGTTTAGTGAAACAAGGGCGTAGAGCTTACTAACTCTTTAACTGAAGTTGTTCACAGCATCCGACCTCAACCCTGATATTCATATAAAACTGCAATCAGCCAAACAGAGAACCAGTAAATTGTCGAAGTTACTACGCTTAGCAGGTTCTTGAATTTCACAGGCGCGCGCACACAAAAATGGTTTGCCGGAGTATCATGCAAGTTTATCCTAATCTTCTTTAATTCAATTTTCATTTTGATAGGATGAATTCCTTATTGATGTTTGCAGTTGAAATTGACTCACCGCTATATGTGTTGTTTTTTCACACAAGCTGCAATCTCTTCCGATGTGAAATACACTTTCAACTGTACTTTGCTGATATCCACTCACCTGCACTCAACACTCAAAATGCCAAGAGAATCTATATGGAGAATTTGCAGCAATAGAGCACAGAAAATTGAGATAGGTTTTCTTTATTAATTTGTTGGGCTTTCAGATACGTCCTCGTCCATATCGGATCATGTTTGTATGATATGGAATCTTATCTTTTCTATTTGATTGAATTGAACAATTCTTTTAGGGGGGGTTTATTGTATATGGAATTAGTGAAACTTTTAAAGAAATCTATAGAATTTAAAAGTCTAGATGTATTCAATATAGACATTTAACAGTCCATGAAAGTCTTGAGGTATTCAATTAGGATTTTTAAAGACTTCATTAATTCGACCAAAATCTAGGGGTATTCAATTAGTACTTTTAAAAATGAATAAAAGTACAGAGGTATTCAAAATATCATTCATACTTATGGAATTAGAAAATCATTGATAATCATGGACTTTGTAGTGTTAACTATACATACCAAACTCCAATAATTTTCCAGCCTCCAGACCAAAGATTTCAAAAAGTCTATCAAAGTTTCCTCTTCCAAAAAAAAAAAAAAAAAAAAATCTATCAAAGTTATTCTCTCCACACACGAAGAAGTTTGTCCTTCATCATCTCTCTTTCTTAATTTTTGGTCTTTTCTCTAATCTTTTATGATATCAACATTTTTTGATACCCAACATGTTCATTATAGTTGTTGAATGTGATTTTTTTTTTTTTTTCAATTGTGATACTTTGAACCCTAATAGCAATAAAAATGATTTATGAAACCCTAAAACTCAAATATTGTGGTCTAACCCTAAGACCTTGAACCATACTAAATTTTATTTTATTAATGAATTATTCTCATTAATTTGAATTTATATTATGGTTCAAAAAAAGGTTGAACAATTGAATTTCAATTGATTGACTATAGATCAAGATATTGACCGATATTGCTACAATATATGTTAATCAGCGAAAACAAAATTGATGAGAATAATTAACCATAAACATCAAGTGATCTATATTTTATATTTATGTTGTTAGGAGATTAGGAATGAGAACAAACTCGCTATACAGACTAACAATCATTTATTTGAGTCAATTTCTATTAGAAGATACTGGAGCATTGAAGAGATAACGAGTAATTATTTTGTTTTTTGTTTGGGCTGCATTTGCTTTAATTTTTTTTTTTTTAATATATTTTGTACATCCTAGGAAATCTATAGAAGTCATTCATAATAAAATATATAGATTTTCATGAATCAATAAAAGTCTGTTGCTAAAATCAATGGTTTTAAGAAATCCATAATAATCTATCAACTTTTTAAAGAGTGTGGACTTTTCAAAAAGTCTGTCATTTAAAAAAATTCTGCACAAATCCAAATACAATACACCCCCTTTATTCTATAATTGAGACAACATCAGCTTCTTCCTTTTTGCTTTTGCATTTAACGTGAGATAGCATCATCTTCTTTCCTTTTTGCATGCTTTTGCATTTAATGTTACAGGAATGATTCATATGCTTTTATCATCTGAGAACTATACTCTTTTTCCACGAGATATATGCCTTGCCCCTCAGTCCAAAAGAAAAATGCACTTAAGTGGGACTTGCAAGGAATACAGTTAGGGCCCGTTTGGATATAAGGATTTGGGAGCGTGGATTTGGATTTGGAACCCCCAAATCCAAATATGTCTGTTTGGCTTTCTATTTTGTGGTGAATTTGGATTTCAAATCAACTCATTAAAATCCACACCATCATTTCCTTAAGAATTTGAAATAACTATGGATAGGTAGTTATTTGAAATCATCTCCATCTTTCACGTGCTTCTCTGACTCTCCTCTCTCCTCCCTCCTCCTCACCAATTTTCTCTCTCCTCCCCTCTCCTCTCCTGATGACTCTCTCTCTCCTCCTGACGACTTTCTCTCTCCTTTCTTGACGACTTTCTCTCTCATATCTCCTTCAAGCTTTCAGTCTCTTCCTTCAGATTGGATCTGGATTTATGATCGTTGTCTACCATCTCTATTCTTCTTCTTCTTCCCTCTCGAAAACATGGTGCTTTGAATTCTCTGGTTCTCTTCTAGTGTCCAGATGGATCCTCCTCACCTTTGCCGTCCTCGTCTTTGTCGTCCGGTTCGCTTACGTCATCACCCTCTGTTAGGGTCTTGGCCCCAACTTACTGGAAATCTCAAAGAGAGCTGGAGAGAAAATGAAAGGCTAGCAAAAAGAAGAAAGAAATTGTATTATCTTCGATGCTTTTCACTGCAGGTTAACAGCCTATATAGCTAGTCGTTGTCAACTTGTCATGGACAACACGTGTCACAACCACACAAGTGACTAATACAGCTAAGATTCTTCTACAAGGACTGATCCAACACGACCATTACTCATAATAAAACGATGCTACAGTAAAATAGGAATTTAAAATAGTAAATGACAATTACTCTTCTTCTGGTCAATATAGGTGGCTAGGACGAGCACTTCATAACAAACTACCCCGCTTCAAAAAGAACTTGTCCTCAAGTTCCACTGGTTGATGAAGCTGCATTAATTTCTCTTTCAGGATCAAAATGAGGAAATCTCAACAAAATATCTGCAGAATCTTCCCAGGTAGCCTCATCAGGTGAGGTTCCCAACCATTGGACTAGCCATTGAGTGCCAACAGCTCCTCCTTTTTTGAAAACTCTTCTGTCAAGTATAGCAACGGGTTCCCACTTTGGATTGGCAGGATCACTCACAGGAGGCAAATGAGGCTCTACTGTTACACAGTCTCCCAATTTCTTTTTAAGCAAAGAGACATGAAAAACATTGTGGATTCTCGCAGTTGGAGGGAGTTTCAGTCTGTAGGCAACCTTCCCCACCCTTTCCAAAACTTCAAAGGGGCCATAATACATCTGAGACAATTTATGGAACTCCTCCTTGTGTACAGTATGTTACCTATAGGGTTGAAGCTTGAGATAGACCTGATCACCAACAACAAATTCCCTTTCAATATGCTTTTTATCATAGAAGCCTTTCATTCTAGATTGAGCCACCTGGAGATTCCTTTTGAGTGCAGCTAAAAGTGTGTCCCTGTTCCTGAGTTGTTGATCTACTGTAGCCACAGACGTGGAACCAGGTAAATATGGGATCACTGATGGAGGCTCATAGCCGTATAATGCTTCAAATGGGGTCATCTTGATGGCAGAATGATAGGCTGAGTTATACCCCCACTCAGCCCAAGGCAAAGCCTACCCAGTTGGTTGGTTTCTCACTGACAACACACCGCAAATATTGTTCCAATGTCCTATTTAAATTCTCAGTTTGACCATCACTTTGTGGATGATAAGCAGAAGATTTGGCAAGCTTTGTACCTTGCAGCTTGAAAAAAGATTCCCAGAACAAACTGAGAAATATAGGATCTCTGTCAGAAATGATGTGCTCAGGCATGCCATGTAGCCTAAATATTTCCTGCACAAACAACTTGGCTACTGAGGCAGCAGTATAAGGGTGAGACATGGGTATGAAGTGACCAAATTTAGTTAATCTGTCCACCACCACCCAAATGACAGTTTTCCCTTCTGATTTTGGCAAACCGTCAATAAAATCCATAGAAATTTCTGCCCAAGCTTTATCAGGGATTGTGTTTGGCTGCAGCAAACCAGGAGGCTTCACAGTTTCATAGTGATTGATTTGACAGATATGGGAATCTGCTATGAACTTCTTGATATCATTTAACATGCCAGGCCAAGCAAAAGATATGTTAATCCTCTTGTAAGTTCTGGACCTACCAGCATGACCACCAATGTAACCTTCATGTAATTCACCAATGATCTTTTTCCTCCAATCATTACTTTTTGGGACAAAAATTCTCTCTCTGTAGTAAAGTTGAGAGTTCACCAGCTTGTAATGTCTCTGAGTACCAGAATTATGTTGAAGATCATGTATCACCTGGGAAGCTTCAGGGTCACGCAAGCAAGCTTGTTTCAATTCCTCTACAAAATGGTGTACTGGTTGAGAAAGACCAGTCAAAGTAGCTAGCTCAGACTTCCTTGATAAAGCAACTGGAACTATGTTATTTTTCCCAGCTTTATACTGAATTGAATAGTCATATCCCATAAGCTTCAACAACCATTTTTGTTGTGCAGATGTGGTAATCCTCTGCTTCAAGAAATGTTCAATGGTCCTGTGGTCAGTGTAGATTTTAAAATGATGGCCTAACAAGTACGGTCTCCAATGTTCCACAGCAAAGACAACTGTTAGCATTTCCTTATCATAGACTGACAAGGTGCAGTGTTTTGGTGCTAGAGCCTTACTGAGAAAAGCAATGGGGTGTCCTGCTTGAGATAATATAGCTCTAATCCCCTTTTCAGAAGCATCACACTCAACTATGAACTCTTGAGTGAAATCTGGGATTGCCAATACAGGAGTAGAGATCATAGCAGTTTTAAGACTTTCAAATGCTATTTCTGACTCCAATGTCCAGTTAAGCCCATCCTTCTTAAGCATATCAGTAAAGGGTCTAGCTATTATTCCAAAGTGCTTAACATATTTTCTATAGTAACCAGCCAAACCCAGAAAGCCTCTCAAACCTTTCAGAGTTTTTGGTTTAGGCCAATTTTTTATACACTTAATTTTTGCTGGATCCACAGCTACCCCTTGTCCACTGATGATATGACCTAGGTACTCAACTTGATGCACCCCAAAGCTGCATTTACTCTCCTTAACCTTTAAGGAATGTTGTTGCAACCTTTCAAAAACCATTTTTAAGTGTGACAAATGCTTCTCCAATGTAGAGCTATAAATTAGAATGTCATCAAAAAACACCAACACAAACTTTCTCAAGTAGTCTCTCAAAACATCGTTCATGACTGATTGAAAGGTAGATGGAGCATTGGTGAGACCAAAAGGCGTTACCAGGAATTCATAGTGCCCAGAATGCAGTTTTGCTGATGTCTTGCTCCTGCATCCTGATTTGATGATAACCTGACCTTAAATCCAACTTGGTGTATATCATAGCTCCATGGACTTCATCAATTAACTCATCCACTTCAGGTATGGGGTATTTATCCTTAACAGTGGCTGAATTCAAAGATCTGTAATCTACACACATTCTCCAAGTGCCATCTTTTTTTTTTTTTACCAGTGGCACAGGTGAATAAAATGGGGAGATACTTGGTCTGATAATTCCATTCTCAAGCATTTCTTGAACTATTTTTTCAATCTCAGACTTTTGAAAATGGGGGTACCTGTAGGGCCTTACATTGACAGCTGGAGTGTTAGGCAGGAGCTCTATTCTGTGATCATTCTCTCTTGCTGGAGGTAAGGTGGTAGGGGTCTGGAACACTTCTGCATATTGCTCAATCAAGAGTTGTATTTCAGGATGCACCTTTTTAGTAGTTGTGGTCACTGTTACAGGGCACAATTGCACCATAACAGTTTCCTTTTCTTTTCTCAGTAGTCTGGTCATTGATTTACCACTAACCATATCAGCATGAGCCTTGGTCTCCCCTTGGAGCACATATTTTTTCTGATTACTATGGAATTGCATTCTTATAGTTTTAAAATTCCAAGTTATGTCACCTAGAGTTCTCTGCCATGTGGCACCCAGAACCACTTCACAACCTGTGACAAGCAAAATGTAGAAATCAGAAGAAAATGAGAAATTTTGCATTTGCATCTCTATTCTTACCTGCCCTTTGGTATGCATTATGGCTCCATTAGCAAGCCTCACTTTCAAAGGTGTGATGTGTATGACCTTAGTCTTGACACCCTTGAGTATATTAGGATGAATGAAGTTGTGTGATGCTCCTGTATCAATGAGGACGTGCACAGTTTTCCTGTTACATATGCCTTTCAATTGCATTGTGTTAGAGGAATTGTCTCCCCCCATGACTTGCAAATGAACTTCAGGTTCTGCTTGTTCTTCATTTGCTTGATTATCATTGTAGGATTCCTTGTCTATAGGCTCTAACATATCAATTTCCACCTGTATGACTTCAATAATCATAGCTTGACCTCTCCTGCAATTGTGGCCAGGCTTAAATGTTTCAACACAAAAGAAACATTAATTCCTCGCTCTTCTCTCCTGATATTCTGCTTGAGTTAACCTTTTTCCCCCACTGCTGATGTGAGTTGCTGTTTGTGGAGCAGTTTGAGAAGTTCTAGGCATGTAGCCCTGAGGTCTAGTGATCTGTGAGGTTCCACTGAATGCAGGAGTTCTATTGGAGGGGCTGAAAGTTGCAAGATTTCCAGGAGGGCTTTTGGTTCCGGTCAAGGACCAGGTTTGGTTCCGGCTGTGGAATTCTCTTTCCTAAAAAATCTTAGCTAGTTCACATGCTTCATAAAGTGACTTAGGCTTTTGAGCCTTAACATCAGCTCTTATCTCACTTTTCAATCCTCCAAGGAAACAAGATAGCAGTACTTGTGGAGAAAATCCTGGTGCTGTCCTTGATAATCTGGTGAAATGTTCCTTATATTGCTCTACAGTTCCAGTCTGATTCATTCTAGCAAGTGCAGCTTGATAATCAATGACATTATGGCCATTGAATTCTCTCATCAACAGATCAGCTAAGCCAAGCCAAGTAGGTGGAAACTCATGTCTAAACATGTACCACCTGTCTTAGGCCTCATCAATGGTCGGCCCGGCCCATTGGTAGCGGGCCGGGGCGGGCCGGGCTTTATTGTAAATTGAAGGATCTAAGCCCATCCATTTAATGCGGGCCTCGCGGGCTTTTTCTGGCATGGCCGGGCTAAGCCTTGCGGGATTTTTTTGGGCGGGCCTTACGGGCTTTATTTACAAATAAATCTTTAAAGATAATATTTTTTATAAAGTTATATTTATATATGTACATACATGTACATTTGCAAGCATAATTAGCTATAATGGGCCACGCTCATTGTACCGCCAAAGATACTAATTCCAACTAAAGGAATGACATGCAGACACACCGCCAGGCGGGCTACAACCTCAGCGTCGGACCATCCCCAGATCGCAGTCGACGCGCCGCCACGCGCCACGCCAAGATAGCGTCAGAAGCTCCTGAAACTGGGAACTGAGACAAGTCAGTCCCACATCGAAAACAAAGAGAAGATCAGCCTCTTCCTCACCTATAAAAGGTTCTCTCCTCTCTCCTCATTAATTACGCATTCAATACTTACCTACTGTTACTTTGTCAACATAAATACATTGACTAACTTAGGCATCGGAGAGCAGAAGACCGCCCAGCGCGGTCTCCCTCTGACGCCCATTGTATTTTATTTGACAGGTAACGGGAACTATAATAACAACACAAGTATCGATCCGCCCACCGGATCAGCGTTAACTAAAGTCCAGCTACCGCTAGACTTTCAGACGTTAACAATATATCATACACTCCAAAGAGAAACTTCTATCAACTTAAATAAAATGGAAAAACCGACCGTTGGATGAGATTATTATAATAAATTATGAGTGTGGTAAAAAATTTAGTCAATTTCACCATATTTTGGAATCCGATCGAATTGGTCAACCATTGTCACTTGTATGTTTTCTTGGTTGACCGATGGCATGACGACCGCAAAACGTGATTATTTTTTCATATCATGTCTGTAAATATTCCATCGATGGATGTGCATGGACATAAGATAAAAGTTTCAATTTTAATTGCAAAGATGTTGGCCTATATTAATTTGCCTCCTAAAGTCGTATGACTTGCATATTGCATTTAAATTGTTGAGGTTCATTTTAAAGCAACCATGACTTGGAAAAAGAATTTAGAGAAATCAACCACTCGATTGAGAGATTGTAATGTTTTATGGTGATTGTAAAAAAATCATCTAATTTGATTCTCGTTTCGAATTTGATCAACTAGGTCAAATTTAGTTACTCTTATAAATCTATATCTATATATCATACACTTCAGAGAGCAACCACTATCAATTCAAAGAAAATGGAAAAATGGATAGTTGGATGACATTATTACAATAAATAATGAGTGTGGTAAAAAATTTAGCCAATTTCACCATATTTTCGAATCCGATCGAATTGGTCAACCGTCGTCACTTGTATGTTTTCTTGGTTGACAGATGGCAAGACGACCGCGAAACGTGTTTATTTTTTCACATCACGTTTGTAAATATTCCATCGATGGATGTGTGTGGACATGAGATAAAAAATAAAAAAAAATTACAAACACATTGGCCTATACCAATTTTCTTCCCAAAGTTGTATGACTTATACATTACATTTAAATTGTTGAGGTTCATTCTAAAGCAACCATGAAGTGGAAAATGAATTCGGAGAAACCAACCGCTCGATGGAGAGATTGTAATGTTTTATGGTGGTTGTAGAAAATTCAGCCAATTTGGTTCTCGTTTCGAATTCGATCCACTAGGTCAAACTTAGTTACTCTTATAAACTTATATTTATATATCATACACTCCAAAGAGCAACCCCTATCAATTCGAAGAAAATGGAAAAACCGACCGTTGGATGAGTTTATTACAATAAATTATGAGTGTGTGTGTACATACCTCCAACAATATGGAGTATTTGCTATCTCACCAAGCATAAGTAACACCCTCTTTGGGACACCCACAAGCCATGGTGGGGCCCAACCGCTACTTGCATCTTGTAGCCCTATGTTCAAGCTACGCTACGGTATCCGGAAGTCGCAAATCCGTCGCCGGGAAGCCACCTTTCCGGCCTTGCAAAGTTGCCCTCACAAACTAGGCTTTCTACACTAGAATAGTTGTTACTTGTCCCACATCGAAAACAATGTAAAGGAGATGGCTTCCTTCACCTATAAAAGGAACTCTCCTCCCACAACTCAAAGGACTCCATGACAACACTCCATTACATCTCTTGTAATCTTGTTGGGCCGCAAGGCTCGACACACTAGTACACATTCAAGTGGACGTAGTCTCCCGCTAAGGCGGGAGGTGAACCACTATACATCTCGTGTCACTCTCTCCCTCTCTTTTACTTATCGTTAATTAGATCCCCACGGATCCAAACGTTAACAGTGTGCTAAAACATTTAGCCAATTTCACCATATTTTAGAATCCGATCGAATTGGTCAACCAATATGTAGAATATATATATGCACTAATGCACATATTCTATGTGGAAGTGTAAGAACTTCCACACACACACACACATATTTTATAGATACATATATATCTCTATATATATCTATATCTATATATATATATATATATATCTATATCTATATCTATATATATATAAACACACACACACACACACACACACACACACATATATATATATATATCTCTCTCTCTATATATTTATAGATACATATATCTCTATATATATCTATATCTATATCTATATATATATATAAACACACACACACACAATATATATATATATATATATATCTATATTATATATACAGCCCCCTTCCAATTAGGGATACCTATTTTTGGCCAATTTGAGGGATAGGCTCCGAGTCCTTGGATCAGATTTAATGAGGTTGGACGGCTAAGATTAAGTTAAGTGATTTACACCTTTCTAACCTAATTCACCCCGACTTCCAGAACTCCCAAATTCTCTCTCTCTCTCTCTCTCTCTCTCTCTCTCTCTCTCTCTCTCGCTCGCAAGTATCATACCTTATTTGTCTTAGAAATAAAAAATAGGAAACCATAGACGATTGTTTCTTCGAGCTATCTCTCTGTGAGCAAGGGATAACTCGCAGTATCATTATTCATCAATAACCAAAGGTCTTCACCTGAATTACGAGTTCCCTAGTTGGGCAAATGACGACAACATCAGTTCCATTGCGAGGAGAAAAGCTTATGTTATATAACAACTCAATAGCTGGTACTAGAAAAGCAAGAGTCTTCCCTTCGCATACCCCATCCTTGCAGCTCCGAGCACATCTCTTCCAATCAATGGCGGTGGGATTGCTCTGGATTGATGGGCTATTTCAAATGTAAATTGCTGCAATTGAATTGAAATATGAGGCAAGGGTGAACTATTTCCCTCAAGAAATCACATACTCACTACAAATAGAAAACCCACCTGATTTCTAGAGAATTTGAAGCAAGAGATGTGCTTGAGACGCGAATCCGTGAATTCTCTGAGCGTTGATACTCGCGAGAGAGAGAGAGAGAGAGAGACAATTGGGGAGTTCTGGAAGTCGGGGTGAATTAGGTTAGAAAGGTGTAAATCACTTAACTTAATCTTAGCCGTCCAACCTCATTAAATCTGATCCAAGGGCTCGGAGCCTATCCCTCAAGTTGGCCAAAAATAGGTATCCCTCATTGGAAGGGGGCTGATTTTATATATATATATATATATATATAAACACACACACACACACACATACATATATCTATATATATATATCTATATATATATAAACACACACACACACACACTACATACATATATATATATATATATATATAATATAAACACACACCACACAAATATAAATCTATATGTTGTTGTGTATATATTTTATAAACACACACACAAATATCTACAATATATATATATATATATAATATGATATTTTACGGGCTTAGCGGGCCTTTGGTGGGCCGGGCCTACGGGCCGGGTGGGGTTTTTGCGGGCTTTTGGCGGGTAGGCCCACTACCCACCGAGGAGGGCTTTTGCGGGCTTTTTAACAGGTCGGGTTGGGTTTTAGCCCTCAGGGCCGGCGGGCCTCCATCGGCCCACTTGATCCGCGAACTTTTTGATGAGGCCTAACCTGTCTGAGGCTTTGTCAGTGAGATGCATTGTGGCAATGGTCAGCTTTTTCTCCTCAGGAATTTGGTAAAATTCAAAGAACTGCTCAGCTTTATTAAGCCAATATACCGGGTCACCCCCACTGAATGTGCAAAAGTCAAGTTTCATTTGTCTCATGGTTGGTAGGCTAGGGTCCTGTGGAATATGATTTTGATTATGATAGTGCAAATGGGGTTGTTGGTGGTAGGTATTAGAGTTTCCAAGCTGAGAGGTCCACTGAGGTAGTGGTATGGAAGAGTGGGATATTTATGACTGTGTGTAGGGATGGTAATGATTGTGGTTAGACGTGTTGGTATATAAGGTTGTTGATGGTGTCACTGATGAGCACAATCGAGTACTCAAGTAGGTGAGGCACAACTAATGGTAGAGTAGGTTGCAAATATGATGTGAAATGGTAGAGTAGGGTGGGGAAGGTTGCAAATATGATGTGAAATCAATTGGAGTGTGTGGGTAGGGTCCTGAATAGGTCATGACAAATGGATCTGTGTAGCTATAGTGTGAAGTTGGAGCAAATCCATATGCACTTGTATTCAAGCCATGTGCTGAGGTGTTACCATGTCCAGAAATCCGGTTAAAGATTTGTGAGTCAAAACTAGCATGCTGAGAAAAATGATTTTGTTCATGATGTGACAAGCTGCGAGGTCCCATGCATCCAACAACTTTATGATCCAATTTATTAGTTGAATCAGTTCCACTCACAGTAGTACTAGTTGTTTGCATAAGATTGGTAGCCTTAATCATTTCAGCATAGTGATCACTAGCAAACCCCAATATCACATCATTATCATTTAAGTTCAAAGGAAAACTACAGCTAGAATGATTGGGTTTAGTTGTGCTACCCTCTCCTTCAACTTGAATAGAAGCCGACGTAGCCATAGTCGACGACACCGATATCCCCATAGAGCTACCCTCTGCTGAACCAACAGGGACATAGGTATGGATCCAACGTTTCAGCTGAGGTGAACCTTGCTGGATCTGCAGGTTCTTAGCCTCCGCCTTCATGGATCTGAGTTCTTCGAGGATTTTCGAGACCGAGTCATGTAAAGCACAAAACTTGGTCGTTGTTTCATCTATATGGACCTGGAGGTCAAACTCCACACTGGTAAGTTCACCGGAGAAGTGAGGCTGAGTTACAGTGCCTCCACCCCCTTTAAGCTTCACCATCCCTCCTGATCGAGGGCTCTGATACCAGATTATTAGGGTCTTGGCCCTAACTTACTGGAAATATCAAAGAGAGCTGGAGAGAAAATGAAAGGCTAGCAAAAAGAAGAAATTGTATTATCTTTGGGGAAAATCGTCCAAACAGTGTCTGAACTTTTCCAGACTATTAATTTTCATACCTATACTTTAAAAAACCTCAAAATGGTACCTGAAGTTTTGGCCCTGACCCAATTTCCGTACCTAGCAACAGTAAAATCGTTAACAGAGTTAACTTTTGATGGGTATTTTTGTCCTTTCACTATTCATCTTCTTCCTAGTTCATGTTCTTCCTCTCCGACCTCAAATCCTCCTCATCTTTCTTCCTATACTACGTTATTAACATCCGCAATTTTCATTTTTCATATAGAAAAAAGGGTTTTACCCTCTTAAACCCCATTTGACATTTATCTCCCACTCCCAGTGTCCTACTCGCCGACCCCAAATCCAAAATGTTCCTCCTCCAGTGCTGTTGCGCCTCCGCCCTCTTCGCACCCCTCTAGCTCCGCCACTACACCCAATCTGCCGCAGCCGCTCTCGTCGACGACGATTCTAACCCGGAGTCCTTCCCCAGACCCGACCCAAAATACGACCAAACCATCCTTGTCGTCCCGCGCTTAGTCTCCGGCAAAAGCATCGCCGCGAAAGAGCAGAAGGCCTGCCGCGTCCCCGACATCATCTTTGAGTAAGACGACGGCCAGCATGGCGGCAACAAGCGGTTGATCTCCGTCCGCACCAACCAAATCAGCAAGCTCCTCAATCATCTCGGCCGCTTTTTCTTCCTCTCCCGCCTCTTCCACCTCGAGGTCCGCTCCGACTTCGATGCAAATGACGTCGCTGAGAAAGTCCACCTCTTCATCCAAAGATACCCACCATTCCAATTTCTTCCTAAGCATCTTAGGCTCACTGTTGGTGCTCGGAGAAGAAACCCATTCGATATTAGGCCTCTCTTTCTTAATCTCAATCATAATCCACTCCATTACAGTCCTTTACCAATCTGATCTTGTCTCTTTTTGTGCAGTACTAGTGGTAAAGAAATTGGGTAGCTTTAGCCTTTACTATAATCTTCTTGCATAAACCCAAAATGCAAGAAATTGTGCAGATTTTCTGGGAATAGAGCAAAAGAGAAGGAAATTGGGTTTAAAATTGTTTGATTTTTGTTTCCAATTTATCGTTGTCTTGTGTCATAGAGCCAAATTGATTTTCGTTGTTTCCAATTGGGAGGAGTTGTTAATGAATGTTGAATGAAGACGAGAGAGATGGCAGAGAGAACAGAGAACAAAGAAAAGATGAGAGAGAGAGAGAGAGAGAGTCATTGTATTTTCACGGAAGGATGAGTTCAGTAAGGAGCTTAGAAAGAAGAAGAAGAGGGGTTTCGATTCGGGTTGTGGTGGTAGAAAGATGAGGAGGATTTGAGGTCGGAGAGGAAGAACACGAACTAGGAAGAAGATGAATAGTGAAAGGACAAAAATACCCTTCAAAAGTTAACTCTGTTAATGATTTTACTGTTGCTAGGTACAGAAGTTGGGTCGGGGCAAAAACTTCAGGTATCATTTTGAGGTTTTTTAAAGTATAGGTATGAAAATTAATAGTCTTGAAAAGTTCAGACACTATTTGGACGATTTTCCCTTATCTTTGATGCTTTTCACTACAGGTTAACAGCCTACATAGCAAGTCGTTGTCATGGACGACACGTGTCACAACCACACAAGTGACTAATACAGCTAAGATTCTTCTACAAAGGACTGATCCAACACGACCATGACTCATAATAAAACGATGCTATAGTAAAATAGGAATTTAAAATAGTAAATGACAATTACTCTTCTTCTGGTCAATATAGGTGGCTAGGACGAGCACTTTCACTTTCATAACACCCTCGCCGGCGAGTCTTGGTGGCTACAATGACTTCGATCTGCTTCTTGACAAAGGCACAGTGAATCAGTTATTCGTCGGTATGATTCAAGAAGAACAAAAGTTAGATCAAGGAATCATTGATTCAAATCTATCTATCAATTAAAATTTCCAAACAAGCAAATTTTAAATTCTTAGATTTGAAATTTACGTATTTAAAATCTTCATATTTGAAATTCAAATCAAAATCAAAATTCCTAATCCAAACGGGCCCTTAAAGGATTTGATACATCCACAATTTCCTTTTTGGAGAGACCGATATATCATAGGAGAAAAATACCTTATCTTCCACCGTTTCAATAAAATTTCTCTGATATCGTCAAATATCCTCGATATATTAGATATATCCAAATATCCCGAAGAAAGATCTTTAAATCTAATGAAAAAAAAAATAGAAGTAAAAAAAACTCAATTATTCACATAGAAACATATAATATTTATATTAGAGTGTAAAATTTTAATAACGTTTTCTACTCAGGATATAGCCTAATAAATAAGGAAATTAACCTGTTTGAGAAAAATACCTTGAAGTGAAACATTTGAAGGCAGATTTGGGTGAAGCAAAATCCTCTCAAGGCGATTCTAGGTGAGAAATAATTCTCTAGAAGTAAATATGTGTGGGGAAAGATCTCCTCAAGGTGAATCTGCGTGAGGAAAAATCCCCTCAAAGCGAAGCTGGGTGAGGAGTATTCTCTTTGAGGGAAACCCGAGTGAGCAGTGGAATCCAGATGAGGAGAAATTTCCTAAAGACAAATCTGGGCGAGAAGAATTCATGATGAAGCAATTTTAGCCCCAAAAAAAAAAACCAAAGATGGAGCCATGTTTCAAAAAATAACTCATTCACTTCATATTTCTCAATTATATGGATTGACCTCAATTATGTTAAAGTTTCAGACAAAGAGAACACACTATTGTGTTATAATTTGCACAAGAGTATAAAAAAATGTGGTGCAATTATATGAATCATTTGGCACTGTGTAGTATGTGATTTTATGTAGTTTGTAGTATGTAGTTGACTCTATGTAGTTTGTTCGTAGACCAATAAACGACTTTTCAACCATCTAGAGTCTTTTTTTAGTTGTAGATGAAGTAAACTATGTGGCTAGCTGCTATGCTATCCACATGTAAGAGATTTGTTCTCATTTGCTGTAAATTATCGTCAAGCCTCATGAATTAAAACTCAAAAACCAAAGTCACAGTTTTTTTCCCAAATTATAAGAAATAAAGGTTGACAATCGCTTCAGTAGGAAACTTCCATGCATGACAAACGAATACTTTCTTTTGCTAATGGCAGACAACGTCACTATTTGCCAGCCATGAATTATGATCGGCTCAAATTCCGATGCAATTATGAGCTGCGAATCTTATCCTTTATCTTCTTTCTAGTTGCTCTGTTTCTTCCATTGATCCGTTCTCAAGAGAATTTGTTGCTCCCGTTAGTTCCTCATCTCTTTCTTTAGTCTACTTATTCATTATTTTAATTTCTAAGGTAGGGAATATATTTTGGTTTTGGGGGTAATATCCCTAACCTACTAATAACAAATTAGAGGTCCCAACTCCGAAGTCCCACTTAGGACTATATGATTGAATTTTAGTATCGTAGATCTTCGGTACATGAATACTGACATCAAATTTGGAGGGAGTCGGAATATATATATATATATTCATATATAGAAGGAGAATTTAGAGATGACCTCCTTAAACTTGAAATGTGAGAATGTTTTTATTTTATTTTAAGCATGTAGTTTAATAATCTAGACCATCCATTCTCTAGTTACATACACGCATATAAATCATACTAAAAATTAGCCAAATCGGAAAAGGCTTAACTATTTGATTAGCATAATGTTTGTTTTAATTTTATATGATGGACTACATTTGTTTATACAATTTTGAATGATTAAATGATTATAAATTTGGTTGATTTTTTGTATACACAATTTTTACATAGAAATCTAAAGAAAGATAGATGGGTGGCAATACAGTCATTCCTCAAATATAGATGGCATGAGTACACGAATTAGGTCATATATTGATGTAAAATAGTAAAAATTCTCTAATTGTTAAAGTAAAGAGATCCTAATACACACACCACGTAGGGGTTTAGGCTTTGATGGTGATGGTGATGGTGATGGTGATGGTTAGGCCTGGCAATGTGCGGGTACGGTGCGGGTTCTTAATGGGTCGACCTGGTAAGAACCCGTTAGCTTAACGGGTTTCGTGGGCCAAACCCGGCGGGTTTGTGGGTTTTCCGTTGGAACCCGTTAAAACCCGTAAACATTTTTTTTTTTAAAACTTTTTATCAAAGCAATTAAAACCAATTAAGACTTATGTATATAACCCCTCATTTGCCATTTTCTCTATATGAACTTTTTTGGTTTTCTATTTTGAAATTTTTTATTTTCTATCTTTTAAGATTTTTTTTCCTTTCCTTTTTCGACAAAAAATAATTCACAAATCACAATTATACGACGATCCAACGGTCGGACCCTCACAGATCACCTAGAGGATCATCTTTAC